>JBBGZY010000797.1:117500-717500 GCA_037952925.1 Lithobates clamitans | reverse complement strand
AAAAATTTGACTTATACACGACTATATATGGTATATGTAAGAATCCACTGGTGTAAACCAAAAAAATGACAGTTCAAAAAATATATTAACGGGGGGGGGGGGAGTCAACCACGGAAGTTGATGGCCGCATTGTGAGGGAGCTCCGCAATCACAGACATCCCTGAGCAACTTACCAAGTGACTTGTGAGCCCTGAGGACACAAACACCATAAGTGGTGGTGGCTGAGAGAGAATGTCAGTGAAGCGTAAATCCAGAGAGGGTCCCCGCAAATTGAGTGCATTCCATAGCCCAGCTGGGACACCTACTGTAGGAAAAAAGATGGCGCCAGCTCCTCCCCTCACTCCAGTGCAGAACAGGCTGCTCATTCAGAGAATTGAAGAGGGGACATACACTGGGCTGCAGGCTCAAAACAGCAATGACAACCAGGCTGATGTAACAAGCCCAGGCAAACAGAGGAGAAGGCTCTCTTCTACTGAAGGTAATAGAAAGACCTCCCAACATGATTATATCTGCCTATTAGAAAATAACTCCTATGATGAGAAACTAAATGCAATTCCCACAGCAGGGCAGCCCATACTTGACTCAACAATTAAAGACATGATAAGAGGTACATTGCAACATGACATGATAAATCTTATGCAAAAATCTAAAATGGAGATTGATGCAATCGGAGAGTGGATTATGTTGAGAATAAAATGTGTGATTTTACGACTATGCATAACGAATTGGTTGATTCTCACTTTGACTTGGAGGACGAGGTCAAACAACTCAGAATGAAGGTGGCGGACCTAGAAGATAGGTCTAGATGTAATAATGTTAAATTTTGTGGTATACCTGAAACTGTAAAAGCATCAGATTTGAAATATTTTATTAAGGGTATGATCTCAGAGCTAATACCTTCAATTCGGCAACCCGTCCCCTCCCCTGTCAGCTGAACGGGAGAAGAGAGCGGCTCTAATGTGGTAGATTCGCCGCAATGCCGCCCACCTTCCTGCCCCCTCTCCCCATTGGTCACAGCAGAGGGCCAATCAGAAGACACTGGGGAAGCATCATGGGAAATGTGGTCCCTGAAGATTGGTGGCCCCAGGTGTGTCCACAGACAGCAGGCTACAGCTCCCAGCATGCATGAACTCTGCTGGGGGAAAGAGAGAGCCTGGAACCCGGAAAAAGCTGAGGAATTGAGTGCTATAAAAGAAGATAAAAGGAGAGGACTGTGCTGGGGGAAGCCAGTGAGGGAGCCATGCTGTATCCCTGTACCCGCACCACCAGAGAGGGAGCCACGCTGTATCCCTGTACCCGCATCACCAGAGAGGGAGCCATGCTGTACCCCTGTACCCACACCACCAGAGAGGGAGCCACACTGTACCCACACCACCAGAGTGGGAGCCACACTGTACCCACACCACCAGAGTGGGAGTCACGCTGTACCCACACTACCAGAGTGGGAGCCACGCTGTACCCACACTACCAGAGAGGGAGCCAGGCTGTACCCACACCACCAGAGAGAGAGCCACGCTGTACCCACAACACCAGACTGGGAGCCATGCCGTACCCATACCACCAGAGTGGGAGCAACGCTGTACCCACACCACCAGAGAGAGAGCCACGCTGTACCTGAACCATCAGAGAGGAAGCCACGTTGTACCCACACCACTAGAGCGAGATCCACGCTGTACCCACACCACCAGAGAGGGAGCCACGCTGTACTCACACCACCAGAGAGGCAGCCACACTGTACCCGCACCAGCAGAGCGGGAGCCACGCTGTACCCCTGTACTCGCACCACTGGAGTGGGAGCCATGCTGTACCCACACCACCAGAGTGGGAGCCACGCTGTACCCACACCACTAGAGTGGGAGCCACGCTGTACTCACATGACCAGAGAGGGAGCCATGCTGTACCTACACAACCAGAGTGGTAGCCATGCTGTACCCGCACCACCAAGAGAGAGAAAGATGGAGCCACTGCCAGGGTACAGACCTCTGGCCCAAAAATAGAGGGATGACACAATTTTTATCGCACCAGGTGACACCAACCCTAGTGGCACCTTTCAATGGATAAATCCACACCTGAAAAAATGCCCCAAGACTGGCAAACAAGCCATAGATGATTCTACTTCCCAAAATAAAGGGATCCTCTTCTTTCTACAAAATGGTCCTGTTGCTGCTTTCTGGAATCTCAAGTCCCATCAACAATAATATCTCAGGGTCTTCTGAAGCTCAGGGAACCTGGAGCTTGGTTCGTCTCGTGTTATTCCCTATAACCCCTGATAATTAGTTTAAGTTCACTGTACACTGGACTGGGGACTGTGCTGATAATCAATGTGCTGATTATCAGCAAGGACCCCCCCTGACAGGGAGAGCTGCCGCTCGGCTCTTCCTGGTTCATGCAATGATCAGCTGTGATTGGTCACAGCTGATTATGTGGTAAGGAGCCTCCGTCAGAAGCTCCTTACCATGATCAGAGATGCAGGGTGTCACACTGACATGCCACACTTGCGATTGCTGCGCTGTCAGATGAAACCCACACACTATCAGAATGTCCAACGGAATGATTCCGTCGGACCTTTTCTGCCGGAAAGTCCGGTCGTGTGTACGCGGCATTATATATATATATATATATATATATTCATACTGAGTATAATGAAGAGATATTAGACACAACCACTTATTAAATTTAGGCAGCTTTGGGGGTAGGCAGCAGCCACGCCTGTTTTACCATAGCACAGACAATAACAACTTGTTTCAGTTGATTTAACAAGTGTCTTAAGGCTTCAGCCAAAAAAACTAAACTGGATTAGTATGGTGGCCAGGGAACCCAACCAAACTTCCCCTCACCCAACTCCAAGGCCCCAACAAACATGAATCCAGTTTTCTGTTTCCTCTCTGTCTCCTCAGGAGCCTGTTATCAGCAAAAATGCCCCTAATTTGGCCCAAAATGTGTTTCGTCCCCAAAAACCGATTGCAAACTGATTGCCACAAAATGCAAAAACACAAAGTTAAAGGCCACAGGAATTCAGACAACCTGTAATACCAGTAGGCCCCTGCCTTGTACACTGCTTGCTACCACGAAAACCTAAATAATGCCCCATGTAACTATCTGTGGCCAAAAAAAGTCTACCTCCATCATAGCATCTCAAGAGAGGCAAATGCAGCAAAGAGTGGATACCTCTCCCCTGAATACTGTAGTGTTTACGACACACTGTGCCCACATTTTACCTTCATAATATGGGGCCTGCCGTGGGGGGCCTGAAGTGTCCCACGGACTTCTCTCTACAAAAGTTGTAAGGAGAACTCCATGTCTGGAGGAGATCCCAGTCACTTGACCAGGCTCTCATGGCTTTTTTATTGTACATTCTTTATTTAAAGTTTTTAGCAAAATACAAAATATTGTATGAGGATACCATTCAAAACTAAATCAAAACGACTTCAGGAAAAACGCCCTGTACAAATAGTACTAAAAGAAAAGCAAAAGCCGTGGCTACACCGGAACATAGCTGTACATTTCAGGGAAATGTATCGGAATATATCAATCAACTGCAAGAGGGTTTCTAACCACAGAGAGAGCAGGGGCCCCTCTTCCACCGTCAGGGTTTACGGAAACCAATCAATATACGCTTATTGGGATTTTTTTACCAAAGACATGTAGCAGAATTCATATGTATAAAGCTATATTTCTGGGCCACTGGAGTACATAAAAAAGAAAAGAAAACATTTGTGTGTAGGAGGGGGAAGCAAGTGGGTTAGGAAAAGTAAAAAGCAAGCAGGGGCATGACCCTAGGGGTCCTGCACAATGGACTTTGCAGGCAGAGGCAGCCTCCTAGAATGTACTCGTCAAGGCACCAAGAGCGGGAGCTATAAACTGGCCAAAATTAGGTGGCAAGGTCTGCGATATAACTAGCAGAAAAGGTAGTCGATCCAGTGGAACCATGTTTTACGAAACTTCTCTTCTTTGTGATTAGCAGAGAAAGGATACCATCCATTCTGTAAATTTCCTCAATTTTTTTTTGGGGGGGGGGCAATAGGTTGCTTCCAGAAAAGTGAGATGCAGTCCTAGATAATTTTTTTTCAATTCATTAATTTGAATGGTGCTTGAGTTCTGAAGTACTGTACGTGGACCATAATTCACATTCATAAAGCACAGAGCTGTTCTTTATAAATGTGACTGTTCATTTCTTTTTGAAACATCAGTATGGCCATTGTAATAAGACCATACCCTATTTTATAAATGGGGCCCTGAATGTTTTCGAATATATATTTCAATAGCCAAGGAAAAGGTATTACCCCACATTTGTGCTTTCCTGTAGAACATCTATTTAAATTCTATAATTGTTCATTTTCCCCATGCATGATGATTTGCCATTTATTAAAGACATGACTTGCATGAGTGTTATGGTAATTAAAGCGCAGAGCTAAAAATCTGATTCATGAGCAGGAATACTGATATCCTTCTGCTTCAGAAATTCTTGTAGACCTGTGGTTTTATTCCCCAGTCTAATATCCTGTTCTGGGAAATGTCTTTGTTTCTCAATCCTCTCCTCATGCCTTGACCTGCTATAAGGAAATCACATCACAAGGAGAGATGTTAGAAATGTACATAACAGGTATATTTATCTCATCTCCAAATTGAAAAAATGATCTAATCTCTCTTCAGGTAAGGAAAACTTTATACAGTACGTATTTGTGAAAGGTATTTGTAGACTGTTCTTACTTTTTACTCAAGGTTTACAGTTCTTTGTAAAGCTTGTGATTGTGAGTTGTGACTGTTGAGTAGCGCATTTTTTTTTTTCTATATATAGATATGTGAGTTGTGCCTGTGTTGTGGTTTCACGTGAGCACTTAATTGGCCTAAATAATATATTAAATAATGGATGCATGTACTGTAAGCACACCGTGGTAATCACTGCAAACCACGTGCTATTTCTTCACCAGTGTTTTTTGCACTCACCTTTAGAGATATCAATGTGTGCTTCAGGATTTATTGTTGCTACATAAAAATCAAATGCAAACAGACTTACATTGGAGAAAATAAAACCTTGTATTGCAGATAAGCCACCACTTAGCTGGTGTTCACTTACCAGAGAGGATAATATTTAGCAAACCCAAAGTGCATAACTGTATACATGTTATGGTCAAAGAATACTGAGATCAGGTGTTTCTGGTACTGCTACAGAATACAAAGACATTTTAGATCCATTGTGGGCTTTCAGCCTTCTGATAACAGTTTGGGAAGGTAATTTTCTGTTCCAGCATGACAGGACCCCTGTGTACAAAGCAAGCTCCATAAAAATATGGCTTGATGAAGGTGGTCTGGAGGAACTCCAGTGTCCTGCAGAGAGCCCCGACTTCAACCCTACTGAACACCTTATAGATAAATTGAAACGCCAATTGTGGACCAGGTCTTTTCATCCCACATCAGTACCTGACCTCACAAATGCTCTATTGGCAGGATGGGCACCAGTTCCCATAGACACACTCCAAAATCTTGTAGAAATCCTTTCAAGTGTGGAGGCTATTATAGTCGAGAATGGAAGGCCAACTCCATTTTATTGCCCATGGTTTTGATATCCAACAAACTCATGTACTGTAGGTGTACAGGCTCATTTACACTTGCTTTGATTTCAACATGCATCAAAGCGCCTACCACTTCAACATGCCTTTTGATGTGTTTTTGATGCTTCAGTGATTCTCCTGTGGTGCTTCGATGATGCTTTGGTGATGCTTTTATGAAGCTTTAATAAAACTTGGCAAATGCCCTGTGTGTGTGTGTGTGTGTGTGTGTTGAATTTCTATTTCTTTTAAAGGGGCCCAGGAGAACCCCAGCTCAGTAGTACCCTCACTCAACAGATCCCGAGCTCATTGGTACCCTTGTTCAGCAGATCTCAAGCTTATTAGTACCCTCATTCAGCAGATCCCCTGCTCAGTATAGTATTCCAAACTCTGCTGATGTCCCACTCAGTAATATGCCCAGCTTTGCTGATCCCACGCTCAAAAGTAACCCCCAGCTCTACTGATCCCCCCCGGGTTTGCTGATCCTCTGGTTTGCTGATCCTCCCCTCTCTCTGGTCCCAACTCACCTCCCACTATTCTGCTCCTACACTGTGCACCACATGTGAAATTGCTAGTTTCTCCGGCTTCTGCTGATCCTCTCACTCAGTCCTCTCAGCTTCCGCTATAGCGTTCCCATGGTGCACAGCATGCGTGTCTTCTGCTAGTTGCTTCTCTCTAATCCGGACCCCGCTTACCTTCCTGCTGCTCCTTACTGCACACCAGATGTGATGTCTGCACCAGACACTTCCAGAATATATACACATGAACCGGAAGTGACTACTTTTGGCGTATTTCTGGTTTGCTTGTTACTTTCCTAGTGCATCAAGGGATTATCTCATACCTGCAATACCTCCAAAACAAACTGTAGCTAAAGCTGAAGACTCTCAAAAGCTGCAGGTGCTGCTAGCGAGCTTTGTCTTAGATCTTGGCTTTTGAAGTGAATCAAATGCTATATGTAAACAATAAGTGTGAGGTGATTTGATTAGCATTCAAAGCCCTTTAAAAAAGCATGTCCAATTACGCTTTTTGAAGCAAGTGTAAACGAGCCCTAATGGTCAGGTGTGTGCAAATATTGAGAATGCTCACTGCATACAGTGGGGAAAATAATTGTTTGATCCCCTTCAGATTTTGTTAGTTTTTCCGCTTATAAAGAAATTAACGGTCATACCTGTTTTTATCAAAGGTGTGTTTTAAATGATAGAGACAGAAGATCAACCAATAATCCAGAAACAACACGATGCAAATGTTATACACCGAGTTTCAGTTCAATGAGTAAAATAAGTATTTGATCCCCTACCAACCAACAATAATTCTGGCTGCCACAGACTGTCCACGGTATGTGCTCATGTAGTACACAGATTAGTCCTGTCAATTTAAGAAGGTGCTCCTAATGACAACTTGTTATGTGTATATGTAGCACCCTCTACATAGGTAGGTGCTAGAGGTTAGGATTTTTGTAAGTAGAGGGAAATTTAGGCAGGCCTAGACTAGGCCTGTTTGTTTTGGATTGTATTGGCTGGGGGTGGTTCAAAGCAGCAGCTGGTAATTCACAGGCAGCATCACTAAGACCTCCCTCTTTTTTCTAGAGCCTTCTGGAAGGTACTAGAAAAAGAGTAGGAGAGGAGAGGTGGAGCTTCCTGGGGTATGTTAAGGAGCCCTGCACCAATCTCCAAGCTGGATTGGCAGGGGGGCAGGCCTCCTTAAATACCTAGAGTCAGCCCAGCTGGGGAGGAGTTGTCGGGTGGAAGAACTGAGGATGGAGTATTAGGCTGTCGGGACCTTTGAGGGAGTTCCCCAGTCTGGGGGGTGACCTTGGGCCTGGGACTCAGGTGCAGAACGGAGTCCTTCAAGAATTCATGAAGGATCCGAACAGGAGGCACAGGAGGATTCAGAGAGGACAGCAGGAGCTAGTATTGCCGGAGAAGTCTTCAGGAGTGAACCACCGGTTGCAGCCAGGAGGGCTGGTGATTGACATGTGCAGTTGCAAGGCCTGGAGAGGCATGCCAGGAAGGACTGAGAGTTGGGTGTGGAGTTGGGTGTGGATCCAGTAGAGAGGATTGCAATGTCATGAGCAGTGGAGTTGGGCAGCTGCAGCCAGGATGGCTGGTAGGACCTGAAGAGGGCTGACTGGGAGCAGTAGTCCATCTATAGGACAGCTAGCACTAAGGACTTTCTACCTCTTTTACACTATAGGAGCCCACGGTCCTTGCCTGCAAAAACCTATTGCTAAGGCCTGGCTGAGCCAGTGTCAGGCCTAACACCATGTGCTAGCTGTTTCTGGAACCACTAAATAGGAAGTGACAGGAGGAATGGAGCAAACAACCAGATAGGAAGTGATGTGCAGGAGGAGGAATGGAGCGAATCTTCTGGACTGTACATAGTTTTGTCCCAACCAAATTTCTATGCTCTTTACTGGGCATTCCATGTTTCTCATACCTCATCCAAGTTATATTCCCTCAATAAAACAACAAAACAAAGCCAATGGACTGTTCATTGCCTTGGAGTTTCTGGGAAGTGAATGCTGTGCCGGGCAAGATGACAGGTGGGCCACATCACTTAGCAGCCTCTACGGGGTTACTGCTACATATAAAAAACACCTGTCAACAGAATCTCTTTCTTCCATTCAAACCTCACCATCATGGGCAAGACCAAAGAGCTGTCAAAGGATATTAGGGACAAAATTGTAGATCTGCACAAGGCTGGAGTGGGCTACAAGACCATCAGTAAGAAGCTTTGTGAGAAGGAGACAACTGTTGGAGCGATTATTTGCAAAAGGAAGAAAATACAAAATAACCATCAATTGCCCTCTGTCTGGAGCTCCATGCAAGATTTCACCTCATGGGGTAAGGATAATCATGAGAAAAGTGAGGGGTCAGCTCAGAACTAAACAGGAAGAGCTTGTGAATGATCTCAAGGCAGTTGGGACTACAGTCACCAAACAAACTATTGGTAACACAATACACCACCATGGATTGAAATCCTGCTGCGTCCGCAAGGTCCTCCTTCTCAAGAAGGTACATGTACAGGCCCGTCTGAAGTTTGCTAATAAACATCTAAATGATTCAGAGAAGGATTGGGAGAAAGAGCTGTGGTAAAACAAGACCAAAATTGAGCTCTTTGGCATTAACTCAACCTATTTGGAGGAAAAAATAAATGCTGACTATGACCCTAAGAACACCATCCCTACATTCAAGCACAGAGGTGGAAACATTATGCTTTAAGGCTGTTTCTCTGCAAAAGGTACAGGCCGACTTTGCTACATTGAGGGGCCAATGGATGGGGCCATGCATTGTAAATCTTGGATGAGAACCTTCTTCCCTCAGCCAGAACACTGAAGATGGGTTGTGGATGGGTTTTCCAGCATGACAATGACCCTAAACATACCACCAAGGCAACAAAGGAGTGGCTCAAGAAGAAGCACATTAAGGTCATGAAGTGGCCTAGCCAGTCTCCAGACCTTAATTGTAAATACAATTTATGGAGGGAGCTGAAAATTTGAGTTGCCAAGCGACATCCAAGAAACCTTACGGATTTAGAGAAAATCTGTAAAGAAGAGAGGATCAAATCCCTCCTGAGATGTGTGAAAGCCAACCAACTACAAGAAACGTCTTACCTCTGTGCTTGCCAACAAGAGTTTTTCCACCAAGTACTAAGTCATGTTTTGCTTGGAGATCAAATACCTATTTTACTTACTAAATTGCTACTCATTTTCTAACATTTGTATCATGTCTTTTTCTGGATTTTTGATTGATATTCTGTCTCTATCATTTAAAATACACCTATGATAACAATTATAGACCCTTCGTTTCTTTGTAAGTGGGCAAACTTACAAGATCAGCAGGCGATCAAATAATTATTTTCCCCTCTGTAGTTTGTGGGCCCATTGATGCAATTACTGACATGCATATCCTTTAGTAAATCAGGCTCAGTTATCATATCCCTGCAAGAAAGCGACCTTTATACAATCTAATTTCTTTTATTGAAAATACACCTACAAATACAGATGTTCAATTCACACTGGGTACATGAGACTAGAATCAGTGACATAGAAAAGACTTTCTATTGTACCCGATACTCATGAAAATAGTTAGTCAAAATCAGGTACATGCAACACAGATGATTTTTTTTTAATAAACATTCAACAAATAAAAAATACCAACTTTGACATTAGAATCTTCTCATAAAATTTCACAGATATCAAGAAAATTAACAAAAAAAAAATGTACTGGCTAAAGTTAAGTTTTGTACAAGCGTAAACATTTTATCTATTATAAAAATATTTCTACTTTACATTTACATAAGATCTGTTTTTCTCTCTATTCATATTAGCAAAATAGAACATTTATATTGTATATGTGTAATTCTGACTTGTCATGTAATGCCTGTATTTTCCTTATAAAGGTACCCAGTTTACAATTCTAAAAATACAGAGATATCTCCGAGATAGTACAAACTCTTCATTCATGAAAACAACTCTCTTTTCTTTCACAAATTATATATACAGAACAGGTATTACATATCCTTCAAAAAAAGGTAAAAAATAACTTTCAAATACATTTGGGCTCAAAGTCAGGTGAGTTCAAGAGATCACATTTAAAGTGGAATTTCAGCCAAAGAGTAGGGCAAGGTTGGAACCTTCACGATAGTTTAATTGCTATCTGTGTCCCGTTGGAGTGCTTTAACCTCACTTCATGTCCTTGTGACTATGGACAGGAACCAAAGACAATTCTCTTTTATCAGGGATACTGATAGAAAAAAAGGACCTGATAGAGGTTCTAACCCTTTACTAGTCTTTTATCTTTGCAAAACTAAATGTTTTGCCTGTGGTTCCCCTTTAAATGTTTTAAATTGTTAACAGTGATTTATACTTTGTTTTATAAAAGTAAAAAAAAAGTAAAATAGACACTTGTGCTTCCTTGTGACTAACGTAAACCTTCATAAGATGCCTGATTTCAGGTGTCAAAGCAATACAACAAGCTTCTGTCTAAAATGCATGATAATAGCAAATCAAAGTTAAAAGGGCATTCTACCCAAAATGTAGGTGATTCATCAAACAGCTTCTTACATTCGAACCTTGGCAATGAGATCACCAAACTGGTGTTTGCCTACCCAACTGGAACACTGAGAAGAACCATTCTATTGAGACTCTAGGTAATCCTTCCCAGGAAAAAAAATTACCAGTAATCTCCTTGATGATAGAGCCCTAGCTTTCCCAAATCTAAAATATTATGTGGACTGTCCCTTTTAATGGAGACAAGTGGAACAAGGGTATGTGAAAGCATTGTATTGATTTTACCTCTGTGTCCCATTATCTTCCAGTGCACTGGTGAAAAATCCTAGAGTGACTTGTATGATCCATTGAGAGGTATGAATAGTATGTTTGTGGAATTCCATTTGAAATGAATACATTATACAGTACTATTATTGGATATCCCCTATCTAGTCTTTTGCTTATTCTAGGTATGTGCATCATATTCCAATTCACAAAGATAAAAAAAAACAAAAACATAAAAATTTTGTACTTTGGGTAGTTGATCTACTTGGTTTGGCCAGCATAGATAATACTGTAAAGGTGTAGTAAGTAAAAAAACATACTCTTCTCTTTTCTTGTGGGATTTATTTACTAAAGGAATCATTTATTGTTCACTTGCACGGTGAGCCTATTTTCCCTTCAATCATCCATTCAGGTGCAAGGAAAATGTCTTTTATTTTTACATTTTCATATAAGGAATAACTCTCTCTACAGATGACCACATGCCATTCAGATTTGCCTTGGGTTTGACATTAGCAATAACTAAGTTGTGAAAGGCTATCAAAGCAATTCATTCAGTTTATATCTAATCAAATGTGGTCCTTGCTCTACGGAGCTTACAGGAAATTTTGTTTTGATTAACTGATCAAATATAAGGTTCATGTAATTAGCATGTGCAAAGCTTTAATGTGCACTGCTTTAAATCAATGCATTATGGGACTTAAAGGTTAGGTTAACCTTTTCCCAGAAAAAAGCCCACACAGTCAAGAGGTTCCAGTAGATATTAAAAAAACTGTGCAGCTTGTTTCCTAATTGTAGTCACCATTCAGGCCCCCTGGAAACCTAGTTGTAAAACTCCCAGTTAGCAATCACCACATTCCGCCTTGTTAGTGCTGTTCCTGTAAAGCTCAGAGTGAGCGTTTAACAGTTTTCACGTCCTGGTAACAAGGTAGGTCGTGGAGATTACTATCTAGGAGTTTTTCAGCCAGGTTTCCAGAGGGGAACCTGACATAACAGGTATCCAACTGTCAGCCCTCAGGTGACATCTGACCCTCAAGAATATAGCTCAGACACAGTAAGGCTGCTTTCACACTGGGGCAGGCGGGCGTTGACGGTAAAACGCCGCTAGTTTTAGTAGAGCTTTACTGTCATTTTAGAGCTATTCGGCCGATAGCGGGGCACTTTTAACCCCCGTTAATGGCCGAATAAAGGGTTAAATGCGCCCGTGTAGTGCCTCTGCCGAAGCCCTTTGCAGGCGCTTCGGCAGTGGTGCCCATTCATTTCAATGGGCAGAAGCGGTGGAGGAGCAGTGTATACACCATTCCTTCAACGCCCCAAAGATGCTGCTTGAAGGACTTTTTCTAACGTCCTGCAAGTGCACTGCCCCAGTGTGAAAGCACTCCGGGTTTCACGCTGGGGATTCAGGGTGAGGCATTTTTCAGGCGCTTTACAGGTGCTATTTTTAGCCCAAAAGTGCCTGAAAAAAGCTCCAGTGTGAAAGGGGTCTAAGGGGGCTAAACAAAAGACTGGATATTCAAATTCCTGTAGTGTGATCATAATGATTCTCTTTAATGTCAAATTTAAATATAGTAACAAGGAAGAGGAAGAATGGCCAAAGCCAGATCATTAAAAAGGATAGTTGAATCCTTGTAATTGGCCATCTAGGAATGTGTGGGTATGGCTATAGCGTTAGGCTGGGTTCACACCGATGTGAATTGGATGCGGGTTTCCCCCACATTCAATTTGCATGACAGGTGACTGTGACCGGCTCTCAATGGAGTCCTGTGCGTCTTTGGCTCCATTTCAGGTCCAAATTCAGGCAAAAATTCAGGCCTGATTCGTCCTTGAAATGGAGAACAGGGATTCACCGGACCCCCTGCTGCGAGCTGCATTCCGAAGACAGTGTGAACCCAGTCTTAAACATTGACTTTTTCTCAAGGTGATCATGCACATTACAATTAGATTGTATAAACTCCTTTAAAATTGCTAGATATAATTTACTGGATATAGATCGAATGGATTGTTTGGGTAGACCCTTACGCTACATAGTTGTTGACAAATCTGCATGACTTTGTAGACAGATTGTACAATCACATTATGTGGATCCCTTAAAACTGACTGGATTCTGAAGGAAGCATGGGTTTGCCTGGCCAGAAATTAAATTTACTCCTTTAGTAAACCACTATCCATACAACTACCATTAACTTTCTTTTGATTCATGACTTTAACATCCTTCATGTCTTTCTATAACCATCTGTGCTGTTTTTTTCCATTCTATCAGACAACGTCTTTTCCAGCATTATTATTACTTTTTAGATGCTAAACTCCCGCTTTACATTCATTCTGTTACATTCAGTTCAGGATTCCTGCTCCTCCAGATCAGAGAACTTGTCCACAAGGCCTTCCCACCTTATCTTTATGGGTTTGTTTTTTTGTGTAAATGTGTTCTACACATGAAGAATGATAATAGTGGTGCTTACACTATGAAGACAGAGAAGCTCTTTGAAATACATAAATAGCCTGTGGTTTAAACAGTTTTTAAAGTCAAAAGTCATTTAACACTCTAGATGTTGCTAAACTCATCAGCCTCCAGAAGGTGGGATTTTTCAGTACTAAATGCTTATATTTTCTGTCTGTTATGGCCTGATTTGTCTTGTAGAATCAATGCGTGTGGAAAATATAGTAATACAGTAGTGTGGTAAGCCAGAAACCCATGATGTCCAATCAGATGTTACCTTTCATCAGAACAATAGGTTTATTTGCCAAATACTAAAGACTGTTCAGGAGCATCCAGGGGGGCCCAGCTACAACCTTCATTCTCCTGCAGTAAACCAGAGGGTTAGCACAGTTGGTCAAAATTATGTACCGACCTGTTACATCATATAGGATAATATACTTGTAAGCATCTAGTGCCCAAGGGGGCCATGCTAGTACAAACAATGCAAAAGGGGTAACTTTTCTATGCTTATTGTAATGCTTATCAATGCCAATCAAAGGAATGGGAGCCAAAGCTGCACCCTGCCTAGGACCCCATTCTGCCCTAATGTGTCCTTGGAGCTTAGTAAGTAAAATGAAGCTGCGTTAATGTCAATCACACGATCACATGCAAGAAAAAAATCCAGTTTTTTTAAAATTCTCTTGAAAATGATTGGCCATTCAAAGTACACACAGCTTGTTTATTAAGCTCAGTGACCATTCCCTTTTGTTAAGTAAACAGTCTATAATTCTTTTGTAAATGAGCCCCAATGACTTCTGATTAGTTGCTATGAATTATTGTGCTGTCCACATTTATACAAATAAGCTTGCTGCTATTACTGAGCTCTCATATGAAAATGCTTGTTGTCTGCATCTTATGTTGATATAGAAATTTAAATACTTTGCTAGCAGCATGCCTGTCCGGGGCCAGTGACTCAAAAAGTAGACAGCCAGGCAACTATTATTTTTAGAGGGAGGTCAGAAATGGTACTCTGTGTATTGCTCTCAGTGCTGCTTCAAAGCTGGATTTGTCATCTGCCAGTAAATCATTCATTAACCCCCATTATGAATGGAGATATTGGGAATTTTAGGAGCAAAATAAGATGGCCAAAAAAATGACCTTACTGATATGTTATAAACACAAAAATCCATAGAGGGCTAAGCAACCTGAAGCCTACCTACGATCTACAATTCCCCAGGATGGCTTCCAAGTGCCCCCCACAACAGCTAGTGGGCAGAAGTTTGTCCAGAGCTGAAGCATGTTTCAGGAAATTGTGGGGGGATTGAATACTTTCTTTACCCTACAGTTGTTACACTTTCAAGTCACTCAGTAGTTTCTATAAGAATAAATCAAATGCATCATTGGCACTGTGTGTGCTATATTATAGAAAAAAAAGTTATTCAGCTGTACAACTGACCACTATGGACAAGGAACTAAAAAGGAACCCGCCCCCCCAAAAAAAAAAAAATAATCTGTGTAAAAAATTTTTGAAGTATTATCTGAGTTATGGAGTGGAGAGACTTTTTTTTTAATAGGAAAGGCTAATGTAATTTCCAATATTCAAGAAGACTCTCAGCTACTTGGGTTCCCCATTCATAAAAATAAGAAAGCAACAAAACAAAATAAAAAAGGATGTACAAACAATGCAAGGTTTGTTTCCTGGTTAGCACAGAGATGGCAGGGCCACAATGGCAAAATGTTACATTGTATGTTTCACATTGTACAGACACAGGTATTATGACACCTGCTGATGTTGAATCTCTGATTGCTCCCCGGTGTTGCCACCGTCACGAGACCCGACGTTTGATGATAGAAAAGAATGGGAGGAATGTGATTCTGGTCATTTAATCAGGACACATTGTGCTGCCTACATCTTGGTCTCACTGTCTATAGGTTTCTCTGTTTCGTTCTCCTGGGAGATGAGCTGGTAGGGCTTCTTCATCTCGTTTTCTTCGATCACTGAGTTGGCCATCTCAGGATCCTTTCTCTTCAGCTCATGTCTAGACAGGTGTTCCACTATGCCGGCACCGAGAGAGTCACCAAGCACATTTGTGGTGGTTCTGAGACGATCCCTGAAAAAACAACAAAGGGTCAATAGAGACTCTTGTCCAAGAAAATTCCAAGATAATGGTATTTTACTAGTCTGTGTATTATACACTTTAAAGTTCATCTTACATTTTCAAAATAATTAGATGTGTTCTACTATCTATTGTCTCTGAGCAAAATATACAAATATTCTGAAAATGAGATTAATGCTATTTTTTATGACTATCATCATTTAAAGAAATGTTTATATTTTGCTTTCTTGCAATAACTAATAAAGTATTGGAAGAAAACACATACAATTTCTCCTAAGGCTTCACTTATTCTATACAAGAAAATACACTGATATGAAATTGAAAGGTGAGGATCTACTAACAGTATCCCAATGGTTTACAGTGATAGAACTACATTATATAAGTTATGGAAATTACCATTTTTGGAATCTATGACAATACTGCATCAAGTTTCACCATCTAAAAAATCTATTATTTTTACACTTGAAGGCCAGAAGAAGCCTTGGTATTTACTACTATAAGCACTGCTGTGCTGCAGCAAAGGTTAGGATACCTTGTGCTAACAACATGCTGGAGAGCCAGACCTTTGCTCTCACACACAACGCACAGGTCTGGGTCTCCAGTCTGACATGGTCCCTGCATAGTGATCCAATCACAGGTACTGCTAATGATTGTTCATTGCTCAATGTCGCCTACACTCATGATTAGGTTATATATCTATCACGTATACTAGCTATGCTAGATGGTCTTCAGGCATTGTCCCATGAATCTCAAATCCATTTCCAGCTTTTCACTCCCTGTTTTTCTTCTCTTAGTCTAGACTTCTAGTCATGGCCTTAGTAGATCATGCTCTTGTTACGAGTTAATATTCATAAGTAAAGCTTTATGAAAAAGAATATTTTGCAACCAATTGGGCTAGAAAGGACATATAATACCAGAGATGGTAACCTGTAACCACAGATTCCTAAGTATTTAGTGTGTCTGGTGATTCAGAGAAGTAACAGTTCAAAGTGAGCCCTTGGTAGTAGTAAAAATACTAAATGAATTGTGCATGGTAGATAGCTCCAGCGTATAACCTGTCAGCCTATACTTTTGTTTTCAATGTCCTAAAATATTTCTGTCCTCAAATACTTACAAGAACCAGTCAACAGCAATAATCAGCGTAATGTCCTCTGTAGGCAGTCCTACTGATGTCAGCACAATGACCATGGTCACCAGTCCAGCTTGTGGGATTCCTGCAGCTCCAATACTGGCTGCTGTAGCAGTGATGCTGCAATTGCAGAAAAATATATATAGTTTACCTATATTTAAAGACCAACTATACTATGCTTAGTATGCAGCATATATCGTTCTAAGTTTCATTAAGTTCAGAACATACAGCAAAGGAGGACAATGCAAAAAGTAAACATGGTCAACACTCATGGGCACATCACAATACTCCAGAAGGTTGCGACTACTGTTATACAGTAAATGCAACATACGTATGTCCTACATTGTTTTATTGCTATATTCAAGGTATGTAAACTCATTAAAATGGTTTACTTGCTTTTACTTAAAATCACATCAGGTATTACACTAATATAATAGAGTACTTTTACATCATTCCATGAAAACTGGGTGCACTTTCCTTCTGTTCTCATGCTCTATTTGAAAGTGTTACATAGTTATGTAGCAGACAAATCGAGGAAAGCTGGAAGCCGCACACCGGTATAGTGATGAATGCTTTATTTAAAAAGCTGGATCATAGCTATGAATAAGCACTCATTGTAGTGTGAAACGCGTCAGCTGCTTTTGTACGCTTCTGCTGTCAAGTTTTGTGTGTCTTCATGATCCAGCTTTTTAAATAAAGCATTCATCACTATACCGGTGTGCGGCTTCCAGCTTTCCTCGATTTGTCTGTCTCATCTTGCATCAGCCAGCACCTGGGACTCTTCCCTCTTGAAGGATAATACTACACTGGCGTTCATCTCCCCTGGTCTGCGCCTACCTGAGCGGTGGGACCCCTCTCTGCTTATCTTGCTTTTCTGGATTTATAGTTATGTAGCACCCTCCTTATGAGATTAACCACCTCCATACAGGGAACTTTCACCAAAATAAGGAAGGGGATGGTTGGCACTCAGGGTGACATCCAAAATAGTATTACTTTATTAAATACATGTACAGAGCTTTAAAAGTCAGACATTAGTCCTTAGTCATGGAACTTTTACCGCCTTCCTGCCCAGGCCATTTTTTAGCTTTCAGCGCTGTCACACTTTGAATGACAATTGCGCGGTCATGTAACACTGTACCCAAATGAAAGTTTAATCATTTTCTTCACACAAATAGAGCTTTCTTTTGGTGGTATTCAATCACTGCCGGAATTTTTATTTAAAAAAAAAAAAAAAAAAGAAAATTTTGAAAAAAAAAAAGTTTTTCTTTGCTTCTGTCAGTAAATTTTGTAAATAAGTAGTTTTCCTCCTTCACTGATGGGCGGTAATGAGGCAGCACGGATGGGCACTGATGAGGAAGCACTTATGGGCACGGATGAGGTGGCACTTATGGGCACTGATGAGGCGGCACTTATAGGCAGTGATTAGGTGGCACTGATGAGGAGGCATTATTATGCCGCACTGATGGGTACTGATAAGTGGCACTGATATGAGGCACTGATGAGCATTGATAGGCGGCACTGAAGTTGTTGCACAGAATGTGGTTTGGGAGTGCATATGTTCAGAGCCTCTGAGAGCAGCGTTTTTGTCCAGGAGGAGAAGTTCCCAGCAGGGAGGGCTGCCTGCCTCCCTGGTTGTCCTGCTGAAGGTCCAGCCTGCTCATCAGGATTCCAGCCATGCTGAGAGGGCCTGCTCAGCCACAAACCCATTTCAGGGACTAAAGAGGGGCGTCAATGAAAACATGCCTTCGGAGTTCACAGGGGAAGCCTGCCTAATACCAGAGAGTAACATTCCAAGCTAGAAGGACACTGAGAGTACTGACCCAAAGGAGGAAGTAATTTCAGTGAATGATGTTTTTTTAACACCCCTTCTGCACAAAGTACAAGGTTTGCCTGGCCTGGGTCATTGGTATCGGTGCCTCAGTGCTGTCCACTTATTGTCCCACTGCTTAAGGGACTGTTTAGCAGAGCTACTGCAAGGAAGTGCATGCTCATTGTTCCTATTAGTAATGTGGAGTATCCAGCAGCTCCATGAACCCTATCCAAGCACTTCCTGCCCAGGCCAATTTTCTGCTTTCAGAGCTGTCACACTTTGAATGACAAAGTCATGCAGCACTGTACCCATATAAAATGTTTATAATTTTTTTTCCACACAAATAGAGCTTTCTTTCTTTCTTTCTTTCTTTATTTCTTTTTTTTTTGCAAAACAATTGAAAAAAGACAGAAAATTTTGAAAAAACACGTTTTTTCTTTGTTTCTGTTATAAAATGTAGCAAATAAATAGTCTTTCTTCATAAATTTAGGCCAAAATGTATTTCTAATAGAATGCATGCTAACAGTCTGCTAGCCTTGCTTGTTTTCCTGCAG
This sequence comes from Lithobates clamitans, assembly GCA_037952925.1. Classification (NCBI taxonomy): domain Eukaryota; kingdom Metazoa; phylum Chordata; class Amphibia; order Anura; family Ranidae; genus Lithobates; species Lithobates clamitans. Next base: position 698,653 of record JBBGZY010000797.1, on the reverse strand, counting down.
TATGTTCATTAGGCCCAGGGTCAGCTAGGTTGCAGGAAGCTGTTCCACAAGCCCCACACCATAGCTTCCATGAACCTGAATCCATGACATAAACCACTGATACACCGATATGGCTGTAGGCCAGATGAACATAAAGGAGAGATGTGATGATAGGTGATATTTTTCGTTTTTGAGGAAGACAATTCTGTATATCACATTACCTGATTGTGATAAAAAAAGAAAAGAAAGAGAAAACCTGCGCTATCAAGCAAAAAATTAATATAACTGCAGCTGCAACAAAACCACAAATATCAATGAGGTGAAAAAATTACATACAAGTGTAAGTATCTACTTATGATCATGTAGTAATATAGATTTAAATATCTAATTCAAGCGCACAATTTTTTCTTTGTACCTGATTGTGATAATCTGTCCAAAGTTTAGGTCATAATTGTTCACCTGGGCAATAAAAATTGCTGCCAGGGCTTCATAGAGTGCTGTGCCATCCATATTGATTGTCGCTCCCACTGGCAGTACAAAGCGTGTCACCCTCTTATCTACCTTGTTGTTCTCCTCCAAGCACTTAAATGTGACTGGTAAAGTGGCAGAGCTGTAAATATAATACACTATGAATAAAATCTGCAAGACAGCCAATCATTATGCAGCAAATGTAGATTGATGACAGAACCCTCACCTCGATGAGGTGCCCAGAGCTGTAATTAGGGCTTGTATCAGGCCTCCTATAAACACCCAGGGGTTTTTGCGAGTCACTAAAAAGTACAGCAAGGGCAATACAAAGATAGCATGGATAAGCAGACCAATGATGACCGTGATAGTGTACATGCCAAGCTGTCCTCCAACCACACCCATATCTTCCATCTCTGCAATCTTTCCAGCAATTAGGAAAAGGATTCCAATTGGAGCATACCTATGGATCAGACAATCTATTATTAGTGCTGAGAAAAAAAAAGTTTGCAATATTGTAAAAACATTCTGTTAATAAGATGAGCTGATATCATTACAAGAACCAGTCCTTTACCTATGCAGTAACAGGTTTCTTCACGGGATGAACCATAACCAGCTGGCATTTATCTTTCCCGCTCTTTCCAATTTACAGACCTCTCCAAGATTCCTGTTTATGTATTTAACACATGGATGTACGTGTGCTTAGGAAAGGTGATTGGGAGCTCAGATACAGAGCTCTGCTTTGTGGGGAGGCAGAGGGAGGGTTCCCTCATATCCCAAAGTACTAGATATTTCGTGTGCAGTATGACAAAAGGTTGGGATGGTGGGGGAGCAGGGTGCTTATCAGGCTTTCTAACACACTACTTGTCTGTTAGATAGGGTGATTAGAATCCTTTAATAGTTGCACAGACAAACAGTATGTGTAGTTAAACCATTGGCATCACATTTTAATGGGGGCCCCCATTTTTGCTCATCACATGTAGACTCTACTTCATGGCTTGTTTCTGCCCTCTCAGTGCAAGGTTATGGGTTTGGTCTGACCCAATAAAAAAAAAACTCTTCAAAAGGCTAACTGTGCCTAAAGCTGTTTCAGCAGGCACTGGATGGATTTCCATCCATCCAGAAGTTGATCTAACGATTGACTTCTCTCGAACGGGACTGTTGGAAACATTTTCTTGATCAGCTAGCTGCAGCCGCTGATCAGTGTATTCTGATCGCGGAGGAGTCCCACTGTCATAATGCAGGATTCCTCTATCCACATTACATGTGTGCTGGTGTGACTAGGGGACACAGACTGCAATAATACTGACAGAGGCACTAACCCTGTCTCACTATATACTCTATTTAAAATGAAGGAGTTTAGCCTTAAGCACAAAATACTAACAACATTCCCTGATACAATTTATGATAAATGTTCCTGGACACCTGAGCAGCTTGTTGGTGATTCCACTCCAAAACTGTTTCTATAACAGCCTCCACTATTACAATAAAGGTTTTTACAAGATTTTGGGGATTGTCTCTGGGAATTTGTGCTCACTCAGCCAATCTGGCATTTCAACTCAACCCAAAACTGTTGAGTAAAGTTGAGGTCAGATCTCTGTGCAGGCTAATCGAGCTCCTCCATACTAAACTCATCAAACCAGGTCCTTATGGAGCGTGGCTTTGCGCACAGGAGCGCAGTCATGCTGGGACATAAAAGGATCTTCCTCAAATTCCACAATGTTGGAAGTGCACAATCACCCTAAATGTCTTTGTATGCTGTAGCATTAACTGTACCCTTCACTGGATACAACTGTGAATATAATTAGGGCCACATGGGTAGGGATGATAGTCAGATGTCACAAATGTTTGGCCATGTAGTGTATGCAGTAGCCTACAAGGGAGATCATTTACAGATTTGAATGTGAAAAAAATAATGAAATACGGATTAAGTAAATTCTGGGTAAGGAGTAAGGAAAAAACATACAGAAGATCACTATCAGGAGAACTATTATTGAATAATGTTGCAATGATGCTGCTCTCCAACCTTTAGCAGTGTTGCCCTAAAGATTAGTTCTTGCAAATTTATAACATTTAGGATAGCCGGTGTTGGTATAGCAAATGCTGACACTCACCACATTATAACAGCCACTAATCTCATAATAGCCTCATTGAGGCAGTCAAAGAATTCTTTTAGGGGTTTTCCTTGTTCTTTCATGTTTCCAATCACCAGCCCGAAACACATAGAAAAGACCACAAGTCCCAGTGCATTCACCCCATTTACTGATCCTGGCACAGGGATCATTTCCTCTCGAAACTTGGTCAGGGTCTCCATGGCATCTGATACATTATTCATAACTGAAGTTAGTAATGTTTCATTCTCTGGAACTGGAATCTTGAAGAGCTTCTTCTCATAATGTGTTTTGAACTAAATACAAAAAAAAATTACAAATGGTCAGTGTCATTCTTCCTAAAACGTGTTAAACTGCGTTAATTGGTAAAAAATAAATAAAAAGCTGCTAGCACAGCATTAGATATCCATGGCTATGGTGTCAACAAAAATCAAACAAGTGTGGTGCTAATTATAGAGTACTTAGCGAATGAACCCTCAAATAATCATAAGCTCAGGAATAATCCCAAGAGTGTAACCAATTCATCCAAAATCCATATAAAACAAAACAAACAAACAAAACAAAAAATTAGAAAATTGTTGTCCAAAATCAATGTCCTTAGTGGTTGAAAACAAAATGTGCTTGTGAATATCAAACCTGAGAAAAGGTAAGAAAAGGAGATGTTGAGGAAACTCTTCAAAGTGTTAAAAAACACCATACTGTATATGTACTCCTCCACTCAGAGGTTTACTGCAAGGACATGACACTCTAATATAGACAGATCACATACAGTCAGGTCCATAAATATTGGGACATCGACACAATTCTAATCTTTTTGGCTCTATACACCACCACAATGGATTTTAAATGAAACAAACAAGATGCTTTAATGGCAGACTTTCAGCTTTAATTTGAGGGTATTTACATTCAAATCAGGTGAATGGTGGTGGAATTACAACAGTTTGTATATGTGCCTCCCACTTTTTAAGGGACCAAAAGTAATGGGACAATTGGCTGCTCAGCTGTTCCATGGCCAGGTGTGTGTTATTCCCTCATTATCCCATTTACAAGGAGCAAATTAAAGGTCCAGAGTTGATTTCAAGTGTGCTATTTGCATTTGGAATCTGTTGCTGTCAACTCTCAATATGAGATCCAAAGAGCTGTCACTATCAGTGAAGCAAGCCATCATTAGGCTAAAAAAACAAAACAAACCCATCAGAGAGATAGCAAAAACATTGTGTGTGGGGAAATCAACTGTTTGGAACATCCTTAAAAAGAAAGAGCACACCGGTGAGCTCAGCAACACCAAAAGACCCGGAAGACCACGGAAAACAACTGTGGTGGATGACCGAAGAATTCTTTCCCTGGTGAAGAAAACACCCTTCACAACAGTTGGCCAGATCAAGAACACTCTCCAGGAGGTAGGTGTATGTGTGTCAAAGTCAACAATCAAGAGAAGACTTCACCAGAGTGAATACAGAGGGTTCACCACAAGATGTAAACCATGGAAGGCCAGATTAGAGTTTGCCAAACAACATCTAAAAAAGCCTTCACAGTTCTGGAACAACATCCTATGGAAAGATGAGACCAAGATCAACTTGTCAGTGATCATCAGTGAAGCATGGTGGTGGTAGTGTCATGGTGTGGGCATGTATGGCTGCCAATGGAACTGGTTCTCTTGTATTTATTGATGATGTGACTGCTGACAAAAGCAGCAGGATGAATCCTGAAGTGTTTCGGGCAATATTATCTGCTCATATTCAGCAAAATGCTTCAGAGCTCACTGGACGGCGCTTCACAGTGCAGATGGACAACGACCTGAAGCATACTGCGAAAGCAACCAAAGAGTTTTTTTAAGGGAAAGAAGTGGAATGTTATGCAACGGCCAAGTCAATCACCTGACCTGAATCCGATTGAGCATGCATTTCACTTGCTGAAGACAAAACTGAAGGGAAGATGCCCCAAGAACAAGCAGGAACTGAAGACAGTTGCAGTAGAGGCCTGGCAGAGCATCACCAGGGATGAAACCCAGCGTCTAGTGATGTCTATGTGTTCCAGACTTCAGGCTGTAATTAACTGCAAAGGATTTGCAACCAAGTATTAAAAAGTGAAAGTTTGATGGATGATGTTAATCTGTCCCATTACTTTTGGTCCCTTAAAAAGTGGGAGGTACATATACAAATTGTTGTAATTCCTACACCGTTCACCTGATTTGGATGTAATATCAAATTAAAGCTGAAAGTCTGGAGTTAAAGCACATCTTGTTCGTTTCATTTCAAATCTATTGTGGTGGTGTATAGAGCCAAAAAAGATTAGAATTGTGTCGATGTCCCAATATTTATGGACCTGACTGTAATGCTTGAAAATATTAGACAGACTGCGGCAGTATATCAGGGGCACTTCCTCTTCCATCCACAATAATGTGTATCACCTAAAGTATAAATTAGGCAAGCAGCTCTGTAAAAACAATGTAGTCTCAAGTCGGGATATTAAGTTGACCGCTTCCTTGTCCCCTGTGAGCCCCTGATGATGTCAGTTGTGACAAAACAGGAGTGCCCAATGATGTGAGTTGTGATAAAATGCATATGGCAGAGCCAGATGCTTGTGACATCACCATGCACTATGGCCAAAGAGTTTTGTACTGGAGTGGGTGAAATCTGATGGTAAACTGAGAGACTAATTTCCCATCATACCTGCTTTACTTTGGATTGGCAGCGCACAGCAGTGGTCAGACACATAGCTGGTTATTCAGGCCAATAGTGCCTTTCAAATTCACTATCTGCACATGCTGTCATTCAAATGTAAAAAACGGACCTGATAGAGAACTATTTTCTCATTTCTCCATTAGGCTCTGCCCACCCACTGACAAGTCACATCCTAAATATGAGCAATGCTATGACCAATGCTAAATCAGCCAGGGCAAACCATACTGTGCAGGAAGCAGTCACATTCAAGACAGTTTCCCAGCACAGGCGTGGCCTGCTCTGAGTACCTCTGTATGCCAACTTCAAACTGGTCTTAATTACCACCAGTTTCCTAATCTGAGAACTGGCAGTGGCAGTAGTTATAACTACCTGAATTTGTAATGTTACCAAAACAGGAGCAAATGCTTCCCTGCATTAGGTGCAGGTAGTTCTTAAGGGAGTAGGGCTGTTTTGCATTTTCCTGAAAGTTTCTATAATACTACAATATGAATCTAGACCGAGCTGGAAGTAACAGGCCACCTCTACGTGACACAATCAATAATCGCTCACCTAAACTTGTGGTCAATGCAACAAATCTGGATACAGTTCTGATTGACCAGATTCCCTTTGCTCACCCCTACAAGGACTGACTATCCAAATATTTTTGACTGTACTATAACTTACCTGTTTAAAGCAAGATTCCACCATGTTCGGAGGGAACATATTTCTATAAGAAAAGTGATAAAGGTTTGGTAAGTATTAATAAATATTAAATATAGTATAATTTTCATAGTAATCATTAGACTTATCCAATCAAACATATCCAATGAGATGCAGAGCTACACTTGTCAGATATTGCACAATCCTGAGATCTCCAACTACCTTCTCATATAGCACCAAACAAGTGATCAGTGCCGAACATAGTAAAAGATCTATTCTTTATTACATATCATTTGATTATTGATATTATTGGTACAGTGCCTTGAAAAAGTATTCATACCCCTTTAAATTTTCCACATTTTGTCATGTTACAACCAAAAACATAAATGTATTTTATTGAGATTTTATGTTATAAACCAACACCAAGTGGCACATAATTGTGAAGTGGAAGGAAAATGATAAATGGTTTTCAATTTTTTTTACATATAAATATCTGAAAAGTGTGGCCTATTTGGATAAAATGGCTGTCATCCCACTACCTGTTCATCCACTGTAGAATGCGTGTTTGTAATTCCCGGATCCAATACATGTATAGGAGCATTATCATCCTATCTCCTCCTCTCTTATTGAGTAGAAACCTCTCATGAGCTTGAACGCCTAAACCCATAGTGTACTTCTGACGATTATTACGGAAATGCTTGTAGACATTGGATTGTTTGATAAATTTAGGATTAGCATCCTCTCAAATGGGTTCCCAAATTCTTTCCTTTAAGGATCTGTAGTAAAACCTACACAGTGAATGTCATATCTTGAACATATCACTAAATAAACTACATAATTTGTATTACAATTAACATACCGTTTGTAATATAATGTTTCCTTGTTGTCAGTGATGTGATATCCTGACCAACGTTTATATATTTGCAACAGTTACATTTTTGTCTCCCATACCTATGGGTGCCTTTCATATCCAACCAACCATGTGCGTCTCTCATTTTGTAGCATTGCAATATCCTAACAAAAGCTTGGAGACAACATATTCTCCAGTGTATGAGCTCTTTAACCCATATATCTGAATTCCTTTGATAAGACTTTGTATTAAATAGAATCAGTATACAGTACAGTAATATTCTTTTTTTTTAAATTATGTGTTGACACCTTCTTTATATTGCTCACTGCAGGATGTAGTAAAAACACGTACAGTACCTTTTGCATCTCTTATTATCTCTGCTTGCTTTTTCATTGGAGGCTAGGTTTATTGGCAAACATTTTGGATATCCTCTATCTTTAAACGGTAGACCTGCTTTCAATTAGACACGTAGACTCCTCAGAACAATTTTCTTTCACATAAACTAGTTCACCTACAAGTAAAGATCTGATGGAATGTCTAGGATGGCAACTTTCAGCTTAAAGGTATTTCCTGCTGTTGCCTTTCTTTAGAAGCTGGTTGCAATATTCTCTCTTTCCACATCACCCTCTATTGTAGTAGCCCAAAAAAAATCAATGCGTTGCTCATCCCAGTTTGTGGTAAACAGAAGATTATCCTGGTTGTTGTTGACTTGCCTACAGAGTCCCGCTGTTTAGATTCAATACTGTATACAATAGTATTTCCAATAATTCACCTCCCCCCATGCTCATGTGTCAGTTTCATTAAAGTGGAAGTAAACCCATCAATTAAACAGTTTAAAAAAACAGTTACATTCCTGGCATGTGTCGAGAATGTAACTATCATGTTGGTTGTGCTCTCAAACTGTCAAACCATCCAATGGCTGGTGTCATAACTGATCACATGTGCAGCACCACCAGATTAAACAGAGGCCAAGATGGCAGCTTCCTTGGCTGAATACGATTGGAGGGTTAACTTCCTTGACATGTTTTGATCTGTTCCTGACAATCACAGCAGCAAAGACAGAAAGGAGACCGAGAGAGGAACTTAAAGGGGGCTTGCATTGCTGACTTCTCTGTCTGTACATGCCTGGCTGTCCCACCGACTCTCTTGCTTCACTGAGAATCTAGCAGAACATCTGACTTTCATGACCTGCTTACTTGTTGCAGGTCAGTAAGTCGGGAGCATTGGAGCCCAAGGGTCAGTATAAAAGCCAGCCAACTAGCTGTGGGTTAAACTCAGTAGGTCTTCATAGTTCTGGAGCACACATCAAATGCCCTAATCCGGGGGTCCCCAACCCCCGAGCCGTGGGCCTGTGCTGGGCTGCGACCTGCTGGCAGCGGGGCTGTGAAGGCTGCACTGTCAGAGGTGCACCCGCATGTAGTTCCAAAACATCTGGGGTGCCAAGGTTTGCTATCACTGCTATAGGTAATGTAAGAGACTGGGACCATGTTTCAGAAGATGGTCATAGGCAGGAGACACATTACATGAGACTGCTAGGGATCACTGCTAATACAGCCTTTTTTCAGATCAGTGCTTCCAAGCTTGCTCTCCTTACAGCCCCCTTAAAAATGATGTGGACACTTGATATTTTTCTCTGCAAGATTCAATATAAAGGATCATCAAATAAAAAAACATAAAAATGAAAAAGAGATGGACAGCACAGAAAAAAAGTAAAATACTGTGAAAGAAAGAAACTAAACCATTTGCGTACTGGAAGCCAGTCTACAGAATATGTTTAATGGCACCAGAACATAGGATAGCATCTGCAAGGGTCCATAGGGCCACACAGTAATTGCCAAAGGGCAGCAGGTCCATTTCTGATTAGAAGCAGCAGAGTACTGTCACAAACATGACAGTGCCTAGGTACCTTCTGCTCCTCCTTCTTTACAGGAGCCTATCAGGTGTTTTGCATCATGAGAAGCCCATCACAACTGCTATAGCCTTTGATCTCTGATTATTGGACAAACTTTGCATCAAACAAATATCACACTAATGACTTCACTCTTAAAAACATTTTTCGAGGCAAACAGCTGTACAGTACATGCCAACAGAACCCCACCTGGAGTCCACCCCTTTGACACGTTCACCCCAATGAGCTTAGGCATGCCCTGCAATGGGGAGGTCAGAGCTTAAGGAGCTACGGGTTTTATCTTGATCTTCTGGATTTATCTTCATCTTCTAACTATTGGATTAGTTTGATGGTGCCCAAGTCATTGGAAACTTTACTGAAGACTTCCCATATGCAATGACTATACAACATATGACAACAACCCACATGGCTTGGCCTTGTTTACTCTCTCTCTATTAGAGTATTGGTAACTGTAAGCGCAAACACACAAGTCCATATATAACAGGAGATATAAAGGGCTGAGCAACTTAGTCCATAGGGGACAGGCTGGAAGTTCAAGGTTTAAGTGGTAACCGGTAATGTAATGGTTAAAGTAGGCTGGTAGGCTAGGTGGCTGCTGTCCTCAGAGAGCTGGCTCTGTGCCTATTGAAGGAGCAGTGGTTCTGAGCGCGTAGCCTTCTCTCAACCTCCCTGCAAGCCCTCCTCCCTGGACGATCCCTCCCCTGGATACTGAACCCGGAAGCGGACGGACGACCTGTGACGTCATGCACGCTCCACATGCGCTCCACGCCGGCCCCTAGTCTCTTCCTGATGGCCACAGAAGGAGCTCCTGGCTGGTAATCCACCTTCTGCAGCCCAGCATCCCTGCAGCGTCACCACCACAGGATCAGAGGAAACACCGAGGACCACATACCTATACAGATGAGCCTTTTCTATGTTTTTATCCTGTAAGTGTGTTTTTACCTGGTGTCATTAAACATCATTTGTTAATACTACACTCAGGTAGCGCTTCCTTCTCTACCCCTCACTCTCTCCCTATTGCAAAAAGGATTTTTCTGCCTCAGCCCCCACCACCAAATTATGTTTACACCCACAGTATAAGGAGCCCTCTTTTGTGATATGGGAAGACGGACCCTCTGTTACTGTACTGCAGTTGGAAAGTAGGGTCAATTCTTTTAAAACCCCTGTTACATCTCCTTACATTTAATCTGGCATTCCCTGAAATATCCTTGCGTTTCCACAACTGGGTGTTCAGTCCATGGTGAGTTACTTGCCTAAAGGAATACCAGGAATGTGTTTTGGAACATAACACTGGGACTGATCACATGATAACAATAAATGCACAACCTCACACTAAACCAGGGGTAGGCAACCTCAGCCCTCCAGCTGTTTTGAAACTACAAGTCCCATGAGACATTGCAAGACCCTGACAATCACAGGCATGACTCCTAGAGGCAGAGGCATGATGGGATTTGTAGTTTCACCACAGCTGGAGGGCAGAGGTTGCCTTCCCCTGCACTAAATGCTCATTTTGAAAGATTTCAGCAGCTGCGCTTGAATGGTCAAGAGTACTTGAGCATCTGTCATAAAGTTTACTAAAAACGATGCAATGCATAAAAATGAATTTTCACTTCCATTGTCCGCATACCTGATTAAATCCAGAAAGGCATCAGCGGCTGTGACGGGCTCAATCTTCCCCTCCCGGTGCATCTTCTCCTTGCTGCCCTTACCAGGGTGGATAATGATGACAATGACGATTCCGATGAACACAGCAATCACTGTGGTTGTCATATAATAGACTACGGCTCTTAAGCCCATCTTCCCTGAAGCTTTACTGTCCAGCGCTGCCATACCTAAAAGAAAAAGTACCAGCTGTCATTTTTTAATTGCAAGCTGAAATGGGCAGAAAGATTAGTACAGCTATTAGTGTGCTAGTTCCCTGGCTGTCACATTGATAGTAACATTTCAATGTTTTCTGAGTTACTGACCTGAAATAGGAATAAAGATAAGGAATCCTGTCTGTGACTCAAAGGTATGAAAGCCAGACATAGACAGGAAACTAGCATTTTCAAAAGGAGGCCAGCAATGGCACTGCACATACTTTTCTCATGAACTAGTGAACTTTAAAATGGAAAATTGCTTCAAATACCATAAATTTGCTTTCCTAGCGCCGATCCATGGCAGCAAGCTACCATAGGTAAGCTGCCATGTTGGTGCCAGGAAAGGGTATTTACAGCCAAAACCTTTTTTTCTTAGTTGTGGATTAGAAAGGGTTAGAGGGTTAAAGTAGGGAAGGCTGCAGCCTCATGTCCCTGTTGTGGATTTTCCGCATGTTCTGTCTGCTAAAACCATGAATAGGACAGGAAGTGAGGGGAACTCCTCACCATCAACATAGACATTAAACTGCTTTTCTTTAGTAAAGTAGGGAAAGTTTATAGTCCCTTAAAGATTTTTATTTCTGTGTCCCAGGTGCAGATTTTCTTTACTTTCTCACTGGTGCAACCATTGTTAATAGTACAAAAAGTGAGGGTAAATCTCTCTAACGGAGTACAAGACAAAAGTAAGAAACACATAGCAGCTCTAATCCTCTCCTAATCTATCCAAAACTAAAAAAAAAAGTTTTTGGTTTGAAATACACTCCTATGTCGCGTACACACGATCGGAGCATGTTCTCAATTTTTCGGTCGGGAAAAGTTCCTATCCGAAAATGCGATCGTCTGTAGCAATTCCGACGCACAAAATTCCTACGCATGCTCGGAAACAATTCGACGCATGCTCAGAAGCATTGAACTTCATTTTCTTGGCTCGTCGTAGTATTGTACTTCACCGCGTTCTTGACGGTCAAAAGTTCAGTGAACTTTTGTGTGACCGTGTGTATGCAAGGCAAGCTTGAGCGGAATCCCGTCGGGAAAGCCATCATATCTTTTTCCGACCAAAATCCCGATCGTGTGTACGCAGTATAAGGTTCAATTGAATTTTTTATCCAAATCCACTAAATATATTTCAAGTGCATCATAACAAATGGTGTACAGTCCTACAGTTTATTTTCTTTAGAGAGCAGCCACAGCCTGAGTAGAAAAGCCTGCCCTCTGCCAGCATGGTGCAGAAAAGGATCCTTGTTCTCTGTGTGGAATCAGTGGTCCCTCTGCAAAGGTCCAACACGCCCTCTGCTGAGTCAGACCTATGGCTCTGCAATCAGTAAAGCTCATGCTCCCCACTGTTTGGAGAGCTCTAACTCCGATCTCTGTAACCCTGGTCTTAAAAAAACATTGTGGAAGTTACTAATAGCAATAGAGTGGCTTAGATCTCAGTACTTAAAGGAGGGCTGCTTGTAATCATATTAGCTTATCTCACAAACCAGGCATCTGTCTGTGCCCGCCCTGCTTTAACCACATTCGTCATTCAGGGTGGACTGTTAGGACTGAGTTCACCTGCTGGTGGCACTGTGCTGCTCCGGGCTGATTGCTGCAGTTCCAGTGTCCACCAGCAGGTGTAACCCAGAAGCCAGCAGGCTTTAACCACTTCAGCCCCGGAAGGTTTTACCTTCTTAATGACCAGACCAGACCAATTTTTGCAATACGGCACTGCGTCGCTTTAACTGACAATTGCGCGGTCATGCGACGTTGTACCCAAACAAAATTTATGCCCTTTTTTTCCCACAAATAGAGCTTTCTTTTGGTGGTATTTGATCACCTCTGCGGTTTTTATTTTTTGTACTATAAACAAAAAAAGACACACAATTTAGAAAAAAAACTATATTTTCTCCTTTCTGCTATAATACATATCCCAAAATTTTAAAACAAACAATTTATTCATCAGTTAAGGCCAATATGTATTCTGCTACATATTTTTGGTAAAAAAAAAATCACATTAAGCGTATATTGATTGGTTTGCGCAAAAGGTATACAAAATAGGGGATAGATTTATGGACTTTTTAAAAAATTTTTTGCTGTTAATGGCGGCGATCTGCGATTTTTAGGGGGACTGTGACATTGGGGGACCAGTGACATTATTACATTGATTAGTGCTATAAAAATGCACTGATCAATGTATAAATTACACTGGCAGGGAAGGGGTTAACACTAGGGGGCGAACAAGGGGTTAACTGTGTTTCCTGGGTGTGTTCTAACTGTATGGGGGATGGGCTTACTGGAACACCCCAGAGATCGCTGTTCCCGATCACTGGGAACAGCAGATCTCCATGATGTCCCCCCAAACAGAACGGGGATCCGCATAGGCAGGTCCCCTTTCTGCCTCTGTGTACAGCGTTAGCTGGTTGCTGGCGGACATCGAGTCCACAGGATTAACATGCATTAGTTTGCGCAGGAGAGCCGACTTGATGCGGTATATATACTGTGGCTGGTCGACAAGTGGTTAATGATCAGCCACGCCTGTGTTCATCTGCCAGGTGGCTATTTAAGGCTGCACCTCCCTATCCCCAGTGCATCACTATTCTGATTGCCTCCTTGCTGCCAGTTTGTTCCTATGAGCCTGATCTATCCTGCACCCTACCCTGCTGCCTTGCTCCTGCCCTCTGCTCTTGTACTCAGTCATGATTCCCCCCTACCTTTCATCCCTGTATTCCCTCTTACCCTTGTCCCTTATATTGTACATTTTTGTAGAAAGTCAGTTCTTAGGTTCATTAGTTATTTTGGTCATTGTACTGGGAAATGTTTATTTTATTTTTATACTACTTTAAAGTGATTGTAAACTCTGTACTACCACTTTTACCTACAGGTAAGCCTATAATAAGGCTTACCTGTAGGTACCGGGAATATTTCCTAAACTTGCACCGTTTAGGAGATATCCACTATATCCGCATGTGCCAACGTCATTGGCACATGCGCACTGAAGAAACGGCTCGCTCGTGCCGTTTCTTCAGTAACTGTGCCTTGACCGGCGGCTCCCACGCACATGCATGAGAGTGACGTCATCGCAGCTCCTGCCAATTACAGAGCTGGAGCCTGTGAAATCGGAAATAACTCTGGGAGACATTTCACCGGTCACTTCGGTGTACGGGGACCACTACAACAGCTTTAATCTAAGGTAAGTATTTCATAATGAGCTAGTAAGCGATGCATACTAGCTCAATATGCCTTTGTCTTGCAGGTTGGTTTTTTTTTTGTGTTTTTTTTTTGAGAGTTTACAACGACTTTAAGCCTGTTAAGTTGTACCATGCCGAGAAGGAGTGTACACAGGCATTTGCGTATGGCTGTTAGTGTTTGCGTTATAGGGGGGCCCCATAAACATTGTTCTCTGAAAACATTTTTTTTTTGGAAATTGCTTCAGAGTAATGTCTCCAGTCTGGAAGCAAACTGTGCCTAGCAAAGGTCTTCTTTATTACACGAGAACCCTTAACTGTGGAATTTTTCAACTATTATAAAGTGAAAAGCGCTCTGTTCAAGCTCTCTTCTCTCGCTCTTTGTTCGGAGCTGATTTAGAGTGAAACTGGATTTTTCTTTTGCATCCCATGCCATCCACAGAAGAGCTTGTTATGTCTTTCTATCGGCTCAGTGTGACTATTTTACACTCACTTAAGAAAAAAAAAAAAGAGCTGGGCTGAGAGAAAAAGAGGGGATTGAGGGATATTTTTCTTGTTTGCAAGATCTGTTTATTCCTCACGTCATTCCTTTTACCCTTTGAGTGAGTGCGTGTGAGTTACAGAGGGACAAAATCCCCTGGACTCCTCTTGGAGTTGCTGTGGCAACAAGAGAGGAATCCTTGTTTGTGGTGCCCATTGGTGCTGCAAGTTTCCCAGGGCCCGTCAGAGGCGAGAACGGGAGGAAGAGGCCCACAGAGAATGGTGATGAATACACTATGAGGGATGTGGGAGAGAGAGCTTGCCCTGGGATTAAAGGAGAACATACATATCATCAAAACAATGGACGCTTTTGCTTGGGGCCTGTGAAAGAGAAAGCTGCACAAAGGCCCCCGTGACACGGGAAAGATACAGAACTAACTTTATCGCTCCTCCATCAAGTGTCCATGTCAGGTCCCTTTCAGAACCCACACTGATTACTACCCAGCTTAATGCAATGCATCTGGTACAAATAGTACTGGGCAGTCACAGCCAATTCACAACTGTACCCACTGTCGTAATATATACACTGCCTTTATTAGGTACAGTCTATGCAACATGCCTGAGGTGTAAATTAAAAGGGGTGCCCCCGAAATTGCTAAAATTTCTGTTAAATTCTATCATCTCCCAGGGAAATCAAGAAGCCCTCAGTCCCACTACTGATCTGCTTGTTATGCATTCAGAAGACTTCTTCTAGTGATCTCACTGTAAGGACAATCTAATATACATAGATCAGCCATTACATTATGACCACCCACTATAACTTGTCGAGGTATGGACTCCACTAGATTTACAATTTATGCTGTGGTGTCTGGCACTAAGCCATCAGTAGCAGACCCTTTAGGTCATGTAAGTCCAGTTTTGTCACCTATCACTTTTGTGTGTGTTTTCTCACGGGGGAAGGGTGTGAGTCCTTGGGCTTACCCTAACGTCTAGGGCAGCCATTCTCAACCAGGGTTCCGTGGAACCCTGGGGTTCCTCCAGAGGTTGCTAGGGGTTCCTTGAGCTGTGGCTGATGAACCACCTTTTTGATGGTGCCTATAGAGTTCAAGGTTCAGCATCACTTAGCAAAGCCAGCAGCATGACACCAAATATCTTTTTAGCTGTCTTTAAGGGTGGCATTCTGAGCACCACTTTAAGTGGGACATTCTTCATATTGGCCACCAGTATAAGGGGCATTGTTCCTAATGACACCTGATAAATTGGTTTTAGCAAGGGTTCCTCGAGACCAGAAAATTATTTTTGGGGTTCCTCTAGGGTTAGAAGGTTGAGAAAGACTGGTCTAGGGGGAGAATGTGTGGCCATCCGGTTCCTTCCTCCTCTGCCTCTGGGGGGTCTCTCTTCAGGAGAGCTCCCCTGACTTAGTATTCGAGGGTGGCTTCAGCTGCCTTAGAAGAACAGGGTCTGCCAGGCCTTTTGGCTAGGCAGACCATGTATATTTCACACAAAGAAGGAGAGTAGGAAAGAAAGGTGCTTTCTGTATTATTTTTTGTTATGAAAGTGTTTGTTCATTTTCTAACAGTGATGTTAACCACTTGACCTCCAGAAGGATTTACCCCCAATCATGACCAATTTACCCCCAATCATGAATAATTTTTTGCGATACGGGACTGTATTAATTTACCGTATATACTCGAGTATAAGTCAAATTTTTCAGCACATTTTTTTGTGTTGAAAGTGCCCCCCTCGACTTATACTCGAGTCAAGCACTTTTCTGCAGCAAAACATTTCATTTTCCGAACTGACTTTGGGGCCCCGTATCTCAGGGCCACTTGGTGCTAGGAACCCCAAAATTTGGTGTGCAGACCCAGCAGAACTGGTACCACAACCTATCCAAAGCTGAAGTTCCTAGCACTAAGTGACCCCGAGATACGGGGCACCAAATTCGGTTCGGAAAATGTCATTCTCTGCTGCAGAAAAGTGCTTGACATATTCTAAACTGAGAGTTGGGGCCCTGTATCTCGGGGCCACTTGGTGCTAGAAACCCCAGCTTTGTAGATTTTTCATGGTGCTAGTTCCACTGGGTTTGCACACCAAATTTGGGGTTCCTAGCACTAAGTGGCCCCGAGATACGGGGCCCCAAATTCGGTCAACTGTGTCTATCTGCAGCAATGTCATTTCGGGACCCTTTGGGTTCAGAGACCCCAAATTTTGGCTGCAGCTAGGGGGCATCTAGGAACCCTTAACTACCGAGTTTGAAGTTTAGGGGACCTATGGCTGCAAATGAGCACAGTAAGGCATGCAAATGGGCACAGTGATGCTGCAAGTGGACATTGTTGACCCTCTTTTCCACTTACAGTAGCTGTGCATTTCTCACCCTCGTCTTATACTCGGGTCAATAAGTTTTTCCCATTTTTTTGTGGTAAATTAGGGCCTCGACTTATACTCGGAATGACTTATACTCGAGTATATACGGTAATTAACAATTGTGCGGTCGTGCTGCACTGTACCCAAATACAATTGATGCCCTTTTTTTCCCAAAAATAGAGCTTTCTTTTGGTGGTATTTGATCACCACTGCATTTTTTATTTTTTGCACTTTAAACAAAAAAAGGTCGACAATTTTGAAAAAAACAAAAAACAATATATTTTACTTTCTGCTAAAATACACACCCAAAAAAAAAAAAAAATCTAATTTCTTCATAAATTTAGGCCAATACGTATTCTGCTACATGTTTTTGGTAGCTACGCTTTAAGCAATGACAAATGTATTGCTGAATGAACAGGCCTATAGTAGAAGTGTAAAAACTGTTCTGGTTCAGGTGTGAGAGCTGAAATGGTTAAGTAAACATTTTTTGGGTTTGACACTGGCACAAAGGGTTTCAGGATTTGTTCTGGAATGCTACAAGGAATATTAATTGATTTATTCTTATCATTTATTTTTTATAATATTAGCTATTCAAACAGAATCATCAAAGTCTGACTCGTCAAAGCCACATATAATTGTAATGCCACACAGAATGCCTATAATTATCGTAAAATGCATCCATGCCCTAATAGATATGTGGCACAGATTATGAATTCCACACAGGATGTCCATCATTGCCATAACAATGTCACATAAAATGTTCACCAATGTCCTTTAATTAACTGCATCACTGAATTCCCATTAATGGGACCAATGAAACTTGCGGCGGGTACAACGTCACACAAGGTTCCCATTGTATGAATGCTGTCTACTGATATGCCAACAACTGGAGCTTACATAATGATTAACTGAGCCAGAAAGCTACCACATGTCTGTTTTCCCAGCCAGATATTCAGCATTTCCACCCTTTAAAACAACAATCACACAATTATTCACTTATGGGCCTTGATGAATCGGGTGAATTCGTACTCTCAACATGTGTTGGCTTTTATGTATACTAATACGAAAAATGGATATATTTTTGCCACTTCATATCCTTTGTTGGCAGTCTGTAACTTGATTTTACCAGAGTTTAAAAAAAGGCACATCAATCTCTTATTCATGCCACAAAGGAAAATCATACAAACGAACCTGTCCTAAAGGAACATGACGTTGCTCTCTTGCTGACCTTTCATCATCAATGCGGTAAAGCCTGGTGCAGCCGGTCCAGCAGGAACTGGCCAACTTTCAGTACCTGTGTACCACTGTCTGAACATATTGTAGCAGCCAGGTATAAATAACATAACATTTTTATCATGTTGTACAGTTATTTATTGTCATCCCAAGGGGTAATATCAAACAAGATTCTCATCAGTTCTACAACTCAGATTCTGAGATATCTACTCCATCACTGAAATAACTCTTTTCAGGGAGGTAGTATACACACAGCGGAAGAAACGCATTACAACCGAATTGCCTTTTGGAACACAAGATGCACAACTTCATTACTATGATAAGAGGATGGTGATGCCCATTTAATGTGTATTTCTACTTTTGCAGTCAGATTTCAATACCCCCCACTATGTTTGTTCCCATTCACACAGCATTATCTAAAAATGATAATAAAAAAAAATGACATTTCTATTTTTTTCTTTAGATTAGGTTTATACATTGGACTCTATAGGCAGCTTAGAACTGTTCAGAATAGCTTGCAATGTGCTATTGTGGGGCAGCTGTAATTTTAAATTACAATAACATACAACGTACCACCCAAATCCTGAGATCTATTATCTTTTTTAGGACAGACAGCGTGCATGCCTAGTTTACAAGTGATAATTGAGATCTGCCAGCACAGTACAGAGAGGGTTAATGATAATACATGTTTAGCAGGGAATGGCTGAGATTTGAATCATCTATGGGCAGGCTGATTGTACCCAATTGGATTGTTGTGCCAATTGGGCACAACCAGCATGTCCTGGCGCACCGCGGTACCGGAAAGGAGATCACCTCTCCCCCCCTCGATCTCGGCAATCATCTGGGACACGTCACAGGTCCCAGATGATTGCCCGGCCAGTCACGGCGCGCGGTGAGGCTCGCACATGCGCAGTGGGTGCCCGACTGTGAAGCCACAGCCAGGCGCCCACAGCTACAATGCCGACGCCGCAGAGAGGAGGGGGAGACAAACGGGATTCCCCCGTATCGCTGGACCCTGGGACAGGTAAGTGTCCAATTATTAAAAGTCAGCAGCTGCAGTATTTGTAGCTGCTGACCTTTATTTTTTTAAGCAGAACTCCACTTTAATTGAACAAGCTGAAGTTATGCTGCGTATACATGAGCGAACTTTCCGGCAGAAAAGGTCATTCCGATCGTGTGTGGGCTTCATCTGACCTTTTCTGTCGAAAAATCTGACGGACCTTAGAGATAGAACATGTTTCAAATAATTCCGACGGACTCGATTCCTATCGAAAAAAACGTTCGTCTGTATGCTAGTCCTACGGACCGAAAACGACGCAAGGGCAGCTATTGGCTACTAGCTATTGAACTTCCTTTTCTAGTCTGGTCATACGTCATCACGTTCTAAACGATCGGACTTTGGAGGGATCGTGTGTAGGCTAGTCCGTTTTGTCGGAACTCCGTCGGAACTCCGTTGAAAAGTCCTTCGGAGTTCAGTCTGACGAGAAGTCCACTTGTGTGTACGCGGCATTAGAAGCAAGTGGCTTCCATGCACAGCTTCACCAGATTTTGCACTCTCCGGTTTTAACAAATACATTAACACAGAAGCTGGATAAAATGCTTGGTGTATTAAAGAAAATGTAATATCTAAATATGACTTTTACCATGTTTTTTATTGAAAATTTTTCGTAAAATACAAACAAACAAATAGAACATTTTCAGTTTTCTGTCAATAATAAAATAGATACATGAAAACAAAACTTGGTCCATTTAATGCAAACAATGTCAAAAAGTTATAATATAATCGAACAAACACTGTGTATTAATGAATCCACAACAATGTGGTGACGTTGGTCACGACTAAAAAAAGGTACATACGAGGAGTATGATGGGTTGTCCCTACAACGATAGGCAGCTGGGATTATGAGACCAATGCTTCACAACATTAGAGTCAATTTCTACATTAGGTTTGAAGGTTGTATGTTTTTTCTGTATGATTGTGGCAGGGGAACTAGCCTGTAAGCCCCAAATGAAGCAGAAATATATGTGTATGGTACATGTAGTCCCATGTAAATGTCTGTGGCACCAAAAATGTCATTTCAAGCGTTATTTGTAGTTACAATGTTATGAACCTGCTAAAGACACAACTGTAAAATAATAAGTCTATAACATCTCTGCAATACATAACACATATCGTAACAGAGCAATGTTCCATTATTCTACACAGTAATGGGCTTACTTAAATTAAGCACAGATCTTTGGGCAAAGTGCAGTAAGCTATAGTCAGCAAGAATGTTTCACTATTTTGACAATGAAAGGTAATTTTAGAGTGCCTTCTATGGACTGTTGCACATTGGAATTGCTGTTCCCCTTTCAAATAGCCAGGCAGTCATCAGTAAACGTTTGTGATTATAGAAATAGCCGTGCCCAAAAATAACTGTCTTTTGTCATGTGTTTGTGCCTAGTCATCCAAAACTAAAAGGTACCCGAGACATACTAATTGAGAAACCAATTTTTTCAATCATTTTACATTAGTCAGGGACAAGGGAAATTTGAAAGCACTAGGCAAAGGACTATGCTCCAATCCAGGAAGAATTTGAATCTTGAATAAGTTCGTTTTAACAGCCCTTATGAAAGATCGGGGCTAGTAAAGAAATACAATGTTCCATCAGATGACTGTGACCTGATTCTGAGAATGTACACCTCTTCATTTTATAAATGGAAGTGTATGAGGAAGGAACTATTGCAACAGATAGCATTGTGACACAGGGTTACTTACAGTACATATTGTCTGAGCTTCCTATCTCTTCTAAATAATACAACAGTTCTGGATAACTGTATATATATATATATATATATATATATATATATATATATATATATATATATATATACTGTATGTATATACAGTACCTCACAAAAGTGAGTACACCCTCACATTTTTGTAAATATATTATTACATCTTTTCATGTGACAACACTGAAGAAATGACACTTTGCTACAATGTAAAGTAGTGAGTGTACAGCTTGTCTAACAGTGGAAATTTGCTGTCCAATCAAAATAACTCAACACACAGCCATTAATGTCTAAACCGCTGGCAACAAAAGTGAGAACACCCCTAAGTGAAAATGTCCAAATTGGGCCCAAAGTTTCAATATTTTGTGTGACCACTATTCTTTTCCAGCACTGCCTTAACCCTCTTGGTATGGAGTTCAGCAGAGCTTCACAGGTTGCCACTGGAGTCCTCTTCTACTCCTCCATGATGACATCACGGAGCTGGTGGATGTTAGAGACCTTGCGCTCCTCCACTTTCCATTTTGAGGATGCCCAACAGATGCTCAATAGGGTTTAGGTCTGGAGACATGCTTGGCCAGTCCATCACCTTTACCCTCAGCTTCTTTAACAAGGCAGTGGTCCTCTTGGAGGTGTGTTTTGGGTCGTTATCATGTTGGAATACTGCCCTGCAGCCCAGTCTCTGACGGGAGGGGATCGTGCCTCAGTATGTCACAGTACATGTCGGCATTCATGGTTCCCTCAATGAACTGTAGCTCCCCAGTGCCAACAGCACTCATGCAGCCCCAGACCATGACACTCCCACCACCATGCTTGACTGTAGGCAAGACACACTTGTCTTTGTACTCCTCACCTGGTTGCCGCCACACATGCTTGACACCATCTGAACCAAATAAGTTTATCTTGGTCTCAGTCTCCGAAGGGAAGGGATCATGCTCTGCTTCAGTATGTCACAGCACATGTTGGCATTGATGGTTCCCTCAATGAACTGTAGCTGCCCAGTGCCGGCAGCACTCATGCAGCCCCAGACCATGACACTCCCACCACCATGCTTGAGTGTAGGCAAGACATGCTTATCTTTGTACTACTCACCTGGTTGCCGCACACACGCTTGACACACACGCTTGGTCTCATCAGACCACAGGACATGGTTCCAGTAATCCATGTTGTTAGTCTGCTTGTCTTCAGCAAAATGTTTGCGGGCTTTCTTGTGCATCATCTTTAGAAGAGGCTTCCTTCTGGGATGACAGCCATGCAGACCTATTTGATGCAGTGTGCGGCGTATGGTCTGAGCACTGACAGGCTGACCCCTCACCCCTTCAACCTCTGCAGCAAAGCTGGCAGCACTCATACGTCTATTTCCCAAAGACAACCTCTGGATATGACGCTGAGCATGTGACTCAAGTTCTTTGGTCGAACATGGCGAGGCCTGTTCTGAGTGGAACCTGTCATGTTAAACCATAGTATGGTCTTGGCCATTTGCTGCAGCTCAGTTTCAGGGTCTTGGCAATCTTCTTATAGCCTAGGCCATCATTATGTAGAGCAACAATTCTTTTTTTCAGAACCTCAGAGAGTTCTTTGCCATGGGGTGCCTTGTTGAACTTCCAGTGACCAGTCAGTATGAGTGAGAGCGATAACACCAAATTTAACACCCCTGCTCCCCATTCACACCTGAGACCTTGTAACACTAATGAGTCACATGACACCGGGAGGGAAAATGGCTAATTGGGCCCAATTTGGACATTTTCACTCAGGGGTGTACTCGTTTTTGTTGCCAGCAGTTTAGAGAATAAGGCTAAAATTATTTTGAGGGGACAGCAAATTTACAATGTTATACAAGCTGTACACTTACTACTTCACATTATAGCAAAGTGTCATTTCTGCAGTGTTGTCACATGAAAAGATATAATAAAATATTTACAAAAATGTTAGGGGTATACTCACTTTTGTGATATATATATATATTAATTATTATTTAGTGATTTTGTGCAACCTCAAAATCTTCCATATCACTATTTAAAGTGAGAACGCACAAGGAGTATAACAATAAATGTATAGTATACACATTTTACTAGTGAAAAAAAAGCACTAGGTATGAGCCTCTACGAAAAAGTATGCCATCTAAATAAAGCAGGAACGTCATACTGGTGTTTTTTTTTTAGATCAGATGTGTTTACTTCCTTGCCCCCCTTGGCCAGTTTAGAAGTTTATTGTGTAATTGCCCTGTGCAAAGGATTCAGTAATTCTGTCACTGGAATGGCACTACTGTCCCACAATTTTTTTTTGTGTGGCGGTGGTGGGGTGGTTGGTGGTGGTATGGGTGGTGGTATCCCACTATTCAATGAGGAAGCTTCAGTAGCCAAAAAAGAGGTCCCTTTAACCACTTGCCGGCCGCTGCATACTTATATACGTCAGCACAATGGCAGCGGTGGGCAAATGGGCATACCTGTACGTCCACTTTAAGAGGCAGGGATAGCAGGCGCACGCGCGCTGGCCGCATACAGTGTGACCGTGCCTGCAGGATCGGTGGACTCGATGTCCGCCGGTCTCCCGGCGATCATGTCACGGATCCGCAGAAAGGGGAAGTGCCTATGTAAACAAGGCATTTCCCCGTTCTGCCTTATGTCATGACAGAGATCACTGCTCCCTGTCATCGGGAGCGGTGGTCGCTGTCATGTGAGTTCAAGCCCATCCCCCCACAGTTAGAATCACTCCCTAGAACACACTTAACCCCTTCATCGCCCTCTAGTGGTTAATCCCTTCCCTGCCAGTGTCATTTACACAGTAATCAGTGCATTTTTATAGCACTGATCGCTGTATAAATGACAATGGTCCCAAAATAGTGTCAAAATTGTCCGAAGTGTCTGCCATAATGTTGCAGTCCTGATAAAAATTGCAGATCGCCGCCATTACTAATAAAAAAAAATGAAATATAAAAATGCCATAAAACTATCCCCTATAACTTTTGCGCAAACCAATCGATATACGCTTATTGCGATTTTTTTTAGCAAAAATATGTAGAAGAATACATATCGACCTAAACTGTGGAAAAAAATTGTTTTTTTTAAATATTTTTTGGGGGATATTTATTATTGCAAAAAGGAAAAATATTGCGTTTTTTTTCCAAAATTGTCGCTCTTTTTTTGTTTATAGCGCAAAAAGAAAAAAACCTGCAGAGGTGATTAAATACCACTAAAAGAAAGCTCTATTTGTGGGAAAAAAAGGACGTCAATTTTGTTTTTGTGCAACGTCGCACGGCCGTGCAATTGTCAGTTAAATCATTGCAGTGCCGAATCGCAAAAAATGCTCTGGTCAGGAATGGGGTCAAATCTTCCAGGGCTGAAGCGGTTAATGCAGTTCATTGAAATCGAAAATCTCTTTATCAGCAGATACTGTAAGAGTCTGCAATCAAGTCTGTTAAAACCAAAAAAAGGTGTGTGACTGACCTAAGGGTCAGTGTCGATGGGAATTTATTTGCTTCAAAACTGCTTATCTCCCCACTCAAGTCTATGAGAGTGCATCAGCGACCTGAAGCAGGTCAAATGCAGGTCAGAAGGCAGTCAACTGCAGGTTAAAGGCCCCTGTCAATGAATTTTGAATAATCTCAGATGTGTCTAAAAATGATGCCAAAAGCTTGGTGCATTTGCCCATTGAAGCCCATCAATATTGGTCCTCGGTATTTTCATTTTCAGAATGGTTAACCTTGAGGAGAAGAGCATAAAGGGCTTGAGCAGAAGAGCAAAAAATAAGTGGGAAGGACAAAACAGAAACCTTATACAAAGTATATAAGACGTGATTTTAGGCTGTATGCACTTCCTTACGTTTTTTTGTGGCCTTTCCTGTTTTAACTGAACTTAGTTCCTAGTCTGTTCAATAGCCCATACACTTCCTTGCATAATTTTGAGGTTGTATAATTGATTTCTGGCAAATTTTCAGTGATAACTCATCAGTAGTGAATATTTCATTAAAGCTAATATTATTCATAGTAATATGCAAGTCATTTAAGTAATGGTCTAGTAGATCTAATGTGGCCCCTTGAAGGGTTCCTCTACACAGTTTGAGCCTGCCCTAGATCTTAAAGCCAAAGCGAATTTATCAATAGACCTTGAACAACTGGACAGAACTATCAGCTCCTGTTCCACTAGACAGAAATGCAGTGGTGGCCCATCCATTAGGGGCACCCAGGCTCCGTCCCCTCTATCCACGGGTGCCACCCCCTATATGAATAGATAGATTAATTCATAGCATTCATATCCACGGCCACCGTAGCCACCCCCTATTCATGCGTCCGGCCTCTTTTAGGAGCAGGGTTTTTTTTTAACCACCTGATTAGAGCCAAAGGTTTCAAAATAGGGTGGGCTCGTGGCACAGAGAATTGCGCCAGGAGCCCACCCAGGTGTTACAACAGCGAATGAATATGTGCTATTGAAACACCGATCCTCAATCCGGCAAATCAGAAGCAGATCTGAGGCCCGTTTTCTGATTGTCCGAAAAGAGAAGAGTCCCAGTTGGCCGCGGTGGAGGAGGGAGGAAACGGAAGCCACCGTGATGCCGCGGAGAGCAGGGGAAGCCGCCGCCGAAGCTCGGGAGAAGCGCTGCCCACCATAGATGGAGTAAGTGCTCCAGGCCTGAATGACCGGGGGTGGTACTGTTTGTTTACCCCCCAAAAAAATTACCACCGGCCGCCACTGCTGAATTGTGCATTATGAATATTTTGATAAATTATTATATGATTAGTATTATTTTCGACTAATGAATTTAAATAATTATTTTATATAGTTAATATTTATATATTTTTGCTTTAATTATAAATTGCCATTGCCAAAATCACAATACTGTTAATGCACTAAACATTTCCTTATTAAACTCCGAAGCCAGCAATGCCCCACCAAGAAAATTTCCTTTTGTTACAGTCAGTGGTGCTGCAATATAGGGTCAAAGTGATCACCAAAAGTGTCAGCCTTCACTAAAGTTGCAAACAGTTTTATTAATATTAGTATTATTTTAATACAGGATTTATATCGTGCCAACGGTTTGTTCAGCACTTTACAATATAAAGGGAGACTATACAGTTACAATATAATAAAATACTAGAGGGTTAAGAAGGCCCTGCTCATAAGAGCTTACAATCTAATAAGGTGGGCAAGTGTTACAAAAGGTTATAACTGTGGGAGATGAGCTGATGGATGTAAAAGTTCAGGTGTTATAGGCTTCCATGAAGAGATGAGTTTTCAGGGATCACCTAAGGGCAGCCAGAGTAGGAGATAGTATGACAGATTGAGGTAGAGAGTACCAGAGGATGGAAAAAGCTCTGGAGAAGTCCTGGAAATTAGCAAGGGAGGAGGAGACAAGAGAGCTTGATATTTGAAGACAAGATTGAAGGAGGAGCTCGGGGCAGAGTTGTGAATGGCTTTGTATGTTGTTGTTAGTATTTTGAAATCAATTTGCTGGGCAATCGGGAAGGCAATGGAGGAATTGGCAGAGAGGGGTGGCCTGACACTGATTGGTTAGTAAGGTGGATGAGTCTGGCAGCGGCATTCATGATAGACTGAAAGGGGAATAGCCTATGAAGAGGTAGGCATATGAGAAGGGAATTGCAATAGTCAAGATAAGAGATGACAAGGGGCTGAGTGAGTAGCTTGGTGGTTTTGTTAGTTATAAAGGGGCAAATTTTAGAGATGTTATGAAGGTGAAGTCTAGCTTTTGGCAGCAATTGGATTTGGGGCCGAAAGGACAGGTCAGAATCTAGGATTACACCTAGTACTCTGGTGTGAGGGGAGGGACTGATAGTTGTGTTATTGATCTTGATTGAAAAGTCATCCAGGAGGGCATGGGTGGTGGTGGTGGTGGGGGGGAGACTGAAGGAGTGAGGTGAGGAGTAGAGAGATAGATTTGGATGTCATCAGCATAGGGACGGTATTGGAAGCTGTGGGAGGTTATCAGGTGTCCAAGGGAGGAGGTGTAGAAAGAGAAGAGAAGAGCCTTGGGGGACCCCCACAGAAAGAGGAAGTGGATAGGAGGAGACATAGTTATAGGTAACACTGAAGGAGCACTGTGATAGATAGGAGGAGAACCAGGAGAAAGCTGAATCTGAGGCCAAGGGAGTGGAGTTTATTGAGAAGGAGTGGGTGGTCAACAGTATCAAAGGTTTCAGAGAGGTCTAGTAGCAAGAGTATGGAGTAGTGGCCGATGGTTTTAGCAGTTAGTAAATCGTTATTGAGTGTTAGTGGGGCAGTTTCTGTGGAGTGCTGCAAGTGAAAGCCAGACTATAAGAAGTGAAGAAGGTTGTTTTCAATGAGGTAGGAAAACAGACAGTTATATACTAAGCGTTATAAAAGTTTAGAGGTGAATGGGAGCAATGAGATAGGTCTTAAGTTGTTTAGGTGGGTGGGGTTCAGTGAGAGCTTTTTAATTATGAGGGTAATCTGTGCATGCTTTAGAGGGGAGGGAAAAGTGCCAGTAGATAGGGAGAGATTGAAGATGTAAGTGAGAGAACAAAGGACAGAAGAAGAGGGTGATTGTAGTAGTTGTGAGGGAACAGGATCCAGGGCATCTGAGAAAAGTTTGTTAACCTCTTCAGTAGAGCTGATTCAAAAGAGGAAAGTGTTGGCTGTGCTGTTAGACAAGGTATGTTAAGTAGGGAATATATCTGAACAGTGGAGGTGTCCTCACGTATTGCATCAATCTTGTCTAATAGATATATCCAAGAGGTACAGTAGACTGATGTCATAGATCACAAGCTTTGGCAGCACTCTTTGAGACTCTGGTTCACTTTGTTTTTACAAAAAACAAACTACTAGATTACAAAGTCAACAGCTGCCACATCAAGAAGACCATGTGTCAGTGGCGGCTGGTGGTAAATTTTGGGGGGGGCGGAAAACAGTGCACCCGCGCTTCCCTCCAGGCGATGGGTGGCGGCTTCCCCGGCATCTCCTTCTCGGCATCATACTATCTTCTGCAGTGCATCTCCTCCCTCCTCCTCCTAGGCCAATTGGAACACTTCTCCTTTCGGCCAATCGGGAAACGTGTCTCACGACCCGCTTCCTGATTGGCGGGGAGAAGAATCAGGAAGACAATAGCAAATATTCATACGCTATTGTCACACAACTGGGTGGGCTCGGGTGCACTGCTCTCTCGCTCTAATCACGTGCTTCAAAAAGAAAAAAAAAAACCCTGATTGGAATCCATGCGTCCGATGCCCTTCATGGATAGGGGGGGCGGCGCCCGTGCGACCTGCATTACGGGCCACCACTGTCATGTATAAACTTTAAAAAGTTTACAGTATACCAAAAGTCAAGGCCATATATTCACTGCTGGAACCTGTAGGCACAAAAGCGAAGCTCAACCGTTTCACAAAGAACATTTTCTTGTTTTGCTATTCATGACCTGGCTTAATATAAAAGCTGTCTCTTTAAAGGGGTTGTAAACCCTTGTGTTTTTTAAACTTAATGCATCCTATGCATTAAGGTGAAAAAACACCTGGCAGTGACCAGCCCCCTAGCCCCCCCCCGTTTTACTTACCTGAGCCCCGAATTTCTGTCGGCGGAGGCTCACTCTCCCTCTCTCCAAGGGGTCCTGGCTCTTGGCTCCCGCTGCTGTCAATCAAATCCAATGATGCGAGTGCCAGGGGGGCGGGGCCGAGTCCGGCATTTGTGTCTATGGACGCAAATGCTGGACTCGGGAGCGCGCCTGCAAAGTAACCCCCCGGGAGTGTTCTTCTTCTAGGGGTTATCTGATGCAGGGAGGAGCCGCAAGAAGATGAGATTCGGGGCCACTCTGTGCAAAACGAGCTGCACAGTGGAGGTAAGTATGATATGTTTGTTATTTAAAAAAAAAACAAAAACAAAAAAAAACAAAAAAAAAACGAGCCTTTACAATCACTTTAACTCTGTTGCCTATAGACACAAGCCTTCTGTGCCTAATGGTAAATCCAGTCCTGCAGACAGTAGACTCCATCAGTTTATATTTATTGACTCACAGATCTGGTGATTGAAATAAGCGTTGATAGTGAACACTACGCACTTACTAACACCAGTAACTGGCTCCAGAAGCTGTCAGCGTACTGTACAATGGACGTGGTACCTAAAGCGTTTGTTACCCCAACACTTCCTACTCCTGATGTGTGTCCACTGTACGATGTACTTGTGTGAGAAAGTATCCTGTTCTCTTTGTATTGCTTCCTTTGTGTGAAATCCCTGGTGTTCCTGCCAGTCCCTCTGCTTTCCTATTAAAAAACTGACCACACTAAGCAGGAGAGCACACCGTGGTCAGTTCTCTAGCTATGCTGGGAACTCAGTGTACTCTCCTCCAATGATTAGTCTTGTCCTGACACCCCCAGCTGCACAGCCATTCACTGGGAAGCTTAGTGTGCTGCTACTTATCCTCCCCTAGCTGAGTACAGAGGGAATGTGATCATAAAAAGAGAAAAAAGGTATTTATAATGTTTTTTTTAATATCTATACAAAAATTGTTTGCCTTTCATTTCTGTTTTAAACTGAATGGGTTGTTTTACAAGGTGATCGTTTACAATCACTTTAAGTGCCACACGCTATGATTGCGTCAAGCTCTGTATTTTCATGAGACAGTCCAAGGCAGGAAGAGTTACAGAAATCATAGTGTGAAATCATGAATTAAAGTGATGTGTTATGATACTATTTTGAGAATTCAGAGGAAGCAGGCTGTATATCAAATGCGCTTAATACAAAGGCAGAGTTTTACTTCACATACCATTTTATTATTTCACGTCATAGCCATTTTTTAAATATTTTTTTTTCTTTTCCTTACCCTGCTTTCCCGATTCTGTATTGTATGAGTAGGATGTTTAAAAGAAATGTACGATCATATAACTATCAGATAATATTAACAATTATTATTTTATCCTGTATGTGTGTGCACTACTTCTATGGACAAAACAAAGTTACAGACCACTATATAATATACCAATGAAGTTGGGAGGGTCAGGTTTTCAATGTTGTCTGCTGGACATTTTCTTTCAACTCTGGTCCCTGTGACACTTTTTGGGCTGGAAGTGAGTGGAAACCTGGCCAATGGGGATGCAGGTAACAACAGTAATCAGAGTAATCTGACACTTTCTATTTTGGCTAAAAAAAACGTGTTTATACAAATTTTCTGTTCAGCTGACAAGGAAAAAGGAAGCGAGGGAAAATCTGCCAAATGGGGACAGATAACTATGAATATCAGGCAAAGGGTTCTAACCCTTTTACACACGATCCATAAGTAACATTTTTTTTCTTACTATAATCAAGCTTTAAGCCTCGTACACACGATCAGACTTTCCGATGGGAAATGTTGGATGACAGGCTGTTGGCGGAAAATCTGACTGTCTGTACGCTCCATCGGAGAATTGTTGTCGGATTTTCCGCGGACAAATGTTGAATGGCAGGTTTTTAAATTTTCCACGGACAAATGTGCGTTGTCGGATTTACACAAGTCCGTCGGATAAAAGTCCAAAGTACAAACACGCATGCTTGGAAGCAAGGACGAGCCAGAAGCGGTCGGTCTTGTAAACTAGCGTTCGTAATAGAGAATTAACATTCGTGACGTGGCAAATTATGAAATCTCGAAATGCAGCGCACAATTCTCTTCTTCTTTAATGGGATAATAATGAAGCTGCTTTGCTGGTGATACTGATGGAGTTATTGCAAACGAATTTTCAAAGGCTTTTTTTTTTCTAGTGATATCAAGAATAATATTATTATGCTTTTTTTTTTTTTTTTTTTTTTTGGGCAAGTTACCACAACAGCATTATCCCGTAGTTTTTAAGATCAAAGATACGACTATGTTGGTGTCCCTTGTCAATTTTACATTGCATTTTTTAAATGTAACTGCCTACTCCCAAACTGTCATTTGAAGTAAAACACATAGCCAAGTATTATTCTACACATTTTTTTTATTGTGCATGAAAAAAAGAAACAAATAAAATTAGACATGCTATCTGCCAATAGAACTTAACCAAAAAGTGCATTCTATGCATCCAAAAATATAGAAAATATACCAAATCAAATCATTATTCAAACAAAAATGTCTGGTTGCTGTTCAGAAACGAACTGAAAAGCGATAAATAAAAAACGCAAAAAGAAAAGCGCGAATCAACACTCACCAAACTTCTACTAACATGAAATTAGCAAAAGGAGCCCAAAGGGTGGCGCTAAAGAGCTGAAAAACAACATACGATCGTATTTGTTGGCCAACAATTGTGTGGCCGTGTGTATACAAGACAAGTTTGGGCCAACGCCCTTTGGACAAAATTCCACGGTTTTGTTGGCCAACAATCCGATCGTGTATACGAGGTTTTAGGCCTCATGCACACTTCCCGTATTAATGCTGATAATAAGGCTGGCGATTTTTTAAATGCCTTTTAGAGGCAGAAAAAAAACCTCACTGCCACCGTATCCAGGAGCAGTAGCGTTTTGGCAGAAAAAATCACTTGAAGTATGTAATTGCGCGTTAGCCCTAGGCATATCAAGTGCATAAGCGATAATTACTTTCAATAGCTAGAATAAATTATTATTCTGGCCAATGAAATGAATTAACACCCAAGCGCTTGATGTGCCTAAACACTATTACAAGCGTCACAAAAACGCTGCAAGCAGGAGGAATGGCATTTAGGACAGCTGGGCAAATGCCCTGTGTGCTTTAGGCCTGGTTCACACCTATGCATTTTTTAGTACGTTTTCAGTTTTGCAGAAACACACTACAGTTCATTTAACATGGTTTCCTATGGGTCACTTTCACATCTGTGCATTTTATGGAAAGGACCGGGGACTTTTTTCTGGTTTTTGGTTCTTTAGACTTCAATGGATCAAAAACGTGTATTGAAAAACTGCAACCTGGACCAGCCGCCGCAGTTTTACTTCGGCAGGTTGGCTCGGTTGGCCAAATCGACATTACGTCGCTTTTCCTTTTGGCCACTAGGGGCGCGCGGCCGCAGCATGTGCCTGGAGCCGATGCAAGTGCCTGGCGGGTGTGATGACTGCCTAGCACCCGCGATCGCTCGTGACAGAGCGAGAACCGGGATCTGTTTGTATAAACACACAAATCTCGGTTCTTTCAGGAGAGTAGAGACAGATCGTGTGTTCATACTAAGTATGAACGCCGATCTCTCTCTCCTCCTAGACAGTCCCCTCCCCCCACAGTTAGAACACAGTGAGGGAACACAGTTAACCTCTTGATCGCGCCCTAGTGTTAACCCCTTCCCTACCGGTGACATTTATACAGTAATCATTGCATTTTTATAGCACTGATTGCTGTATAATTGTCAATGGTCCCAAAAATGTGTCAAAAGTGTCCAATTTGTCCGCCATTACTAGTAAAAAAAAAAAATAATAATAAAAATGCCACAAGCTGCCGAATTTTCCGGGGCTGAAGTGGTTAATCATGCCACTCCTAAAACATATAGCTGGTGACGCCATTAATAATAAGAAATGCATTTAATCAGTATTTAAATGAACATGTACTTGGCTATTCTCAAGTCCTTTGTTAAAGAGGGAGTCCACCCAAACCGCAAAAAAAAAATATTAAAAGCCAGCAGCTACAAATACTGCAGCTGCTGACTTTTAATAAATGGCCACTTACCTGTCCCAGGGTCCAGCGATGTCGGCAGGCGACGCCGAGGACCCACTCGGTTCTCGGCAGCTGCCGCCGCCGCCGCCATCCTAGGTGAGGGAATCAGGAAGTGAAGCGTTGCGGCTTCACTTCCCGGTTCCATACTGCGCATGCGCGAGTCGCTCTGCGCATCGTAAGTGGTCCCCGTTATCTCCTGGGAGCTGTGTGTTTCCCAGGAGACAGCGCGGAGGGACAGGAAGAGGCATAGACTCCCATGGGAGTCTATGCTGGAAGTGGGTGCAAATACCTGTCTTAGACAGGTATCTGCACCCCCCTCCCCCCTGAAAGGTGCCAAATGTGACACCGGAGGGGGGGAGGGTTTCGAAAAGTGGAAGTTCCATTTTTGTGTGGAACTCCGCTTTAAAGACATCCAATGTCTCCCAAAAAACACATTGTAAGCTAATAAAAAAGCTTTTCTTCCAATGTATTTCTACCACTTTTAAACCACCAGGCATCGCAAATATGATTGCAAGTCATTTCCTGCAACTAAGCAATCTATTACATATTAGTTTGATGGACCACTAGAATTTGATCAATTGTAAAGTCAATTGGGTAATAAATTAGCAATTTTTTATCCTTTTTTGAAATTGTTTCACTTATTATTATTTTCACGTCATTAGTTGTTTATTGATCATATATTCATTGATACTTTGAACTTCATAAGTCTTCATTCGTATACGAATTTTCATTGTTCACATTTGGTGCGCCACATTATTGTTTTATACGTTTTTCAGGTGGACCTGATTGGACCCTCCAGTCTCTTGTATTGAGGGGCGGGTATCAGCGAACACCCGCCGCCATCCGATCCTGTCCGCCAAAACCAGAGGGACGGTGGTCCTATTTCCCATTTGGCGGATTGGATGGCATCGGATGGAAACGGCCAGTTTCCATCTGATTGACCCAGAGAGTCAGATCGCAAGATGCGAGCCGGGGCTTCCAGTTAGCTGCTGATAGCTGTGCAACAGCCCTATTGGCGCTATTGCACACAAATATACGGCCGCTCGGTGGCAAGGCACGGCCGCCGAGAGACCGCATATTTTTGTGCGCTCGGCACCAAGGAGTTAAGCATTTCTCTAGAATTTCCAAACTCATTATACTGTATACTCCTGGAGTAAAATTTAACAACATGTTATTATTTATGGTATTAAAGTGTAAGTTCACCTTTACAGAAAAATCTGTAAGGTGAACTTACAAAGGACCCCCTCCTCACCCCTCCAGTCCGCCTGACCTGGAGCGCAGCGATCTCCCATTCTGAGCCCTGCTATAGCCGCCTTATGGGTCCGGTGCTTAGAAATCACCCCGGCTTTCACTCTTCTTCCTCCCCGCTGACAGGATTGGCTACGTGGATTCTGATTGGTCTGGTCGGTGCCACCCATGTGACTGCGCTGACCAATTAGAATGCTCCTAAACGTACCTCCTGATGGGGTATGTATTGGAGATTAAGCTGCGGGGATTTCTAAGCCCTGGACCCCATGAGGCGGCTATAGCAGGGCTCAGTGGGATGGGGGGGGGGGAGGTGGTTCTGTGTAGGTTCACCTTACAGATTTTTCTGTAAAAGTGAACTTACCCTTTAAGGTTTGAACGTGCACTACACAGATTTAGCCGTTGTGATATAACGTATTTATAAATAAAACCAAGTATCATAAACAAACAAAAATTATGTTTTTTGACAAATAGAAGTACAATTTTAAAATATAAAAAAAACCAAAAGACTGTAAACTCTATTGGCTGTAACCATTACCTAAATATATTACCAACATTAAATATTAAGAAAAAAAATCGCCTTTTTCTTTAGTGTTTTAGTTTTAGTCGTATTTTAGTTGACTGAAATAGTGTTTAGTCAACGAAAATATTTTCGATGACGAACTTAACACTGCTGACCAGCATTGATCAATACAAGCTCAACGCAAAGACACAGAGAAAACAATTTTTTTTTACCCTGTTCATACCATACAAGTGCATTGGTGTATGTTGCATAGACATGCATTATGTCTGCTAAGTACTGTTGTTAAATACAGTTGAATGAACAATCGTTTTGTGACATTTCAATAAAGTAAAAAAAAGGAAGAAAAAATAAAACAGTGATACGTTATAACAGCCCATAACGCTCCTACACAATGCTCAACAGTATGCATATGTTATACAGACCATAATGAAGGCCTCTTGAGCCCCCTTCCTAGGGAAAGAGAGCCTTGACTGATGGTGGCATGGTCAGGTGCCGGGCAAGCGAGATGATTGGTGGAAACACAGGGGATGGGATGGGCCTGAGCTCAGGGAACGTGTGCCCCAGGGAATTCTGGGTCTTTCGGAAGAATTGGATGGAAGAGCTGCCCACCCTCCCGCCCCTTTTTTCCTCTGTTACGGTATGCCACAGCTTGTTGTGGTCTCTTGACCTTGCCAGCATTGAAAGTTGCTGTAATGGGCTATGCCCTTGATGGAAAATTGGAAGTAAGCTTATGTTCGTGGTATGCTGAAATTTGACTTTTTTGGAAATCTCTGGATGTCACCACTATCCAACACTTCAGAAAAGGTTGCGTAGCGTGTCCCATGCTGACCTTTGTGGTTCCTCAAGTCAAATCCTACTTCACTACAGGGCACAGTAGTGATATAGGGGGTGGAGGGAGGAACCATAGTGGCCAACATAGGACGTGCTATCCGCCTCACCTGGGCATCTTGAATAGTAGCAGTGCCTAGAGCTCTTCAAAAAAGCAAACTTTAAGCATGTTCTCTGCTGGATTAGTAAAAATAAAGCTTATTCTTCAACAGGGTATTGCTGTTGGAAGGGTTCTCACTAATTCCTAGGGTTGCTTTAACGTTTTGAAAAATATTACCATAAAGAAGAAACATAATTTGCCAGTTAAAAGAAAAACAAAATAAGTTCCTCTGCAGGGATGATAAACACTAAAGCATGAATCAAAATTGTGAAGCCTATCTAATGCTTCCTCTTGACACCATCCAAAAGTATTTTATTAAAACCATGCCTGTCACATTTCATTGACTGAAGTTGGTTCATTGAGGCATGCCAAAAAGCTTGCATGCAATTTGTGACCCCCTGTAACAAAATGTCAACATTAGAAATGTTAATATTCATGAAACTTTCTAAAGACAAAAACTCAAGTGTGAAAATTAAAAACGTTGCTGATGGGCAATTAATCATTTCATAAATGCTACGTTCTTAGTAACTGCCATTTATAAAGCTATTGTTCTTAAAAAAAAGAAAAGAAAAAAAAAGAGCATCGCTTTAGCCTTCTGTGATTTGTGTTTCCTGAAACGGACAGTTTAGCATTGTGGTCTCATGCTGAGAGTCTGTTTGGTACCAATCTTAACTCTTTCTATTACCCCATCCAAGCTTCTTGTATCGGAATGTGCCAAAGGGGAAGGAGGGGGGCTTTAGTTATTTATCTCCATTTTGTATTCTCTGCAAGCTATACTGTGGTGATTAGTAACAGCTGACAGTCTCAGTCCGAGAGTCCTTTTCTTTGGTTACCTCATTGGAATTGTGGAATACAAAGAACTGACTGTCCCCTGGCCAAGAATTAGAAGGCCCGGAACACAACAAAATAGGAGCACAGATTCCTGTAACCAAATATCACTGCCACCTGAACAATGGCGTCCCCAAATGATACCTTTTTTATGGCAAGCTATTCATCCTACATAGGATACAGTGCAAAGCTTTCTGTTTTCCCTGAGGCTATGGACACTAATGGATGAATTAGAAATCTTATATTTGAGTATACAGCATGCATTAATGGTTATAAAATGAAAAGAATTGGGAGAGGCCTGGATTTTTGAAAGGGCTGAGTTTTGTGGATATAATGCTAGGGTTATGGAGTTTCCATGGGTATCACTGTTCCAGAATTCTATAATGTGTAAGATCTTCAGTTTATTATCCAGGAAAAGGAATGACACAATTGGTGGAATACACATAGCAGTTTGACCCACAAGTTCCTAAAGGCCCATTGTGCTTTATGCAAACAAACAACTAGAATATTTAAACCTCATCTTCTTCTTCTTCCATAGCAAAAGTGTGCCAATTATTGAGGGATCAGGGGGTTAAAGAAATATTTGACCCAATGAACATGAAATTTCATGGTGAAGTCCACATTGGAGAAAATAATCCTATTTATATTAGGAGATCGAGGAGCATTTATTCCTCTGTAGGGCACCTGGAGAAGAACTTAATGCTTTTCTAGCACAAAACTATTATTAAAGTGTATGTTAACCATAGCAATGAACTTCTTTTTTTTTTTTACCCTTTAGTCTTTGAAATATGCCATTGAAAATGCAAAAAGAAAGCCATGTAAGGGACGAACAGACATGCTTGCATATGTGGGCCCACAATGGGGGGATAGTCTTACAATCTCTGCTGCTTCATGTAGGGTCTCATCATAACACTAGTAAAAAAAACTGATACAAGGGACTTTCTTAAAATTCTTTTAATTACATTTTCAAGGTTAAACTATCCAGGGTATTTGTAGCTTTTTTAACACAATTTGAAAGAATGGCAAATTTTTGGGTCTTCTATGACCCTCTATCAATTTTTTCCTAAATACTGGCAAAAAGGCATCAGCTAGCGGGCAGGCAGCAGCACACCCATAATGGGTCGTATAAAACTGGAAAGCCTGCTGCTATAAGAAATCTTGTAAAAAGAGCTATACTCTTGGTTTATGACAATATCCTGTATCCTAACTTTGAAGATTCAATAGAAAGAATTTCAAGCAAGTCCTTGAAAGAATCTTAAGCAAGAAGTGCAGATTGAAAAGAAAAGGTGCTTTTTAATAACATTCAATTACAATATGACTTGTGTCGCAATTGTATACGCTATATTATTCTTTCTTATTTGCTATTTTTTTTTTACACGAAAGTGGAGTTACCTTTTAAGGTGGTAGTAGAAGCTCTGTGGGTGGGGACAGGCATACACCAGAGGTCCAATACTGAAACTGGACGTCCTTCTATATATACCTTCTGCCTGATTCTAACAGTAAGAACTGTGATGATGATGATAATAATAATGATAACAACAACAAGTAGTAGTAGAATAAATGGGTAACTCCAGACAAGTAAGATAGTTTAAAGAACAGCTAATGAAATCCAGGAAACATAGTGTAGCGGTACCCCCATAGGGGCTGCTGAGTGTTGTGGCCTGACCATCACCCTGCCCAGCCAGGCACATAGTTCTCATTCACCCTCAGGCAGAAAAACAGACCTTAAACTTTGTTTTTGTATTTTTATGGGATCAACTACCGGTATATACACCTCCGGTATATACAACCTCTTTACTTCCAGCTCCAGCACAACTCTTGATCTCACTCTTTAGAACCAGCTAGCACTGATAAATGGGCCTGACACTGGCTCAGCCAGGCCCAAAGCAGATGCCCTTTACAGGCAGGGATACCGGGGGCCCCTATGGTGCAGCAAAAAGTAGGTAGTTCCAGTGCTAGCTGTCTACCGAGCCCAGTACCACATCTTCAAGCCCTGCCAGGCCTCATGACTGCAGCTTCCTCTCTCTACTGCCTGTGCCACCACAGTCCACTCCACTGGCTCTACACCCATCCCAGACTGCCATCTCCCAGTCCACTCAGGCGTGCCTCCCAGTCCTCCCGGCTGTGTGTCACTCACTAGCCCTCTTGGCTGCGACCTGTTGTTCCTGGAGACTTGCCTGGCAGTGCTTGCTCTCCCCTGCTGTCCTCTCCTTGATCCTGTGCCTCCTGTCGAGGACACCTCGATGTGTTCTCAGAGGGTCCTGTCTGCACCAGCCCAGGCCCAAAGTCACTCCCCCGGACTGGGGAGCTCCCTCCAAGGCCATGACAGCCTAGCTCTCCATCTCCAGCTTCCATCCCGAACAACTCCTGCCCAGCTAGGCTGACCATTGGTATTTAAGGAGGCCTGCCCACTGCCAATCCAAGTTGGGGATTGGTCAGGGCTCCTCAGAATACAACCTTCAGCTCCACCTCTCCTCTCCTCCTTCCTTTCCAGAAGTTTCTAGAACATTCAGAAAAGAAGTGGGATGCTGCCTCTGAGTCACCCAGCACTGCCTGAGTCACTGCCAACCCAGATCCAGGCCTGGCTGGCAGCAAGGCCTGGAATTTACCTACACTAACAAAAAAACCTTAACACTACCACTTCTAGCACACTAGAGGGTGCTACAAAAGCATTACAAAAAGCCATGGATCCTGCTTGTGAATATTGGTAGATGAAAGCTTTCACCAAGTTGCTGTCTCTAAGGAGGGCCCAGCCTTTACAAGAGATCTCTAGTAATAGGCTGTGTTGTTTCAGAATCCCAGGTTTCAGGTGCAAAGAATTCAAGCAAGAGCAAAGTCCTTAGTAATGCCAAGATCAAAGCTGGCAGAAGTAGGCACAACCACTATATTGATAGAAGGACAGCAATGTAGCAGATTATTGAAAATCAGCAGCCAGGACAGCAAATCAGATTACTAAGTACCAACAGAAAAGCCAAGCTATTACCAGAACAGATCAGGATACTGGGTATCAGGAGCCAAGTTCAGATACTGCTAGAATAGTAGATTGGAATATTGGAGACAAGACAAGCTATTACCAGAATAGCAGATTAAGATACTGGGTACTAGGAGACATGCCAAGCTATTACCAGAACAGATCAGGATACTGGGTATCAGGAGCCAAGTTCAGATACTGCCAGAATAGTAGATTGGAATATTGGAGACAAGACAAGCTATTACCAGAATAGCAGATTAGGATACTGGGTTCTAGGAGACATGCCAAGCTATTACCAGAACAGCAGATCAGGATACTGGGTACCAGGAGACAAAGCAGACTATT
The DNA here is from genome assembly GCA_037952925.1 of Lithobates clamitans. Classification (NCBI taxonomy): domain Eukaryota; kingdom Metazoa; phylum Chordata; class Amphibia; order Anura; family Ranidae; genus Lithobates; species Lithobates clamitans. The sequence goes on along the minus strand of JBBGZY010000797.1, from coordinate 659,724 downwards.
ACCAGAATAGCAGATTAGGATACCAGATACCAGAAGACAAGGCAGCTATTGACAGAATAGTAGATTGGGACATAGGATGCCAGGAGACAAGACAAGCTGTTACCAGGATATCACATTAGGATACTGGGGTACCAAGAGACAAGATGAACTATTACCAGAAAAGCAGATCAGAATATTGGATACCAGGGGAAAAAATACATTATTAGCAGAATAGCAGATTAGGATACTGGGTACCAAGTGACAAGCCAACCTATTACCAGAACAGCTGACCAGGAAACTGTGTACCAGGAGCCAAGCAAACTACACCAGAAGAAGTTTAGGATAGTGGATACCAGACAACGAGGAAAGCTATCATCCTGAACTCCCTGCAGTGTCTATGTTTCCTTAAGTGTATGATGTTGATTAGTTCCCAATGGGTTGTACTATAGGAGTTAAGTGTGATTTATAAATATTAATCCAACCAGTCATGTCAATATGGGTGCAGGGAAGTCAAGCTGCCAGTAGATATTTGGGATCCTAACACTCGTAAAGGGACTGTAAATGGTAATGGGCTTCCTCTAGGAGTTGGCATTGGTCTGGGCAAACTAGGCCACATGGAATGGATATCTGCCCATCTAAAAGTGAGTCTTAATCATTTGGAGAGTGAAGCAATGCACAAAAACCTTAACAGTTGACTTGTGGCTACTGGTGATAGTTAAGCAATCCTGTGTTTGAAAACTATTGCATCAACCTGTAATGAGTGCATACGGGTTGTATTACTACATCTGCTGCTACTACAATTCAAAGACGGTGTCTCTTTTTGAAGTCACAGTTCTTCCAGGCTTCCTGGTATGGTGTTTGTCCAAAAACATCTACAGTGACTAAAATGACTGGCATTCAGATACTTTAAGACCAGGGCTCATTTTCTCATCACAAGCTAAAATCTTTCAAGACAAAAAAGCAAATATGAGCATTTTCACATATTTAATACTAAATTTGCAAGTTGAGTCTGGAGCCACTGTGCTTTCATGTTTCCCAATATGTTGTTTTTGCAATTAATGGCTACAACATGCTGCAGATTCACCCTGAGGTTGAATGGAGCATAGGAACTTCACACGTAAATGTATTTGAAGTGTAATGAAACCCAAGAGTGATAGTGTCAAATTCTCTTCTCTACAGGTGTGGGACTTTAACATAGTTGAGAATTTTATATGCTCTAGGCCCTACAGACAAAAGACAGCTGCATGCAAAACAAATATAGTACAAAATATGTAAAATAAAAACAATATTACTCTTTTTATCTCTTTCCTATCAGTTTTCATGCCTGTTAATGTGTATGTCCAGCAACATTTTTTTTTTTTGGATTTGGATTGAGTGGGGAAGGATAAGCCACCCTGTCTAGTATCTAGTATTTACTGATTTCCAGCACTCTGTTAGAAAAATGTCATCTTACTTACTGTCCGTAGGTTCATTAGAACGGAAATGTGAGCACCCTAGACAGAAATTAAGAAGTTGACACGGTATCTGGCCACCTGGCACTGTCCTGGTGTGGATGGCTACGATGAATGCATTTTTTTTGTTTCTTTTCGCCTCTGTTTATAGAGCAAGCCCTCTACTTAACATTGGATGGTTCTTGCCTATGTGCACCCAGCCGTGTGGTCAGATGCTTCTGTAATGTCAATTCCTATGCTATGGCCTATGCTATGGCATGAAGCCAGAATTTTCTTGGCCATTTATTTTCTTTGATTTTGTGGTTTTTTTTCCGCTTTTTATAGTTCTAAATATTGTGAGGCATTGAACCTTGATTAAGTACACCTTTCTGGTTTGTACATGAATATTCTGCATTGTATCTATCTAATTTTTGGCTCTGTCTGATCGAACATTAATAAAACCTTTTGTAAAAGAAAAAGCTGACATGGTTTTGCCTTTAAAACCTTAAGAAGCTCCTCAGGGCGAAACATGTTGGCAGTTTATATTGTCATGCCGATATGCAAATGAGAACAACAAAACCATGTAACAAATGAGTATGCTTTTATAATGTGCAAGTGAAGGCGCAAAGAACTGGCAATAACAACAATAACAACAATAATAAGAACGAAGGGATAGGGGACAAACTGAAATGTTTCCAGTCTCACATTACATTAAATGGATAGATAATGTCCACATGTATATGTCCAAAGTGGAGAAATTGAATATCTCATTAACATATATAGGGTACGGTCTCACTGTCATGTGGACATGAGGAGTTCAAGGGTCCAGTTAATAATGATAGGTCCACGAGCAGGGCTGCCTTCATCAAGAAGTGAAACCACATTCCGAAGCGGCGCCTCTCTCTTTTGCTTATGCTTTTATAATGGAATGTTTTTAACACTGTAAACTAATAAATGATGACGTTTTAACCTTAGGTCTAATATTGTGTATATTAAAGCACCCTTAAAATATCCAATTAATTCTTCTTCTTCTAGTTTCTGTATATCAAGGGATGTGGTGCTATAAAGGAATGTATCATTCACCCACACTATAAATTCAATTTTATTTTATTTAATTTTATTATTGAGTAACATCAAGGAAGGCTCAAATGCAGTGATACGAATATTTAAATTTAATGAGATTTTATATTGCAACTGCCAATGTATTTGGTAAATTTGACTTGGATTTCAAATCTCTGTTTCTTAATTCTTTAATAAGAAAAAAACTTCCCTAAATAAATAATGAAAAGGCTCCAAAAATGAAACTGTTCCTATATATGTGTTTGAACTGTGTAGTTGGTGATGGATGCAGACAAAATTCCACACGCTGACTGACACCGAAGGAAAAAAAAATGCAGAATTCCACACATACATGGTATTTAATGGATCAGCCTTGGAGAGCTGGAACAAATCTTCCTTTCTGTGCTCCTGTTTCCTAAAATATTAATACCCAAGTCTGCTCAACTATTTCCTGAGGATCCACAATTTCTCCGGTGCTTATTTTCTTTCTCAACAGAGTGGTGATTTAGAAACCTCCCCAATAGAATCAACAAAGACACGTGGACCGAGAGTGACTCAGCACGAGGGCTTCTCATGAACTTTGACAAATATTATCAGTGGGGTTTGTACTGTACACGTAATGGCTATTTTGTTCCAGATTTGGTGAAAACAGAATTGGATATGGCTTCCACCTTCAGCAAAGGCTTCCTTACTTATGTGGATACAACTTAATGACAGTCATGGGGATGATTAGATGCTGCTCTTTCTTCTCAATGGGCTTTTTGTTATCCTACTGTATGTTTACAATGCTTTGTATCCGTGACCTTTAAACCCCTGGCTGAAGAAGCTTCAGAAGATCAAGGCTTGTAGGGTGTCAAACATCCTGGCACTGACATAATGAGGGCCACATGCACTGTGCCCTACTGTTTACTGCTTTCCCCTTTATTTTTCTTTCTATACCATATGATAGTGATGTCTAACATCCAAACAAGCAATGTTCAGCTTCAAAAAGGCTCCTTTCAGAACCAAACCATTGCATGTTTGTCCCTGAATACTGTAAAGGGAGACTATATTTTTAGTAACTCATTCACAAGAAAATGGTAAACTTACTTTTAAATTATGGTACATTAACTTACACTATATTACTAACAGTTCACAAAACAAGGTCCATAAAGACATGGATGAACAAGTTTGGAACTTGACTGGTCTGCACATAGTTCTGACCTAAACCTGATAGAACATCTTTGGCATGAATTAAAGCGCTGTAAGCCAGGCCTTCTCGTCCATATCAGTACCTGATCTCACAAATGTGGTTCTGGAAGAATGGTCAAACATTCCCATAGACACACCCCTAAAACTTTGTGGAAAGCTTTCCCAGAAGAGTTGAAGCTGTTATAGCTGCAAAGGGTGGGCCAACTCAATATTGAACCCTATGGACTAAGACTGGGATGCCATTACATTTCATGTGCATGTAAGGGCAGGCGTCCAAATACTTTTGGTAATATAGTATATATAATCTTACTTTTCTATTAAATTCCTGTCATTCTCTGCCCACCAACTGAAATTTCACAAAACTGACAATAGTGGTGCTTAGGCAGGCCATAATCGGTTCAAATTTCGGCTGGTTCAGCAGGAACCATGATTTCAACTGAGTATGGGCAGGCTCAATGTACCAAGTTGATTAATCCATCAACTTTGGTACAACCAGCATACTGGCTTTTACCTGCAATTATCGATAGCCGCTAGCAATAATCACTATCTTCTCCTGGCGGGGATGGCTTCCCCCACTGGGAGAAGACAATAGCCCAGCAGGAGGGATTTCCCTATTAACCCATGGTTGCAGGAAAGAAATTTGCTCAATGTATGGCCGGCCTAACACTGACTACTTAAAAAGAACGCACACCCAGAAAACAGGACTCAATGGCAAAAACATCTAAATCTACTAGAATACTTTATATACTGCAGTTTAAAAGTCATACATTATATGGAAAAATGTTTGTAGAAACCTGACATCACACCTATATGATTTTTTTGGACATCTCATTTCAAAGCCATGGGCATGAACAATAATTCTAGGGCCAATATTTATAGTTAACTCTAACCCAATGGGCTATAAAGGATTTTAACCACTTGACTTCTGGAAGGTTGTATCCCCTTCATAACCAAGGCATTTTTTGCTATTCAGCACTGCACTTTAACCAGCAATTGCCCGGTCATGCAACACTGTATGCAAATTAAATGTTTTCATTTTTTCACATAAATAGAGCTTTCTTTTGGTGGTATTTCATCACCATTTGGGTTTTGCATTTTTTTCTATATAATGAACAAGCCAGAAATAGTTTAAAAGCCCCCAATATTTTCTACATTCTGTTATAAAATATATCCAATAAAATCAAATTTCTTCATTAACTTAGCCCAAAATGTATTCTGCTACATGTCTTTGGTAAAAAAAAATTTTCCAATAAGTGTATATTGGTTTGTGTGATAGTTATGGCGTCTACAAACTATGGTATATATATTTCAAAATTGATCAATACTGTCTGTTTCTTGAAGTTGTAATTTTTTTGTCACAATATTTTGGAAAATTAAGAAACAAAATAATTTTATTTTTACGATGTTTTTTATACAGACTGTCACCAGCGCAGTTCAGCATCATCATATGACTGGTGTGGTGGTGATCATGGATATTGACTAGTGACAGTATGTTAAAATAATAATAATAATAATAATAATTTTTACTTAATTTTTTTTAAACATTGTTCCTTATTTTCATTTTTTTTTACATACTTTAGTGACTATAGTGACCCTGTTCCACTCTGCGGGGTGATCAGGGATTTTTTGATTGCTGTTACAGTAATTATCACTGTAACAGCAATGTTTTGAACTGTCATGAATGGGTTTAATTTATAACAGCTGTAATTACTATTGTGATGCTGTGATTGGCCCACAGCTATCATATGCATGGTACAGGGTGCTGTGCTTGGCCCAGGTACCATGTGATAGCTGTGGGCCAATCACAGCATCACAATGCGAAGCCTAGCTGCTATGAATGAAACACACTCATAACAGTTGTGTTTACATTGTGATCATGTGATACCCAGGCCGCTCAAAGCGGTAGCCCGGTGGACACAGCGGTTACGAGAGGTTGGTCGCCTGGCCGTTAGCAAGTAAAAACGACTGTAGGTAGGCAGCAAGTGGTTAATGTGATTGGATATATTTTAAAGGAATTTGGTTAAATAATGTGGCATTTGGTTAAATGTGGCATTTTATTGTTTTTTTTTGGCATCCGCGCGCATAATTATTTGAACTGAATTCTGTGAAAGACGAAGAGGAGAGCCAAGGCTGGAGGAGCTGGAGCCAATTTAAAGTGATTGTAAAAGCTAAAGGTTTTTTACCTTCATGCATTCAAGCCCCCCCTAATACTTACCCCTAATACTTACCTAAGCCCGACCTCCATTCAGCGATGTGCATGAGAGCCAAAGCTTTCTCCGGTCTCTCGCTCTTCATTGACTGAGATGCAGCAACAAGAGCCATTGGCTTCTGCTGCTGTCAATCAAAGTCAGTGAGCCAATGAGCACCGGCAAGGGACCCAAGAGGAGGAGGATCTGGGCTGCTCTTTGCAAAACCAACTGCACAGAGGAGGTAAGTATAACATGTTTGCTCTTTTGAAACAAAATAAATACAAGACTTTACTATCACTTTAAATTGGTTGGTAGTCAAAATTGGTGAGTGGGTGTCCAACCAAAGAAGGTGAGCTACACTTGGTGATTCACACTGAGCTGATAAATCTTCACAGAATGGTTTCATTTTCAAGTCTTTGAAGAGGACTGAGCATGGATATTGAACACAGAAAAGACACTTTGGGGTTGATTTAGTAAAGGCAAAAAGACTGTGCACTTTGAAAGTGCAGTTGCTCCAAAGCTTAGTAAATGAGCAGAAGCTCTGCTGACTTCCATCATCCAATCATGTGCAAGCAAAAATGCTGTTTTTTTAATTTTCCTTGCATGTGATTGGATACTCTTTGCAAAGTGAAGCTTTACCTCATTTACTAAGCTCTGGGGCAACTGCACTTTGCAAAGTGCACAGTCTATTTGCCTTTGTTTCATTTATGTTTTTTTTTCACTGGGACATTGAAATGAGTGAAACTTTTATTGTTTATTTATGTTGGATTTTGTAACACTGCTTTATGGTGTATTAAAGCGCAGTTCCACCCATAATTTCTTCTTTGCTGCAATGGCTACAGTCTCGCTCCATGAAGATTTGTAATTTTTTTTTTCTAAGTCCGTGTACCTTGTTGCTATGGTCTATTGTTTTTTCTTCCTCATTCGGGGCTGTGGCAATGTACACAATTTCCCTGCAGTGCCTCTGCGCCTGGGAGATGTGTGTCATCGTTCCCAGGAGTCAGTGGGCATTGCCGCTTATGGTGGAGATTGATTGATTAGATTAGTTTCCATAACAACAGGGTGGGCACTTCCTCTGATGCCGCCAGTTGTGATGGCAACCAGATACAATCCCTGCGCTACGCCCAGTGTGTAATGCGCATGTGTGAGATCGGGAGGTGCATGCTGGGTAGCCAGAAGCACCTTTTCCCGGAAAACAGTGCTAGTGCGCTTCACATGCCCACAATCAAGTTGGATGAGCTCAGCAATGACAAAACTTGATCCTGTCTCTCTATAATTCTCCCCTTCTTCCACTGTCTCCAAAAAATAACCTGGTATTTACAGAACCAGGGGACGGGCTGCACATGCTCAGTTTGGTGTGTATTGCTAGAGAGTTTTTTTTTTCTTGGGAGAGTGCATGTGATCAGTACAGGGCCAATCAGCACTGACCAAACATGTCTAGACAGAGGATCAGGGAAGAATGAAAACTCCTCCTACAAGCTTTACTAGGAACTGATAGAAGTCACAAGATTGCTATATACTGCTGATGAGAAAAGGTATTTAGCAGTTTATATTTACTAACATAATTTCCATGTTCTGTGTACTGTGGGAGACCAGATATAGTGACTGCAGGTTCTGGGTTTAGTAACACCTTAAGTGAACCCACATGTGTACTGCACTTTAGCCTGATTGGATACTGGTGCTGACCCACCTCTGAGGGCCCAGTATAAACACTGCTGTGCAGGGAATTACAGCAAACAGATATATGTGACGATTTAATATTCTACAGTATATGCTTGCTTCAGAGAACTTATCAGTTGTGCATCTGAAAATAAAATATTTATGTTGCATTTTTTTTGTAACAAAACCAAGTAGTTAAAGTATTAAACCCAAATCCAAAAATGTAATATATTGCAGTGGCTGCGTTTAATGCTTTTTTCCCCTTTGTTTCCATCTGGTGATCTGGCCAGTAACACACCTCCTGTATTATACAGACACCACAGAAGCACAGGGGGCACATTTGAACAACAGCATTGTCAGCCTGAGGGGAGAGGAGTGTTAGATGTACTAACAGATTTAAATACACTAACAAAGTGGAGCTGAACTCCAACGAATACTTTATAATCAGTTACAGGAAACTGTTTTTTTTTTCATTTTGGATAAAGGTTTTACGTAAATAAATCAAAGCTAACCATTTTAAACATCCCTGTCAGTGTCAAATGGCATGTCTCATTCGTCTGTGACATGTCTCACCACTGCAAGACAGCTTGTTCTGTTGAAAAACAAACAGACTTACTGGCTGGATCACCAGATGAAAACAGAAGAAAGAAGCCTAAAAAATGAAATGCATGAAGCTATCACATCCAAGAAAGAAAGGTAAGCTGCAATATAATAAATGGGCGCTTTTTTGGTTTAATACCTCTTTAACAGCCAATTCTAAACAACTAAAATGTTAGTAAAATAAGTGAGAGGGAAATGTGTCTATTAAAAGCAACCTAATTCATAATCACGGCAGATCACTAGGAGTGATTGAATCTAGATTCATGAACATCGGTAACTACACTTTTTTTTATCCCTATCAAGTAACCAAATCCCCATTCAAGTTATTCAGTGATTTAATTCACACGTCTCATATATCCCTCTAATACATTTGTGATGGTGAATTGCAAAAACAGTTTGGTATATTTTTCTTTTGATAGATTCTTTGCTAAAGTTCAATAGTTTAAAGACCATTCAGTATTCCTTTTTCTCCAGGTTTGGGAAATTCCCCATTGATGCCACTGACATAAGTACTAAACTGCTGTGGGGTATTTAGCAAAGCTAATAATTGACTCCCACAATGACTTTCCTAAACCTGTCAATAGTTAAGGGTATTTCCTCTTTGGGCATCACTGTAAAAAATAAATAAAAATAAAGAAAAAAAACACAATATAATATGTCAAATAGATTTGGTCAAAAAAAAAACAGTCCAAGTTATTATAAAAAGATGTTTTTGCCAAGTCTTCCAACCTGCAGGTCAAATGTAATATTGGATTAATCTTAGGTGTAGCCATTTTGAATAATTAATTGCAGCATCCTGGTAAAGAAGCAGTTCTCAGAGCTCCAGATGCCATACAAAGAAGAGTAACAAATTAGCTTACTGGTTAGCACTTCTGCCCTGCAGCTCCCTGTTTTGAATCCTGGTGAGGACACAATCTGCATGGAGTTTGCAACTTTGCATGTTCTCCCATGTGCTTATATGGGGGGCTCTCTGGTTTCCTCCCACACTCCAAAGCCATGCTGGTAGGTTGATTGTTTTCTTTAGAAAACTGGCCCTAGCATGTGTATGTACAGTAAGATAGGACATCAAAAAATGAGGGGAAAAGGGGAAGGGAGGGGGAAGGGAAGGGAATGGGGGATAGGAGGGAAGAAGGGGAAGGCGTGAGTACACCAATGCTAAGTCGTTTATATGTTTAGTGGTTTTATCCCGTTAGGGTATTGTTGCTGTAACCATAACTTGTACAGTATCACATAAGGGGCAAGGGAAAGGAGGAACCCAATAGAGTGGGTTCAAGAAAAGGGGTTACTTCATGCAACAATAGATTTCAGAATGGTATAGTGATAAAATCAATTTTATTGGTCTTGCGCTTAAAAAATGGTACACAAAAAGCTCATTAATTGCTAGAAATGGGTACTGCAATTAGGCCTAGAAAACCAGACAGGACAGACTTGACAAACAATACATTAAGAAAACATTTATTGCTACCCGGTCAGGGCATATTGCAGTTTGCCACTTTGGCCTTATGGTGAAATCAATCAGTCAAATTGTGTTGGTGGCTTTCCACCCAAATGGGGATTTCAATTTAGTATTTAGACTTAAAGTGTAGGTCCCTGTGGCAAAATGCAATGGGAGAGTGTTGGACACAGTGGAAGAAGAAGGCACCAGTGGTGTTTAAGAAGCAGGATGGAATTCCTTTAGTAATGAGTAACAGGGGTAATTATTCCTCTAAATTGGATATAGGGCAGTAATATGCGGCTGATCCTATAGCTGTATTACCCCTATGGGTTTGTTCGGAAGTCCTTGATAACCTGTAGAGATGTTAGAAATACTGATTCCAACTGGTGTCAATTATGCAGTGGTACCATGAGCAGACAACGATCAATCTAAGTTAATGTTCAGGCAGTAGTGCAATCACTTTAAGCCGTAAACTTGTGGTGTAGTCGACACTCAAATGCTATTAGTATTGAATAGTGTTTGTTATTGGCTGTACATTACCACTGGCTTCCACGCTGCTCCTACTCGGGGATACTGTAGTTCGCTAGTCCTAGTAGCCAAGGCTGCTGTTGCGTTCCTTTTACAGGCGCGGGGTATCCACAAAGTCCTGCTGTATGTTGCGGTACTCTGCTTGTCAGTATAAGTAAGGATTCCCGTCTCTCGGGGTCGCTTGGCGAGCCTTTTGTTTGCCCCTTTCTGATCTGCAGCTGTGTCCTTCTCGTATCAGCTCCTTTGCTGAGTGTCTCCCTCACTGCCCTGAGCGCACGGACCGGGTGGCGCAGTGACGTCAACGCGTTTCGCCGTGATTCAATGACGTAGCTTCATCTTTGGACGTTCATTGGTCGGTTACCTCACTCCCTTCTTATTGTGTTTTTCGCTGAGGATCGCCGCCAATGGAAGGTTGTTAAGTGATTGAAGGGATTTTAAGCCAATCATAAGTGGCTGGTTATTCATAGCGACCTATCTGCTGATGTAAACATTGTAGTTTGTTTTTAACGCAGCAAGTGATCGGTCATTTTTCTTAGGAAAATATCCTAGCGCATATTAAGAACCTCCTTGTCAACGTGCCCACATTTTACATCATCCCTAAGGTCCATAAAAACCTTAAAAACCCTCCAGGCAGGCCAATTGTTTCGGCCTGTCAGGGCCCCCTGGAAAGAGTGGGTCGATATTTGGACTCTCTTCTACAGGACATGGTAAAAAATCTAAAATCTTTTGTTCAAGACACAAGACATGTATTAGCTAAAATTACGGAAATCAATAAGACCATGCAACTAGAGGGGATCCTTTTGGTTAGTGTAGACGTCGAGTCACTCTATACCTCAATACCTCACAACAAGGGACTTCAAGCAGTCGAATGGTTCTTGAGGGAAACCTATCCAGAGTCTGAACCACAAAATGAGTTCTTGGTTGAACTCCTAGATTTCACCCTGTCAAATAACTTTTTTCAATTCCTGAGTTCATACTATCATCAAATACGAGGCACTTCTATGGGTGCAGCATGGGCACCAGCCTATGCATGCCTACATTTGGGCCTTTGGGAGGAGGTGGATGTCTACACCTCGCCTCTGTACCGCAGCCACGTTAAAACGTGGTTGCGATACATTGACGATGTCCTGGTGATCTGGAGAGGCAGCCTCGATGAACTACATCTGTTTATGAATGAACTGAATAATAATGATCGAAATATACGACTAACGTACCAATTTGACCAGAGGAGGCTGTCCTTCTTGGATCTACAGATTACATTAGATAAGGGCCAACTGAACACCAGCACGTTCCGAAAGGAAACGGCTGCTAACACACTATTGGAGGCAACAAGCCACCACCCACATTGGCTAAAAAATGGAATACCAGTAGGACAATTCCTCCGGATTAAAAGGAACTGTACTAACGTAGCCGACTACAAACGGGAGAGCAGTGAACTCTATACGAGATTTCGAGAACGGGGGTACTCTCATAGGCAACTCAGGAGGGCTAGAAAGAAGGCAGCCGTTAGAAATAGGGAGAGCCTCTTACAGGGGACAAAAACAACAAAGGGGTCACAGATACAGACAGATGAGCCAGTACGAGTAATAACAGCATATGGCTCTCAGTGGAACAAGGTTTTTTCCATTTTAAAAAAACATTGGGGAATTTTGACCAATACCCCTGAGTTGGCTAGGATTGTCAGCACCTCTCCCAAGATGGTAGCACGTCGAGCCCCAAATTTGGGTGATATGCTGATTCAATCCGAATTTGTTAAAGAACCAGACCCTACCTGGTTATCAAAGTATCCACGTGCAAAGGGCATGTTCCCCTGTAATAAATGCCAAATGTGTCCCTTTGTTCACCGAACCTCTATATTCTCAGATGCTCTCAATGAAAGGACATATGAAATACGCGACCTCATTAACTGTTCAACATCAAGAGTGATTTATCTAATCACATGCCCGTGCCCTAAGATATACATTGGCAAAACTAAGAGACCTCTGAGGGTACGATTTGGTGAACACTTAAGGGAAATTAATACTAAAGGCAAGATACCTGAAAAACCCCTGGCCAAACATTTTGCTCAGTGCCATGGAGGTTCCTCAGAGGGACTAACAATTAAAGGTATATACGCCTTAAAGTTGCCCACCAGACGAGGAGACTTTGACCGTGTACTCCTCCAAAAAGAAAAGTGGTGGGTATACAGGTTAAAGTCCCTGGTGCCGGTGGGGTTAAACACCGAACTGAACCTACAAGTATTCCTGGAACCCTGAAAACAGGGTAAACTACACCATAGCGAGTGTCTTCTTTAACATACTACATGATGGGTGCCAGGACTATTGTACTGCTTACCAGTTCATTTTCCAACTACTTATTACCTTTACAGTGAAACTTTTTATCACATGGATAAAATATAGGCTATCTTATTCTTTACCAGGGCAGTGTCACCAAAATAGTGAATAGAGATTAATTCTCTTTTAGGAATAACTAAAATAAGATCTCTTGTATTGCTGTCATACTGTCGTGCTAAAACTGATGCGTTTATATATGTACGTGTAAACACTCGGCATGACACCTGGGTGGTGTTTCTCCTCTTTTCTATTCCATTTTAGTCTTGGTATCACTTAAATAACTATGGTGATGGTCCCCCTCTCGCCTCTATGTATATTCCTCTTTTCTCACCCACATCAGACCATTTCCTCCCTATTACCTCCACTAAAAGACAAGGAGGTTCTTAATATGCGCTAGGATATTTTCCTAAGAAAAATGACCGATCACTTGCTGCGTTAAAAACAAACTACAATGTTTACATCAGCAGATAGGTCGCTTTGAATAACCAGCCACTTATGATTGGCTTAAAATCCCTTCAATCACTTAACAACCTTCCATTGGCGGCGATCCTCAGCGAAAAACACAATAAGAAGGGAGTGAGGTAACCGACCAATGAACGTCCAAAGATGAAGCTACGTCATTGAATCACGGCGAAACGCGTTGACGTCACTGCGCCACCCGGTCCGTGCGCTCAGGGCAGTGAGGGAGACACTCAGCAAAGGAGCTGATACGAGAAGGACACAGCTGCAGATCAGAAAGGGGCAAACAAAAGGCTCGCCAAGCGACCCCGAGAGACGGGAATCCTTACTTATACTGACAAGCAGAGTACCGCAACATACAGCAGGACTTTGTGGATACCCCGCGCCTGTAAAAGGAACGCAACAGCAGCCTTGGCTACTAGGACTAGCGAACTACAGTATCCCCGAGTAGGAGCAGCGTGGAAGCCAGTGGTAATGTACAGCCAATAACAAACACTATTCAATACTAATAGCATTTGTGTGTCGACTACACCACAAGTTTACGGCTTAAAGTGATTGCACTACTGCCTGAACATTAACTTAGATTGATCGTTGTCTGCTCATGGTACCACTGCATAATTGACACCAGTTGGAATCAGTATTTCTAACATCTCTACAGGTTATCAAGGACTTCCGAACAAACCCATAGGGGTAATACAGCTATAGGATCAGCCGCATATTACTGCCCTATATCCAATTTAGAGGAATAATTACCCCTGTTACTCATTACTAAAGGAATTCCATCCTGCTTCTTAAACACCACTGGTGCCTTCTTCTTCCACTGTGTCCAACACTCTCCCATTGCATTTTGCCACAGGGACCTACACTTTAAGTCTAAATACTAAATTGAAATCCCCATTTGGGTGGAAAGCCACCAACACAATTTGACTGATTGATTTCACCATAAGGCCAAAGTGGCAAACTGCAATATGCCCTGACCGGGTAGCAATAAATGTTTTCTTAATGTATTGTTTGTCAAGTCTGTCCTGTCTGGTTTTCTAGGCCTAATTGCAGTACCCATTTCTAGCAATTAATGAGCTTTTTGTGTACCATTTTTTAAGCGCAAGACCAATAAAATTGATTTTATCACTATACCATTCTGAAATCTATTGTTGCATGAAGTAACCCCTTTTCTTGAACCCACTCTATTGGGTTCCTCCTTTCCCTTGCCCCTTATGTGATACAGTAAGATAGGAACCTTAAGCTTGTAAGTTCATTGAGACAGGGACTGATGTGAATGTAAAGTGCTGCATAAATTGTTGGCCCTATATGAATACGTACCTGTGACTTGGCTCAGGTGCCCCCATAGCAAGCTGCTTGCTGTGGGGGCACTCAACAGGAGGGAGGGGCAAGGAGAGCCAAAGAGGGACCCAGGAAGTGGAGAATCTAGCTGCCGTGTTCAAAACCACTGTACAGGGCCGGTAAGTATAAAATGTTTGTTATTTTTAAAGGAAAAAAAAACAAGACTTTATAATCACTTTAAGTCTGGTATGGATTTTAAGGGGAAGCCAAAATTAAAGAGAAATAAAAAAAAAAAACGGCATGGGCCCCCACGTTAGTTCTGGTATGGATTTTGAGTTGAACCCGAACCCGAGTCAAAAAAATGTCGTGGGCACCCCCCCAAAATCCATACAAGACACAGACACTTAAGGGTTTGATATGGATTTGGGGGGGGAACCCACATCGTTTTTTTTTTTTTCTATTTTTTTGCCTTAAAATTCATACCAGACCCAAAGGGTTTTTTTTTTTTTTTTTTTTATGCCACCATTCTTTTGTTTATATTCAGCTGTCAATGCGGACTGCCTCCTGTTCCTTAACGACCTGCTAAATGCCAGCAAAAAACTGGCACAAAAATACGGAAAAACGCTGGCAAGAAAACACTAATATTGACCGTTATTTTTCCAGTGTTTTTCTGTAGTTTTTTTCAGCTCCTAGTGTGCATGGAGCCTTAGAAGGTATAAATAAAAAATAGGCAGCTTACACAGAGTAGCAATGTTTTTACATATAATTCTGAACCCCCTTAGACTTCCAACCTGCATTCAATTCTATTGTAACCCCAACTCATTTTTATCATAGAGTTCTGATAACAGATATAGCATATAATGATTGTCTTGGGTCCATCCATTTGTTCCCAAGATACAAAAACAAAAATCTTCCCCGCTGTTTGCATAATTGGATTACATTACATGAATCACTTAGGTACAAAAAGAGATATATTTATAAGAGTTTCTAAGAATAGTGCTTTATATATTTGCTATGATCATAGGTTACTTTTTACATTTAGGGCTCGTTCCCACCAGCCCCACTGGGCTGTATTGAAAAGCGTTGCTCAATGCTATCCCAACATAAAAAAACCTACTTAATATACAGTAGGTCCTGTTCACATCGATGCACTGTGTTGGTCTGTATTGCAATAAAATTATGCAGATATTTTATCACCATACATTACAATATGAGGCAGCTCGTCAGAACTTGCTGCCAATCATAGAGTTATGTGAAGTGTCATTTAAAGCTGAACTCCAGGAATAATTTGTGTTGCAAACTTAAATTGGTCGTCCAGCTTAACCTCCCTGGCGGTATGATTATTTCATATTTTTGATGCTGAAAGCGGTACAATTATTTTCCATGGAAATTTGGCGTTTTATATTGTAGGCCTGTAATTCTTAGGAATAACTCACTTAAATCTGTCCAAACAAGAGTCTAGTAGACATCCCGGGTATGATAAAGTTTGAAACACGAAATCATAAATTATAATATAATAAATAACTATAAATAATTATACCAAATAATAATATAATAATAATAAAAATTATTCAATAATGTAATCAAATCAAAAACACTGAAATTTGCTCAGTTGCAGAATTGTCGCTGTCATTACTTTTCAGTGTTTGATGAAGGATCTCCCCACAAATCACTATCGCTCAATTCTGCGAGTGATTCTAATTTATTATCGCTGTTTTCTAGCTGGTCTAAAACCCCTTTTGATGTAAAGGAACGGTTTTGGTTGCTATGAACAATCTCCAGTTTCCAGGCAGAAAAAACTGTTTTTATAATATAAAACTGCATGCAGGACACTGGAGAAACCACTAGGGTCAAAAGGGATGTGAAATAATTTCATACAGTAATGTAATCTGTAAGATTACAGTGTACTGTATGTATTGTGTGTTTTTCACTTTTTGAATTTGGCGCCATTCTCCGTCCCCGTGCGTCGCAATGCTCGCAGGGAACAGAGCCCGGCTCCATGATGAATCGAGCGGAGGACGAGCTGCTCACACTGCGGGGAGACATCGCAGGATCCTGGGGACAAGGTAAGTTAGCTCTCCCTGGATCCTGCGATGCGATCCCGAGTCTGGCTCGGGGTTACCGCTTTTGGTTCTGAAATTCCAGACTCGGGAATACCGCCAGGGAGGTTAAACAATGTAAATAAGCTTATCTGACACACGATGGGCCGCTGGGAAAGCTAAAAATCATTGTATTAGTTGGTGCTAATACAATGATAGCTACGTTCTTCCAGGTCCTGCTCAGGTTCTGTGTGGCCAGCTTCCTTCTGCAAACAGAACGCAGGGAGTCCCTCGCACTGGACTGTCGCCATTTAAAAAAAAAAAAATACAAGACATTCTCCAATTGTATGGGGTGGAGAGTAGTCATGTGTTGTAATGGAATATGACCTTTTAATTCCTGGCCCCATCAGCTCACACCACATGGCACACCACAGGCACTGTAACCTGGCAGCTCACACCACCAACCATGACTGCCGCCAGCATATGGAGCTACAGCTGACAGCTCCTCAGTGAAGGCATCACTTATCACTCTACCAGCACCCCTTTTCTCACCACCATGAATAAAACCGATCCCCGCCCCCCAAATCGCACTCTCACCACCGCAGCTAACCCTCATCCTTCCTACCCTGCACCACTCTTGCATCTGTCCTCCACCTTTACCGCCATCCTCATCACTTCTCCTGTGTACCCCAATTAAAAAAAAAAGTCCCCACTGTATAAAGTACACAAAAACTGCCATTCCAATGTAGCAGTAATATTTGTGTATACTACCCCAGTTAAGTATAAGTGCACAAAGGCTAGGTTAACATCTATGCAGAATGCGGTTGATGATTCTCTCTGATGCATTTTACGTTTTTGAACACTCGTTTTTTATGTGTTTTGCATTTTGCTTTTTTGGTGGTAGGGTTGAGGGCTAGGGTTAGGGTTAAAGTTAGGGTTAAGGTTAAATATTAGGGTTAAGGTTGGAGTTTGAGTTAGGGTTAGCGGCAATCATTAGGGCTAGAGTTAGCGGTAATCATTAGGGTTAGGGTTTACGGTAATTGTTAGGGTTAACGTTCTTACTCTAACAATTGCCGCTAACCCTAACCATTACCTCTGACTCTAACCCTAACAATTAACCCTAACCCTAGCCCTTAACCCTATCATCTAACCCTAGCCCTTGATAAATAGTAACTGTATCAACACAGAGTGGTGCCGCGTCCCATTTAATTATGAGGAGATTTAAAGAAGAAAGAAGGGCTTGGACTTTTTAGGCAAATGTGAAAGATCTCTATTGTGGGATTTTTTATGCAATGAAAAAAGTTTTTTTTTTTTTAAAGATTTAATTTATTATACAAATAGAAAAAGTTTCATAGAAATTTTGACCATAACACATATAAATGTTAAAACATATATTGATAAAGAAGATAAGGTGATACTTTAATCCATCAGGGATAATGTATCACTATCTACAGAAAATCAAAAATACAACATTTAGAAATTACTTTCAATACACATAGATATTACCCATGAGTGTACAGAAAATGATAACTTATTTTTCAATACATAATTAAACAGGTAGAAGGTGCATTCCCCATGGTATCAGCCAGGAAGGTCCAAAAAAACACATAGTATACCCTTATTTTCTACAGAACGGCCAGATGTAAATAAATCCCAAAATTTGGCAATTAAAAGCATAAGGTCCGGGTGCTATATAAATGCAAAGACAGCGATCAGGGCAATGCAAAATAGTCCTCAGTTACCCACTTCTGTGGGCAAAAAAAGAAGTACTTACTCTGCAATTAGGGCCAGGTTGAGGTCCTCTAACATTGAAAGGTCTTGGAAGAAAGCACTCCAGTGGTGGTTTGACTCCTTCAGTTGTCTAGCTGAGGAGAAGAATGGTGCCATTTGCCATCCTTGGTGTCCTTTTATATGGTGTTCCGTGCGTCATCCTGACGCATTCTGTCATTACGGTGACGTACCACATGATCGTAATGACGCGACACGTCCAGCCGCGGCCAGGACATGACGTGATGCAGGGGCCACAAAACTTCCTGTCTCCCGGATGTAAACATCCGGGAGACTAGGCGGGCATCCATGTTGGATAGACCTATTGAATGGGGCACAGGGGGGACTTTTTAGGCACGACCAAACAAATTATAAAAAAAATACTTTTATTATAGACATAAAAAAAGTATATTAAAATCCACATTAATGAATCAAATACTAATTGAAATAAAGCGACTGTAATATAACCAGTTAGCAACTACATGGAATCTGGAAGATGAGGATATCATTCCATTGTGGTAGTGGATCCACAAGTAAGGCTATATTGCAGAAAAACAATGTAGAAATGGTCTTGGCTCTACATGTTACGCTCCTTGCGCTTCTTCAGGAGCCTTAACCCCAGCCTTAGTCCTTAATCCCAACCCCAAAATGCGACTTTGGACACAAAGGTTCCTGCACTACTTTGATGCGGCTTTGATGCTACTTGAGTGTCAGAGAGTGTAATGTCCCATCAAAGTTGCACTGCATGAACAGAACTGTCATGCTTTCCTATTAGCCCAAAAAAATTCAAAATGCATCAAATAATGCAACACTTGCATTTTTGGTTCAGGTCTATTAAAACCTATTACATGCAAAATGCAATCTGCTGTGGGAAAAAAGTCCCTGACCCTTTCCAAATAACACATCGGCTCAAAACGCACAGATGTAAACTAGATCCATAGGAAACCATGTACAGCAAAACACACTAAAAAACGCACACAGTAGGTGTGAACCAAGGGAAATACAGTATTGCATAGCTCCCAACTGTCCCTGATTTTGAGGGACTGTCCCTGATTTGGAGCAATGTCCCTCATACCTCCTCATTTGTCCCTCATTTTGGTCTGATCCGTATAGTTGTATATAAAATGTACTTTTTATCTATCAAAAAGTGTTTTCCAGCGCTAAACCTTTCATCTGATTTCTAAATTGCTGCATTTGTAAATTTCCTTGTCAAAAGAAGTTTATTGAGTATACAATGTTATAAAGATACATAAAGTAAGTTTACAAGGATCTATAAAGTAAGCTCATTGTTTTACAGTAGGGTTTATATAGGTAAATATCATGAAATTTCAAATATTAAACATTGGGTTCACGTAAACCTAAATTAAAGATATATATAATTTCCTTAGTTACTTTTGTAGGTATTGAAATGATTTATACCTACTATACATATTGTTTACAAGTAGAGTGTATATAGGTCGAATAAATTCTGATAATGAGCTTTAATCGTAAGGTGGAGAAAAGGAAAGAGAAAGAAGAAAAAGGGTTGAAAGGTAGAGGTATGGTCCACAAGGTTGTCCCGCTCGTCAGTTTATTATTCTTTTTAGTTCTCTTTGAAGCCTTAGAATGGGTGTCTCTGTAAGTCATTTAATCTGTTACCATGGCAACAGGACAGAGTCATTGAAGTTTGACAGGAACTGTTGTTTTATCCAAGGATGCCAAAGTTTTTCAAATTTTGGAATTTGATTTTGATCGATGGCTACCATCTTAGCATGGGACATTGTATTATTCATTCTGTGAATTGTTTCTGCTAGTACCAATGTAGGAGATTTCCATGCCTTGGCCACTGTTTGTTTTGCAGCCGTTATTAGTTGGATCATAAGTTTGAATTGAGAGAGTGTTAACCATTCCGGTTTTAGATTAAGTAAAGTTAAATATGGATCTGGTTGTATTATTTTTTTTAATATTTTAGATGCAATCACGAAGACTTCCTTCCAGAAGGTTTGGATTACTGGGCACGTCCACCATATGTGTAAATATGTGCCTATTTCTGGGCATCCTCGAAAACAAAGAGCTGAGGTATTAGGTGAATATTTTGCCACTCTAGTGGGTACAAGGTACCAGCGAGTTAGGACTTTATAATTTGTCTCCAGTGCTAAGATGTTGGGTGAAAATGACTTAGATGTGAGCCATATGTTAGACCAGTCCGTGTCTTCTAAAGTTCGTCCCAGGTCTTCCTCCCACCTCTGAACGTAAGAGGGTCTATTAAGATTTGCTACTCCATATAATTGATTATAAAGTGATGAAATTGTACCTTTAGCAAATGGATCTTTTGTACAGATTGATTCAAAAATGGATAATTGGGATAATGGTGTATCCCCATTTAGGAATGGTGTATAGAAATTTTTGATTTGGAGATATCTAAATATCTCAGAGTTTGGTAGATCATATTTTTCTCTAAGCGATGGGAATGAAAGGAATGATTTAGATGCTATGAAGTCATTTAGTGTCTGAATGCCTGATGTTGTCCAAGCTTTAAAAGAATTTGGGTAGATCCATGCCGGATAAAAGGCCGGATTTCTGATAAAAGAAAGGAGAGGATTGTGTGGAGATTGTAACTGATATTTGGTTTTTAGTTTATCCCAGAGAGATAAGAAGTGTTTAGTTATGGGATTATGAATTTTAAAGCGGTCTTTAGGATCAAGCCATAATAAATTTGATATTAATAGAGGGTCGTTTTCTGAAGCCTCTATTAATACCCATAATGGGATTTCCTGTTTTGCATGGTATTTGGACAGACTGGCCAAATGTGCTGCTCTGTAGTAGTTAGTAAAATTAGGGTATCCCAGGCCTCCTTTATTTTTGGGAAGATGTAGTGTGTGTATAGGTATACGTGGTTTAGAAGAGCCCCATATAAACGAAGTTGCTCTTTTTTGTACTATTCTCAAAAAATAGGAAGGAATTAGAATAGGGAGGACTCTGAATAGATAAAGCAATTTGGGTAGAATAGTCATTTTGATTGCATTAATCTTCCCTATCCAGGATAAAGGAAGTTGCGATCATTGTTTTATTAGATTTGTGATCTGTCTTAATACAGGAGGATAATTGGTTGAGAATAAGTCAGAATGAGATGCTGTTAAATGAATTCCAAGATATGGGATTGATTTTTCTGCCCATGTGAATGGGAGTGCAGCCCTAGCCGGGATCAATTCCATGTTTGTGAGTGAAATATTAAGCACTAGGCATTTCTTAGGATTAATCATAAGGCCGGATAGGGCTGCAAATCCATCAAGAGCTGGTATTAAGTTAGGACCAGAGACCTGTGGTGATGATAGAAAAAGTAATATATCGTCTGCAAATATACATAATTTGTGTGTAATACCTCCTACTTCAATGCCAGTTATAGTTTGATTTGTTCTGATGTATTGGGCCATGGGTTCGAGCATAAGGGCAAATAATAAGGGAGATAATGGGCAACCCTGTCGGGTACCTCTTTCGATATTAAAGGCTTCAGATTTGTATCCAGCATATTTTATATAGGCTTTGGGTTTATTATATAATGCTTTGATCCATGTTAAAAAGTGGGGTCCAAAACCCCATTTTTGTAATGAATATTGCATATATTGCCAGGATACTGTGTCAAATGCCCTCTTAATATCGAGAGATAGAAAACATAAAGGGATTTTCCGTTTTTTAGCAATATGTGCCAATAACACTGCCCTGCGTATATTATCGCCTGCCTGTCTATTTGGCATGAAGCCTACTTGATCTCTATGTATTAATTTTCCTATAATGCTATTGAGGCGTTTTGCTATTATTTTTGCTAATAATTTAATATCGAGGTTTAACAGAGAGATAGGCCGATAATTCACACAGGAAGTATCATCAGAAAGGGGTTTTGGGATCATACAAACAATTGCCATTAGTGTTTCTTGCCGAAAAGAATGTCCATCTAGAAGTTTGTTAAAAGTTTCAGTGAGAATGGGAGAGAGTATTTCTGAGAATGTTTTATAGTATAAAGCCGAGTAGCCGTCTGGGCCTGGTCTTTTGTTAAGTTTTAGGTCTTTTATGGCGTTAGCAACTTCATCTATAGTTATAGGCTCATCCAAACTGCTTTTTTGATTCTGAGATAACTCAGGTAAGGTTATTTTTGAGAAGAAGGATTCAGCCTCTGTAGGATTAAATTCATTGTTTGTCTTGTATAAAGTTGCGAGATGTGAGTGAAATTTATGGACTATTTTAACTGGATTACAAGTGTAAACATTTTTTGATAATTTCAAACGTATTGGTTTGAAAGATTTGTTAGTTGAAATTAATGCCCGAGCCAAATATGTACCTGGTTTGTTTGTATTCATGTAGAAATTGTGTTTGGAGCGTTTCAGGGATTTATCAACTGACTCAGTGAGAAATAGATTGTATTCCAATCTAGATTTTTCCAGATGAGATTTTGTACTCTGGGATGGATTATCTTGAAATGATATGTAGGCTGCATTAAAATTGAGTTCTAGTTTTTTTGCTAGATTTTTGCGTTCCCGTTTAAATAGTGCCATTTGTCTTTGTATTGTACCACGCAAGACAGGCTTATGAGCTTCCCACAGTGTTATTGGGGAGATGTCTGTTGTATTATTAATTGATATGTATTCCTTTAAAGCTTGTTCAATGGCCATCTGATGTAGTGGGTGTTTGAGCATTATGTCCGGTAAGTACCACGTTGGGTCATGCGCTTTTGGTATGGCTGAGGCTATAGTAGTGTATACTGCATTATGGTCAGACCACGGAATCGGAATTATATCTGATGCAATAATTTCTGGTATCATTCCTATTGTTTAAAAAATATGATCTATTCTGGTGAAGGTTTGATGAGGGTGCGAGAAATAAGTGAATTTCTTTTTCATTGGGTTACTTTCTCTCCATGAATCTACCAGATTGTATTTGGAAAGAAGTTGAGAAAAAGGTAATCTAGAGGTTATTTTGGATGGTGTAAAAGGTGATTTATCTAGAAATGGGAGGAGGACCTGGTTCGAATCCCCACACATTATCACTGTTCCTATTTTGTGTGTATTAATCACTTGTAATATATGTGAGAGGAATGGTGTAGGTTGTTTGTTAGGAGCGTAGTAGGAAATCACCGTGATTGCTGTATCCATTATATAACCCATGAGTATCAGGTATCTACCTTCTGGGTCTTTAATTTCTGATGATAATGTGAATGGTGTGGATCGGTGAAATGCAATTAGAGTTCCCCTTTGCTTGGTACAGGCAGAAGCCGTGTAAATTTGTTAAAAAAAGGAGAAATATATTTTGGAGTAGAATCTTTGGTGAAGTGTGTTTCTTGGAGGCATACTATGTGAGCCTTCTTGTTATGGAAAGTACGGAAGGCTTTGGTCCTTTTTTGAGGGACATTTATTCCCTGAACATTCAGGGAAAGTATATTCAGTGGTGCCATGGCAATAGATCAAATAGTTTTGACTTACTTTTTGTTATGCAGAGCTGACTGCGCAGATCAACCTGTGTGGACTGAAGAGATGAATAGATAGAAAAGAAACCAGTGAATTCTGGAGTAAAGAGTAAACAAAAAACATATGAGATTAGATGATACATTGTATAAATTATTTTTTGCAAGTAATCACAATTTACCCGTGAAAGAGAATAAATATCTCTCTCAGGGGAATAAGTGCCTTCGTCACACTCCCACATAATATGGTTGGGAGAATGAGGAGGGCTAATGGGGGTACACGGATCTTCCGCTTACAGGAGAGAAGTGCTATGTCAAAAGACATCAAAATGATGTTTCATTAATTGGAGTGCAGAATATAGTTTTTGTTGAAATTATTTATTCCAGGGTGGTTGTATATGGTTAGTCTTGCCCTAGGCTAAATAATTCAGTTAGAAAGGTACTGTTAATAACTTTGGTATTGATGAAGATAGTTTGAATTATTTTGGGATTTTAACCCTTTTAGAGTAAACAATTACATATTTTATTCATATGTAACAGTTTAGATATGTTAAAATTGAGGTTGTATTGCTTCAGATTAGAATAAACAAAAACATAATTCTAGGAACTAGTTAGGTAATAATATATTTGTTTTAAGAAAAGAAAGAAAAAGCTTCCATTACTTCTGGATTATTGAACATATTTGTCCTAAAAAGTAATAAACCTATTGTTATTACCTGATAATATATAACTGAACAAGAATTTCCTTATTTCACTTATATATTCCAAGGCTATATGAATCAGAAGTAATAAGAAATATAACTGGAATGTAACATGATCCCACACAGTGTGTGACTATCAGAATACAGTTACATTCAGTTATAAATACAGGTTTTTTATAGAGAACCATCTCTTAGTATAATAAATGAAGAGATATCAGGAATTAGGATGTCAGTCCATTGAATCTTCTTGGTCCATGGATGATGTGGCATAACGGCCTCTTTTGTGAGAATGATGATTCCCATTTTGTTCTGAAATTTTCTGGGTGCTGCCTGAAGGTGAAGATGACGCCATTCTTCTGCGTGTGGGAGAGTTGCTGCTTGTGGGTTCTGTCAGATTTAATTTTAAAAGGGTTTGTTGTAGTTCATCTGCTGATCTGCTTCTGTAAATTGTACCTTGGTAGTTAAATCTGACTGAAAAGGGGAAGCCCCATTGATACATAATGTTGTGGCGTTGCAGTTCCATTAGTTGGGGTCTCATGGATCGTCTTTTAGTAATAGTAATTTGGGATAGGTCAGCAAAAATTTGATAATTGTGTCCTTGAAAATTAAGTTCCTTTTTTTCTCTTGCAGCAATTAGTATTTGTTCTTTCGTTCTGTAATAATGAAATTTTGTGATTATATCACGTGGGGGTGCATCTTTCTTTTTGGCTGTGAGGGCTCTGTGTACTCTGTCCAGTTCTAAACGTTCAATAGGGATATCTGGCTTTAGTTCTTGTAATAGAGCAGTAATAGTAGATTGCAGGTCTGTCACAGTTTCAAGTATTCCCCTTATGCGCAAGTTTGAACGTCTGGCTCTATTTTCGTAATCTTCAAGCTTAGTTTGAAGTATTACATTCTCTTTTTTAATTGTTCCAATTCTGTTATATTTTCTTGGGTTGTAATTTCAATTTCATCCATTTTTATTTCTAAGGCTGCGGTGCGGTTTCCCAGCTCTCTTATTTCTTTGGTTAGGCTTTTTGTTATTTGGTCTGAGGTTTGTTTTAAAGCCTTATGAAGCATCTTTTCAAATTGTAATAATATTACTGGGGATACTGAGGAGGCTTGTGGAGAAGTTTGTGAGAGGATTTGTTCTGTATCTGACTCAAATGGAGAGTCTTGCTGTGCCATTTTCTGTCTGTGAGAGCGCCCTGATGCTGTATATTGTGAGGTGACTGGAGCTGCTTCAGCTGCAGTGAGTGCCTGTGAGCTCTTTGTGAGGTGATTTTTATTTCTGCCACGGTTTCCTCCCAGTACCATATTTCCTGCCCAAACTTTCACAGTTTGTTCCCTGGGGCAAAAAGGTTCAAATGGATACCTTTTGAGCCTGCAGGCTCCGCTTTGTCCTTCTCTTCTCTCCTCAGCGGCGTGGAGCTCTAACAATGCATGTCTGCTCCGCTAGGCTCCACCTCCTGCCCCCCGCATTTGTAAATTTCAAAAGCCAATATAAAAGAATGATAGCGGTAAAAAAAGCACTTGTGGGTTTAACCAATCTTGTTTTTTGTACAATTTTCCTTTAAGGGGGCGTGGCAAGGGCTGTGTCCTATGCCTGCATACTTTTGCTGATAGGTGTCCCTCATTACCCTCTCAAAAAGTTGGGAGGTATGGTATTGCCATTGACAAGAAGCAGATCACAGGTGTTCAGACAAGCCCTGCAATGTTCTTGGTCATATCACCTCTTTTGGCATATACTAGGGCTGTCAGATTGCCAGCCTGGGCCAACCTGAGCTTGTTGATATCACAGGTCCGTGTGTGTGTCTTTATATAAGTGGCTAAGAGCTCACAGAATCAAATGCATTACAGTGCGGAGGGGAAATGATATGCAGGGATCAGAACAGGTGTTGAACAGGCTGATTGTAAAGGTGATCTTTGTATGAAACAATGAGCTGCTCTCCAGGAATGACAAAAACAGGTTCTCCTCTGCTCCTGGGCATTGTGAGATCCTCCGTGCAGGAAGAGCGGCCATTGTGTACAAGATAATGGGAACTCATTATCATTTAGGCATATATGCACTGCCAGTGGCTTCACAGTAACAGTCACGTAGGCAAATTTGACCGTAAAATGTATTTACTCAAAAAATGGAAGGTCCAGGGACTTACAGTATGTAGGATTTATGTATTTACTAAAATCGATTGCCTTTTTATGCATGGGTAGGGCTTGATTTAATGCCGAACTCCAGAAAAACAGCTAAATACAGAGATGAAATTCATATGAAGCCACAGTTTTACCTGCCAAAGGATTTGTTTTTCTATCAATGCAGTTCTGAGATTTACACAGCTCTGCCACACAGCACGACCCAATCTGGCAAGGGAGTAGACCTAATTTTTCTCTGTTGCAGTTCAGTATCCTTACAGGTCTTTTCCCCACCTCTGGCCTGTGACACAACTGATTGGCTCCCTATGCTGCTTCTCCCTCCCCCAATCTAAGCCCTTCTGCGCTGGGGACTCCAGGAGTATGATGCCACTTCAAATTAAGCTACTTGCAATAAAAAAAAAAAAAAAAAAAAAATTAAGCTCCATTAAGTTTCTTTTGTGCCTGTAAGTTCAGCTATGCACCTATGAAGGTGCGAATGCTCTTTTGTGTTATTTTATGCAATTTTATGCAATGTTGCATGTTGCTTTTAGGAAAGTCCATTTATTTCAATAGACTACTCTATGCGTGCAAAATCCTACAAATGCAGTGAATAACCTTTTTTTTTACATTACACCACACCAAAAGCATGGTACTTTGTTAATAGAATGAAAAAGAGTCTGCACATCTCTTTTTAATGATTATTGCATTGGATACATAGGTTCCGTCTGCATGTCAGATATAAAAGCATTTGAAAAGGTGTGTAAATTGGTAAAAGTATTTTTTTTATCTTTCTTCAATACCACACTCCAGATAAGTTTCTCTTTTTGCCCTCTCTTTCTTTATTGATAAAATGTATGTTAGCTGGGGCCACTGATAGGGGGTTACAGGCAGCTGCCCTGTACTGGCCCCCCTCGGTTAACCAGATGAGGCCCGATGCCTGTGAACGGATCATAATCCGAGGGTACTTAGGGAGCTCAGTCAAGTAATTGCCAGACCATTGTTCCTAATTTTTACAGACAGTCTACTGACTGGAATGGTACCAGCTGATTGGAGAAAAGCCAATGTAGCACCAATATTTAAAAAGGGCCCAAAATACATCCCTGGGAATTACAGACCAGTTAGCCTAACATCAATAGTATGCAAGCTCTTGGAGGAGATGATAAGGGACTATATACAAGATTTTAGCAACGAGAACGGTATCATTAGCAGTATTCAGCATGGATTCATGAAGAATCGTTCTTGCCAAACCAATCTATTAACCTTCTATTAGGAGGTGAGTTGCCATCTAGATAAAGGAAGGCCCGTAGACGTGGTGTATCTGGATTTTGCAAAAGCATTTGACACAGTTCCCCATAAACGTTTACTGTACAAAATAAGGTCCGTTGGCATGGACCATAGGCTGAGTACATGGATTGAAAACTGGCTACAAGGGCGAGTTCAGAGGGTGGTGATAAATGGGGAGTACTCAGAATGGTCAGGGGTGGGTAGTGGGTCCCCCAGGGTTCTGTGCTGGGAATAATCCTGTTTAATTTGTTCATAAACGACCTGGAGGATGGGGTAAACAGTTCAATATCTGTATTTGTGGACGATACTAAGCTAAGCAGGGCAATAACTTCTCCGCAGGATGTGGAAACCTTGCAAAAAGATCTGAACAAATTAATGGGGTGGGCAACTACATGGCAAATGAGGTTCAATGTAGGAAAATGTAAAATAATGCATTTGGGTGGCAAAAATATAAATGCAATCTATACACTGGGGGGAGAACCTCTGGGGGAATCTAGGATGGAAAAGGACCTGGGGGTCCTAGTAGATGATAGGCTCAGCAATTGCATGCAATGCCAAGCTGCTGCTAACAAAGCAAACAGAATATTGGCATTAAAAAGGGGATCAACTCCAGAGATAAAACGATAATTCTCCCACTCTACAAGACTCTGGTCCGGCCGCACCTAGAGTATGCTGTCCAGTTCTGGGCACCAGTCCTCAGGAAGGATGTACTGGAAATGGAGCGAGTACAAAGAAGGGCAACTAAGCTAATAAAGGGCCTGGAGGATATTAGTTATGAGGAAAGGTTGTGACCACTGAACTTATTCTCTCTGGAGAAGAGACGCTTGAGAGGGGATACGATTTCAATTTACAAATACTGTACTGTTGACCCCACAATAGGGATAAAACTTTTTCGTGGAAGTGAGCTTAACAAGACACGTGGCCACTCATTAAAATTAGAAGAAAATAGGTTTAACCTTAAACTACATAGAGGGTTCTTTACTATAGGAGCGGCAAGGATGTGGAATTCTCTTCCACATGCGGTGGTCTCAGCGGGGGACATCGAAAGTTTCAAGAAAATATTAGATAAGCTCCTGAACGACCGCAAAATACAGGGATATACAATGTAATACTGACATATAATCACACACATAGATTGGACTTGATGGACTTGTGTCTTTTTCAACCTCACCTATTATGTAAAGTATGTAATTGTTCATTCCCTGTTCGCCTCACTTTCCACTCTTTATCTGTTTCTGACTATGACTCCCAGAATCCTTCACACTGTGGTAGTGTAGTAAGAGATGCAGGGGGTACAGAATATCAGGTAGTTGGGAATGCAGGCAATGTAGTGAGGTGTACTGAGGGGTGCAGGGGGTGAAGAATGTATAGTAGCGAGGGGGTGCATGGGAATTATATGGGGAATTGTATAAGGCTGTACAGGCCCTATGATTTTAATAGTGGCCCTGATGTTACCCCTTAAAAAAATTTTTGTGTTGGGGCATGGAAGCTATTTGAAAGAATTTACTGGGCCCTGGGCTTACAAAGGTTGAGAATCACTTCCTTATAATATACACTATATTGCCAAAAGTATTGGGACCCCTGTCAGGACTTAGTCTCAGTTCGTAGAGTTCAATATTGAGTTGACCCACCCTTTGTCTATGGGAATGTTTGACCATTCTTCCAGGAATGCATTTGTGAGGTCAGGCACTGATGTGGAACGAGAAGGCCTGGCTCGTACTCTCCCCTCTAAGGCTACTTTCACACTGTAGCGGGGGGGTGATGTTAGTGGTAAAGCGCTGATAATTTCAGCGGTGCTTTACCGCTGTTATAGCGGCGCTTTTCATCCGCTAGCGGGACGCTTTTAACCCCCGCTAGCGGTCGCAGAAAGATTTAAAAGCGCCCGCAAAGTGCCGCTGCCGAATCGCTGCCGAATTGATTTCAATGGCAGGGGCGGTGGAGGAGCTTGCAGGACATTTGTTCCTGCTGCTTCCGCCCCCTCCACAGCCCAGCACTCCAGTGAGTGGGGGGGGGGCAGAGCAGACAGCGGTGGCTGAAAGTCACCAGCTCTCTGCTCAGGGAGCCCTGAGAACCGAGCAATCTGCGGTGTTGGATCGCTCAGTTCTCAGTCTTAGAGCTGGTGGGGGGACAGATGCAGCATCGGTAGGTATGATTATGCAAAAAAAAAAAAAACATACTAAACTTTTAATGTTAGGTTCCCTTCACATGGAGCGGACTTGACTCCACTCAGAAGGGGATCTGTGAGCAGATCCCTTGCTGATCATCACTTTCTGTCGCCAAGACAGAAAGTGGAAGTAAATCCAAGATTATACAGTTGTCATCAGAATAGGACAAATTATTTATTTTCTAAATTTTTTTAAAAGTGGAAGTAAATCCCAGATTATACAGTTGTCATCAGAATAGGACAAATTTTTTATTTTCTAAATTTTCTAAACAAAGGGCCAGTTCACTATCCTTTAGACTTTAGGGGGGAGTAAAGAATCCCCCATCATTGGTGTCAGTGGGAGGAATTGTGCCCCGTCGTTGGTATCATTAGGCCCCATCGTTGATGTCATTGGGAGGAATTGTGCCCCATCGTTGGTATCATTAGGCGCCATTGTTGGTGTCATTGGGAGGAATTGTGCCCCATCGTTGGTGTCATTGGGCCCCATTGTTGGTGTCAATGGTAGGAATTGTGCCCCATCGTTGGTATCAATCATTAGGCCCCATTGCTGGTGTCATTAGGAGGAATTATGCCTCATCATTGGTGTCATTGGGCTCCATTGCTGGTGTCATTGGGAGCTATTGTGCCCCATCATTGGTGTCATTGGGAAGAATTGTACCCTTCATTGGTGTCAGAGAATTAAGTAACACCCCAAAGGCTGGATAAAAACAATCAAAGGGCCGCATCTGGCCCCTTTGCTTGTAGTTTGGAGACCACTGTTCTAGAACAAAAAACTGGAGGAAAATCTCCCCTAAAGGACACAGACTACCAAAACACTGAAAGGGTTTTAAATATTCTCTATTGCATCTAAAGCTAATAAAAAAAAAAACGTTGTGGCTTTAGATATACTTGAAGAGATAGTAATCTGATATGGCACGTGCCAGGAAAGACTTGCATGGCTTTACAGTGGCATCATACGATGCATGATATAGATTCTGACATAATTGGCAAAGTTACTGAGGTGTAAAGTGGTGGACAGCTGATAAATGAAACTGAGCCTCGGAATCTCTACCCAGGACATGTGTAAGTCCGAGGAGACAGCTGCTCAATTCTTTAGGTTCCCCATCAATGTAAATGTGTAATCAGTGCATTTCTCTAGCAGGGATAATCAAATCAAAAGAGTGGCTGCATCATAAATTACTAAACCTTCTGAATGTAGATCAGTTTGAGACCATTACACCATTAAAGTGGTAATAAACCCAAAAGCAAACATTTATTATACTGCAGCTTACCAATCCTTACATGTGGTGGCTGCATTCATTTTTTTTCTTTATCTTTTGTAATTTCTTTCCTTTATTTTCACCTTGTGATCTGGCCAGGTTTTCAGCAGAACAAGCTGTCTTGCAGGTTTAGCAGTTAGAGGGTTGAGACAAACCATTTATCACTTACCGAGATGATACAATGCTCAGCTTTTATTTATTTATACAATTATGTAATTTATGTTGTTATTTATCCCAAAGGGAAAAAAAAAACAGTTGCTGTAACTGCCTAAAAAGTGTAAGCTGAAGTTTGCCTTCAATTCGTTACCAACACTCCCCTCACCCAAGATTACATTTTCACAGCTCTTACTGTGAAGAAGCCTTTCCATATTTGTTAGTGTATCTAAATCTGCTAGTGCATCTAACACTCCCTTTCCCCCAGATTAACAATGCTGCTGTTCAAAGGCACTGCTTTATCCAGAGTGCAGGCACTCTAATACAGTAATGCCCCGTACACACGGTCGGATTTTCCGATGGAAAATGTCCGATCGGAGCGTGTTGTCGGAAATTCCGACCGTGTGTGGGCTCCATCGGACATTTTCCATCGGATTTTCCGACACACAAAGTTGGACAGCAGGAGATAAAATTTTCCGACAACAAAATACGTTGTCGGAAATTCCGATCGTGTGTACACAAATCCAACGGACAAAGTGCCACGCATGCTCAGAATAAATAAAGAGATGAAAGCTATTGGCCACTGCCCCGTTTATAGTCCCGACGTAAGTGTTTTACGTCACCGCGTTTAGAACGATCGGATTTTCCGACAACTTTGTGTGACCGTGTGTATGCAAGACAAGTTTGAGCCAACATCCGTCGGAAAAAATCCATGGATTTTGTTGTCGGAATGTCCGAACAAAGTCCGACCGTGTGTACAGGGCATTAGAGTTCATTCACACATCATATGGTGAGACTGCGTTGGGTGGCTCTTCTAGTGCAGTTCCACCGCAAGACAAGGCAATGTGCCTTTGTCTCCTATGTTCCCAGTTCATACCACTGCATTGCGATGGTTTACAGGCAGTGTGCACTGAAAAAAATTATGGCAGGCTGTACTTTTTCAGTGCAGTGCAACGAGCGGCAGGCAACTTGATAAAATGTCTGTGACATAAAGTTCATTAAAAAAAAAAGAACAGTGTAATGCAAAGAGATCGGTGCATCGGCACTAAAGTGATCCAGTTGGACTGCACCTCATACCAGCCTCTGTGTTATAAAGGGACACACCCCCTTAACATAACACACAGGAACAGAGCTAAGGCTGTGAATCACAGGCTGTGTGCTGGAGCTCCCTTCTTGTCACCTTTTTACTTCTTATGCCGTGTACACACGGGTGGACTTTTCAACTGAAATGGTCCGACAGACTGAATCCGGCGGACAATCCGACCGTGTGTGGGCTTCATCTGACCTTCAGCGGACTTTTTCTGTCGAAAGTCTGACGGACTTTAGATTTGAAACATGCTTCAAATCTTTACGTCGTAACTCCGCCGGACCCAGTACCTATCGGAAAATCCGCTCGTCTGTATGCTAGTCCGACAGACAAAAACCCACGCTAGGGCAGCTATTGGCTATTGGTAATCAACTTCCTTATTTTAGTCTGGTGTACGTCATAACGTACGAATCCATTGGACTTTGGTGTGATTGTGTGTAGGCAAGTCCGTTAGTTGGGAAAGTCCGTTGGAAGTCCGCCGAAAGTCCGTCGGATAGTCCGTCAGACCAGTCTGGTCGAAAAGTCCGCTCATGTGTACGCGGCATTAGTGTCAGGAAAACTTGTCAGAATTGACTTTTCCAGATAGCAGAGGAACAAGGCAGCAGAGTGAAATGACACGTATGTCACGTACACACAATAGGAAAATCCATGTTTTTTTTTTCCGACGGATGTTGGCTCAAACTTGTCTTGCATACACACGGTCACACAAATCTTGTTGGAAATTCCGAACGTCAAGAACGTGGTGACGTACAACACGTAAGACGAGCCGAGAAAAGTGAAGTTCAATAGCCAGTGCGGCTCTTCTGCTTGATTCCGAGCATGTGTGGCACTTTGTGCGTCGGAATTGTGTACACACGATTGGAATTTCCGACAACGGATTTTGTTGTCAGAAAATTTGAGATCCAGATCTCAAATTTTGTGTGACGGAAATTCTGATGGAAAATGTCCGATGGAGCCTACACACGGTCTGAATTTCCGACAACAAGCTCCCATCGGACATTTTCCCTCGGAAAATCCGACCGTGTGTACGAGGCATAAGTGCTCTGGATTAAAACAAGTACACATTATAGAGGGTTATGCATTGTTCAGACTTCATGTCAGAGTTTTACGGCCACTTTAGGTAAAATTTCATAAAAACTGTTGGTGTGGACATTTCTTTATTATATCAGATCCTCAAACACTCGGGGTGTAGGCTTCAACCTGAGAGAATGCTGGAGGCTCTAAATGGTGGAATGGGTTCCAAAAAAGAGATATGTGTGCACCCTGCTCAAGTCCTCAAGTATACAAAGCACTTGTATACAGTTGTATGCTCAAGTATACAAACCCCTCGATATCAAAGTGAATATCCCCATAAGAAATAATGGAAACTCAAATGATTTGTTCCACAACCATTTATTCATAGGTCCTCCATTTTATAGTCAATATAAAAAGATCATAGCAATGTGACCAGGTTGTGTAACCCTAAAATATCCATCGACAAATGGAAGCCTCCACAAGGGGATTAGAAGCAAAATCCAGCAGGAGCTCCAGAGTATAAAAGAGAAGAGAGGCGCCTCCAAGGCCCCTTTCACACGAGGCGGACTCCGCTTCTACGGAGCCCGCCTCGGTCTGCCAGCTCAGCGGGAGATCTGTCCGTTGATCTCCGCTGAGCCGGCGGATGACAGGTCCCTCTCTGCTCACTGAGCGGGGAGGGGCTTGTCAGGCGCCGCTGCCGCCTATGGAGGGATCGGATGAAAACAGACAGCATGTCCGTTTTCATCCGGTCTCACCCGATCCGCCAGCGACGGACCTGGACGTAGGGCCATCCGTCTGCTTTTAGCGGATCGGACCGGGTCGGATGTCAGTGGACATGTCTCCGCTGACATCCGACGCTCCATAGACTAACATGGAGCGCCCGTTCAGGTCCGCCGTCAAAACTGACAGGCGGACCTGAACGGTCCGATCGTGTGAAAGGGGCCTAAGTGTAGCAATATGTTTTTAAATGTTGTACCTTCATTAAATGTAACCATATTGCTACACTAAGAGGGGCCTCTCCTCTTTTATACTCAGTTGTGACATGACACTACTTGTATATCAAGTCACAATTTATGCTTGTCTTGCAAAACTCTCTCAAACCAAGTTACTAAGGTTTTACTGTACCACTAAAAGAAAGCTTTATTTGTGGGGAAAAAAAAGAACATCAATTTTATTTGCTTACATCATCGCAGGACAGCGCAATTGTCAGTTACAACAATGCAGTGGCGTATCACAAAAATGGCCTGGTCATGAAGAGGGTAAAACCTTCTGGGGCTGAAGGTGGTTAATAATAACCTAGGTATTTTTTTTTTCCTTGGGTATGAGACCCTAATTTTACACACCAGAATATAGAAAATGTAGGCTTGGCGATTTAACCCACCAAAGAAACTAGACAGTACAAAGCCAGGTCTTCTGGTGAGGTCAGACTCTGAACTGTGGAAAGGAACCAATGGAACGTGGCTGATTATTTTAAACAGTTATTTTATGCTTCAGCAACTGGAGTATAATGCAGTCAATAGCCCCCTTTCCATGAGTGGAACGAGAGGGAAGGAGGTCATGTCCGCCTAGTCTATTTTTCCTCCCGTGGCTTTCAGGAAGGTAGTAAACTGTTCACACGGTCTAAATCACATGGCTTCTAGTAAGCCTTGGCACAAAAGACCAGGACAATGAGAGGCCTGAATGAGTCATTACCAAGAATGGTCAAGGAACCTTCCTTATTCACATTTCTTTTGTTGCCCTTATTTTATCCAATGACGTGTATTGTGTGGTATTTGGGTTTTGGGTCAAGACAGTGTTGATGCTTATGTATAAATAACTCATCAAATCTACTGGCTGAGCCGTGGGTTAATTTGAGGGACAGAACTTTATTCATCATTGAATCGAAGCTCAACTCCAACCTTAGTCTACCACTAGACATATGTTATTTTCAATAATGTATGTAATCCCGTACAATGAACTTCTCGTATTTTGCTACCTTTTGGTGTCCTAAATAGACCATTGAAAGTGCTTTGTTATATCTGTCCATAAAGTGCAAAAAATACCTTCTGATTTTACCAGAAGTCTTGTGACCTTCCTATGCTCTATGGCTGTGAACAAGGAGGGGTTATGGAGATAAGGGAGTGGGGAAGGGAGATGAAGAGAGGTCTGTTTTCTTTATGACCCTTAGGAGCCCATTCACTTTTAGGAATGTGAATTTTACAGGAACGCACTGCTTGTTCCTGAGCGATTCACATGCAGTTCTGTGCAGTGCAATTTCAGCCCATCCATATTTAAATAGACTGAAATCGCACACGCACAGTGCATGCACTACTTTTGAAAACACATTGCAACCGGATCGCATTGGTACTTTTGTACCATGGGATCCGATGCGGGCAAGCGCATTGTATTTGGGGTATGGTCAGTTTGGCACTGATCCCCGCTACAGATCACAAGGGCAGTGCGATTTAAATGCCGCTTGGTAAACCGGCATGGAGCGCAGGTTTCCTGCACGACATTCTAGTGTGAATGGGCCTTTAGAAATGAAGGAGGCAGGGCTGACAATATGCAAATTATGGTGCAGCTCTGCATAGAAACCAGGTTTTTAAAGCTTAAGATCCCTTTCACACTGGAGGCGTTTTTCAGGCGTTTCAGCGCTAAAAATAGCGCCTGTAAAGCGCCTGAAAAATGTCTCTCAAGTGCTTTCACACTGGGGCGCTGCGCTGGCAGGACATTAAAAAAGTATTTTTGGGTGCTTTAGGAGCGGTGTACACACCGCTCCTAAAGCGCCCCTGCCCATTGAAATCAATAGGCAGCGCCGCCAATGCGCCTCAGCAGCGGCGCTTTGCAGCACTTTTAACCCTTCATTTGGCCGCTAGCAGGGGTTAAAAGCGCCCCGCTAGCAGCCGAAAAGCGCCTCTAAAACTACGGTAAATCGTTTTAGCGGCGCTTTTCCACTAATGCCGTCAGCGCTGCAAGTATGAAAGGGCTCTAACTGAACAAGCTACCATGCACAGCTGCACCAGATTTTGCACTCTCCAGTTTTAGTAAATCAACCCCTATGTGCTTATGAATTTAGGACTGTGTTGTCAAATCAAAGAGTAAGGTAGGAACATAACATAATTCTGGCACATTAACAGGTATTTTTCTGTACTTGCAGCTTGATAAAAAGTGTTTTATGTGTGCATGAATGTGCATCTATAGCAGAAATATTCTTGACGTGCTTTAAAAGTGGCAGTTTTTTGTGTCTGTGTTCTGTGTTTCTCTACACTTTCAGCCCTGGTTCACATTGATGCGATTTGGCATGCGATTTGACATGTCGGTGCAACGCCAACTTTGGGGCGTTTCTGTACTACTTTTGGCGATTTCAGGTGCGTTTTCAAAAGTCATCTGTGCAGGAAACTGCACAGATGTCTCTGAAATCATCGGACTGACATGCAGGAATGAAAATTGTGCGAAGGAGGAAGTGATGGGAAAGCCATTCAAAGTTAGAGGAATCCCCCTTGTAGACAGTTGTCACTAAAGCAGGTGAAAGTGGTCCCAACCCTCTCCTACTCTATGCACTTTCATTTTGTCACTTTCTTCCCTTACACCTTGTCACATCCCTTACACCAGGAAAGGAAAGATATACATGACACTTCCCCATTGGACAGGAAAAAAGGAGATTTTTACTGCTGTCTGTGTCACCTATCCCTTTGCAATGAAACCCTAGAACAGCGATGGTGAACCTTGGCACCCCAGATGTTTTTGGAACTATATTTCCCATGATGCTCATGCACTCTGCAGTGTAGGTGAGCATCATGGGAAATGTAGTTCCAAAACATCTGGGGTGCCAAGGTTCACCATCACTGCTCTAGAAGAACTGCTAGAAGGTGGTACCAACTTCCTAATTAGTTCCTACAGGGTGCTTAGAGTGTTACTAAACCCACAATAGTAAAATCAGTCTGTATATGTAGTATCGCATGCTTGTTATACTCACTGTGAAACCTAAGGGGTTATCATCTGCATTGTGTAAAAAGGGCTGTTTGATCCCGTATGCACAGATTCTCCCCTTCTTTTACTCTCCCCAAACCATCTGCTGATAGAACACAGCCTGGAGGCACTCTGCACATGCTCAGTTTGGTGTGTATTGCTAGGGATATATATATATATTTTTTTTTTTGGGAGGGTGCATGTGTTCAGCACAGGACCAATAAGCACTGTCCAGACAGAGGGTCAGGGGTCATGCATCTTCATAGGACAGTCAGAAGGGAATAAAAACTCCTTCTACAAGCTTTAACCAGACACTGATAGAAGTCACAAGACTGCTATATACTGCTGATGAGTAAAGGTATTTAGCAGTTTATAGTTACTAAAATAATTGCATTTCCATGTTCTGTGTACTGTGGGAGACCAGATATAGTGAATGCAGGGTCTTGGGTTTAGTAACACTTTAAGGAGCTCCTAAAACCACGAGCTGCTGGCAGCATGTCACTGCCTGATGTGGGAAACCTGGTGCTAAGGAAATACCCTTAAAGCTGCAGTTTAAATTGGTTATAGTTTATCTTCACTGCCTCTCCCCACCCTGTTCATCAATAAGATAATATATATATTTTTAAAATAAAACCCTTCCATTTTCATACCATATTTAGACTCAATGATGTCATCACTGGGTCTCTGCTGCTTTCATGTGGAATGCAGTTACATCATGGCTGGTGGGAGGGGCAAGCGTGGTGCTGTACATAGTTTCCTGAAAACATCACAATGCCCTGCCTTATTACTCCTCTCCAGAACCCTTGGTCCTGATGCAAGCAATGGCCTGGCTCTTGAGAGCAGTTATGCAAATATCAAATATAAATACGCAGTTATGCAAATATCTAATATAAATACGCAGTTATGCAAATATCAAATTAATTTGCAGTTATGCAAATATCAAACATAAATACCTTGCTGGGTGGACACCAGTCTGGACGACTGACCTATATGACTTGCTGCAGTTCTTCAAATGCTGCAGCAGGCCACAGTGAAAAACTAATATTGTGCAGTTAAATAAGACTAAGCATTTTCAGAAAGAAGAAAGGATTGCACACCAAGATAGCAAAGATAACAAGCCACAAATTTTTGGCAGTGTTGAATTGTAAGTCTGTTAACTTGCTGCACATTTTCACTGGCAAGTTGTACACTTGCAGAGCACTTGAAGCTCAAGTTCTTGTTGACACTTTTCCAATTCCTAGCAAATGTGCGTGGCAAGTGTCTAGCAAGAGCAAAGTTGCAGTGGTGAGTCTACAGCAAGAGCTCTGCAAGTCTACAGCATGATAATTCAGCCACAGTGACCCCTGTGGTGGGATGACTATTGTACAACATAACTGAACCAGAACTTGCAGCAGACTTGAAGAATGTTTGCAAAGAAAGTTAATCCGGTGTCATGCAATGCACACTTGATGCAATTGTGCAACAAACTTGGGAAGCCTGGCAAGTCTAGCAATAGCTTAGCAAGTCATTTTCAAACTCGCAGCACAATTGCTTTCTATCTGGGCAACTGTGACAGACTGAAGCCTCATGCACACTGTACATTATAAGAAATGCCAGTAGCGTTAGTTGTAGAAAGCTGTAGCTGTATAATGAGTTTTGCAGCGTTTTTGCAGTAGCGTTTTTCAGACTTTTTTTTTAGCTGTAGTGTTTTTTTAAGTTTTTTTTTTTTTTTTAAGCAAAACTATACTCCCACAAAAGCTTATGGCTCAAAAATGTTGATAAGCGCCGAATAGCTGCGTTTTTCAGTGTTTTTAGGCTTTTATCAAAGTTAGAGCATTTTGACAGCTCCTCTTAAAACCCACTAGTTCTGGGTTTTTTTCCAGCCAGAAAACGCCCCTGCCAAAAAACACTAATGACAGCCTATGTGTGCATGGACACATAGGATAAAATGCTGGGGAGTTCACTGGCTGCAGAAAAAAAATGCCTGAAGCCAAAAACAGCAACTGTAAAAACGTCCAGTGTGCATGGGGCCTAAAGGTAAGGATGGAGTTCACTTTAACCACTTGCCGACCGCCTACCGCATATATACTGCGGCAGAGCGGCACGGGCAGGCAAAATCACGTACCCGTACGTGATCTGCCTCCCGCGGGCGGGGGGTCCGATCGGACCCCCCCCCGGTGCCACCGGCGGTCGGCATCTGACTGGGAGCGTCGGGAGGCGAGGGGGAGACCATCCGATCGTGGCCCCCCCCTCGCGATCGCTCCCAGCCAATGGGAATCCTCCTCTGCCTGTGTGTCGTTTCACACAGGCAGAGGATGTGATGTCATCTCTCCCCGGTCTGGCAGTTTCCGTTCCAGCGCCGAGGAGAGAAGACATGTAAGTGCACAACACACACACACACACAGTAGAACATGCCAGGCATACTTTACACCCCCGATCGCCCCCCGATCCCCCCCCAATCACCCCCCCCCTGTCACAAACTGACATTAGCAGTATTTTTTTTTTTTTTTTTTTCTGATTACTGCATAGTGTCAGTTTGTGACAGTTAGTGTTAGGGCAGATAGTATTACCCCCCTTTAGGTCTAGGATACCCCCCTAACCCCCCCTAATAAAGTTTTAACCCCTTGATCACCCCCTGTCACCAGTGTCGCTAAGCGATCATTTTTCTGATCGCTGTATTAGTGTCGCTGGTGACGCTAGTTAGGAACGTAAATATTTAGGTTCGCCGTCAGCGTTTTATAGCGACAGGGACCCCCATATACTACCTAATAAATGTTTTAACCCCTTGATTGCCCCCTAGTTAACCCTTTCACCACTGATCACCGTATAACCGTTACGGGTGACGCTGGTTAGTTCGTTTATTTTTTATAGTGTCAGGGCACCCGCCGTTTATTACCGAATAAAGGTTTAGCCCCCTGATCGCCCGGCGGTGATATGCGTCGCCCCAGGCAGCGTCAGATTAGCGCCAGTACCGCGAACACCCACGCACGCAGCATATGCCTCCCTTAGTGGTATAGTATCTGATCGGATCAATATCTGATCCGATCAGATCTATACTAGCGTCCCCAGCAGTTTAGGGTTCCCGAAAACGCAGTGTTAGCGGGATCAGCCCAGATACCCGCTAGCACCTGCGTTTTGCCCCTCCGCCCAGCCCAGCCCAGCCCAGCCCACCCAAGTGCAGTATCGATCGATCACTGTCACTTACAAAACACTAAACGCATAACTGCAGCGTTCGCAGAGTCAGGCCTGATCCCTGCGATCGCTAACAGTTTTTTTGGTAGCGTTTTGGTGAACTGGCAAGCACCAGCCCCAGGCAGCGTCAGGTTAGCGCCAGTACCGCTAACACCCACGCACGCACCGTATACCTCCCTTAGTGGTATAGTATCTGATCGGATCAATATCTGATCCGATCAAATCTATACTAGCGTCCCCAGCAGTTTAGGGTTCCCAAAAACGCAGTGTTAGCGGGATCAGCCCAGATACCCGCTAGCACCTGCGTTTTGCCCCTCCGCCCGGCCCAGCCCAGCCCACCCAAGTGCAGTATCGATCGATCACTGTCACTTACAAGGCACTAAACGCATAACTGCAGCGTTCGCAGAGTCAGGCCTGATCCCTGCGATCGCTAACAGTTTTTTTGGTAGCGTTTTGGTGAACTGGCAAGCACCAGCCCCAGGCAGCGTCAGATTAGCGCCAATACCGCTAACACCCACGCACGCAGCATACGCCTCCCTTAGTGGTATAGTATCTGATCGGATCAATATCTGATCTGATCAGATCTATACTAGCGTCCCCAGCAGTTTAGGGTTCCCAAAAACGCAGTGTTAGCGGGATCAGCCCAGATACCTGCTAGCACCTGCGTTTTGCCCCTCCGCCCGGCCCGGCCCAGCCCACCCAAGTGCAGTATCGATCGATCACTGTCACTTACAAAACACTAAACGCATAACTGCAGCGTTCGCAGAGTCAGGCCGGATCCCTGTGATCGCTAACAGTTTTTTTTGTAGCGTTTTGGTGAACTGGCAAGCGCCAGCGGCCTAGTACACCCCGGTCGTAGTCAAACCAGCACTGCAGTAACACTTGGTGACGTGGCGAGTCCCATAAGTGCAGTTGAAGCTGGTGAGGTGGCAAGCACAAGTAGTG
Organism: Lithobates clamitans; assembly: GCA_037952925.1. Taxonomy (NCBI): domain Eukaryota; kingdom Metazoa; phylum Chordata; class Amphibia; order Anura; family Ranidae; genus Lithobates; species Lithobates clamitans. Next base: position 618,506 of record JBBGZY010000797.1, on the reverse strand, counting down.
TCCCGCTGCCACCAAAAAGACAAACACAGGCCCGTCGTGCCCATAATGCCCTTCCTGCTGCATTCGCCAATCCTAATTGGGAACCCACCGCTTCTGCAGCGCCCGTACTTCCCCCATTCACATCCCCAACCAAATGCAGTCGGCTGCATGAGAGGCATTTTTATGTCCTCCCGAGTACCCCTACCCAACGAACCCCCCCAAAAAAGATGTTGTGTCTGCAGCAAGCGCGGATATAGGCGTGACACCCGCTATTATTGTCCCTCCTGTCCTGATAATCCTGGTCTTTGCATTGGTGAATGTTTTGAACGCTACCATGCACTAGTTGAGTATTAGCGTAGGGTACAGCATTGCACAGACTAGGCACACTTTCACAGGGTCTCCCAAGATGCCATCGCATTTTGAGAGACCCGAACCTGGAACCGGTTACAGTTATAAAAGTTAGTTACAAAAAAAAGTGTAAAAAAAAAAAAAAACACAAACAAAAATATAAAATAAAAATAGTTGTCGTTTTATTGTTCTCTCTCTCTCTATTCTCTCTCTATTGTTCTGCTCTTTTTTACTGTATTCTATTCTGCAATGTTTTATTGTTATTATGTTTTATCATGTTTGCTTTTCAGGTATGTAATTATTTATACTTTACCGTTTACTGTGCTTTATTGTTAACCATTTTTTTGTCTTCAGGTATGCCATTCACGACTTTGAGTGGTTATACCAGAATGATGCCTGCAGGTTTAGGTATCATCTTGGTATCATTCTTTTCAGCCAGCGGTCGGCTTTCATGTAAAAGCAATCCTAGTGGCTAATTAGCCTCTAGACTGCTTTTACAAGCAGTGGGAGGGAATGCCCCCCCCCCCAACATCTTCCGTGTTTTTCTCTGGCTCTCCTGTCTCAACAGGGAACCTGAAAATGCAGCCGGTGATTCAGCCAGCTGACCATAGAGCTGATCAGAGACCAGAGTGGCTCCAAACATCTCTATGACCTAAGAAACCGGAAGCTACGAGCATTTTATGACGTAGATTTCGCCGGATGTAAACAGCGCCATTGGGAAATTGGGAAAGCATTTTATCACACCGATCTTGGTGTGATCAGATGCTTTGAGGGCAGAGGAGAAATCTAGGGTCTAATAGACCCCAATTTTTGCAAAAAAGAGTACCTGTCACTACCTATTGCTATCATAGGGGATATTTACATTCCCTGAGATAACAATAAAAATGATTTAAAAAAAAAAAAAATGAAAGGAACAGTTTAAAAATAAGATAAAAAAATAATAATAATAAAGAGAAAAAAAAAAAAAAAAAAAAAAAGCACCCCTGTCCCCCCTGCTCTCGCGCTAAGGTGAACGCAAGCGTTGGTCTGGCGTCAAATGTAAACAGCAATTGCACCATGCATGTGAGGTATCGCCGCGAAGGTCAGATCGAGGGCAGTAAGTTTAGCAGTAGACCTCCTCTGTAAATCTAAAGTGGTAACCTGTAAAGGCTTTTAAAGGCTTTTAAAAATGTATTTAGTTTGTCGCCACTGCACGTTTGTGCGCAATTTTAAAGCATGTCATGTTTGGTATCCATGTACTCGGCCTAAGATCATCTTTTTTATTTCATCAAACATTTGGGCAATATAGTGTGTTTTAGTGCATTAAAATGTAAAAAAGTGTGTTTTTTCCCCAAAAAATGCGTTTGAAAAATCGCTGCGCAAATACTGTGTGAAAAAAAAAAATGAAACACCCACCATTTTAATCTGTAGGGCATTTGCTTTAAAAAAAATATATAATGTTTGGGGGTTCAAAGTAATTTTCTTGCAAAAAAAAATTATTTTTTTATGTAAACAATAAGTGTCAGAAAGGGCTCTGTCTTCAAGTGCTTAGAAGAGTGGGTGATGTGTGACATAAGCTTCTAGATGTTGTGCATAAAATGCCAGGACAGTTCAAAACCCCCCCAAATGACCCCATTTTGGAAAGTAGACACCCCAAGCTATTTGCTGAGAGTCATGTTGAGTCCATGGAATAATTTATATTGTGACACAAGTTGCGGGAAAGAGACAATTTTTTATTTTTTTTATTTTTTTTTGCGCAAAGTTGTCACTAAATGATATATTGCTCAAACATGCCATGGGAATATGTGAAATTACACCCCAAAATACATTCTGTTGCTTCTCCTGAGTACGGGGATACCACATGTGTGGGACTTTTTGGGAGCCTAGCCGCGTACGGGACCCCGAAAACCAAGCACCGCCTTCAGGCTTTCTAAGGCCGTAAATTTTTGATTTCACTCTTCACTGCCTATCACAGTTTCGGAGGCCATGGAATGCCCAGGTGGCACAAAACCCCCCCAAATGACCCCATTTTGGAAAGTAGACACCCCAAGCTATTTGATGAGAGGTATAGTGAGTATTTTGCAGACCTCACTTTTTGTCACAAAGTTTTGAAAATTGAAAAAAGAAAAAAAAACATTTTTTTTCTCGTCTTTCTTTATTTTCAAAAACAAATGAGAGCTGCAAAATACTCACCATGCCTCTCAGCAAATAGCTTGGGGTGTCTACTTTCCAAAATGGGGTCATTTGGGGGGGGTTTGTGCCACCTGGGCATTCCATGGCCTCCGAAACTGTGATAGGCAGTGAGGAGTAAAATCAAAAATGTACGCCCTTAGAAATCCTGAAGGCGGTGCTTGGTTTTCGGGGTCCCGTACGCGGCTAGGCTCCTAAAAAGTCCCACACATGTGGTATCCCCGTACTCAGGAGAAGCAGCTAAATGTATTTTGGGGTGCAATTCCACATATGCCCATGGCCTGTGTGAGCAATATATCATTTAGTGACAACTTTGTGCAAAAAAAAAAAAAAAAAAAAAAATTTGTCACTTTCCCGCAACTTGTGTCAAAATATAAAACATTCCATGGACTCAACATGCCTCAAAGCAAATAGCTTGGGGTGTCTACTTTCCAAAATGGGGTCATTTGGGGGGGTTTTATGTCATCTGGGCATTTTATGGCCTTCAAAACTGTGATAGGTAGTGAGGAGTAAAATCAAAAATGTACGCCCTTAGAAATCCTGAAGGCGTTGCTTGGTTTTCGGGGCCCCGTACGCGGCTAGGCTCCCAAAAAGTCCCACACATGTGGTATCCCCGTACTCAGGAGAAGCAGCTAAATGTATTTTGGGGTGCAATTCCACATATGCCCATGGCCTGTGTGAGCAATATATCATTTAGTGACAACTTTTTGTAATTTTTTTTTTTTTTTTTTTTTTTGTCATTATTCAATCACTTGGGACAAAAAAAATGAATATTCAATGGGCTCAACATGCCTCTCAGCAAATTCCTTGGGGTGTCTACTTTCCAAAATGGGGTCATTTGTGGGGGTTTTGTACTGCCCTGCCATTTTAGCACCTCAAGAAACGACATAGGCAGTCATAAATTAAAGGCTGTGTAAATTCCAGAAAATGTACCCTAGTTTGTAGACGCTATAACTTTTGCGCAAACCAATAAATATACACTTATTGACATTTTTTTTACCAAAGACATGTGGCCGAATACATTTTGGCCTAAATGTATGACTAAAATTGAGTTTATTGGATTTTTTTTAGAACAAAAAGTAGAAAATATCATTTTTTTTCAAAATTTTCGGTCTTTTTCCGTGTATAGCGCAAAAAATAAAAACGGCAGAGGTGATCAAATACCATCAAAAGAAAGCTCTATTTGTGGGAAGAAAAGGACGCAAATTTCGTTTGGGTACAGCATTGCATGACCGCGCAATTAGCAGTTAAAGCGACGCAGTGCCGAATTGTAAAAAGTGCTCTGGTCAGGAAGGGGGTAAAACCTTCCGGGGCTGAAGTGGTTAAGAAACTGAATTATTGGACACCTTCAAAAAGATATGATACCCTTTACAGCAAGTTCAGCTTACCTCCTGGGCACATTCATTTAACAACAGTGAAAATCGCCACAATCGGGGCTTTACAATTTTATCATTTTAATTAAGCGAAAATACTTCAGACACAAACAGTTTGACAAAAAAAGCACTTCATTTTTTATGCAACATTTCAGATAAATTACAACTCTTTTTTTTAAGTAGAAGTTGAACCACAGTGCAAAACCACAGTGCAATTCATCACTACATTAGTTATTGAGGCCCTGCGTTGTACCATGGGATAAGCTGACAGCAGTTCTCAAGCTTCAACTTTCCCTACAGTGGTGATTTGTAATGCTGTAACTGCCCTACAGGAACAGAATGGAAAGTTATTGGCATCTGCATCAGGCAGTGCCAACTCTACAGTTTTAAGGTAAGTTGCAGAGGGCGTAAAATAAATATGGGTGCACTTTATTTGGGTTTTCATTTAATAGAATATAGAAGGCCACAAAATGTACTGTATATGAAAAGTAAGGACTCTGTATTGTCCATAGTCTAAAGCAGCCTTTCTCAATCTTTTTTAACCTGGAGAAACCTTTGAAAAAACGTTCTAATCTCAGGAAACCCCTGCTAATAATTGACATATCTAAAGCTCATGGTACATTAGTGTGATGGTTAAAAGAGAAGAATGTTTCTTACATTTGTCACTGGGAAGAATCCCCCCCTTACAGATAGCTAAAACGATCATTGGTGCCAGTGGTTACTTATCTGAGATGCACAAATTGCTCTAGCAACCTCTAGCAACCCCTGGAGAAACCCTGGTTGAGAATAGCTGGTCTAGAGTGGGTGCTTTTTAGTTCATAAGGTATCCCTTAAGACTTAAATGTTGCTATCTATTTTGATGGACAACATTCTCTTATTCTGTTGTCCAAATGCAATACAAATAAAATACAGCGCTCAACACAATTCCTGCCTAAGATTACACACCACAAATACCTGCTATTACCATGATTTCAGGGCACACTTTAAGGTTTGTACCTGCCTAGGTAATGCCTGCATACTAGGACCAACACCATTGTCTTTTTACGAGATCTCCATGACAGGTGCAATAGCTGTGACATAGTTTTGTAGATGGCCTAACAGTCACCAACCTAAGTGAGATTTGAACCTGGGCATCCTGTATAAACTTGCATCAGGCCAACAGTGCCTTTTGGGAAATGCCAGAACTGACAGAGTGCCAGTTAAGGTTTGGTCCCACAGATTTTCAGTCCACACAGCAGGCACCAGAGTAATAGGAATAGTGCTTTAAAATAGATGGCAAGGCTATAGTGGCAACTGCAATAGCATTACACAGCTATTCATGAATTTGGCAAAAATGTGCAGTAAAGTACCTTTTTTTAATGTACCTTTTTCAGCTTCCTGATTTTATTTCTTCCTGTACTGGTAATGGGCAGTATTCAGTTTACAGGAGGAACTGCAAGTGCTCTGCGGGCAGCATTGCCACCCCTATAAGGAAAAGGGGTGGCATTTAAACAACTAACAGGATCAACAGGTAAAAACAAGGAGAAGTAAAAGGAGGTAAACAATGAGCATTAGATAAATGTGCACATAGAGAAATACACAATTTATATGGGAAAATACAATATATGTTTTAATATGTTTTTAAATATATACTGTGACAAGTCAAGAGGAGGTATTAACTTTATTTAAATATTAATAAAGAATATGAACTTTAGGTATGTGAACTTTAGATATATGCAATTTCAATTTTAATATATATATATATATAGATGAAGCACCCTGGGGTTTAGTCAGGGAGCTCCTCACAAATTTACTTGCCAAGAATAGTCATCTTGGTCGATTGGTAGAGATCTATTGATTTCTCCCTAAGTTTGGCCTTTTTGCACTTTTCTCTTCTGCTAGGTGGCCAGGAACTTGGTGGTACTAGATATGAGAAGGGCAGCCCAAGGTCAGGTTATGGGTATATGGGGTATCTCAGCCAGGGTTTTCTTGAATCCCTTGGCCTGCTGGGAGAACCTATATATTCGGGTGAGGTTAGGTGATCTGTGTCCTGTGCCACCTGGACGGCTGTCTGGGTGGACGTGTATCGTACACCACGGGCGGCTAGGCCGGAGATTAGGCCTATCCCGGGGGCATTTGGCTGTCAGGCTGTGTGAGGGCCTATCCAGAAGTGAGAGAGCAGCACAGGGTTGGGACTGCGGCTTGCAGTCCAACCGAGAGTGACGGTTCTGTCGGCCAGAGAACCTGTCAGTGGTCGGAGGTAGAAGGGAAGCTGTCGCCACAAAGGGACCAACCACTTTTACCAGGGACCACAGTGAGTAACTGAAAAAAGTACCGGAACCATATTCTCACCGAATGGGCACAGTGGAGAATCGGGAAACTTTAGGCAGTGATCAAGTCAGGGACCCAACCAGCAGAGATGACGTTTGCAGGGCAGCCTTGTGAGTCAAGCCACGGACCTCACCGGTCAGCAGGGGTGTAGCTTGAGAAGTATCTGGAGTGCCAAGCTAGGGACCCAGCAGGGAAGTGTAGGGTGACACTTGAGGGAGATACCACCGCCAACTCTGGAGGAGCTCAAGGGATTCAGAGTCAGTGAATCAGAGGGTCTAGTGAGAGACTGGGAGCTCAGTGTTGAAGAACTACAAGAGGCAGTTGTAGTGGAGCTGAAAGAACTGTTATGTTTGAGTTAGGAACTGTTAAAGGACTGTTGCCGTAGGAGACAGCATTCGTGTATGTGCAGAAGTGGCGCCTTGCTGGGGCCTTTCCCCGCATGGCTGTCCTCCTATTGAAGTCTCTGAGTCTGCCCATTGAATCTAGAACTACTTAAGGGTGTCCTGGCCCTAACCCTCTTTCCCCCAAAAATACAAAAAGGATTGTCAAAAGGAATAAAACCTCTTTTACATCCAAGAAGTGTCTGGCGCCCAATGACTTTCACCATCTTTGCACCCACTATGCCTCACAACCCACTACATATTGAAGGATGTCATCCATCTTTGGCCTTGGAGGTTTTCATTAGACTGGACAAGGCTGGAGACCTTGCTACATATATATATATATATATATATATATATATATATATATATATATATATGCAATTTGTTACACAAAGAACCACAGAGATGGTATAAAGAGAGTCCTGCATGTAAGTTTTCAAATGGCTGAGGTTGCCCTGTATAAGAACTTGGAGCTGCTTTATGTTCATATGACATGCAGGCTTATCCAGTAGAGAGGTCTAATTAGGCCTCATTTACACCGCTACTGTCCAGTACAGAGGTCTACTTAGGCTTCATTCACGCTAGCTGTAATATCTTCATTTTTATGCTTTTGAAGGATATTTCTAAACACAAATAAATGCAGGTAATGATTTTTCAATGATGCCATTCAGACTGAGCTTTTAACTGCAGCTGGGTACTGTCAGTTGAGCTGCGTTTAGAGAAAACAGAATAGCAATCAGTCATAACCCACCTTTTACTAGGCTGATTTCAACATGAATTCTGGTTCTGGTAGCTATGGGTTAATGAATAAAGCCTCTGGTCTATGTGCTCTGCAAGCTTCTATCATCAATACACTGCAATGACAAGATGTCTTCTCCTTACCTGTAACCAGACTGGACACAATGAGGGGCAGGACCAGCATTTGCAGCATTCTCATCAACAATTCCCCAGGGAAGGAGAAATACTTGATCTCCCGGAAGGTCATGTGATATGATCGGACAGAAAACCCCAAGATGATACCTGTAGGACAGGACAGAAACAATCACACTTAATAAACCAGTGATAACATATACACATCACAGTAGCATATCTAGGCTCTAAACCCAAAGACTATGGCCCCGTACACACGGTCGGACATTGATCGGACATTCCGACAACAAAATCCTAGGATTTTTTTCGACGGATGTTGGTTCAAACTTGTCTTGCATACACACGGTCACACAAAGTTGTCGGAAAATCCGATCATTCTGAACGCGGTGACGTAAAACACGTACGTCGGGGCTATAAACGGGGCAGTAGCCAATAGCTTTCATCTCTTTATTTATTCTGAGCATGCGTGGCACTTTGTCCGTCAGAATTGTGTACACACGATCGAAATTTCCGACAACGGATTTTAATGTCGGAAAAATTTTTTTTATAGCCTGCTCTCAAACTTTGTGTGTCGGAAAATCTGATGGAAAATGTGTGATGGAGCCCACACACAGTCGGAATTTCCAACAACAAGGTCCTAACACACATTTTCCGTCAGAAAATCCGACCGTGTGTACGGGGCATTAGTCTGAGATGTATCAGCTTCACACTTTCTGAAATTGAATTTTTAGGATGTGTCAGTTGTCACCTGATTCAAATAATTTCTTTGTATCTTCCAGCTGCTGCAAACATACAGTTTACAGTACAGTTACCAATCCAAAATTTGAATTTTTATAAACAAGTGCCTAAAAATAAATTGGACCTGTACTTTGTTTTTTTAAAGTGTACCTGATTTTGTTGAATTTTCTTCCCAGTGTTCCTCTACTACCCTAAACAGCCATTCACCAGGTTCCCACCCAGGGCAGTCAGGTTGTTCTTATTCCTGTGTAAGCACTGCCTTGGAGCATAAACAGGCCTTTTTTCTTGCCTCCGAGAAGGATGGTTGGGGAACACTAGAATAGAAAGTATCCTGCAGTTGGGTCCAGGGTTTAAAGTTAACCCTGAATGGGGAAGCACACCAACAGTGCAAGAGATTCCATCTGTAATTTAGAAAATACACTGTACAGTAGAAAATATGTACCCCCTTGAATTAAAGCCAGGTTATCTTGTCCTATTTATGTACCTCGGTCAATCAACTTGAAAAAGAGGCCCACCATGCTCTTGAAACATTGGCTGAATGGGAAAAAGTTCCCACAGACACACTCCAAAAACCTGTGGAAAGTCTTCCTAGAATAGTGGATGCTGCTATAGACTCTAAGCAAGAATAGGGGAGGGGGGGGGGGGGGCAACTCCATATTATGACCATGGTTCTAGAATGGTATGTCCAACAAGCTCATACAGGTGTCCAAAAGCTTTTGCCATATGGTGTAAATGGATGCATCTTGGATTTGCCAAGTCATTATCATTGTAGAGGTTTCCTTTCTTATACTGTAGAGTTCTAATTGTGTCATATCTTCCAACAGTTTAAGAAAGGTATTGCTTAAAGGCAGTGTGTTAAGCCTTAGTAGATGTAAACATCGAGAAGGGGTGCTTTGAGTGCACCTCAGATGCCTAGAGTGAAACTGAGAGCAAGCTTATTGACAGAATATCTCAGTCCCATAGAAGGATTCCCAATACAGGGCCAGTCTTTTTGAAATGTTCAAAATCAGCAACAGACTGGACCCACAGTCCCCTACACTGAAGAATGTGACCTACCCATATACATTTTAATGTATGCAACACAGAGGTGTGCTTTTCTGATGGTTTTAAAAGCAGGTGTAAAATTGCACCAATTTTCAAAACTTGTAATAATGAATCCAATGGGGTTTGTTGGCTTTATGTATTTACAGTCAAATCTTCATATTTACATTTGTGTTGGTCACAAATTGAGTGGTCTGTCATTATTTGCAGTATATCATTTGGCTTCATCCCTTAAATTGCAGATCATATACCAGATGTATTATTGCTAAAAACTCTTTGAAGAAAGGCTGTTGTACATGCAGAACTTCTTTGTTTACTTGGATTTTTTTTTTTTAAAGAGGACTGACACTCAAACGTTAAAGTTATTTAATAGAAAAAAAAAAACATGGTTGCCAGTCTCAGCAATGGCAGGATCCTTGCTTTTCCTTGGAAAGTTTTCCTTTAAACTTTATTATGTTAATATATCTCTGAAAATCAAGTGATGATTACCCTTTTTCTTTTTGAGGCGACCCATATGAAGGCATGCATCTCTGGCCCTCATGTTAGCCTGGCAATTCCTCAGCGACTGTTCCTCTTGGCTGCAGACTTTGCTTTGGGACTTCTGGACTACCCACGGGGGGGGGGGTTTGTTTTGAAGGGTTACACTTGTGTTTGTTGACACATATGGGTGTTGTTCCAAACCATACATATCCCTATAACCCTTGAAGAAGCCACCACAGGTGAAACGCGTTGGGATGGGGACAAGTTATCCTTTCCTGCTATAATATGTGTTATATACAAAGTGTAATATTACTTTAGTTATATGCAATGAATATATGTGTATGACACTATATGCGGGATAGAAATTCTACCTTCAGGGGTGCTCATTTTGGTTTCAATATTATGTGTAGGAACATGTTTTTAAGGGGTAATACCCCTAGTATGTCTTTTTAGCCTCGAGACTGTCCATAACTTTTATGGGGTGCCTCGAGACGGTCCCTAATTTATGTAGGGTGCCTCGAGACTGTCCATGATTTTTTTGGGGTGCCTCGAGACGGTCCATAATTTATATAGGGTGCCTCGAGACTGTCCATGATTTTTTATGGGGTGCCTCGAGACTGTCCATAATTTTTATAGGGTGCCTCGAGACTGTCCATGATTTTTTATGGGGTGCCTCGAGACTGTCCATAATTTTTATAGGATGCCTTGAGACTGTCCATAATTTTTATAGGATGCCTCGAGACTGTCCATAATTTTTATAGGGTGACTTGACTGAAAAAGGGTTTGAGAAACACTGTTCTAATTGCACATTGCAAGCTATAATGAAATACTGCCTAAAGGGTTCTATGTATAATTCTGCTCCAAACAAACCACTAAAAAAAGGTAAGTAATATATTTATTTTGTATTTCCACTTTTGCAGTTGAATTTGAAAACCCCCTTCTATATGTTTGTCATGTGTTCCCATTCACATAGCATACCAAAAATAATAACATCATACCTAAAACAATTTAAGTATGATGTGTGGATGGGAGCACAACACAAACATATAGTAGGGGCTTCTCAAATTCCACTACAAAAAAAATGGAAATTAATTGTAAAGGCCCCGTTTTAAATGACTCCTTGTTTTTCTTATTCAGAAACAAAAAATGAACAGACTAAACAGTTTTTCCAAGGATGTCCACCTGTTAAAGGTTTGGGTATAATAGGAGGATTATGCTTCTGTTCAGAGGAGCTGAGCCTTGTTCTCCTTGGGTGGTCCTGATACAAGGTGCTGCAATGGAAAGCACATGCTACCTCATATTTTCAGGCTTTCTTGATCATTGCAGATGACCGGCAACAACTGAATAAAAGGCCACTGTGTGTGGTATGAGATGGTCCTATTAAACAATCCACTGCTTTAATGTAACATTTTACAAAAATGTAAACCGTTATTTCATGCAGATCTAAATGCAATCATGAAAAATATGATTAAATGCATTTTAAATTAAACTAGTGTTAAAGTGGAACTAAACTCCCCCAGTCAACATTAGCAATTTGTAATCCTTATGCTGCTAGCATTAGTAAATAGATTGGAATTTGTTTTACACTTTTTTTTACACTTCTTAAAGTGGACCTTCAGTAAGTTTTTCAACTTTCCAAATATTAAATCTTCTGCCATTGTTGTTTTAACTTTGGATAGTAAAACATTTTTTTTCTGCCAGTAAATACCTTATATAGCCCACTTCCTGTTTCTTGTCTGGTCATTAGCCTAGGCTTACGACATCATGCACAGCTCTCTCTCTTTCACTCCTGTGAGAGTTTGTCAGGAAGGGAGGGGGGATGAGTCATAAAAGAGCTAATGAGAGCTGCAGGGCAGCAGAGCTGGAGGTGTGCCTCTGTGTGTTTGTGTAAATCCAGGAAGTGAACAGGCAGGAGCTTCAGCTGCCCACAGTTAAAATGGTTGCAGCCAGACTCAGTGGAGGGAAATTTCTGCAGCATATTTGGCAAGTACAGAATCACAGTATATATATAAATTAATATGTAAAGTGGTTGGAGGGAAGCTTTAGAATGGCAAATATGTTTTTATTACAAATTATGTGAGCAGACTGCAGTTCCTCTTTAAAATGTTACTAAACCCACAACAGTAAAATCAGTGTGTATATGCAGTAAAGCACCATTGTTATACTCACTGTGGAACCTAAGGGGTAAATCCTCTGCATTGTATACAAAGGAAAAAACGCTGTTTAAACCTGTCTTCTCTGATCCTCCCTTACTTCCCTTGTCCCCAATCCATCTCCTGATAAGACAGAGCCTCTTTGGAGACACTCAGTTTTTTTTTGGGAGGGTGCATGTGATCAGGGCTGCAGATAGGGGGTGGACCCCCGGTCCTCTTGTAGGGGGCCTGAGCACACAGGGCGGCCCACACAGGGAGGAGGATTAGTGATGGATGACAATTGCAAAACTCTTCCTCCTGCAGCTGAAAGCTGGGCTCTCCCTGTTGCCAGCTTTTATCTGCTGAGAAAGAGACATTTGTTCCTATAATGCCCCTTCCTGTGTCCCCCCCAACCTCCCTCCCAGTGCTGGCTCTAATGTTAGCTCTGCTCCTGAGTTTGTTATCTCTGTAACTTTGTTTCTCTCCCTCTTTCTTTCTGATCCTGGAGATCCAACTGCCCAGCCTGTATATTTTTTCATCTTATCTTCATTTTTATTTATTAACTCTTATTAACTCAGTTTTATCTTTTAGATTTAGCATGAATTCAGTGAGTTATATTGTATTTGTGTGTGCTAATAATGATTTTATTGTATTATTAGTGAAATATAGCTTTAATGTGTTCTGGGGGGGGGGGGCTGTCAGGTAGTCTGCACTGGGCCCTGCAATTTCTATCAGCGGCCCTGCATGTTATCAGCACAGGGCCAATCAGTACTGTCCAGACAGAGGGTCAGGGGTCCTGCAGCCTCATAGGACAGTTAGATTAGAATGAAAACTCCTCCTACAAGCTTTAACCAGACACTGAAAGAAGTCACAAGACTGCTATGTACTGCTGATGAGAAAAGGTATTTTGCCGTTTATATTTACTAAAATAATTGCGTTTCCAATCGGCCGTTATGGTCGTAGGTTACTGAATTTCTGGCAGATACCTTTGCTTTTCAAAATATATGTAGTCCTTTACTGTGCCTTTTGGGGGCGATTGAGGATGACACTATGGATAACCACACTAAATCCCTTTTACATATCTTATTCTTTTATGTCAGAAAACTGATTGTGTTGAATTGGACACGTACAGAAGTCCTTAAATTGTCTGCTTGGAAAAACTGATTAATTCAGATATCCCTTTATATCAATATGCAATATGCTAATGATGTGTGTGTATCAGAGCAGAGGTTATATGTATAGTTGGAGGACTGAGATGGGCAATAACTCACTCCGGTTAGTTTTCTCTTTTTGTTTTGTTTTAATTGATAGCACTGCAGTGTTTAGTGTGGTTTTTGTACTTTTGCAACAACGGAAATAATATTTAATGAAAAAATAAAAGAACAATGCTATATCTAACAGACAGCTTTGGTGTGTGGTACTCAATTTGGACATATGTTACTCTCTTCCCTTCTTGTGTATTTTTTTTTACATATACACTATATTACCAAAAGTATTGGGACACCTACCTTTACACACACATGAACTTTAATGGCATCCCAGTCTTCGTCCGTAGGGTTCAATATTGAGTTGGCCCACCCTTTGCGGCTATAACAGCCACAGCTCTTCTGGGAAGACCGTCCACAAGGTTTAGAAGTGTGTCTATGGGAATGTTTGACCATTCTTCCAGAGGCGCAAGATCGTGTGTGTGTAAAGGCAGGCGTCCCAATATTAGGCAATATAGTGTGTGTTACAAAGTAACATAAAAACATAGAAAAATGATGACAGAAAAAGATGAAGTGGCCCATCGAGTCTGCCCTTTTTTCATTTTTTTGGTTGATTAATGTTTTTGTATTTTTTGTTAACTTGTGTGTATATATATCTATATTTGTCCCAAGTACATTTGATTCCACTTACTGTTGACTGACTTACTATCTCTGTTGGAAGTCTATTCAACGCATCCACTATTCTTTCAGTAAAATAATGCTTTCTAAGATTAATTTTGAACTTTCTTCCAGTTAGTTTGTGGTCATACTACCCTCTTAAACCTTACTCCCCTCCTTGAAGTATTTAAAGGTTTTCATCATGTCTCCCCTTTCCCTATGACTGTTACAATAGCTAAACTTTGACCCCCCCCATTGGGGTTGATTTACTAACACTGGAGAGTGCAAAATCTGGCGCAGCCCTGTATAGAAACCAATCAGCTTCCACGTTTTAGTGCCGGTTCACACTTATGCAAATTCTTTGTGGATCACATGTGATCCAAAAAGCATAGATTGGCATGTTATGTAAAAAAAAAGCATTATTATGTTCACATATATGCGGTGCAAATTTGATTCAGCCAAAAAAAGGGTACTGTGCGACTTTAGTGCAGTGAGGTACACATTTCAGCTCCACAGACTACTATGGGACCAGATTCAAATCGCAGTCCAGTGTTCACATCACTGCAAAATGTATTTTTTTTTGCCTAGATTTTATAGAAAATAAAATCGCAGATGTGACCACTTTCCTCACAAATTCACACTAAATTCACATTGAAATTGCACATGGCAAGCAGAAATCGCACTGCGAAATCGCACCATGTACCGCTTTAAATTCGTACCAAATTCACATTGCATAAGTGTAAACTGGGGCTTATTGAACAAGCTGAAGTTAGAAGCTGATTGTCTTTTATGCAGAGCTGCACCAGATTCTTAGTTCATCTCCTTTAGCCTAGGTTCACACTGATGTCGGATTGAAATCGTGCGAGTTCAGCTGAACTCGCACAATTTCAAACCCGCATATGTGGGTACGACTTTGGGGGCGATTTCAGGGACATCTGTGCGGGTTCCTGCATAGCCTGCGACACTGATTGAACATTTTTTGTCAACAGGGCAGTTGAACAGAAATCGATCAAAAGACTGACATCTGTTTAATCACAGTGGCCATATATGGATCGAAATTGGTCCAGTCCCTGCTGAACTGGACACATTTCGATCCATGTGTGGCCAGCTTAACCTATGTAATCAAACATACCAGAGGTGGGGGACTCGAGTCACATGACTTGACTCGAGTCACCTGTTTGAGGACTTGCGACTTGCTTGACAAAATTAAATAAATGACTTGACTTGACTTTGACTTGTCACTAATGACTTGCGACTTGACTTTGACTTGGGCTATTTGACTTGCAATGACTTGGCACCACCAGTGCTGTGTCTTGGCCTAGGCAAAAGCCGCCCCCCCCCCCCCCACAAAAGAAAGCTCCCCCCAAGTCCCGGCTTCGGGGTAGATCAGTATTTTGACTTAATTTGTGACTTGACCAAAATAAATGACTTGACTTGACTTGCTTGACTTCTAGCAGGGACTCGACTTGACTTGCTTGCTTTTCGCCACAGTAACTTGGGACTTGCTTATGACTTGAAGGTTAAGACTTGAGACTTGCTTGTGACTTGCACATATGTGACTTACTCCCATCACGGAAACATACACAGGATCTCTTCTCTTACCCCTGGCAGTGCTGCAAATTCCAAAGGGCATGGATAGGGGCATCCATTACCTTACATGGCATCCCTCCTACAGCTGGGTGCTGAATTGTTTTTGAATTAAAAAGGGCATCTGATCATCACGCCACTATATGGACAAAAGAAGGTGAACACCTCTCCAAATGATTGAATTGAGGTTTTTTCCAGGTAAAGTGTTACCCAACCTGAAGCCTGCATTCACTATATCTGGTCTCCCACAGTACACAAAACATGGAAATGCAATTATTTTAGCAAATATAAACTGCTAAATACCTTTTCTTATCAACAGTATATAGCGATCTTGTGCTGTCTCTGTCAGTGTCCAGCTAAGCACTGGTTAAAGCTTGTAGGAAGAGTTTTCATTTGGCTATGACTGTCCTATGAGGCTGCATGATGACTCCTGACCCTCTGATTGGCCCTGTGATGATCACATGCACTCTCCCAAGTAAAAAAAAACTCTCTAGCAACACACACCAAACTGAGCATGTGCAGAGTGTCCCCAAGGCTCTGTACTATCAGGAGATGGATTGGGGACTGTGGAAAAAGGGGAGGATCAGAGAAGAGTATAACAAACCTGCTTTTACTGCATATACAGACTGACTTTACAGTTGTGGGTTTAGTAACACTTAAAGGTCATTTAGTGCACATTAAGTAATACATTCCTTTTACCAAAGGTAGCATTAGGATACTGGTTGGGTGCATGGTTACAATGTTAAATGGTATAAGGTTAGTAGATACAAAAACAAGTTAAGCACAGAGCTGAAAGTGTAAGCAGAGTAAAAAAATCTAGCCGTACCCCCCCCCCCCCCTCGATAGAGTGAAGTGTGGCCTGAAGTTTTGGTTGGGGGGGTATGTATATGCCAACCATAGGGAGATGAGAAAACATGCAGAGTGTGTCATGAATCCACTTAGAAACCATTAGATATAACTGGTAAAACATCTAGATTAACCATATCCTAGGGGCTATAAATATAGGAGTATTGGAAGGGAGAGGAGAAAGAAAAAGAAGTGGGATGTAGGACAAGAAATGAAAGGAGAAAAGGGAAAGAGGAAAAAATAAGGGGGGGGGGAGACTTGATGGGAATTTAGCATTTAGCGTGCAAGAAAAATGAAGAGAGGGAGGAAAAGAAAGAATGAGAGAACCCTACAGACTTCTGGGAAAAGAAGGGAACTGGGGGGGGGGGGGAGGGAAGGACCTATTGGGTGGGATGTGGGTAAGCAGTAGGGTGAGAAAAAAGGGAATGCCCAAGGCAATGGGATTAAGGTAGCGGAATTAAAGTTGAAATAAGTGAGCAGTTTGTAGAGATAGCAACCTGTAGTTAAGCCATAGCTATATCAAGAGATACACTATATTGTCAAAAGTATTGGGACGCCGGCCTTTAAACGCATCTGAACTTTAATGCCATCCCAGTCTTCGTCCGTAGGGATCAATATTGCGTTGGCCCACCCTTTGCAGCTATAACAGCTTCAACTCTTCTGGGAAGGCTGTCCACAAGGTTTAGGAGTGTGTCTATGGGAATGTTTGACCATTCTTCCAGAAGTGCATTTGTGAGGTCAGGCACTGATGTTGAGAGAGAAGGCTTGGCTTTAAGTCTCCACTCTAATTCATCCAAAAGGTGTTCTATCAGGTTGAGGTCAGGACAGTGCAGGCCAGTTAAGTTCCTTCACCCTAAACTCGCTCATCCATGTCTTTATGAACCTTACTTTGTGCACTGGTTCAAATCATTTGGTGGAGAGGGGATTATGGTGTAAGGTTGTTTTTCAGGGGTTGGGCTTGGCCCCTTAGTTCCAGTGAAGGGAACTTTTAAGGCGTCAGCATGGCAAGACATTTTGTACTGGGGATGGCTTCTTCCTGTTCCAACATGACTACGTACCAGTGCATAAACAAGGTCCATAAAGACATCAGTGACCTCACAAATGCACTTCTCGAAGAATGGTCAAACAGTCCCATAGACACACTCCTAAACCTTGTGGACAGCCTTCCCAGAAGAGTTGAAGCTGTTATAGCTGCAAAGGGTGGGCCAACTCCATATTGAGCCCTACGGACTAAGACTGGGATGGCATTAAAGCTCATGGGCGTGTAAAGGCAGGCGTCCCAATACTTTTGGTAATATAGTGTATTTGTGGTGGGTATCATCAAGTATTTCAGTCAAGTAGAATACATTTCTATATGTGGCTCCTAAGTCACTGGTGTGAAAAACACTTAAAGTTATTGCCAAAGCAGAATAAAGTAACAGGTTCTCTTGATAGTCCACCTCTTTTGCTACTGATATTTACCATCTCTTAGCTCCCTTGCCGACCTATATTTAACTGCCGGAGTCCTGAGTAAAAAGCCCTGTCTAAGCTCACAGGGCTAGGGCTTCTGACATTTGGCCACTTCAGTGCTGAGCAATGCATTGTGGGAGCAAAAAGAGAGGGGCCCATTCTCCTCTATACCCAAAGATGGCAGATGAACGAGGTGAAGAAAAGTATCATAAATGAAAGGGAAAAGGCTATCCAAGAACCTGTTACTCTGTCTTCAATGAGCGAAGTAAGTGACAGGTTTACGTTAAATCCCAATGTACAACCTTCACTCAGGTAACATCACATAAAACATAACAACAACAAAATCACTAAGAAGAGTACTTACCAACCACAACAGCAATGACAGTAAAAAGCACAAAGCCATTCCGTCGTAGGAAGCCCTTGACGTCATCCCTGGTTATGTTTTGCATCTTTTTCTTGGCCATCATAGAGCGTTGGCGCACACCTTGCTGGAAACGCTGCATCCTGTTTCCAGCTCTTGGATCCTCCCCGTTGCTTTTAGTCATCTCTGCTAAATAAAGATGCCTCTACTCTCAGGTCAATGGCAACAGAAACTTCCAGTGGATGATCAAACACGGTGGGTCAGCCGCAGCCGAACTGTAACATAAGATGTGAATAAACTATTATGAAAATCCAATGAAAGAAAGAATCAGCTCATTTCTATCTACTGAGGATGACTGCTAATAGTATTCACACACATCTAATTGAAGGAGGTAACATTACATACATCATCTCATTGAAGGAGGTAACATTACATACATCATGCACAATAAAGAAATAAACTACATTGCATTATGAAATAACAAAAAAAACCTTTAAAAAGTAAGGCAGGTATTGCGGTAAATTAATCTTTGGATTTACATATGGTGATGTGTTGTTCTCCCTTTAAACCCAACTCCGGGAATTACACAACAAATACCTGCCCTCCACACTGCAAGGGTTAAATAAATACTCATTAGGTCAAGGAGGTAGAGCAATAAGGTGATATACTTAGCTTATACCTTGCTTCAGCAGGCTCCAGCAGTCTCCTCTTCTCCCCGAATCTCCTGGCTGTGGGTGGTCCCTTGCCGTCCTCACATACAATGCAGGGGTACTGGCCCAGCATTGTATTTAATGATGTCAGCATGGTTTTTTTTTTTTATTAAAGCTGGAGAGTGCAAAATCAGGCTCACTTCTGCATAGAAACCAATGAGCTTCTAACCTCAGCTTGAGCAGATAAGCTTTGGCAATAAAACCTGGAAGCTGATTTCTATGCAGAAATTAGCCTGATTTTGCACTCTCCAGCTTTAGTATATAAACCCCTATGTGACTGCTGGTTGGAGTAGAGACTTCAGGGGACCAGTCACACAGATGGAGGGAGCCTGCCAATGTGAAAAATTAGGTAACACACCCTATTCCTCTACCTCCTAAACTTAAAGTGATGTTCCACCTGCAAAGTTTTTTTTTTTTAAAGTCAGCAGCTACAAACACTGTAGCTGCTGATTTTTAATAAGGACACTTACCTTGTCACCCCCCCCCCCCGAAGCCAATTCGTCCATCGGATCAGGTGCAGGCACCGTCATTCTAATTAAGGGAAACAGGCAGTGGAGCCTTGCCGCTTCACTGCCCGTTTCCTACTGCGCATGCGCGAGTCGCGTGGCGCTTTGTGAATGGCCAGCTTGTCTTCTGGGACACACACATGTACCAGAAGACATAGGGGGGGGGGCTTGCCGAAGAAGAGGATATGACCTCCTGCGCCGCGGACCGGATGGATCGGAAGTACAGGCTGTACTTTATAAAAAGATAAGTTAGAAGAAAAAAATACCGTAATAATTTCAACTAGCCAAAAACGTGCGGTGGAGAGGTGGTCTTTCATTTAAGACCACCTCTCAAAAGCGGGTGGAACTCCGCTTTAACAAGCAACTAACCATTGCAGAGCAAAGGGGTGTGGGGGGATCTGCTACAAGGGTATTTTTGTGTTCAAACCTGGAGTTCAGCTTTAAGTGAACCCCTTGCCTTGCCTTATAAAAGGAGAACCAATGAAGAAACCAAACTGCCAATCAACAATACTATGACAGTTGAGATTGAATCTTTTTTTAATTTTTGTGTATCTCCTGGACATGAATTTTATGTAACCCCCTTTAGATTTAGTAATGTGGTCTTCATCCCTGATACAGCACTGCTTGGATGTGATCAGAGGGTCACATTAAGATTCAGTTATCTGATATCAGACTTATATATGGGATATTTGTAAAAATTAGAAAATGAAAGCAGGAAGAAGAAGTGGTAGGGACCAATCAAGTTACATCTTTTGTTCTCTGGGATGATTAAATAAGCATAGTTATGGTCCAAAACTGGTCACTATTGGAGACAACTCAATTCCATTTTCTGCTGTCCGGTGTTATATAAATAGCTCCAGAGCAAAAGACAACCACCATCCAGCGCAGCATTACAAAGCAGGATGCATATGCATTAAGCAAATATGGCTGCCTCCATGTATGTACAGATCCATTTAGAAAATATAAAAGAAGTAGGATTTTAAAACATTAACATATGCAGAAATTATTATTTACTGTAAAAGTGAACCTGTAGCCAAGATACAGGTATTGCAAGCTGCAAACAAGCTTATATTATAGCTGCATGCACTGCGCTGCATGCAATATTTATGACTCCCAGCAGAGTTACTGAAGTCCTTCAGGTGGTTGTCTCAATGCCTTATATCACCCTATCTCTTTCCTCTCCCAGCAGTGTAGTTCCTCAGTGGGGGAAGAAGGAGAAGCAGGGCTGTCCAATGAAGGACCAGAACAAGCTTAGTGCTTTGTTCCTGCCATGAACTTTGAAGATGAATTGCTCCACAGTGCCTGCATGCTACAGAGGTCAGTGTGGGCTTGTTTTAAAGCTCATTCACTGGTTGATAAAAATATGTAAAAGCTTCTCCGATGAGGCTGAAGGCCCATCCCCACTCCTCTCCCCTTCCCTTTATTTTGTGTTTTCCTTTGTTCTCGAATTGGGTCCTCCGACCTGTCGTTTGGGACCACCTTTAGCCCTGTTGGTCAGGGCAGGTGGTTTATATGTAGTATACATAAAATGTAACTTTTGATACTGTTATTATTACCGCTATTATTTTTCCCTGTCTGGGAAACAACTACTAGCATTATTGTGTCATGTTTGCTTCCTTTTGTCTCAATAAAAAATATAGTACCGGAATATGTAAATGCTTGAGTATCCATTCACATGTACAATATGAAAAGCTTATAAAGACTATAATCAGTATCACTACACACACTTGATGAGAAAGTTTGGCCCCACTGCACGGTACAATTTCAACAAGCAGGTAATGGGTTTTTTTTGCGTGAAGAGCATGGCTAATACTGGGAGGCACTTAGGCACTTATCACCATGTAGGTTTCCCAAATGTCAGTAGCAAGATGTGGTCATTTATATGTTATAATCTTTGTACAATCCTCTTCAAATTACTCAAAACTACTGTATGTACTGCATGGGCCAATTGAAAACACTCCCCCCCCATGTTGAGGGCATGTGGCCTGGTATGATTTCACCTTTCATGACCTGCCAGGTTGCATGGTCGGATAAGGGTTTGGTATGGATTTTGGGGGGGAACCCACGCCATTTAAAAAAAATTCATACCAGACTAGGAGAGCCTGGTATGAATTGCAACGCTGTTTTTTTTTTTTTTCTTAACTTTTCAATTCCTTTTTTTTACATTCAGCTGACAGCTGATGACTCATTGGTTGTTAAGGACACGGTGACCGCCCGCTCCTTAACAACCATGACAGTTACTGGTTGTTAAGGACGTGACCTCCCCCGCTTGGTAACAATGCAATATTTACTACTGTACATAAATACGCTGCCTCCAAGCATTAAATTACTGCATGTTTTCACTTATAAAATAATGCATGACTTCATATTTTAGTAACTTTTTTTGTGCATGGCAAAAAATGTTTTGAAAAACGCTGAGCGATATTTTACTGCATTTTTTAAGGTGCTCCATACAGCTTTGTGAATGGAGTCCGAAGTCTCTGATGTATGTCTATGTACGCACCAAGGAAGCTCCAGTTCATTGCCAGAACATTCAGCCACTAGGAGCTTATGAAAATACTTGAAAATTCTGGTCATGGAGAGCATGTGACCCACATTTCCATTTCTCCCATGTGACTGCATTAAGTGTATAAGTGACCAATGGCCGGACGCCAATGTTGTCTAGTTGAGGAAGTGACACAGCCCCTATCCCTGTGTAAGCCATGACCAGTACAACTTAGAGCCAACACAGCACTGCATTTTGCCCCCATGGGCACATGGACCCTAGGAAAGTGATGGAAAGGTAAACGTAAGCAGTTGGGGAGGGTGGCAGCTAAATTGAAACATAGAAAAAAAAAAAACCCTAGTAGGCACGTACAAATCCCTACATGTTCCTTCATGCACCTAAATGGTTCAATTTTGTTTTTGCTAACACTGCTCATGCACAATGTAAAGTAAGCCCTCAGTGGAGCAAAGTGAAGATTAGTGCCAGGATGGTGCAACTTCACCATACATGCACGGGTGGTGTACCATCACTGGCCACCTTATGGATGTGCAAGAAAGACACCGGCAGCAGTAGAATAGCCCCCTTCCCTACCCTAGTTCCAGCGGAACCAAGAGTGAAAACACAAAATACCCTTGGGTTGTCCCATCCCCCACCACAAGCATTAATATTGTCTAGAGGATAGAGAAATAGAGAAAGAGGCTTCCCTAGTCTCCTGAAGGCTTTGGCTTATGGGTGGTACCTCAACGGCATCACATATATTGCAGGGATATTACCCTGCATTGTTTCTAAAGGGGGCAAGTGTGCGAGCAGCTTAGAGAGGAGACAGCACTTGACCTGTCACACGGACAGAGGCACCCTGATGAAGGTTGGAAATATTAGCCTTTCATCCAATGATAACCTCTGCACAGAAAATCTTTCTACTATAATAAAATTACTGATACAACCTATGCAATGTTTCTTTTGGTGTAAGCCTGGGTATGAAGGATGGATTCCCCCCATCCACACAAGCAAGGTGGATGGAGGATTTCCTCCTGCTAGGACATTGTATTGTCTTATATTCTGACAGTGGGACTCTCTAGTTGATTAAAGTTTTCCAGCGTGGCCATGCAACAGTAGTTCATACAGTGATTGACTTCTGTTGAACAGGAAAGAGCCACACACAGATTGAAATTTGGTCGGTCTCTTTGCTGAATCGGACAAATTTCAAAGCAATCTAATATATTTAACCACCTTAATATTTGACTCAATGCATAACACCCAAGCAATAATTATCTTTATTGTTTCTGACTGTTGAAAGAAAGGTAACATCTTATTGGTTGTTGTTACATAGTTACATAGTAGGTGAGGTTGAAAAAAGACACAAGTCCATCAAGTCCAACCTATGTGTGTGATTATGTGTCAGTATTACATTACATATCCCTGTATATTGTGGTCATTCAGGTGATTATCTAATAGTTTCTTGAAGCTATCAATGCTCCCCGCTGAGACCACCACCTCTGGAAGGGAATTCCACATCCTTGCCGCTCTTACAGTAAAGAACCCTCTACGTAGTTTAAGGTTAAACCTCTTTTCTTCTAATTGTAATGAGTGGCCACGAGTCTTCTTAAACTCTCTTCTGCGAAAAAGTTTTATCCCTATTGTGGGGTCACCAGTACAGTGTTTGTAAATTGAAATCATATCCCCTTTCAAGCGTCTCTTCTCCAGAGAGAATAAGTTCAGTGCTCGCAACCTTTCCTCATAACTAAGATCCTCCAAACCCTTTATTAGCTTTGTTGCCCTTCTTTGTACTCGCTCCATTTCCAGTACGTCCCTCCTGAGGACTGGTGCCCAGAACTGGACAGCATACTCCAGGTGCGGCCGGACCAGAGTCTTGTAGAGCGGGAAAATTATCGTTTTATCTCTGCAGTTGATCCCCCTTTTAATGCATGCCAATATTCTGTTTGCTTTTTTAGCAGCAGCTTGGCATTGCATGCCATTGCTGAGCCTATCATCCACTAGGACCCCCAAGTCCTTTTCCATCCTAGATTCCTCCAGAGGTTCTCCCCCCAGTGTATAGTTTGCATTCATATTTTTGCCACCCAAATGCATTATTTTACATTTTTCTACATTGAACCTCATTTGCCATGTAGTCGCCCACCTTATTAATTTGTTCAGGTCTTTTTGCAAGGTTTCCACATCCTGCGGAGAAGTTATTGCCCTGCTTAGCTTAGTATCGTCTGCAAATACAGAGATTGAACTGTTTATCCCATCCTCCAGGTCGTTTATGAACAAATTAAATAGGATTGGTCCCAGCACAGAACCCTGGGAGATCCCACTACCCACCCCTGACCATTCTGAGTACTCCCCATTTATCACCACCCTCTGAACACGCCCTTGTAGCCAGTTTTCAATCCATGTACTCACCCTATGGTCCATGCCAACGCACCTTATTTTGTACAGTAAACGTTTATGGGGAACTGTGTCAAATGCTTTCGCAAAATCCAGATACACCACGTCTACGGGCCTTCCTTTATCTAGATGGCAACTCACCTCCTCATAGAGTTGTGAGTTACTGGTCACGTCGCTAGGGTTGAGAATTAGGTATTTGACTCCATAGTAATTTAAAGTGGAATTTGAGGGAAAAACAAAAGTATATAGAACATACTGAGGGGCTGACTTGGCAAAGGCATGACTGGCACAGAAACTGCATTTCCTTTCAGCAACTTATGTTGTAAAAACTGCACTAAGCATTATTTTACATATGAGCTCAAGACATCGGGTGTTGATTTACAAAAGGCAAATAGACTTTTCACTTTGCAAGTGAGTTTTTACTTTGCAATCAAATTTCCCCAGAGCTTACAGAATAAGGTGAAGCTCTGCTGACATCCATCATCCAATCATATGCTATAAAAAATGCAGTTTTTTAAAAAATTTCCTTGCTTGTGAATGGGTATTTCTTTCAAGTTTCACCAAATTTACTGAGATAAGTAAAAACTCCCTTTCAAAGTGAACATTCATTCAGTAAATCAGCCCCTTAGTGTCAATATACCTCCAGATCAACAGCCCCTCCTGTGACAACAAAACTCTATTTACTGTGTCATGTGCCTAAAACAGTCATTCACATGTGGAAAGACTAAAAATATAGGAGCTGTGGATGGCCCTACCTCCTTCTCAGCACATGATCACTGTCAATGGTGGACACAAACACAGCATGACTCTCAGCCATTGTTAGTGTGGGTTTAGACAAGTTAGTTTTTGTGTTTGGTGAAGAGGTCAGCTAATTTGCATATTAGAAGACTTTACAGAAGTTTTAATAGGTTATTTATTTAGAAATTCAAATAATTCTGGCTTCAGAGACTAATGCAAAGCAATTGATTATTATTGAATTATGCTTTATTTTCGTAAAGCCCTGATTAATACAGAGATTTACAGAGTGGCTTTCAATTGAATGCACCTACCAAAGTCATACAGGCACAAATACAATCTCTAGAGTCAACCAAGCTGGAAATTTGTGTTGAAGAGAATTAAATCCCCAAATGCAGCCAAACTTTCTTTTCTTCTAGTTTTGTATAGAGCAGTCTTTCTTTTACTATGGAGGAACTCTTGAAATAATTTTTGGGCCTTAGGGAATCCCTGCTAAAATGGTTATATCTACATTACATTTTCAAGGGTGCCATCAGGGGGGACAGCCCATACACATGTAGGAGGCCTGGGGCGTCCCGATGGGCCAGTCCCCAACCAACCAGCTGTTGCTGGATCCAAACACCTCCAGAGCATCCTGCCCAAATACCCAATCAGTGTCCCTGCTGCCCCAGCATCGCCGCTCAGCAACACCACAGGCTATGCAGTAATCAGAGCTGTCCCTGAATGTACGGCGGCTGACAGCATCCGCTTCCGCCTACTGTTCAAAGTGCTAGTGTTTGGTTGTTAGGACCAACCATGTCCTAGCAACCAATCACTTGCTTCTCCCCTAGGTCCTCCTCCAAATTATCTGGTCCCAGTGTCCAGCCTTTCAGCTTCCACCTGTCCTGTAGCCGACTGCTGTACGAAAGCGCCCCTCTACTTCCTACTCTGATAACCACATTTGAATATATATAATAATAATTCATCATTTATAGCAAGCCCATCTTATCTGGTGGATCATACTATACTGAGCTCCACCTTCTCTGTTCATGCCTGTTTATTCTTAATTTTTGTTATGCAGTATAAATAAATAAACTCCTTTAACAAGGAAAGTGCCTCTCTACAGTGGATATCATAGAAAAAATGTAGTAAGCATTGAACTTTAGGAGACTTAGCATTGCCAAACCTTATGTCTTAATTAATATTCAATTTGTTGACTTATGCCCCGTATACATACGGACGGAATTTTCCGACAACAAAATGTGGATTTTTGTTCGAAGGTTGTTGGCTCCAACTTGTCTTGCATACACACGGTCACACAAATGTTGGCCAACAATTACAAACGTAGTGACGTACAAGACGTACGTGGTAACTCCATTACGAATGCTAGTTTTACAAGACCGAGCGCTTCCGGCTCGTACTTGATTCCGAACATGCGTGAACTTTTGTGCGACGGACTTATATACACATGATCGGAAAGTCCGACAACAAATTTTGTTGGCCGAAAATTTGAGAACCTGCTAGCCAACATTTGTTAGCGGAAAGTCTGACAACAAATGTCCGATGGAGCGTACACGCGGTCGGACAAGCTCACATCCAACATTTGTTGTCGGAAAATCCGATTGTGTGTACGGGGCATTACACTTGATTTTCATTGCAGCTATTTAAGCTTGCTTGTTCTAAACACAACTGTTATAACATTTATTGTAATTGATAATGGTGCTTCCGGCACCCTGTTCAAAAGCATTGTAAACCTACTTTTCTTTACCAATAAAATATTGCGGGAAAAAAAAAAGAAAAAATGTTTCCCCAAAAATGGTGGTAGGTTGGATAGGTGCTCCCTTATATTGGCGGTCAGTGGCAAAGATGAATACTTACCATGGTTGGTAAAAGGTATACCTTGTTGTACTTCTCACTACTAAAGGAATCCCTAGCAAACACCTGGTTGAGAAAGACTGGTATAAAGTCTCAGGATTTTCTTGTAGGTTGTGTCCCCATTGAGGAGACTTACCCTCACTTCCTTTCCCAGTTACAGGGTGTCAAAAAGACAGGATGAGTTTAAGCTAGCTCTATAATGGCAACAAAAACAGTCATTTACGTACTGGAGTTAGGAGAAGTTGGAACATATTTTGACTATTACCACTTTTTGTCTGTTCTGGTGACACCTGCACATTCTCATTTCTTGTTCTGGTGTCACCATAAGAGGAAGTGAGGGGAGGCCTTTTCAACGAACACACAAACAATATGCACACAGCAACAGAAACTAGATAGAAGTTCTACCTTTATAACCCAGACTATCGAAATCTACGATGAAAAGTTTATCTGGAGTTGGGTTTAAGGCATCTGTTCGAAACTCACAAAAATACATGAAAAAAACCTATAAACTACAAGCATACGTGTAACTAAACCCAGACAGCATCCTAACGCTGCAGGGCAACACCACTGACATCAATGACATCATAATGCCCCACATTAGGTAGATCTCTACAGTATGGACACCAAGGGCTTGATTTACTAAAGGCAAATAGACTGTGCACTGCAAAGTGCAGTTGCTCCAGAGCTTAGTAAATGAGGTAAGGCTTCACTTTGCAAAGAATACCCAATAACTTGCAAGGAAAATAAAAAAGCAGCATTTTTGCTTGCACATGACTGGATGATGGAAGCTTCTGCTCATTTACTAAGCTCTGGAGCAACTGCACTTGGCAAAGTGTACAGTCTTTTCCCCTTTGGTAAATCAACCCCCTAGAATGTTTGTTGTATTTCAACACATGCAGTGTAAAAAGAAATGAGCAGGAATGAAGTATGAGACATTGATCCTACACAGTATAGTAAGTCTTGAATGTTCAGCTATGAGACTTACACTTACAGTTCTTGCAGCAGGCCCCTAGTTTTGCAGCTCATCCATTGAAAAAACATATTGCATTCTTATCAAAAATGCACAGCGCTCTGTGATTGGAAGAGGGGAGATTGTGACGTTCATTTGCACCTTCTCCATTCACTGAATGCTTTGCACCTTGGGATAAGACTTAAAGACGTTTTCTCAATGGACAAGCTACAGATCAAGTGACTCACTAAAATAGCTGTACTCCAGCCAGATACGTAAGTCTTAGCCAGGGCCGGTGCTACCACTAGGCAAACTAGGCAGCCGCCTAGGGCGCCCGATCACTGGTGTTGCTACTCTCTTTTCTCTGAAGCAAGCAACTAAGTCTCAGCATCAGCAGGCAGCCGCCGCTCTGTTCGCACATAGTGTCAGAGGTGGAGCGGCGGCAGAGTGGCGGCAGAGCAGCAGTAAAGGACTGTGTCTGTTTCTCGACTCCTGAATGAATGGAAGCAAGCAAACATTCATTGATGAGCACTGGTGAGGCTGCATTGATGGGTGCTGGTAGGCTGCATTGATGGGTGCTGGTGAGGCTGCATTGATGGGCGCTGGTGAGGCTGGATTGATGGGCGCTGGTGAGGCTGCATTGATGGGCACTGGTGAGGCTGCATTGATGGGCGCTGGTGAGGCTGCATTTGATGGGCGCTGGTGAGGCTGCATTGATGGGCGCTGGTGAGGCTGCATTGATGGGCGCTGGTGAGGCTGCATTGATGGGCGCTGGTGAAGCTGCATTGATGGGCACTGGTGAGGCTGCATTGATGGGCACTGGTAGGCTCTATTGATGGGCGCTGGTAGGCTGTATTGATGGACGCTGGTACGCTGCACTGATGGGCACTGGTAGGCTGCATTGAATTGATGGGCGCTGGTGGGCTGTATTTGATGGGCGCGTCATTAAAAAGGCAGGGTATAGATAGGCAGGGCAAAGGGGGTGGAGTCAAGGGGGGGGCGGGAAAATTAGGTTTCGCCTAGGGTGTCAAAAATCCTTGGTCTTAGCACCGGATATTATTATTATAAAATGTTGATTTTGGCTGGAGTTCAACATTAACATTTAAAATGCCATAAAGCAACATTACCTCCCTAAATGTCTTCACCTTTTTAGCCTGTTTGCACATGCTGTCATAGAAATTGCACAGTTTAAATGAAGACCAACGCCTTTTGATATTCAATCCAATCATTTTAATCCATCAGGTATGTGAAATGTTCATTCAATGTAACACAAATGGTAAACGTGATTGCATCAATCTACTTTCAGTACAATTTATTGAAAAAGTAAACAGAAACAATCAATAGCTCTTTACACCACACAATCAGCAAAGTGATTGGATTTGAACCCATCCCATCATTCTTATCTTTGATAAGAAATGTTGTATAGGTAGCAATGCAAGAAATTCCAACTAGGTGGCCTAATCTTTTCCAATGAAACCTTTTCCAACCCTTCTTTTATTTCTAAACTTTGAAACATTTACAATCATTAGTTAAATTTTTCCTTCTTTACTATACACAAGACCTTTTACCAGCCATTCAATCAGCAAAATGTCATAAATTCAGCTGCCATTGACATTAGGTAAATAGCTGGAGGTGACTTAACTCAAATATTTGTTTTCTAATATTCTCTATTTGTAGTGTATAGTATGTCCTATTTCTCATATTTTTAGTTCCTTGAAAACACAAACACGTTAGCAATGCTACGAGTTTCATTCAATAATCAACTATTAGATTACATAATGTACAACGCTGAGTAGCAGCTGGAAATCCAATATAACCCCATCACATAGAATTTAATGCTGTGTTCCTTTCACTTAAACATTCCTTTTCTGTGACATTGCATCTGTCAAAGTTGTTCTTGTAAGCAGTAAATTCCTAACACCAGGCAATCAGCTAAATACACACGAAATACATGTATGAGAGCTGCTTTATCTGCAAAGGATTCATATTTCTGTCCATTCAGTCCTGAGATTTACACAGCTCTGCCACACTATATAGCCCTGTCTAGCAAGATAGGCAACCAGTTTTTTTTAATCTGCTGCAGGTAAGTAACACAGCTCTCAACTGTCCCTGATTTGGAGCAATGTCCCTCTGTCCCTCTTTCCTCCTCATTTGTCCCTCATTTTGGTCTGATCTATATAGTTGTATATAAAATGCACTTTTTATCTCTCAAAAAGTGTTTTCCAGTGCTACATCTTTCACCTGATTTCTAACTGCTACATTTGTAAATTTCAAAAGCCAGTATAAAGGAAAAGTAGTGGTAAGAAAAAAGAACTTGTGGGGTTAAATAATATTTTTTTTGGTATAATTCCTCTTTAAGGGGGCGTGCCAGGGGGTGTGTCCTATGCCTGCATACTTTCGCTAATAAGTGTCACTCATTCCCATCTCAAAAAGTTTGGAGGTTTGAAGTAACACCTAAAGTGGTACTTTACTCTCCCCCTTAAACTTTGATTATTTTTAATCCTCATGTTGCTAGCATTAGTAAGTAGATAGGAAGTATATCATATTTACTTGCTTTAAACCTCTTCTTTTTTCTTTTTTTTTTACAGTTACTTCCTGGTTGCTTGCCCAGGCAAATGATGGCATACATCCCAGGAGTCTTCAGGAGGGGAGGAGAGGTTTTCCTAGCTAAGCACACTCACCTGCATGCACACGTGTGCTAAGGACAGATGGATTCCAGGAAGTAAATGCTACATGAATCATTTGCCCTTACTCAAGATGGCCACGACCAGAAATGCAAGGGAGGTGTTTTTCAAAGTGATTTCTCAACAAAATAAAGCATGGAGACATGGATGGATGGGGGACTTTGCTATGAATATTAAAAATGAACTAAATAGTGTTTTTTGTTGTGGTGCTTACATTCAGTAAAGTTCCTCTTTAAGCTGGCCATGCAAAGTTCAGTTTTTTTTGTTCTGAGAGCGGGCAGCTCCCCTGCTGTCAGAATGTACAGATCAGAACTGCAGCCTATTGCATAGCTCCCAATTGTCCCTGATTTGGAAGGACTGTCCCTCTGTCCCTCATTCCTCCTCATTTGATCCCTCATTTTGGTCTGATCCATATAGTTGTATATAAAATGCACTTTTTATCTATCAAAAAGTGTTTTCCAGTGCTAAACCTTTCATATGATTTCTAAATTGCTGCATTTGTAAATGTCAAAAGCCAATATAAAGGAATAGTAGTGGTAAAAAAAAGCACTTGTGGGTTTAACCAATCTTGTTTTTTTGTACAATTCTCCTTTAAGGGGGCGTGGCAAGGGGTGTGTCCTGACTACTTTTGCTGATAGGTGTCCATCATTCCCATCTCAAAAAGTTGAGAGGTATGCTATTGCCTGCAGTGGCAATCGAACTGTGTTCAGTAGACAGGGCAGTTAAACAGAATTTAAACAGAATTTGATTGATAAATCAACTTCTATTCAACCACAGTGGCCACACATGAATCAAAATTTGGCTGGGCCCTGCTGAACCGGCCAAATTTCAATCCATGTATGACTAGCTTTCAGGGCTTTTGTTTTAGTGGGAACATAGGGGGATGCACTGAATGTATGCAGTGGCAAGGGGCAGTGGGTTGTGCTGAAGGGTCCAGTGATGCCAGCTGCTGGGAGTTGTATTGTTGCTGGGGGGGGGGGGGGGGGTATTATGTTAATGGTGAGCCAATTGTTGCTGGAAGGGATCTACTGTTGTGGGAGGGGTCTATTGTTCCTGGATGCTGGAGGGTCTATTAATGCTAGCTGCTGGGCTATCTATTGTTACTGTGGGGTCTATTGTTGCTGGTGGGGGTCTATTGGTCCTGGGTGGATCTGTTGTTGCAAGGTGGTATTTTGTTGCAAGAGGTCTATTGTTGATGGGGGATCTGTTATTGTTGGTGGTGTCTATTATTGCGGGGGATCTATTTTTGCTTTGGGGGGTTATTGTTGCTAGCTGCATGGGATCCATTTTACTGCTTTTTTTGAAATTATAATTACCAAAATTTCATACAAATTATTTAGCACCACAAAATGATACTTGGTTCTGTTCTCTCTAAAAGAGGTGGTACAGGAAGGTGGGTAGGCGGTGGAAACAAGGCACAGTGCTTGGAGGTGGGTAGGGGCGGAGACAAGGGGTGACTTGGGTGAGGGGAGTTCCTGCACCTATTCTTTGAGAAAAAAAATCGTGCCAGCTTTACAGGCCTTGTCACTCCCCCTAGTCTGTGACTACAGATTTTGTAATGCTTTTTTAAAATTTTCCTTGCACTTGATTGGGTATTTCATACAAAATGAAGCTTTACCACATTACATTTACTAAGGAAAATAAGTGCAAATGCACTTGCAAAGTGCACAGCCTATTTGCCTTTAGTAAATCAATGGCAAAGGGTGGGTCTTTTATATTTACCCGGTGTTCAGCTTTAAAGTGTTATTAAACCTAAAAACTTTTTTTACCTGAATGCATTGTTTGCATTAAGGTACAAAATGTTTTCAGTCTTCCTATTCTCTGTGTGAAGGGGAAGAAAGAGGAGAAGAGATCAGCACTGTGCATGGCTGCATCTTTTCTCCCTTTACTTCCTTTTCACACAGCATTCGAGCAGCAGCAGGAGAAGCCATTGGCTCTCGATGCTGTCAATCAGATGCAGTGAGGAGGAAGTAGGGGCGGGCCTAAGTCCAGCTGTGTATGTCTATGGAGCACGGCTTCATAGACACACAGGTCAGGAGCGCGGGAACTACGCTCTTCCCATAGCCATAGCTCAAAAGAAGATGAGGAGCCAAGATCCCAGAAGAAGAGGATCAGGGCCACTCTGTGCAATACCACTGCACAGAGCAGGTAAGTGTAACATGTTTGTTATTTTAATTAAAAAAAAAAATTGACATTAGTAACACTTTAGACCCCTTTCACACTGAGACGTGAAAAGCGCCTCTCAAGCCACCCCAGTGTAAAAGCCTGAGTGCTTTCACACTGGGGCGATGCGCTTGCAGGACAGGAAAAAAGTCCTGCAAGCAGCAACTTTGGGGTGGTGCGGGAGTGGTGTATACACCGCTTCTGCACCACTCCTGCCTATTGAAATGAATGGGCAGCGCTGCCGAAGCACCTGCAAAGCGCTTCGGCAGCGCCGCAAAACGGGCACTATTGACCATTTCTTTGGCCGCTAGCAGGGGTTAAAAGCACCCTGCTAGCGGCAGAAAAGCGCCGCTATAACAGTGGTAAAGCGCCGTAAAACTAGTGCCGCTTTACCACTAACGGACCCGCTGCCCCAGCGTGAAAGGAGTCTTAAAGCGGGTGTCCACCTAAAAAAAAAGCCAACGCTGATCACTCGCTCGACTCTCGGCAGCTGCCACCGCCATCCTAGGTGAGGGAATCAGGAAGTGAAGCGTTGCGGCTTCACTTCCCGGTTCTCTACTGTGCATGCGCGAGTCGCAATGCGCATCGTAACTGGTATCCGCTATCTCCTGGGACCTGTGTGTTTCCCAGGGTGACAGCACGGAGGGACGGGAAGAGGCGTAGACTCCCGTGGGAGTCTATGCCAGGAAGTGGGTGCAAATACCTGTCTTAGACAGGTATCTGCACCCCCCTCCCCCCTTAAAGGTGCCAAATGTGACACCGGAGGGGGGAGGGTTCAGAAAAGCGGAAGTTCCATACGCCTTAATGTACAGTCATGTACAGGACTGTGGGCCTCTCTGTAGACTTGTTATTCAACAATTCAAAATTGCCTTAAACATCAATCAAAATCTACATTCAGATACAGTTGCAAAACCTGTCAAGTTGTTTTTCCATGAATGTAACAACTATACTGATCATACACCTAGAGTAATTACATTTACCCTTGGGCTTATTTAATAAAATAGTGGAATTTGCAGTGACTATGTGCAAAGGGCAATGTGTCTTATAATCTTGGCATATGTCATTGTTTATAAATGTAATTATGCTAATTAGAAACATGATAAATTAATGATTATTGCTGTACTAATTTCCACTGTGTCTGAATTACGGCTCCATTCATCCATAGAGATCTTTAGGCATATTTACCTAATTAGGTTGATTTACTAAATGCAAATAGATGGCGCAGTCTGCAAGCAGTGGCGTCTCCAGCTTTCATATTTAGGGGGGCACATGGGGGGACAGGGACAAAAGTAGGGGGGCAACTATAAAATGCAATCTTATATATAGATATATATCTATAGATATATATATATATATCTATAGATATATATCTATAGATATATATCTATCTATATATATATATAGATATATATATATATCCTGGGGCCCTTTACTACGATCCCTTTCACATGTTCTGCAGTGAGCTCCCTTCCTACTGTATAGGGGGCCCCCAGGGTGGCAGAAAACAAGAGATATATGTCACCAGCATACCAAGAAAATATAAGGGTCCAAAGCAGTGGGAGAACCATCAGGTTGTCTTGCCCCTGGGCCCTGGTGTTCTGCCGCTGTGGGGTTCCCCAGCCTCCTCTTGATGTCCTGCCCCTGCTATTGACAGCGCTGGTCTGGAATCTCTTGGAATTTACAGGCTGGTTCTCCGGTCCTAAGGATGGGAGAAATCAGTCTGTTTTTTCAGTAACTGAGAGTCCTGGTGGAGTCCTTCCTGCAACTCGCTCTTCTCCCTGCCAATGAGGATGCAGGGGAAGGAGCAGATCGGGCGGCCGTGTTTGTGTGAGCACTCGCATTATGCAGTGTCAACGAAGGGGGGAGGAATCACCCGCAGGAGCTGACTGGGGACACTCACCCTCTCAATAGAGACTGTGTTACTCCAGCGGTGACCCGAGTAAGATGCGGCTACGAATGCAAACAAAAAGACATTGGCTTTTTGTAAAAATAAATAAATAAATAAATACATTTTTTAAATTGGGGGGCACATGGCGGGGCACAGCATAATGTTCAGGGGGTCAGGGCCCCCTTTGCTCCCCCTAGGGACGCCATTGTCTGCAAGTGCAGTTGCTCCAGAGCTTCGTAAATGAGCAGAAGCTCTGCTGACTTCCATCATCCAATCATGTGCAAGCAAAAATGCTTTTTTGGAAATTTTCCTTGCGCACGATTGAGTATTCTTTGCAAAGTAAAGCTTTACCTCATTTACTAAGCTTTGGAACAACTGCATTTGCACAGTGCAACTGTACTTTGCACAGTGCACAGTCTATTTGCCTTTAGTAAAGAAACCCCAATAAGTACAGAGCCATGATGTGCACCTGCAAAATGCAGCTCACTGTTCCCCTGAATAATCCTTATGTAATGCCAACAGCAATGCATAGTACAACTCAAAGCAAACAACTAGAATTAATTTTCCAAAGGAGAGATCAGTGAAAAATCAATTGGCTTTTATTATGACAAGCTGTCATTTACTCATTGCTCTTTTCCCTATAGAATAGTGGTTAGTCTTCCATCACTAAGATGAATCCCAACCAGGATGCAACGTGCATGGAGTTTGCGTGTTCTTCCTGTGCATGTGTGGGTTATTTCTCACACTCCAAAAACAGGCTAGCAGGTTAACGCAGTATCGAAAACAAAAATGTAATATATTGCAACTTACCAAACTTTAATGTGGAAGTCTAAGGCCCCTTTCACATGATCGGACCGTTCAGGTCCGCCTGTCAGTTTTGACGGCGGACCTGAACGGGCGATCCATGTTAGCCTATGGAGCGTCGGATGTCAGCGGAGACATGTCCGCTGACATCCGACCCCGTCCGATCCGCTAAAGGCAGACGGATGGCTCTACGTCCAGATCCATCGCTGGCGGATCGGATCGGGTGAGATCTGACGAAAACGGACACGCTGTCCGTTTTCGTCCGATCCCTCCATAGGCGGCAGCGGCGCCTGACAAGCCCTTCCCCGCTCAGTGAGCAGAGAGGGACCTGTCATCCGCCAGCTCAGCGGAGATCAACGGACAGATCTCCCGCTGAGCCGGCGGGCCGAGGCGGGCTCCGTAGAAACGGAGCCCGCCTCGTGTGAAAGGGGCCTAAGATCGACCTAACTATGCTTAAAGTGATTGTAAACGATCACCTTGCAAAACAGCCATTTCAGTTTAAAATTGAAACAAAAGGCAAAACATTTGTGTATGGATATAAAGAAACATAATAAATACCCCCCCCCCTATTTTTAAAAGTGATCACATCCCCTCTGTTCTCAGCTGCATAAGAGCTGGGGTAGGAGAAGCAACAGGACACTAATCTATCTTCCCAGTGAAAGCCTGTGCAGCAGGTGGGGGGGGGGGGGGGTGTCAGGACTAGTCTAATCGTTGAGGCTGGGTTCATACTTGAGGATGCAGAGGCTCACATCGGGAGTCCGGTGCGTCTCCATTTACCATTTCAGCCCAAATTTTGGGCTGAATTTGGACCTGAAATGGACCAAAAGACGCACAGGACTCCTGTGCAATTCGCACCGGAGCTGCTGCGGAGATGTGTGAACGAGCACAAATAGAGAGCCGGTCACAAGCTCCTGCTATGTGAATTGGATGCTGAGAAAATCCGCATCCAATTTGCAATAGTGTGAACCCAGCCTGAAGGAGAGCAGGCTGAGTTCCCAGCATAGCTAGAGAACTGACCACAATGTGTTCTCCTGCTTAGTGTGGTCAGTTTTTAATACGAAAGCAGAGGGACTGGCAGGAACACCAGGGATTTCACACAAAAGAAGCAATACACAGAGAAGTGGATACTTTCTCCAACAAGTACATGGTACAGCAGGCACATATCAAAAATACAAAGTGCTGGGGTAACAAAAACTTTAAAACTTCTCCCATCCCTCTTTAAAATTCTATTCAAATTACTCTATGAAAGGGAGAGGCATACACTTACCTATTCTGAGGGCAGTGATAACTGGCTCCCGGAGACTGGCTTCAAGGGAGAGGAGGGACAGCCGACAACAGATGCCCCATAGTAAGCCTAGGGGGGACGTCACCGCCCACGCCCAGGCATTGCAGCCACTGTCAGTGCTCTCCCTTGAAGCTGACAGCTGGGGAGATCACGTGACGAGACTTGAGCGCTCCAAGAATAGATAAGTATAAGCATATTTCTTCTACAGAGTAATTAGAATAGAATTTAGAAAGGGTGGGAGCTTAGTAAGCTTAGTTGGATCGAACTTGGACTTCCACTTTAAATGTGGTGGTTGCACTAGTTTTCTTTTTTTAGGCATTTTTCTCCTTTTTTTTCACCGTTGATCTGGCCAGTAACACACCTTCCTTTCTAGGGTGTCTCCATTCCACAGGAGGAGCAACAAAGACCTCTTTGGACAGGATTGTCAATCTAGTAGATCTAGGGCCCTTTCACACTGATTTGTTTTTGATAATTTTTGTTAATAAAAGAAAGTGGAAGAAAAATACATCTCTTTAAATGCTATGGAACTCTTCAAACCAGTCAGGTGCATTTCAGCTGCATATTTAAAAGTCCACTTCTCAAAACTGCACCGAAAATGCAGCTCCCCACTGAAATGAATAGAAAATGTGTCAAAAATGCGCCAAAAACGCATGAAAAACACACCGCAGTTGCGTTTTTGGCTAACTTTTTGAGTCACGTGTCCATGTTTCGGAAGCGCATCACAAACACATCAAAAATGCGTATGCAAATTTTTTTTTTATGGAGCCCTGTGAAAACAGCCCTAGATGGACTTTACTAACAAAAAAAGCTGACACTTTAAAGCAGTTACAGCAACAGCTTTTTCCCCTTTCGGATAAAGGTGTTACATAAATTAACTACTTCCCACCCGGCCATTGTACATAAACGGCCGGGTGGGCGCTCTCTCCTTCTGAGTGGACGTTCAGGAAAGTCCCACAGAAGGAGCGGGATCGTGCGCGCTCCGGATGCGCTCGTGTCACCCGGGCACGGCACATCTCTGATCAGCAGGAGGGCTCTGTGATTGGCCCTCCTGATCACATGACGGCCGTGTCCAATCACAGCTGTAATGTGATGTAAATACAGAGCCGGTTGCTAGGCAATCGGCTCTTCTCTCCTCACACAGAAGTTGTCAGTGAGGAGAGGAGAGCGGATCGCTGCAGCCGGGCGGTGATCAATGAGTGTGAGCTGTTTTTTACAGCTTTTTACTCACTGATCAGCAGTCTAGTGTCCCCATAGTGTAAACACACAAAGTTAACACACATGTACCCAACACACATGTCCCCAAAACACATGTCCCCACATAGTAAAAACACCTGTCCCCCACATATGTCCCACTAAAATCACATGTTTCAATGATTATCTACACACATATGTAAGTGATCACCTGTGCACATCTGTACATGATCATTTGCGTACATCTATCCGTGATCACACAAACCAATTATTATACACTTTTTTCTTTGCCAAAAACATGTAGCAGAATACATTTTGGCTTAAATTTATGACAAAATTCGATTTTATTGGATTTCTTTCAAAATAGAAAGAAGAAAATATTGTTTTTTTTCCAAATTTCTGCTCTTTTTTCGCTTATATTAATATATATATATATATATATATATATATATATATATATATATATATATATATATAAATTAAAAAACGGAGTCGTGAATAAATACCACCAAAAGAAAGCTCTATTTGTGTGAACAAAATGATAAAAATTTCATTAGGGTACAGCATGACCGCGCAATTGTCATTGAAAGTCCGAGAGCGCTGAAAGCTGAAAATTGGTCTGGGAAGGAAGGGGGCGAAAGTGCCCTGTATTGATGTGGTTATTAAGCACCATCAGAGTTAAATAATTTGTCCTAACCCTCTAACTGCCACTTTTGCTGGACATCTTGGTCTGTTAAAAGAAGTTAAAAAAATAACAGACTTACTGATCAGATCAACAGGTGACAGTAAAGGAAAAAAGCCTAAATAAAGAAAACGAATGAAGCCACCTCCTCTATGATTTGGTAAGCTGCAATATATACGGAATTTTTGTTTTTAGGTATAATACCGCTTCATTACCTAAATGTCTAAATTGGTCTTAGTATGTGTATGTATGCATAGGAGATAGGGACCTAAGGTTGTAAGCTTCTTTAAGGCAGGAACTGATGTGAATGCACAATATATGTAAAGCGAGTAAATTGTTCATGGGTTATAGATACCTGTAATAAATGAATAAGTACATTTCTATATGTGTTTTCCTTTTCAAGCTTTTAGCTCTGTCCACAGCCTAATCCTATAACGCTCTTATATAAACAGCACATTTTCATGGTTTGCATTTGCCTTTTCTGAAGGAGGAATTCACAAATATGGGTAAGGCTTTATTAAATAACATCGGGGTCAATCCATGTTTGCTCACTTGCTTTGAATTAGTGATAAAACAAAAGCATTGTGTCTTAACTTCATAGAGAAGAACTGCGTCAAGCTAGGATTTCCCAAAGTTTTAAAGTGAACCTGATTTGTAATAACCAATCACTGGCAGGAGAAGTTTCTGTTTTCCTTTTTATGATTGGATTGTTTAAATGAACAAACTTTAAAGCTGAACACCAGGTAAATATAAAAGACCCACCCTTTGCCATTGATTTACTAAAGGCAAATAGACTGTGTACTTTGCAAGTGCAGTTGCATATTGCAAGGGAATTTGCTCCAGAGCTTGGATGAAGGTGAAGCTTCATTTTGCAAAGAATACCCAATCACATGCAAGGAAAATAAAAATGTTTTTGCTTGCACATGATTAGATGATGGAAGTCAGCAGAGGTTTGCCTCATTTACTGAGCTCTGGAGCAAATTCCCTTGAAGAGTGCAATGGCACTTGCAAAGTGCACAGTCTATTTGCCTTTAGTAAATCAATCCCATAGATTCACAGAACTTTAAGCACTACATCCGTTATTATTGTAAATGCATCCAATGCCTTAGCAATGCCCTACAGGGCTTATTTAATAAAGTGACCCGTCTGCTCCAACTTCCCCAGAACCTGATTTCTGGAGCAAATTCTCTTGCAACCACACCTGCAAACTGCACAGTCTATTTGCCTTTAGTAAATCAACCCAATAGATTCACAGAACTTTAGGAACTACATGCCTTATTATTGTAAATGCATCCGATGCCTTAGCAATGCCCTACAGGGCAGATTTACTAACGTGACCTGTCTCCTCCAACTTCCCCAGAACCTGATTTCTGGAGCAAATTCCCTTGCAGAGTGCAACCACACTTGCAAAGTGCACAGTCTATTTGCCTTTAATAAATCAACCCCATTGATTCACAGAACTTTAGGAACTACATCCGTTATTATTGTAAATGCATCCAATGCCGTAGCAATGCCCTACAGGGCAGATTTACTAACGTGACCTGTCTGCTCCTTCTTCCCCAGAACCTGATTTGGGTATTTAAAGTGAAATCACTAACTTGAGAATTAAATTTTCCCTCAACGTTATCAGCTACATAGCTGCATCTCCATCAGCATCACTCATCATCAGCAATAAAGAAAAGATTGTTGCAAATGAGAAACAGATTTTGAGAAGCGACTGACTGTTCACAATTCTAACAAGTTTGTGGATAAGAAGTAGCAGCAGCTCCAGTCATTCCTATCAATGAAAGAGCTAGTGTTTGCTAAAAAAACAAAACAAAACAAAAACAAAACAAACAAAAAATGACAACAAAGTATTTAGGACACAAAAAATAAATACAAAGTGTTCCAGTCCTGCAGCAGTCAGCTGGAATGTGAGATCTATAGAACTGCTATTTATGTAACACTTCCACTAGGGAATGCATGACATCCAAGTCCTTATTCACAGATCACTCTCATGTCCCTCTACAAATCTGATGAGAGATGAAGAATGACTTACCTTAGTGGGGAGGAGATGAGTACAGGAGCCCAGAGGAGACCCACTAGAGGAGACCCAGAAGACAGACTGAACTTGGGAGCATGTGTTCCCCTGCAAACTACTGTGACTGTATGGTTTAAGGAAAGGGGAGGAGACCAGAGAGAGAGAGAGAGAGAGAGAGAGAGAGGGGGGGGGGGGGAGCAGAGAAAAGTTCTAGCTGGTAGAATAGTTGCCCTGCTTCTTGAATATTGATCAGCTTTGGTATACTTGCTTTTTTTTCTTTTTTAGACCACTTTCATGCTTTGTCAGATGTACTTTACATGGAATGCCAAAACCTCCGCCTAGAAGTTTTTTACCAAAATTCAGGATCCTCTTAGAATAGTCTTTGGTCCTATTGCACAGATTCTAGAAAAAAAAATGCTCTTTACATGGAAATCTGAACCACATGAGTATGCAAAAACCACTACAGCTGTGTTGCAATTTGAATCCCGTTTTATGTATAGAATACGCATTTTTTTTTTTAACCTTTTAAGAGAGGTCTTGAATATAATGGTCTGGCTATTGACCTGGTCATTTATTTGGACAACAATGAACAGATCTTAAAGGCCAACTCATGTCAACTAAAAAATGATCCCTTGCAGGCCCACACTGCAAAGGTTAATTGTTCTTTGAAGTCTAGGGCAGGCGTTTCCAATTTTCTCAATAAATGGATCACATCACATGATAAAATAAAAAGTTTTATAAATGAATGAGTAAAATTGAAATGATTGAAAAAGTTTTCTTTGAGTCTTTTTGTAATCAGTATGATATGATTCAGAACAAGAGAAAGCCCATCTTGGGCTGAACCTAATTTCCTCATTCACTTACCATAGCTTGTGTTGGTAGGGTTTGTATCTGCATATATATGTATATTAATATGTTGTTTTACTGAGGATTTTATGGCTATGATTAAAGGGGTTGTAAACCCTTGTGTTTTTTCCCCTTAATGCATCCTATGCATTAAGGTGAAAAACCTTCTGTCATGCAGCAGCCCCCCAGACCCCCCGTTTTACTTACCTGAACCCATTATTTTTTGCTCTAAATGGTGTCTCCTGTCCTGATTGGATAGATTGATAGCAGAGCAGCCACTGACTCCCACTGCTGTCAATCAAATCCAATGACGTGGGGACCAGGGGGGCGTGGCTGAGTCCTGCTGTCTGTGTAAATAGACGCAGCAGCAAGACATGGGAGCGCGCCTGCGCGGGTTTCCCGAAGGAGAGTGGCTCTCTAATGGGGCACTCGAGAAGAGGAGGAGCCACGAACGCTGCCGAGGGACCCTAGAAGAGGAGGATTTGGGGCCACTCTGTTCAAAATTAAGTGCACAGAGGAGATAAGTATGACATGTTTGTTATTTTAAAAAAAACAAAACGAGGATTTAGTAACCGTTTAACCCCCCTGGCGGTATTCCCGAGTCTGGCTCGGGTTGGATTTTTTATACCAAAAGCGGTATCCCCGAGCCAGACTCGGGCTTGCATCGCAGAATCCAGGAAGAGTTTACTTACCTTGTCTCCTGGATCCTGCGATGTCTCCCCGCTGTGATCGGCGAGCCGCCGTGTCTCGCTCGATTCACAGTGCCGAGCTCCGTTCCCTGCGAGCGGTGCGACGCACGGGGACGGAGTTCGGCGGTAAATTCAAAAGTAAAACACACAGTATAGATACAGCATACTGTAATCTTACAGATTACAGTACTGTATCAAATAACTACACATCCCCTTTGTCCCTAGTGGTTTGCCCAGTGTCCTGCATGCAGTTTTATATATATAAAACTGTTCTTTCTGCCAGGAAACTGGAGATTGCCCATAGCAACCAAAACTGTCCCTTTACATCAAAAGTGGTTTTAGAGCAGCTAGAAAAAAGCGATAATAAATTAGAATCACTCGCAGAATTGAGCGATAGTGATTTGTGGGGAGATCCGTCATCAAACACTAAAAGTAACAAAAGCTAAAATTCTGCAACTGAGCAAATTTCAGTGTTTTTGATTTGATTACATTATTATATAATTTTTATTATTATTATATTATTATTTGTTATAATTATTTATAGTTATTTATTATATTATAATTTTTTATTTCGTTTTTCAAACTTTATCATACCCAGGATGTCTACTAGACTCTTGTTTGGACAGATTTAAGTGAACTATTCCTAAGAATTACAGGCCTACAATATAAAACGCCAAATTTCTGTGCAAAATAATTGTACCGCTTTCAGCACCTAAAATCAGAAATAATCATACCGCCAGGGAGGTTAAGGCTACATGCCGAAACGCGTAGGCCCTGTATTATTTTGTACCACACCTGTCTTAATAAATTTATTCATTGCAAAATATCAAGCCTCCCACTTTCTTTAATCTACTAAAGGGAAAGAACATGTCCCCATCAGAGTTCCTTATTACACCACGGTCCCTTTTAAAGTTCCCCCTTACATCACGATCCCCATCAGAGTCCCTTCTTAGTTCATGATCCCATAAATCTCCCCTTACACCAGCGTCCCCATTAGAGTGCCTCATTACTTAATCATCCCTATCAAAGCCCCCCTTATCTCAGGGTCCCCATCAGAGTCCCGCCCTACACCAGTGTCTTCATCAGAGTCCCCCCTTACATTAGTGCCATATCTGGCCTGCGCTGGAGACTGTGGGGGAGAAGGGGATATCAAATGATCTGAATATTCCATCTGTGCAAAAATCAGCACAAAGGACATTACTTACAGTCAATGTGATGTGTCAATTGTGCTGCTGCCCCCCCCCCGCCTCCGCTGCCATAATCTTTCAGTGCCACAGGGGTTAATAGAGGAATCTACCTATCTATCTTTCTATCTATTATATGCACTCATCAAGAATGTTGATTATCCTCCCCCCTCCATTCATATACAGTGGAACCTCGGATTGTGAGTAACGCAGTTAACAAGCGTTTCGCAATACAAGCACTGTATTTTTAAAAATCGTAACTCGGTTTGTGAGTGTTGTCTTGCAAAACGACCACGATTCAGGCCAAAGCGTGTGCAGTACTGCGTTTGGCCTGAGGTGGGGGGGCTGGAGCCGAGCGGCGCCGATCGCAGCCTATCTGCGTCGTTCGGAAAGGTCCGAGGACAGCTCGGCTGACCTCGGCAAACCTCGGGAACGGAGTCTTTCTGAGGTTTGCCGAGGTCAGCCGAGGTGTCCTCGGGCCTTTCTGGCTGTTTTCAAGGCTCTCCGGTGCCCCCCCACCTCTGGCCGCATGCGGTATTGTATCCCATTTAAGTCAATGTGGAACGAATTATTTTCATTTCCACTGACTTCAATGGGGAAACTCACTTTGATATGCAAGTACTTTGGATTACAAGCATTCTTCTGGAACGGGTTATGCTCGTAATCCGAAGTTCCACTGTAAATCA
This sequence comes from Lithobates clamitans, assembly GCA_037952925.1. Taxonomy (NCBI): domain Eukaryota; kingdom Metazoa; phylum Chordata; class Amphibia; order Anura; family Ranidae; genus Lithobates; species Lithobates clamitans. The sequence continues at coordinate 574,829 of JBBGZY010000797.1, read as the reverse complement.
TACTATAACTTCTATCAATAAAACACACTCTATAAATGGAGGATAGGCGGATAAATGAAAAGCCACCTCTTCCATTCATAGATCGTTTTTTATTCATAAAAGCTATTAACTCCTGCAGCACTGGAAGATTACAGCAGTGAAAGTAGGGGTGGGGGGGGGATATCAGAGGATGGAAGATTTCACCTAAATTTGCAGCCAACAGCAAAAGGGTCACATTTCACTGACTGTAAGTAAAGTTACTTGTGCAGACTAAAAAAAACAACATTTTTATGACTAAATATATGCTTTAAAGTATATCTAAACCCAAGAACAAAAGCTAAATGTATTGCAACCTACTTCTCCTTTAAATGTTTTGGCTGAATTCTTTTTCTTTTTGCACACTTTTTTCTTCTTTATTTTCACCTGGTTATCCTGCCAGGAACACACTTTCAGTCCCAGGGTGACAACCATACTGTATCTAGGAGGAGCAGCATTGTCACCCAAGGAAGAAGTGTGTTCCTGGCAGGATCACCAGGTGTGTGCAAACTAAACCCCCTGTTTTTACTGCATACTGGATGATTGGATATGTTGGTTGTTTGCAGGCTGGTCGGTAAGTTTAGCTGGGAATTTCTTTGGTTTTGTTTTGCATGTGTTGCCCTTATATATTCTCTTTGCTGTGAAGGCCAGTTATAGGTTGGGGCAGTGACCATTTGTTTGTACTGTTGAAATGTTGATGAGGGGATGTACTGGACACCTTTGATGCCATTGTGCTATATGCTGGGTGTCCAGTGCCCCCCTGTGCTTTTAAGGTGGGGTAGGCTACCTCCAGGCTCACCTACCCTCTGTCTATCCATTATAACGCATGTGCTTTTACTATGAAGGCTCCCAAAATGAAGAGTTAGGACTACAGAAAATATTGGGGTGCCTTGACGGTGCTTTGCAGCTTATGCATGTACAGTATTTGCAAATGTGTGCAGACTAAACCCCTGTTTTTACTGCATACTGTTAGGATAATTTGGTTGGTTGCAGACTGGTCGGTAAGTTGAACTGGGAATTTCTTTGGTTTTGTTTTGCATACGTTGCCCTTTGATTTGCTCCTTTCTGCAAAGGCCAGTTATAGGTGAGGGCAGTGGCCATTTGTTTGTAAGACTATATAATTCCTAACATGGGGGAGGTGTTTTATAATCAATAGAAAAAAACAGGAACAATTGTTAACAGATATCAGAGAAAAAGAACCGGGAGTTATTAGCTCACAACATTTTTGGCTGGATGAACAGCTATTGTATTTGTTTTAGCACTTGTCGAACAGATATAACAAAGTGCTTTCAATGGTGTATTGAACAGACTAAAAAAAAAAGAGAAAATAACATTATAATAACAATTTATTGTTAAGGGAGAACCTTTCCTCCCTTTCACTAAAAGTTACTCATGCATCTCTGCATGCTGACATCAAATTATCCTACAGTCTTTTGTTAACCTCCCTGGCGGTATGATTATTTCAGATTTTTGCGTCTCAAAGCAGTACAATTATTTTGCATAGAAATTTGGCGTTTTATATTGTAGGACTGTAATTCTTAGCAATAACACACTTAAATCTGTCCACCAAGAGTCTAGTAAATATCCCGGGTATGATGAAGTTTGAAATACAAAGTCAAAAATTATAATATATTAAATAAATATAAATAATTATAAAAAATAATAATATAATATTAAAAAAATACATTTCCCCAAAATTCACAATTGCTTAATTCTGCAAGTGTTCTAATTTACTATCGCTGTTTTCTAGCTGGTCTAAAACCACTTTTGACGTAAAGGGACACTTTTTGATTGCTATGGACAATCTCCAGTTTCCAGGCAGAAAGCAAAGTATATATCATAAAAAAAACTTCATGCAGGGCACTGGACAAAGCAATGGGGACAAAAGGGATGTGAAATGATTTCATACAGTAATGTAATCTGTAAGGTTACAGTGTACTGTATGTATTATGAATTTCCACTTTTTTGAATTTGCCGCCAGGCTCCACCCCTGTGCGTTGCGACGCTCGCAGGGAACGGAGCCCGATACACAGGACATCGGGGGGGAGGACACAGCCCACGGACACAGCGGGGGGACATCGCAGGATCCTGGGGACAAGGTAAGTAACCTCTTCCAGGATCCTGCAATGCAATCCCGAGTGTGGCTCAGGGTTACTGCTAATGGTGCTGAAATTTAACCCTGAGCCACACTCGGGTATACCGTCAGGGAGGCTACATTGAAGTTGAGGTACTGGTGACATAGCCGGTGCCTCACAAGGTGCCCCCCGGGAGGTCTATGTCATCAGTGCCTTTCCAGGGAGATCTCACCTAATTTCACGGATGTACTGGTTCTCGGTCCACCGAAACGAATAGGGTGTGTTAACTTTCCTAGGGTGAGTGTGTGCAGTGCAAAATTGAATGTGCGCTATTTATTTTGATAGCAGGTTGTCTTGCGCCTGTGTCAGTTCTTGGTTTATTGAAGCTTATAGGGCAGTGATGGCAAACCTTGGCACCCCAGTTTTGGAACTACATTTCCCATGATGCTCAACTACACCGCAGAGTGCATGAGCATCATGGGAAATGTAGTTCCAAAACATCTGGGGTGCCAAGGTTCGCCATCACTGTTATAGGGCATGATATTTATTTGAACAGCACATGTGCATTGTGCTGAAGGGGACTGCCATTGCCAGCCTTCTACTGAAAATACTAGTGTCTGGCTTCAGTATTTTTGATCCATTTGTCCAGAACAAGCACTCTGTAAAAAGTTTTAGGATTTTTCCCTATACAGGGTCAGTGGCGTAAAAAGTTTTGAAACCAACAGACCAGCATAGTAGCCAAGGAACTAACATTCACAAAGATAGGGTCAGCAATGGCAGGCTACACACTTTAGCCATGATAGGTGTACTGTAAATCGTGTGAATCTAATCATTAAGCCTCGGTTCACACTGGGATGACTTGTCAAGCGACCTAGTCGCCTGACAAGTAGCGTTCCGTTCTCTGAAATGGAACCGTTCTAATCAGAGCGACGCAAGTCACTCCGACTTAGAAAAAGGTTCCTGTACGACTTTGGGGGTGACTTGCATTGACTTCTATACAGAAGTCATTTTGCAAGTCGCCGCTGAGTCGTGTCCTGGGTCGCCTGAGGCAGTCGCGCTGTAAGTCGTACTGCCTCAGTGTGAACTGATCCTTAATCTAATCTAATCATTAGAAACTCATATACAGTGTAACATATTAATGTCAATACCTGGTGATCCTGCCATTAGGGTCCTTGTTTGGTCACTTCCTGTTATATGGTGAAAAAAAGCTCTGTCCCTGTCTCCCATTTTTGCTCCTGCATTGTCACTCTGCCACATGGGCTTCCAGAGGAGACTACAAGTAGCAGTTTAAACACACATGGTGAAAGTAATGTCACCATCTGAAAACCCACCCTGACAAATGTCATGCAGCCAGCCATTGCTGGAATGCATGTAGAAAAGAAGCACTGAGATGCAATAAAGAATTTGGTAAGTACATATGTAGTGAACCAAACTTTTCAAATGCTATAATTGTGGGATGGATCGTTGCGGTGCAGTAGGCTGAGCGTTGTCTGCAGCATTCGCCATTTTTTGTGGATTTAAGGAGAGCTATTGAGACGTAGGCAGAATGCTACTCAACATGACGCAATGGGGTTGATTTACTAAAACTGGAGCGTACAAAATCTGGTTCAGCTCTGCATAGAAACCAATCAGCTTCCAGGTTTTATTGTCCAAGCTTAATTGAACAAGCTGAAGTTAGAAGCTGATTGTCTACCATGCACAGCTGCACCAGTTTTAGAAAATCAACCCCAATGTGACTGCTTTGACCTGAGCTCTTATCTATCCATTTCTCTCCTCTATCTTATATCAGTCCTAGTAAAAAAGGACAAAATTCTTGATTAGATATGCTGTACTGGGGGAATGACTCCCTATTGGTGTCACTAAGGAAAGTTTACAGGGGTCAAATGACTATAACAATTCCTTCTGACTTTCTGAATGGCTCACAAAAGGTCACATGTTTGGGTAATACAGGGAAATTCAGATCTTATCTATAGGCTGTAATTAATCAGAGATCACCATTACCTATTTAATTCATTAACGAAAACCTTATTCTTTAAATATTTTATTTTACCCAAAAGTCAATTTTGCTTAGCAAACCTTAAATCACTCTTATCAGTCTTCGCCCCTGATGAAATTCACCAGCTAAACTCTACTGCAAACATACACAGAATGCAGTCTCATGTATGGATGGAAGCTGCTTAGCCTTCAAACATGTTTCAAAGTGTGTGTGGAAAGCATAGCACCAGAAGATTGGATTACAATGTTAATGTACGTTTATTGCCAAGGCCTTTTTTTAGTTTTGGATGGAATGGCTAAGGGCTAAAACCCCTATGAGATTCACTCTCTAAACTGATTTAAATGGTTATGGTTGTTAGCTGAACAGGGGATGAGCAGAAAACATTCAATGGAGATATACATTCCAGTGACAGCTGTCTAAAGCTTCGTGTACACACAGTCTACTTTGGCCACCGGCGATTTTGCAGCAGTTTGGATCTTTTGGAGGTCGGCGTTCAAAATGTTTCTATCCTGAACTAAATTCTTCTGCAATCAGGAGAGGGAGGTTGAGGGAAGTTGAAACTCCCCTAACTGCAGCAGCTCCTAAACAACATGGACACACAGGCATTTATGGAGTTAGGTTTAGGAGCTTTGGCAAAAAAAAAACGTCAAAAGCTCCTAAGCTCAAGTTTAGGAGCTGTAGTGTACATGAAGCCTAAGAGGGAATTTCCCTTCACTAAGGAGACTGTTGTGTCTCCAAGACAGGAAATAAGGGGATATCTCCCCATTGGGACAGTTTAACTTACATGCTAGAGTTGATTTAGTGTTCTTTAGAACTCTTTTCAGAAATGTTAACACCTTTGACCAAATAATACAGGTATATGGACATTTTTTTTAACTATAAGTTTTTTTGTAGTATAAAAGGTATATACACAACAGAATGGGAAATATGCATTAATAGATATATGCCTTAATGTACATGAGAATGCAATACTAACGTACAGTCAAGTTGTTGTGTATATAATAAAAGATTTGAATGTAATAACTTTTTTTTTGTCTTTTCCTTTAAAACTAAAAGAACTTTAGAAAGAGGTACTTGTCTTAATGCTAGAAGAAGGGTAATGATAGTCATGGATAGATGCATATAGAGGTAGGGGGAATGATACTTAAAGGATAAAACACGTTCTCTCTCTTGATGCACATACTGTATATTCCCCCCCCCCCCAAAAAAAAAAAATTAAGGCAAATAAATCTGAGCTTCAAATGTTCTATACCACCTGTTTTAGAATGTTTCCTATGTGATAGTAGCATAGGTAAACTCATTATGAACCTGTTCATTGATTATATCAAAGAACTAATGGATATTGGGGCATTCCTTCTGTTTCTAGAGTCTAGCTCTAGCAAGTCTCCCTGCAGTTAAACCATTATTTGAGGAATGTTCTGTGTTTGTAGGACCATTGATTAGTGCATATATGTAGGAGAGCAAGTGCAGGATTAGGGAGAGTGTCAGCGAGTGTCACGGTGGAGATAAAATAGAATGTTATATTCTATTTCTAAAGTAGAGAAATTTGGTCACAACTCCACCAAAGTATGTGGAATATTTTACTTGCCCATACTACTCCCTTTTCAGTCTGTAGTACCTAAAAGCATGTTGGATTAGCAGCCCTGAACAAATTCAGTAGAGCCTAATTGGCTCCCAGTGCATAACCTCTCACTCTCCGTCTGATTTCTACTGAGTAGACTGCAGAGAAAGCAGATAAAAACAACATGGCTCCATTCCAAACAGTCTGCTAATGTACCTACATTCCTCCATCTAGCTCTCTATTTTACAGTTTGCTACCCGGTCTCTAAAACCTCCAATGCACTCTGTACCTCTTCTTCTTACTATAGTGCCCTATCTCCTCAAACGCTCATCATGCTGCACACACTCTCCAACACAGCCTATATGCATCACCCTCACTCCTGCCATCACCGTATTATTGCACTCATCACCTCCTGCTCTTTCTGAACACTCATGATGTCATAGCCTCCAAGACACTGGGGCATGTGACCTCATATGCATCTCACTTCAATCTTACCTCCCACACCCTCCAGCGTCTCCTAACTTCTGGAGATATATCCCCTAACCCTGGCTTTTACCTTCTTTTATTCTTCTTTATTCCCAGAACCGTCACCCTCCTTCCTCTGGCAGCAACTGCAACCCTCACACTCTAATTTTGATTTCCTTACTTGTTACTAAAACCTGTCTTCAGGAATCTAACTCTGTCTCTCCAGATGTTCTCTCTGATGCTGGCTTCCACAGGACTCACAAACCCAGACCTTGTGGACAAAAGCGAGGTGGAGTTGGGTTCCTTCTATCTCCTCAATGCACTTTCATGTTCTTCTTAAACTTCATGCTCTGTCCTTCTCCTTTTTTGAAGCTCATTGCCTGCATCTTTTTTTCTCCAGTTTCTCTGAAGATTGTTGTGATTTATTGGCCACCTGGACTGGTGTCACGTTTCCTTTATGGCTTCTCTGCCTGGCTACCCTATTTTCTCTTCTTTGAAATTCCCAAAATATCATCCTTAGTGGCTTTAACATTCTGGTTAAGGTTAAAACCCCTGCGACCCCCCAACTCCCCAACCTAACTTGTTCTTTTGACCTTATGCAATAGAATAATTCTAACCACTCTGATGGCAGCAACTTTGACCTTCCATCTGTCCTTCCACCTGTGCACTCATTGCAACCTCTCTAACAGACTTTTTTCTCTCTCTAATCATAATCACAACCTTATCAGTTTCACATTCTCCCTGTCTTCAAACCCCTGTCCCTCTAAGCTGCATTTACCTAAAGAAACCTTTTCAGCTTTAACCCTTCTCTTTTCTATTCAGCTACTGACTACCTCTATGACAAAATCTCATCTCTATCCTTACCTAACCTAACCATTTCCTCTACAACAGCTCACTCTCATCCTCCCTGAACATGCTTTCTCTCCTCCCCACACACAGAATTAGGCCCTAACCACTGACAACCTTGGCAACCTGGTAAGACCAGAAGTCTCAAGAAACATAGTGGTGTAAAACGAAACTCCTGCTAGACTTCACCCTATACAAATGCGCCCTACTAAAATACAAATCTTGCCTCTGTGCTGCCAAACAAACCTATTTGGTCATTCTCATTATGATCCTCTTATCCAATCCTCTTCTTCTCTTTCTACCTTTAACTCTTTACTTCATCGCCCACTGTCTCCAGCCACTAACCTACTTTCTGCTCAGGGGATTGCCAGTCAATTCAAAAACAAGATTTATGCCATTCATGAGGAGATCTCCACTGTCTAGATCAGGGTTTCTCCACCTTTTTCAGTCAAGGCACCTTTTAAAATTCTAGACAAACTTAAGGCACCCTTTAAAATGATAGACAATCTTAAGGCACCCTTAAAATTGTGGACAGTCTTGAGGCACTCCATATTAAAATGTAAAAAACGATTCTAATAATTTTACATAATGCAGCAACAACCACACATGTAGGATACCCAACGTTAGAGGGGATTCATTCTTCCAAAGCAAATACACTTTTGCACACTGGTACTGACTAGTATTCCAATGTTTCTCTTCTCCCTCAATTTCTCTCCATCAGTCAGCTAATGTGACCCCAGTGCTGAGGAAGAGAGGCAGAGGAGGGTCAAACAATGCTACAGAGATCCTCCTTATCAACTGTCAAAAATTGTTAGGATGCCAGTGTCTAGAAAGTTGTAGTGGTGCATAATGAAGACCTGTGGCTTTCAGATTTGAGCCTAGGTTCACACTGACTGTGGGAATGAAATTGTGCGCGTTCAGCTGACCTCGCACAAATTCATTTCCACATGTCAGTCCCGACTTCGGGGGCGATTTCAGAGACATCTGTGCGGGTTTTTACACAGATGTCAATGGAAATCGCACCCTGAAATCGCCAAAAGTAGTACAGAAACTGCCATTGGATGCTGCCATTGCCAGTAATTGCCGCCGATTTGGCATGCGATTTTGCTTGCCAAATCGCATCAATGTGAACCAGGGCTCAAGCCTGGTTTTCCAAAGCTGCAACACTTAATATTCAGAATACATGCACATGGTCCTAGGCGAGTTTGTATTTTTAAATATCTATGTATTTAAAGCATGTTGTTCATGAAAACATTTTTTCTCAGAGTTGGACAGAGCAGTAAAAGCTTACAAACCTTGTCAACTGCTAATGCTTTCTGTGCTCCGGGTACTGTGATTTGTCTTCATTTTCATATCACCACACTACAAGACATGTTGTATACTGGTAATGCCAGTTTATAGACTTTTGAGTACATAACATCTACTTTAACCACTTCAGCTCCGTAAGGTTTACCCCCCTCCATGACCAGGCCATTTTTTGCGATACGGCACTGCTTTATTTTAACTGACAATTGCGCAGTCATGCAACGCTGTATCCAAATAAAATTTTGGCCATTTTTCCCCCCACAAATAGAGCTTTCTTTTGGTGGTATTTGATCACTTCTGCGGTTATTCTTTTTTGCGCTATAAACAAAAAAAGACCGGCAATTTAAAAAAAAAAAGAAAAAACATTAATGTTTACTTTCCGCTATAAAACATATCCAATAAATTTTTTTAAAAAATCTAATTTCTTCATCAGATTAGACCAATATATATTCTGCTACAAATTTTTGGTAAAAAAAAATCCCAATAAGCATACATTAATTGGTTTGCGCAAAAGTTATAGCGTCTACAAACTATGGGAAATTTTTATTTATTTATTTTTTATTTCATTTTTTTACTAGTAATAGCGGCGATCAGCGACTTATAGCGGGACTGCAATATTGTGGCAGACAAGTTGGACACCTAACTGACACTTTTGATACTTTGATCAGTGCTAAAATAATATGCACTGTCACTGTACTAATGACACTGGCTGGGAAGGGGTTAACATCAGAGGCCATCAAAGGATTAAGTGTGTGCCTAGTTTGCGCTTACTCACTGTGGGGGAGGTGCTTTGACTAGGGAAAGGCAAAGATCAGTGTTCCTGCTTAGTAGAAACACAGGATCAGTGCCTTCCCTTCTGACAGAAAGACAATCTGCCTTGTTCACATAGGTAGACTGTCATTCTGCCTGTGTCCTGTGTAATCGGCGAGTGCTGGCAGGCATCAAGTCCGCTGTACCCTCACACAGCAGGACAGCAGGACTGTATAATCACAGCAGGAGCGGGTCGCCGGCGGCATGCGCGCTCAACAGATCCAAAAGTGTCAGATCACATACTAGTATATCTACGGTGGGCGGTCATTAAGTGGTTAGGTTAAGTTTAGTGGGTTTTTTTTGTCAAGTTTTTATTGAAGATATAAACCACAATAACAGAAGAATAACAGGTGATTTATGAATGCGGTTGCAGCCGCTGTCAAAAATGTGCATATGTAAAGATATCAATGTACAGAGTGGTATCTCAAGGCATACGTGTCAAAACATATTATTCAAGTTTGTCTTTGTAGGCCAGTAGGTATATCCTTTTTTTGTCGTGTTGGGGATCAATAGATAATTGAGGTTGGGTTTAATGTCCAACCACTATCTGATACAGCGATATGGTTTGCTTTAGTAATATTCCATATGAGGACCAGGATCAAGGTAAAGGGGAATGCCAAAGTAGTGTGGGGAGGGGAGGGGGAAGGGTGGAGGGTAACAAGGGGATTATAAAAGGGGTCACTCCTTGTTTTGCTGTAGTGTGGCATCTCGCAAGGGGGGGGGGGGGTTTGATGGAGTGGGATGCTGGGGGTAGGGGCATGATTTTCTTTTTATCCCTGCCACAGCTCTCGCAAATCCTTCAGATCAGGACCTTTTTGTAATCGTCTGTGGTGGTGAAATATAGCCAACACGACCATGTTTTAGTGAACTTGGCGAGTGTGTCCTTTGCTTGATGTATTAGCTCTTTCATTTCCGCCGTTTTTTGTATACGTGTAAACCAGTCTGTTATAGATGGTGGGTCAGGGGAGCGCCATTTGAAAAGGATGCACATCTTAGCTCTGTTAACCATGTGAATGGATCTATTGTGAAAAAAAAACATGTGAATGGCTAGGGAACGAAAGTAGGCATGCCTTGGAGTCGTTGTGTTGTGGAGTAGGAATTGTGGGGGAGTGTAGTCAAGTGTGTACGTGGTGATTTGGGTAATAAGCTTGTGAACTTCCTTCCAGAAGGGTTGGAGTTTCGGGCATGTCCACCAGATATGTAAGAGCAAGCCAGTCTCCGTTCTGCATCTCCAGCATTGTTGAGATAGCGAAGGGTGGATGTGGTGTAGTTTGAGGGGAGTTCTGTATCACCTGGAGAGTACTTTGAAAGCATTCTCCTGTGTCTGTATGTTTTCTGTTCCCTTATGGATGTGTGTGTGTTTTTTTTAATAACGTAATTGAAAACCAGAATTGGGCTAATATTATTTTAGTTGTTTTCTAAGTTTTTAAACTGTTGTTTTAAATTTTTTTGCTATATGTACTTAATAATATCTATCTATCTATCTATCTATCTATCTATCTATCTATCTATCTATCTATCTATCTATCTATCTATCTATCTATCTATCTATCTATTCCATATGTTGATAGCTGATATTTGTTAAAAAAAAAATTGAAGACACGGTAAAGGATTACCAGAGCATTATGGGTTAGCCAGAGTGTCCTGAGTGTCAGTATAGCAGAGCAGCTTGCTTAGTAACTGTGTTTGTCTAATTGAAACATTCAATTAAATTAAGCAACAAGATTTGTTTTAGCACAGCTGAAAAGTATTAATGCTAATGATTTGTAAAGGAAACTTCAGCTAGATGGACTAAAGAATACTAGTAGACTACATAATATTAATATGCATTAAAGGCACATATTACCTGACAAAAAGAACATTTATCACTATTCATAATAAGGCACAAAACCACTACAATAAAAACTATAATGGCACAAACAGAGTAGTTATTTTAATTTTTTTAACAGTTTTTGCATCTATCTATCTATCTATCTATCTATCTATCTATCTATCTATCTATCTATCTATCTATCTATCTATCTATCTATCTATCTATCTATCTATCTATCTATCTTTACTTTAGACAATAAAAAAGAAGAAAACATTTTCAATCCACTATACAAGCAGAGTTGCAAAGTCACATGGATAGGAATCACTATTTGATTTGACTGCGTGTAAATTATTTTTAATATTACCCTAAAAAATAATATATAAACTTTCAATGGTCACACGAAAGAAAGTGGATTTAAACCAACAACTGTGCCTGACAATAGGATTAGTGGGTAGCTATATCAATGTATATTCCACCCAGGAGCTGTTATAGTCCATGAAACTATTTTAAAGCCATCAAAACCTCCCTGTTTGTTTGTGGGGCGGAAAAGCTTCTTACGCTGTACACTACCCTACAGAGAGAAAACAAGAGGGGTCTGTCTCACGTGGGTCACATTGTGGAACGCTCTTATCCCCCTCCTCAATGTGTGTAAACAATTACGCTCTTTGTATCCTCTAGGATGCTTAGCTGCAGTCAGTGAAGTCTGTACAGAGAAGGATGCTTACAGGGAAAAGAGGAATTCCAATGGCAGGATCATGTAGATCCAAATTTCATAAAACCTGCCACAGAAAGTGGTGCAACAAGGAGCCACTGGGCCCTGTGCAAAATTTACATGTAACAACATTCTCAATTCTGATCTACTACTGTGTGAAATAAGTTAACCCGTGGTAAAGAGAGATGAAGTGAAGTAAATCTGGCCAGGTTACCAAAGTGTGTAGTGAGCTGGAGAGAACTTTGTTTAGTATAGTTTTTTTTTAGTAAAATACTTGTTTTTACCTTTTATTCATCCTTTGTTGCATCTCAGTGCTGCTGCAGCCTCATTACAGTCACTTCCTCTCTTTATGCACCCCAGTAATGGGTACTTGGCAATTCTCAAAGTAGATTTCTGTATGGTGACAGCAGTGGTCCATGCCTGTGTAATGATGAGTGTTACATACTGTTGTTGGTAAGGCTCAAAAAAGACAACAGTCCATCCAGTTCAATCTGTGTAGGTGTATGTGGGTGTAGAAAATAATTTCCCATATCCCTGTATATTGTATTCGCTAAGGTGCATGTCCAAGAGTCTTTTAAAACTATCCATACTTTCTGCCGACACCATCGATTATGGAAGAGAGTTCCACATCTTTACCGCCCTGACAGTGAAAAAACCCCTACGCAACTTAAGATTAAACAGCTTCTCTTCCAGTCTCATCGTGTGGCCCCGTGTCTTCTTACACTCCCTGGGACTGAAAAGTTTCAAACTTTGTTGAATCAAACACTTTATAAGCTCCACTGGAAGCCTATATGACAGGGTGAAAACACACAGGAGCATTACTGGGAGACAGGAACAAAGCGTTGTCACCTTGAACCAAGGGCTCAGGAGGATTGGCATCCTCTGATCCACCTGCAGTTACACCCAGGCCAATTAGCAAAGATCTCTGTAGCAACACAGTTCTATATAAATTCTATATGTATCTTTAATTAATGGAATATTTTGTTCCAAGCTGCATCTTCCTTACAGGCTTATATACAAATGTCCATGTATAGTGCATATATATATATATATATATATATATATATATATATATATATATATATATATATATATACAGTATCTCACACAAGTGAGTACACCCCTTATATTTTTGTAAATATTTTAATCTTTTCATGTGACAACTCTGAAGAAATGACACTTTACTACAATGTAAAATAGTGAGTGTACAACTTGTATAACAGTGTAAATTTGCTGTTTCCTCAAAATAACTCAACACACAGCCATTAATGTCTAAACCGCTAGCAACAAAAGTGAGTACACCTCTAAGTGAAAATGTCCAATTTGGGTCCAAAGTGTCAACATTTTGTGTGGCCACCATTATTTTCCAGCACTGCCTTAACCCCCTTGGGCATGGAGTTCACCAGAGCTTCACAGGTTGCCACTGTAGTCCTCTTCCACTCCTCCATGACGACATGACGGAGCTGGTGGATGTTAGAGACTTTGCGCTTCTCCACCGTCCATTTGAGGATGCCCCACAGATGCTCAATAGGGCTTAGGTCTAGAGACATGCTTGGCCAGTCCATCACTTTTACCCTCAGGTTCTTTAGCAAGGCAGTGGTCATCTTAGAGGTGTGTGTCGGGTCATCATCATGTTGAAATACTGCCCTGCGGCCCAGTCTCTGAAGGGAGGGGATCATGCTCTGCTTCAGTATGTCACAGTACATGTTGACATTCATGGTTCCCTCAATGAACTGTAGCTCCCCAGTGCCGTCAGCACTCATGCAGCCCCAGACCATGACACTCCCACCACCATGCTTGACTGTAGGCAAGACACACTTGTCTTTGTACTCCTCACCTGGTTGCCGCCACACACGCTTGACACCATCTGAACCAAAAAAGTTTATCTTGGTCTCATCAGACCACAGGACATGGTTTTAGTAATCCATGACCTTAGTCTGCTTGTCTTCAGCAAACTGCTTTCAGACTTTCTTGTGCATCATCTTTAAAAGAGGCTTCCTTCTGGGACGACAGCCATGTAGGCCAATTTGATGCAGTGTGTGGTGTATGGTCTAAGCATTGACAGGCTGACATTGACAGGCTGACCCCTCACCCCTTCAACCTCTGCAGCAATGCTGGCAGCACTCATACGTCTATTTCCCAAAGACAGCCTCTGGATATGACGCTGAGCACGTGCACTCAACTTCTTTGGTCGACCATGGCGAGTCCTGTTCTGAGTGGAACCTGTCCTGTTAAACCGCTGTATGGTCTTGGCCACCATTCTGCTGCTCCGTTTCAGGGTCTTGGCAAACTTCTTATAGCCTAGGCCATCTTTATGTACAGCAACAATTATTTTTTCCAGATCCTCAGAGAGTTCTTTGCCATGAGGTGCCATGTTGAACTTCCAGTGACCATTATGAGAGAGAGAGCGATAACACCAAATTTAACACACCTGCTCCCCATTCACACCTGAGACCTTGTAACACTAATGAGCCACATGACATCGGGGAGGGAAAATGGCTAATTGGGCCCAAATTGGACATTTTCACCTGTGGGTGTACTCACTTTTGTTGCCAGCGGTTTAGACATTAATGGCTGTGTGTTGAGTTATTTTGAGGGGACAGCAAATTTACACTGTTATACAAGCTGTACACTCATTACTTTACATTGTAGCAAAGTGTAATTTCTTTAGTGTTGTCACATGAAAAGATAAAATAAAATATTTACAAAAATGTAAGGGGTGTACTGTTCTATCGGGTTGAGGTCAGGACTCAACTGTGCAGGCCAGTCAAGTTCTTCCACCCCAAAATCGCTCATCCATGTCTTTATGGACCTTGTTTGTGCATTTGTCCAAATCATTTGGTGGAGGGGGAATTATGGTGTGGGGTTGTTTTCCAGGAGATGGGCCTGGCCCCTTAGTTCAAATGAAGGAAGCTCTTAAGGCGTCCGCATACCAAGACATTTTGGAGAATTTCATGCTCCCAACTTTGTGGAAACAGTTTGGGGATGGCCCCTTCTTGTTCTGACATGACTGTGCACCAGTGAACAAAGCAAGGTCCATATAGACATGGATGAGTGAGTTTGGGTGGTGGAACTTGATTGGACTGCATAGAGTCCTGACCTCAACCCCACAGAACACCGCTGGAATTAATTAGAGCAGAGCCAGACTTTCTCGTCCAACATCAGTGCCTGACCTCACAAATGCGCTTCTGGAAGAATGGTAAAACATTCCCATAGACACACTCCTAAACCTTGAGGAGAGCCTTCTCAGAAGAGTTGAAGCGGATATAGCTGCAAAGGGTGGGCCAACTCTATATTGAACCCTACGGACTAAGACGGGTATGCCATTAAAGTTCATGAGTAAAGGCAGGCATTCTATGCATGAAGTTAAAAAAAACTTCTATGTGCTGCAGCCCCCACAGCCCCCCCCCCCTCAATACCCACTTGAACCCCCTCTCGATCCAGCGATGTGTACAGGAGCCTCAACTGTTCCATCTGTCCCAATTACTGATAAAGAGGGAGGAGCCAGGAGTACTGGTGGGGTTCCCAAAAAGAAGAGGATCGGGTAGGGCCCAAGGTTGCAGGGACGTGTGGTGAGGTCAGTGGCTGCTTACTCAGAACCCCCCAAACATATAATGTTTGGGGGGGTTCTGAGTAATTTTCTAGCAAAAAAATGATGATTTTTACACATAGGAGAGAAGTGTCAGAATTGGCCTAGGTGGCAAGTGGTTAATTACCACAAGTAAGTAATATACAAATAATTATTATATATTGTTTTTAAGGAAAATTACTATATTTTCAAAAACTGTACTCAAGCAGGTGGCTTAACGGACAAATTACTGAAGTATGAAGTTATAACTTTAAACCAGTAATTTCACAGTAAATAGACAAATAATAAGTTAATATGTTATAGCATATAGCATTATAATATATTATTTAGCTTGATTAAAAAAGTACCTTTACAGCAGCAGCAGATTCTCCTTCTTAACCGTGTGAGAAAAACATGGGATTATAGGTAAACCTTATACCCATAAACCCATGTTTTTTCCTTGTAGTTAAAGGGGCTGGGCTGGGAGGGAAGATTTATCTTTTAGACACATGCCTCTTCTATGACACTGCAGCATTTGGAGAGGAGAGCCTCCACTGCAGAATTTTTATTGGACAGCTTGGACCAATGGTGCTTTACCATTGGTCCAAGACTCCAAGCTGTCCATTGAGCTCAGTGCCTCAGACTAGAAGTCAGAGGCACTGTGAGCTCATCCTCTCAGTCTTCTGCCAACAGCGTGTCCCAGCTTGTATTTAAACTGTCCGCGCTGTAAGTAGCTTCTGTCAGGCTGTGCAAGGAGCCCCGTATATCTGGAACCATAGGTGCTAGGAGCCCCAGACCAGTGGTGGGGTAGGACTTCTGCTACCTACCCCCCAAATTCGAGGTTTCTATAACCCCAGGTCGCCGAGCTATGACCCTCGAAGCACAATCTTTTTTTTTCTATGTTCATGGCAGGTGAGGCTCTGCCTTACTTGCCTCCCCTGACTGCACATCTCTGTGAACATTGCCCAAAGCAACACACTGCCTCAGCCAGCTTGCCTTCTTCCCATATTGCATCCTGGTGCCATTTGTTCACCAGGTAAGTGATGCACGCGCACCCAGCCATCCATATTATGTAAAAGAAAACGTGATTAATTAGACCAGGCCACCTTCTTCCATTGCTCTGTGGTCCAGTTCTGATGCTCATGTGCCCACTGTGGATGCTTTTGACTGTGGACACGGGTCATCATAGGTGCCCTGACTGGTATGCAGATATGCAGCCCCATGCGCAACAAACTGCGATGCGGTATGTGTTCTGATACCTTTCTAATGGAATCAGTACTACATTTTTCAGCAATTTCATCTACAGGAGCTCTTCTATTGAATTGCACAACATGGGCCACATTTCACTCTCCATGTGCATCAATGAGTCTTGGCCACCCGCGACCCTTCACCAGTTTTCCTTCCTTGGACCATCCGTCTGACGACTGTAGACCGGGAACATCCCACAAGAGCTGCAGTTTTGGAGATACTCAGACCCAGTCATTTAACCAATACAATTTGGCCCTTGTCAAATTCACTCAGACCCTTACGCTTGCCCAATTGCATCAACTTCAGTGACAATATGTTCACATATGTTCATGTTTTTTGACCCTTCCCACTTCTGATAAGCCCTACCCCCTATAGAATCCACCCACTCTGTCCTCTGTATTCCACTTGCTTCCTCCCATAGTGTCAGGAGTATACAGCTCAGTATCACAAGACAGGAGTATACAGCCCCAGAATCACAGCACAGAGTATACAGCTCAGCATCACAGGACAGAGTTTATATCTCAGCATCACAGGACAGAGTATATAGCTCAGCCTCACAGATCAGGGTATATAGGTCAGCATTACAGATAGGGTATATAGATCGGCATTACAAATACGGTATGTAGATCAGCATTACAGATAGCATATAGATCAGCATTACAGATCAGTGTAAATAGATCAGCATCACAGATCAGGGTATATAGATCAGCATCACAAGACAGAGTATATAGCTCAGTCTCACAGATTAGGGTATATAGGTCAGCATCACAGATCAGGGTATATAGATAAGCATCACAGATCAGGGTATATAGATCAGCATCACAGATAGGGTATATAGAGCAGCATCACAGATCAGTGTATATAGATCAGCATCACAGATCTGCGTGTATAGATCATTACCATAGATAGGACTGACAGCCCTATCACTGCCCTAACACCACCCCCCCAAGCGCGGGTCTCACTGGCACACTGACAGTACTCCAATACCAACTTCCCTCCCGCGGCACAGGCCTCACACACAGTCAGCACCCCACACCCCGAGGCGGGGGGCTCGCACACCAACAGCACACCCCCCCTGGAGCGCCCCCCCCCGCTGGAGGTCCACCACTTACCGGGCTGTTGGCCCTCTCCCCCTGTATCTCAGTGTGGGCAGCGGCAGCGGAGGAGTCCTATCCTCCAGCTTCCTCCCCTGTGTGTCTCCTATTCTGCCAAAGCACTGGGCATGCAATAGGATCGCCTGGCGCTTTAACCATCGGGAAACAGGCCTCACTGACCTGCCTCTTGATTGGCGGGGAGGCACTGCGGTGTGAAAATAGCAAAAATGTTTTCGCTATGATCACACAATTGGGTGGGATCAGGGCGCACTCTCTGCGCCCCGAGCCCACCCTTTTTTTAAGTCTATTAGAGCCTCTGGCTCTAGTCAGGCGCTTAAAAAAAAAACATCCCCTCCCACCCCCGCCATAGGTGTCCATGCGCTCGGCGTCCTGAAAGGGGCCGGGCACATTGATAGGGAGGCGATGGCAGGGATGGGGCGGGGCAGCGCCCGTGTGCCCACAATGCATAGGCCGCCACTGATATATACTTTTTTTTCAAAAGAAAAATATTTATAGAATTATATGTGCCATTTTGTCTGCCCAGTAAAACTTTTTATTGAACCCAGCAAGCCCAGTGAATCACAGTAACTTCTTTCAAAATGATAAGTATTGTAACAATAATATATGTGGTAATATATACATGGGGTCTTCAAAAAGTTTCTGCACTTTTATATTTTTGTTGGAAATGGTGAGGGTGAGAGGAGTTTTGCTGATGGCATTAAATATTTGGTACGACCCTTGGAAAAATGCATCACAAAGGAAGGTGACTGTGTAGAAAAGTGATGTAATTTGTTTCTGAAATTCTTAAAAAAAAAAGAGATAAAAAAGTGGTAAAACTTTTTGAAGAACCTTAATACTAATATACTACCTGTCGTAAATTATTATTATTATTATTATATGAGATTTATATAGCGCCAACAGTTTACTCAGCGCTTTACAATGTATAAGGGGGACAACACAATTACAGTACAGTTTAATACAAAAGGTACAGGAGGGCCCTGCTCGTAGAGCTTACATTCTAAAGGGAGGGGGTGGTGGTACAAAAGGTAATAGCTGCAAAGAATAATTTGATGGGGGTGGCTCAGGGACAGTTATGTGGGTGTGGGATAGGCTTCCCTGAATAAATTGTAAGCATATCAAAATTTACCTAAGTAAACCTCTTACTTTACATAAGTAAGTTACTATTGACCATTACAATAAATAAATAAATAAATAAATAAGATAATTTAAAAGATATATATATATAGGTTACAAACTCTAGAAGCATCTGTCTATATACCCTATCATCCCACACTTATGAACTAGAATCAAGCCATAGGTGGATCAAATCTTGGCTGGTTCAGCAGGGAATAGCTGAGATTTGATCCATCTATGGGCAGGCTTGATCCATAGATCTACTTCAGTACAACCAGCCTGTCCAATTTTTTTGCATGGACCACTGCTGACAGAACACTGCTGGTGGAAGGAAAGAAAATTGTATAATCTATGGCTCGCTTACACATTAAGTAACACAGGTGAAAGAGAATGAGAACTGAGATATGAAGACTGACCTGCGTGTAGTTGTAGCACTCCACGTGTCTCATGCATGATGGGGATAATCACACATGGAGTGGAAAGGGTGGGAACTGTTGCCTGTGTTGTTGGCTTTGAGGCACCTGTTCTGCCTGATTAACTTTGAGATATATAGTCATGGTCAGACTTTTGCAAAGTGTTAGCACAGTAGAAACTGGTAAACATTATAAGGTTATATTTAAAACATTTTAAAAATTCTAAAAATAATGAAAAAAAGCCATATAGAGTTCATAGTATTTACTGTATATTAAAGTCTGCATACTTAAATGTAGCACACCCACTAAGGAGCCACAAGTAGACCTGGGATCCCCACACAGCCACATACACTGAATTTTCACAGGCACTCCAAATCAGAGAACAGTCCAATGCTTTGTTTTTTGTTATTTATTGAGGGATTAGAACTTGGATATGGATTGCGAAAACTATGGGATGCTCACTTGACTTCAAACAACTCCAGGGACAACTTCTCCTATATACAGTCTATATACACTCCTTCTCTTCGTTCAGTACTAGCTTGCTTGCAGAACTCCAGCTGGCACACTCTTTTGTGGAGGTGACACATCCTTTAACCCTTTAACCACTTCAGCCCCGGAAGGATTTACCCCCTTCCTGACCAGAGCACTTTTTGCGATTCGGCACTGTGTCCCTTTAACTGTCGATTGCGCGGTCGTGCGACGTTGCACCCAAACAAAATTAACGTCTCCCCAGAAATAGAGCTTTCCTTTGGTGGTATTTGATCACCTCTGCGTCTTTTATTTCTTGCGTTGTAAACAAAAAAGTGCGACAATTTTGAAAAAAAAAAGCAATATTTTTTACTTTTTGCTATAATAAATATCCCCCAAAAATATATAAAAAACACATTTTTTCCTCAGTTTAGGCCAATATGTATTCTTCTACATATTTTTGGTAAAAAAAATCGCAATAAGCGTATATTAATTGGTTTGCGCAAAAGTTATAGCGTCTACAAAATAGGGGATCGTTTTATGGCATTTTTATTATAAATTTTTTTATATTAGAAATGGTGGCGATCGGCAATTTTTATCGTGACTGCGACATTATGGCGGACACATCGGAGACTTTTGACACTATTTTGGGACCATTGTCATTTATACAGCGATCAGTCCTACTAAAATGCACCGATTCCTGTGTAAATGACACTGACAGGGGTTAAACACTAGGGCGCTATCAAGGGGTTAAGTGTGTCCTAGGGAATGATTCTAACTGTGGGGGGATGGGCTTCAACTCACATGACACTCTGTCATTTCACTAGGCAGAACAGGGAAATGCCTTGTTTACATAGGCACCTCCCCGTTCTTCTGCTCCGTGACATGATCGCGGGCACCCGACGGATATCGAGTCTGCGGGACCCACGGTCACGCTCACGAAGTACGCGGCGGGCACCCACAAAGCTGCATCTTAAAGGGGACGTACCTGTATGCCCGTTTGCCCAGCCGTGCCATTGTGCCGATGTAAATCGTCGTGCACTGGTCGGCATGTGGTTAAATGTGTAGCAAAAAGTTCAGTGTCCAGCATACATCACTGTGGCTACTGATTCCAGCACCACCTCTTCAGGCACTGCCAACCTGCCTGGTTGCAGCTGCCCCCTTCAATAGCCCTCCTCGCTAACTTCTCCACAGTCCTCTCCAGACTGACACTCACCAGCTCACCCGGCTGACTCCTCAGTATATCTCCCAGACATGCTGACTCTCCCGCTGTCCTCTCCTTGCGCCCATGCCTCCAGGAAGGATTACTCCATGTATTGTAGAGGGTCCCTCCAGCACTTGAGCCCCAGGCCTGAGGTCAACCCCCCCTGACAGACTATGGGGCACCCTCAAGGGCCACAAACAGCCTCCTCAGCACTCCATCTTCATCTTCCACCCAACTGCTCCAGCTGGTCTGACCCATATATTTCTGAGGTAAATAGGCCCCCTTCCAGCCCCTTTCTGCTGGGGTTTGGTCAGGACCTCATAAATATGTCAAGCAGCCCCTCCTAGCTTCTGCCCACTACTTATAGAAGCTTCTCCAATGTTATAGAAAGCAGGAGGAGGCACCAATGATGCTGCCTGTTAAGTCATCCAGCCTCCCTGAGTCACGCAGCCCTGACCTAGATTCAACCCAGTCTGGCTCTCAGCCAAGCTATACAACTATATACATCTAGCGCTAGAGAGTGCTACATAAATATAATGCTAAATACTAAATCAGCCTAAAAATGTATTGTTGCAGATTTTGGTGAGTGGTGGGTAAAGTGACATTCAATCTAAAATAAAAATATTACTTGCTGAAACATGTTACATGTGAAAAGCCGCTAACAAACATTTGCATCCATGTATGTAAAAAGACTTGCTTATTTATGTCAACTGCCATGTAGCTCAATGACAGCTGGACGTTTTAGTGATGGGATTACTGGTCAGGAATTCACTTCCCCACAGTCCATTTTACTTTTTGTGTTTAATAGTGCTTTAAGGATGAATTTATCTGCAGTGTATGCAGATACAGAGGTCAGTGAATGCTTGCTTTAAAGCTACCGTATATGTCAATAGATTTATGATCTACCATCTGATAGGTAAATTTAGTGAATTGCTCGTTAGGGGAGTTAGGTTTGCCTCTGTTCCAGCTTGGCTGACATTGCGTATGGCTCCACACTGAGCCGGTGGGTGTCGCTCTTACCATTGGCTGGTGTTGGAAGGGCAACACGTCGAAGCGTATGGGTGCTCCTCTGTCCCGGAGACAATTCGGTGGAGGTGGTCCTCCGAGTTGCATTCTGGGAGAGGGTATTTATATAGATCAGCATTACAGATCAGTGTAAATAGATCAGCATCACAGATCAGGGTATATAGCTCAGCCTCACAAATAGGGTATATAGGTCAGCATCACAGATCAGGGTATATAGATCAGCATCACAGATAGGGTATATATTATTATTATTATTATTATACAGGATTTATATAGCGCCGACAGTTTACGCTGCGCTTTACAACATTAGGGCAGACAGTACAAGTACAATACAATTCAATACAGGAGGAATCAGAGGGCCCTGCTCGTTAGAGCTTACAATCTAGGAGGGTATATAGATCAGCATCACAGATCAGTGTATATAGGTCAACATCACAGATTTGGGTGTATAGATCATCATCATAGATAGGACTGACAGCACTGCTCTAACACCACCCCCCACACGCGGGTCTCGCTGGCACACTGACTGTACCCCAATGCCACCTTCCCACCCCCCCACCCACGGGCCTCGCACACAGTCAGTACCCCCCACGGCACGGGTCTCGCACACCGACAGCACCCCCCCGGACCAACCCCCCCCGCGGGAGGTCCGGTACTTATCAGGCTGTTGGCCCTCTCCCCCTGTATCTCAGTGTGGGCAGCAGCAGCGGTGAAGGAGTCCGATCCTCGAGCTTCCACCCCTGTGTGTGTCTCCTCTTCCGCCAAAGTGCTGGGCATCCAATAGAATCACCTAGTGCTTTGACCAATCGGGAAACAGGCCTCACTAACTTGCCTCCTGATTGGCGGGGAGGCACTGTGGTGTGAAAATAGCAAAAATGTATTCGCTATGATCACACAATGGTGTGGGATCAGGGCACACTCTCTGCGTCCCAAGCCCACCTTTTTTTAAAGTCTATTAGAGCCTCTGGCTATAGTCAGGTGCTTAAAAAAAAAACATCCCCTCCCACCCCAGCCATAGGTGTCCATGGGTCCGGCGTCCTGAAAGGGGCCAGGCACATGGATAGGGAGGCGGTGGCAGGGATAGGGGGAGCGGCGCCCGTGTGCCCACAATGCATAGGCCGCCACTGATATATACTTTTTTTTTCAATAGAAAAATATTTATAGAATTATATGTGCCATTTTGTCTGCCCAGTAAAACTTTTTATTGAAACCAGCAAGCCCAGTGAATCATAGTAACTTCTTTAAAAATGATAAGTATAGTAACAATAATATATGTGGTAATATATACATGGGGTCTTCAAAAAGTTTCTGCACTTTTATATTTTTGTTGGAAATGGTGAGGGTGGGAGGAGTTTTGCTGATGACATTAAATATTTGGTACGACCCTTGGAAAAATGCATCACAAAGGAAGGTGACTGTGTAGAAAAGTGATGTAATTTGTTTCTGGTATTCTTAATAAAAAGAGTTAAAAAAAGTGGTAAAACTTTTTGAAGAACCTTAATAATAATATATATACTACCTGTCGTAAATTGTAAGCATATCAAAATTTACCTAAGTAAACCTCTTACTTTACATAAGTAAGTTACCATTGACCATTACAATAAATAAATAAATAAATAAATAAATAAGTAAGATCATTTAAAAGATATGAATATATATATATATATATATATATATATATATATATATATATATATATATATATATATATATATATATATGTTACATACTCAAGAAGCATCTGTCTATATACCCTATCATCCCACACTTATGAACTAGAATCAAGCCATAGGTGGATCAAATCTTGGCTGGTTCAGCAGGGAACAGCTGAGATTTGATTTGATTTGATTTTTGATTTGATTAAATATTTGGTACGACCCTTGGAAAAATGCATCACAAAGGAAGGTGACTGTAGAAAAGTGATGTAATTTGTTTCTGAAATTCTTAATAAAAAGAGTTAAAAAAGTGGTAAAACTTTTTGAAGAACCTTAATACTAATATACTACCTGTCGTAAATTGTAAGCATATCAAAATTTACCGGTGGGTGTGGCTCTTACCATTGGCTGGTGTTAGAAGGGCAACATGTCGAAGCATATGAGTGCTCCTCTGTCCCGGAGACAATTCGGTGGAGGTGGTCCTCCGAGTTGCATTCTGGGAGACGGTATTTATGGGACAGACGCCATGTTTTGGGTTCGTTTTACAGCCACCTGCTGGCCCTCCTGGCCGACAGGTATGCGATAGAGTGCTACCTCGTGGTCCTCCGTTCCGAAGGCCCGCACGGATGCGGTGCGCGGGTGGGCCCAGAAGCATGTCTGGGGCTTACCACAGCAGCTGAGGAATGGTCCTGAGCTGTCTATCCAGAGTGAAGAAGCTGGACAACCGAGAAGATCCCAGGGGAGGACCCGTCATGGAAGGATCATGCAGAGTGCTGGTCTGGAGAGGGGCCTGGTGACTCGGTTGGAGGACATATCCTAAAAGTAGTTCTATAGCATAGTACTGCCGGGTTGGCTTAGAGGTCCAAGTACTGTGTCTGACATTCACCGCAAAATTTAATACATCCTGTGGCAGAGGATCATACGGGTTTATTTCAAGCAAGTCTGTGGCAGAGACTTTTGTTCGTGCTACGTACTGGCTGCTAGCCAAGTGAGAGAGGCCTATCCAGGCGAGCAAAGATTGTGTCCCACAAGGGGATTGCATCCGATTACAATTATTCAACTTTA
Source organism: Lithobates clamitans (assembly GCA_037952925.1). Taxonomy (NCBI): domain Eukaryota; kingdom Metazoa; phylum Chordata; class Amphibia; order Anura; family Ranidae; genus Lithobates; species Lithobates clamitans. The sequence continues at coordinate 550,356 of JBBGZY010000797.1, read as the reverse complement.
AAGGACATTCTCAAGAATCCTAAAGAAAGGTATTTAAACTTCCCTGCAGCTTCCCTCCTGCCTCTTTCATGCTACTTCCTTTGTTACTTGGTTTAATAAAGCATTGAAAACGTACTCAAGTGTTGGTGCTTTCATCGTCCAGAGGTAAACTCAACGGAACCCTAGACCCGGTGCCGGTGAAGCAGGGGTGTCGAGAGTGAAGGTAACAAGCCCGCTTAAATCAGCAACTCCACCGAGAGTTAGTGCTACATATACCTATACCTTTTTTTCTATTAATATTTTCATGCAATTTTTTTAACCTTTATTATTTAAAGCAAATTTGAAAAAAAGCACCTTTTTTGTCATTTGTAAAAAAATATTTTTTGTCAACAATTATTTATTTTAGAACTAACACTCATCCAAAAAATAAAAAAATCCCCAGTTCTTCCACATTCTTATTACAGCATTATGTTATTACATAAGAAATATAATAACATTTTTTTTCAAGACAAAATGCCAGTAATTACCTTATACAGCCCAATTTCTGTTTCTTGTTTTGTAAGAAGCCTAGGCTTATAACATCATGCACAGCTCTCTCTCTCTCTCTCACTTTTGTGAGAGTTTGCCAGGAAGGGAGGGGGGGGGGAGTCATAAGAGGGCCAATCAGTGCTGCAGGGCTGCAGAGCTGGAGGTGTGCCTCTGTGTGTCTGTGTAAATCCAGGAAGTCTACAGGCAGCAGCTTCAGCTGCCCACAGCTAAATTGGTTGCAGCCAGACTCAGTGGAGGGAGATTTCTGCAGTATATTTAGCAAGTGCAGAATCACAGTATATATAAAATAATATGCAAAGTGGTTGAAGGGAAGATTCAGAATGGCAAAGATGTTTTTATTACAAATTATGTGAGAAAACTGCAGTTCCTCTTTAAAGCTATCTTATGCTTTCCCTCAACAGTAGCCTGCCAGGTCCAGTAGTTCAGTGGCAATAATAATGTCTGATTATGTATCTGTATAATTCTGTATATTTTAATGTGTAATTTTTCAGTAGACACTATGCTAAATATGTGGATACGCCTGTTCATACTTCACTGGCATGTCCAGTAATGTTTTGTACTACCATATTTGTAAACACAATAAAAACCTATTGAAAGAAAAAAAGTCGCACTGGACTTTCTGCACGCAGAGAGGGTTTTTTTATTCATCTTTTACAGGAACAGTACAATTTAAAACAGCAGCTACCCTTTATTTTTCATTTATTTTATGTCAACATTTAAATTACATTTGCACGAGTGAAGTATTGGTATTCAGTTTTACAAACTTATAAACACTGCCAACTACTGGTTAAAGAATATATCTTTACTAAATACTGATGTACAGTAGTTGTTGCAGAAAATAAAATTCTGTATTCAAACACCCCTACTCAATTACTACTGCTTATATTAGTCCCATTTCAGATCTCAGTTTTATAAATCTGTTTCTTGTAAGCTGTTTTGTCAAAGCATCTGCAATCATGTAATTAGTTTCACAATATGTAAACACAAATACATTTTATTCAACCAGTTCATGAATGTAACGGTGTCTGACGTAAATATGCTGTGTTCTTGCATTGATCTTCTCGTCGGTGTCAAGTTCTTGATTGTGACATTGGCTCTCCGAGATCTTCAAGCAATTGATGTAACCACACAGCTTCTTGATTGGCATAGGCAGCAGCAATGTATTCTGTCTCTGTAGAAGACAAAGCTACTGAGATCTGATTCTTGCTGGACCAAGATATAGGACTGTAAGCCCCGGTTCACACAGGGGCTGCACGACTTGCAGGTCGCCTCACCGAGGCGACCTGCACACGACTTCCACGGCGACTTGCAAAACGACTTCTGTATAGAAGTCTATGCAAGTCGCCTCAAGTCGCCCCCAAAGAAGTACAGGAACCTTTTTCTAAGTCGGAGCAACTTGCGTCGCTCCTATTAGAACGGTTCCATTGTACACAACGGGAGGCGATTTGTCAGGCGGCTAGGTCGCCTGACAAGTCGCCCCTGTGTGAACCGGCACTTATCTAATTTGAACAAATAAGCACTTGTGGATTTGCCAGTGCTTAGGTCACCTGCCCAGTCAGAGATTTTGTAGGATTAGAGTCAGGTGTATGATTAACCAATTATACCAAACAGGCACTAATGATTGTCAATTTCATATGTAGGTTGAGGCCGGGTTCACACTGGTACAACACGACAGTCGTATCACTTTGGATCTGTCTTTGCCCTGCGACTTGAAGTCCGACATGCGTCTGACTTCAATGAACAGGGATCCGACTTTGACCCCTGACAATACCAGGCACCGTGTCTGGTATGAATCTTTAATGGTAACTCCACTCAAATTAAAATAAAAAATGGCATGGGTTCCCCCTCCAAAATCCATACCAGACCCTTATCTGAGCACACAGCCCGGCAGGTGAGGCTAGGGGGTGGGGACAAGCGAGCGCCCGCCTCCTAAACCATACCAGGCCACATGCCCTCAACATGGGAGGTGGGTGTTTTGGGGCAGGGGGGCCCTGCGCCCCCCACCCCCAGAGCACCTTGTTCCCATGTTGATGAGGACAACGGCCTCTTCCCGACAACCCTGGCCATTGGTTGTCAGGGTTGTCAGGCCCCCAGATCCCAGCCCCCCACCCTGTGTGAATGAGTATGGGGTACATTGTACCCCTACCCATTCACCTGAAAAAAAAATTCAAAAATAAAACACAGCACACAGGTTTTTAATATATATATATACCCCATACTCATTCACAAAGGATGGGGGGGCCAGGATCTGGGGGCTCCCTTGTTAAAGGGAGCTTCGAGATTTCGATAAGCCCTCCGCCCGCAGACCCCAACAACCAATGGCCAGGGTTGTCGGGAAGAGGCCCTTGTCCCCATCAACATGGGGACAAGGTGCTTTGGGGTGGAGGGGCGCAAGGCCCCCCCGCCCCAAAGCACCAACCACACATGTTGAGGGCATGTGGCCTGATACGGTTCAGGAGGGGGGGCACTTGCTCGTTATAGGCTGCATGCTCAGATAAGTGTCTGGTATGGATTTGGGGGGGGACCCCAACACAGTTTTTTTCCGCGTGGGGGTTCCCCTTAAAAACGATACCAGAGCGAAGGGCCTCGTATTGTCATTGATCAAAGACGCATCCCTGTTCATTGAAGTCGGACGCATGTCTGGTATGGATTTTGGGAGGACCCCACGTAGATTACTTGAAGAAACAGAAGGATTTGAGGCAGCCGACATCCACAGAAGATCTGTGGTTAGTTCTCTGAGATGTTTGAAACAAACTACCTGCCGAGTTCCTTTAAAAACTGTGTACAAGTGTACCTAGAAGAATTGATGTTGTTTTGAAGGCAAAGAGTGGTGAGACCAAATTTTGATTTGATTTTGATTTCTCTTTTGTTCATTTAATTTTTTATTTTGTTAATTGATAAAAATGAACTACTATCACTACTATTTCTGAAAGCATTCTTGGTTTACAGCATTTTTTTCACACCTGCCTAAAACTTTTGCATAGTGGCGTATATGATTTATACATATTTGACCTGGATTTCAGTGTGAAAGATAAGTGAAAGCTGAAGAAATGTTTCCTGGAGGTGGAAGAATAGATACAGCATGAAATAATTGTATGTCTGCTGAAGGAATGGGTAAATCTTCTATGGAAAGAATGTACAGCGGAGTAATCTGCAAAGCACTAAGATTCACCAGGTTTGGCTGCCCTTCTCAAGCCATTCCTTGGAGGCATTAACGGATAGACTGTGGGTGGCCACACATCCCTTTGATCTCTACTCACTCTGCAGACATATTTTGTCAGACCAAATCCCCTATGAAGATGCAAACACTTTAAAGAGGAAATGTAATTTGTCACCTGTGCGACATATGGGCTTGCCTATTCAGTAATAAAAGTGAGACAACTTTTTCAGTTTTTATGAGAAGCAGTCATTCAGTTTGGCAAATGTATCTATTTTATCTACTTCATTTTCACTTATGTGTGGTTATAGGTCTACATTTTTTTATCTTGCTACCTAGTGTGAGTATTTCACATAAAAAGGGAAGGGTTATCTCAGATAAATCAAAGCAAGCAATCATATTGATAAGATGAATATTCCCACGCTACCTTAATCAGAACACAGTGAAACACTAGTTGCAGCTAACACCTAACACCGGACTGGTAAATCCGTACCAAAATATATAAAAAAATCAATAAGTGGTGTTGCGCTCTAGTAAGTATCAAATCACTAAAAAAATAAAGTGCTGTATATTCATGATATACATCAAATGTGCAAATGATCATATTACACAGTAAAAAGTGCTAAGTGCTCAAAATGGAATAATCTCAGATATACTTCACAGTGTACAAGTTATTCCAAAATTATAGCATTCAGATCGATAGTAAATTAAAAGTGCTAGTGCTGACAGGGTACAAGAATAAAGTCCAAAAGTGCACATAAATCTTCAAACAAATACGTAAGGCGCAATGAATAAAGTGCTGTGCTCCAAGTGACACTCTGTGCAAGTATAATCTTTTGTGAATAAGTGATAATAGTCCTCTTCGGTGTAAAAACACCTCAGCGTGCAATGGCTCCTTACCTTACCGCTGTAAGATAACAGCGTAATGATTAGTGGTGATGAACAAATCTGGGATCCTGCCCCTAGCGTTCCTTTTGTATGATAATATGCAGGGGGGCATCAATGGAGCTTGATATCCTGGTAAGGCTTGGTAACCTGATGGATGATCCTCATTTGTAGTGCTATATCGCCTCCGTGTTAATTAGTGATGATGGAAATCCTCCCAGATAGGTACATAAATAACATGAAGAAAGAAAGCGGGGGGACCTAGATAGTGAAGTATGTAAAAACTGGGTGTTTTAATAAGTTGCAGCCAATAATAATACTCACATTAAAAACACATCTACAAACGAAAAACAAAACGAGCAGCGAGCTCGTGGCCTGACGTAATTTCCAGTGCCCATCTAGCCCGACGCGTATTGTCACGATCACGTGACTTCCTCAGGAATGGGGAAATAAAGGGGAAGGCCATCTTTGGCCGCCCTTTCCTCATGGGATTGTGGCATCGGCATTTAGGAATCAATTTGAGGTTCTCTCAGGTAATTTTAAATTTGATAGGCTATTTAGGGTCAGGTGATTCAAGGGGTTATAGAAAGTTAATAGATTAATTAGGGATTGGTCAGGTGTTTTAGAAGGTTCTGGAAGGTCAAGAGGTCAGTTAGGATTGGTCAGTAAAGGTCATATGACCTTTTAGAATATTCTAGAAGGCCTTTTCTGGCCTATTTAAGGGAGATGTTCAGTCAGGATTTTGCCAGTCACCAGAGAAAATACAGCGCAAAGAGCTCTGGCAAAAGTGGCTATTATACTATTGGATCCTGTAGTTTTCTCTGGCGGCATGAAGACCCTGGTACGTCAGCTACTGGAACGAGCGGAGGCGGCTGGAGGAGAAGAATGGATCCGGCATTGCCTTGCCTTACCTGCGGGTCAAGATTCTGGTGGAGCTGAGAGAAGATCGGAAACAGCGCCGAGACTGAGTGGTGAAGATGGATCTCGGCAGCGTCCATGTTGGGTCGCTGAAGAAGTGTTCCTGGCGCCTGTAGTTCCGGAGGTCGAGAGGCAGGAAGACGTCACGCAAGCCGAAGAAGAGGGGCGTAGAGCGAGCAAGAGGAAGCGTCTTCCGAGGAGGAGCTTCAGTCCGGCTCCGCCCGCGAAGGAAATTGGGAGGCGAGAGAGGTCGGTTTCGTCCTCGGGTAGTCGGCGCACATGCGCGACTACTTTGAATTATAGAAGAGATGGGCGAAACGATCCGGTGACGTCTGAGTCTATCGTACGGTCGCCTGAGCAACCGAAACGATCAGATCATCAGCTGGGGCTCCTCAGTCACAGCAGGGAAACACTTGGGGAACCTAGCTTGGTTCCTCCTACTTTTCAAGCAGCCGGCATTCCAATTCCTGTGCGGTGTTCTTCGCCAATTGCTACTAATGGAGTCAATAGTGCTACAGCTGGTGAGTGTACAGCTTTCTCCCAACTCTCTGAATTGTCTTCTTCTTAATAGCAACTTATTGCAGTTATGCGTGCACAATCTTTTTCTCAAGCAGGAGTGTCCGGATGTACGGATGATAGCGCAGCAGGGGTTTGGTCGGCTGTTCTAGCTGAACCAAGGCCTATACCTCAGAAGTCTATTGTTTCCTCACAAGATGCTAACAGCCCAGTGGGCACTGGGCCTGGAAAAGGGTTTAGAGAATGCATGCCTTGTTTTCTTTCTCCTCTGGGTTTTCATTTGCCTTCATCTTTAGGGGAGAAAATCTGGAGAGAGGAATTTCCATATCTAAATTTGATTCTTCCCCTTTCTAGAGAATTTCTTGAATATGAGGGGAGGGATGATAAGCCAGAGGAGGACCGGCGGAAGCCGTTGATTAAATCATTTTACAGTTGGTTACAAGCCTTTTGTATATACCGCTAATACTGTTTCTACTGCTGCTGTACTAGCTATAAGAAGGGTTTATGTTTTGCATACAATGATAGCCAATGTAAATGGTTATCTGCTTGCAAATATAAGCACGAGTGTGCTTTTTGCTCAGGCAACCACCCGATCTCTAAGTGTTTTCGAAAGCTGCAAGCAAGTCAAAAGGAAGGTTTTTCCAAAAGCAGCTACGCCAGTGATGTTTCAAAGAATTCTTCCGTGGTTGCAAATTTATCCAAACCTGCAGATGGCTTCTCTGTTAATTGAGGGTTTCTCGGTAGGTTTTTCATTACCAGAATATCAAGGTACTGGTTGTAAGCCGGTTAAAAATTTGAAGTCGGTCGAAGAATATCCTCATTTGGTGCGTAAAAAATTATTAAAAGAGGTGGCAGCGGGAAGAATGGAGGGACCTTTTGATTGTCCCCCTTTCGTTAATTTTCGGATTTCCCCATTGGATTTGGTTCCCAAAAAAGAGCCGAATGAATTTCGTCCCATCCATCATTTATCATTCCCATTTGGCAGTTCCTTAAATGATCAAATTGATACTGATTCCTTGTCAGTTTCTTATACATCTTTTGATGCTGCAGTATCTAAGCTGCGTTCGTTAGGGACTAATGCATTAATGGCGAAGGTAGATATACAATCTGCCTTTCGGCTTCTTCCTTTAAATCCTGATTGTTTTAATTCCCTGGGTATTAATTTCGAGGATACATTCTATTTTGATAAGGCTCTGCCAATGGGATGTTCTATTTCTTGTTTTTATTTTGAGGCCTTCTCCACTTTTTTAGAATGGGTGTTAAGTAAAGTAACTGCCTCTGATTGCTTTATCCACTATCTTGATGATTTTTTATTTATGGGTTCGGGAGGTTCAAACGATTGTTTGCATTTATTAAAATCTTTTCAATTAGTAGGCAATTATTTTGGGATTCCATTGGCAGAAGAAAAAACTATTTTCCCAACTAATTGCATTGAATTTTTGGGAATAACTTTGGACACGATCGCCATGGAATTTCGATTGCCCACTGAAAAAATGTATAGGCTTACTCAGTTTCTGTGGTTATACCTTAGAAGACATAAAGTAACTTTAAAAGAAATGCAATCATTGTTAGGTCAATTGGCATTTGCAACAAGAATTCTGCCTATGGGTAGGGTCTTTTCCAGACACTTATACACATCCATTTCGGGTTTTAAATATCCGTCCTCACATATTAGACTTACTCTGGATATGAAGCAAGACTTGCTGGTTTGGTTAGAATTTTTGGAACAATTTAACGGGAGAACTTTGTGGCAACAGGACTTTATTATCGATAGTGACTTTCAGCTTTCAACTGATGCCGCTGGCTCGGTTGGTTTTGGTACAATTTGGAGAAATCATTGGTGTACATCTACTTGGCCTTCCAGGTGGATCACGAATGTTTTTTGCAAAAACATAGTTCTTTTAGAGCTGTTCCCTATTATTGTCTCTTTAGAACTCTGGGGTTCTTTCTTTACTAATAAGAGGTTGTTATTTAGTACTGACAATAAAGGTGTTGCTTTTGCGGTTAACAGCCTCTCATCCAAATCTCCTCCAGTGGTTTCTTATTTACGTCATTTAGTTTTTCTATGCCTGAAGTGGAACATTTGGATAAAGGCTAAGTATATCCCAGGTAAGACTAACATAATTGCTGATGCTCTCTCTCGCCTACAGATGGACCGGTTTTTCGAATTAATGCCAGAGGCAGATGTGGTGGGGCACCTTGCCCTTCACATCTGTGGGATCTGATTTGATCTTTCAGCATATTAAGAATTCTGCAGCCCCTTCTACTTGGAAGAATTATACTTCTTTGTGGCTTTTATGGTCTAATTTCTTGCTAGCATTGAACATTCCTGTTTCTTCTCATTCGGAAAGTATTGTACTTTTATTTCTTCACTCGTTAATTCAGAAGAAATATTCCTGGTCTCATATTAGTAAAACTTTGTCAGGGATTTCCTTTTTTCTTCGCCTTTACAATCTGCCTCCGTGTCACAGTTTTTTCTCTGTGAGACAGGTTTTAAAGGGGTATAGGAGGATCACTTTTCGGAAAGATGTCAGGTCTCCTATTACACAAGACTTTGTTTGGCAACATATCAGGTATACTCTTCGGATTACGAAGCCATCCTTTTTTTTTCGGTTTTTACAATGACATTTTTTGCTGCATTCCGAATTTCAGAAGTTTTACCTTCTTCGCGGGCCAGTAATTTAGGAATTTTATCATCAAATGTTAAGTTACTTTCTGATGGTTTACGTATTTTCCTGCGTTTTAGTAAAACAGACCCTCACGGTTTGGGGTCCTGGATAAATTTGAAAGAATGTATGGATGTTAGTATTTGCCCGGTAAAAGCTTTCCGTTCTTATTTTGAATTGCGTCCCGATATTTCAAATTTTTTATTTATTCATAAGGATGGTTCTCCACTAACTATTTATCAATTTTCGGCAGTCTTGAAAAAATGTTTGGTACACCCACAATTGAGTCATTTAAAGCTTACGTGTCATTCCTTTCGAATTGGGGCGGCTACTGAAGCCGCTCGGATTGGATTGCAAGACAATATCATCAAGAAAATAGGGAGATGGAGTTCGAATTCTTTTCAGTTGTACATTCGCCCTTCTTAAATTGTTATTCTGTTTCAGGTTTTCACCGCACAGTTTGGATTGTGGGTCATTCTTTTATTTTTTGGGCGCAGCAGAGAGCAGCAAATAGAATATATTCTGAAAATTTGGGACTGGATCCTTCATCTTTTCGCATTCATTGGTATGGACGGAGGGGTATGTTGTGGGAAGATTTGGTTTTTTAATTAGGTAGATTGTATGCTTTATATGCTTCACCGGATATACTTATAATACATCTTGGTGGTAACGACATTGGTAAGATGAAAACTTTAGCTTTGATTTCTTCTATGAAAGATACATTTAGATTTTTACGTCTAACTTCGCCAGACACGGTTTTGTTTTTTTCAGAGATTATACCACGTTTATGTTGGTCAAATTCTTTAGTTTTCAAACCTCTGGACAAAGTTTGTAAAAGGATAAATAAGGCTATGGAAAAATTTCTAGTCCCTGACTTAGGTTTGTCGTTTCGTCATCTGGAACTTGAAGGTGGTTTGCCAGGTTTGTATAGACTTGACGGCATACATTTATCTGACGTAGGTTTGGATATTCTTAATTTGGATTTACAAACATGCATAGAGTCGGCCGCGGTCTGGGGTTGTGTTGACAGAAGAGTTGATGTTATCAACTCTTCTGTCGATTGGGAGATTTAAGACAAAGATTTGATGAGAAATGCTGAGTCAGCTCGAGTCTCAGTGGCTGGGTTAAGTATGGTTTATTGATAAATTAAATTTTGGTTGAGAATATGTTTTATGAGAATGAATTTGATGTTATAAACAAAAAAATTATTTGGTATAAAAAACCAATAAATCAGGCCGTGGCCAATTTTATCCAATAAATAATAGAATAAAATAATTTATTATACTTATATTTGTGTGTTGTTTATTTTTTTACCTATGCATGTTTGTGGATTTGCATGATGGCTACTATCCCATGGAAACTAGCACCAGAAGTGTCTTTAAATAGGTTCATCGTTGTATCTAACGAGCGGCCATTTTCTTGTAGTCCTATGGATAAAAACATATGGCTGCTATTTTCTAGTGGATGTTCATAGCAATCTATATCCGCGGCCATTTTATTGTAGTCTACCATTAGTAAACACAGCAGCGGCCATTTTCCAACTGAGCTACAGCCTTTTTATCTGTAGATCAGTTGAAAAATGGCCACTTTCAGAAAAATGGCCGCTTCCAGACACTTTTGGTGCTAGTTTCCATTCCCTGAGGAAGTCACGTAATCACAAATAGAGCTTTCTTTTGGTGGTATTTGATTACCTCTGCGATTTTTATTTTTTGCGCTATAAACAAAATAAGAGCGACAATTTTGAAAAAAACGCATTCTTTTTTACATTTTGCTATAATAAATATCCCCCAAAAATATATAAAAAAACATTTTTTTTCCTCAGTTTAGGCCGATACGTATTCTTCTACATATTTTTGGTAAAAAAAATCGCAATAAGCATTGATTGGTTTGCGCAAAAGTTATAGCATTTAATAAAATAAAATAGGGGATAGTTTTATGGCATTTTTATTAATAATTTTTTTTTTACTAGTAATGGCAGCGATCAGCGATTTTTATTGTGACTGCGACATTATGGCAGACATGTCAGACATTTTTGACACATTTTTGGGACTATTGTCATTTATACAGCAATCAGTGCTATAAAAATGCATTGATTCCTGTATAAATGAAACTGGCAGTGTAGGGGTTAACCACTAAACCACTAGGGGGCAGGGAGGGGTTAAGTCAGTACTAGGGGAGTGATTTCTAACTGTAGGGGGGATGGGCTAGCTGTGTCACTACTCTGATCACTGCTCCCGATGACAGGGAGCAGAGATCAGCTACACTTGTCAATGGCAGAACGGGGAGATGCTGTCTACATCAGCATCTCCCCATTCGTCCTCTCCGTGTGGCGATCGCGGGTACCCCCGCGGCGATCGAGTCTGCAGGACCCGCGACCCGACTCACGGAGCTCCCGGCCGGCGCACGTGCGTGCCGCAGGCGGCACGCACGCAATGGCACGTCTAAAAATTCAAATGGACGTACCTGTACGTCCATTTGCCCAGCCGTGCCATTCTGCCGCCGTACATCGGCGTGCGCCAGTCGGGAAGGGGTTAATATGAGTATTATTATTATTGGTTGCAACTTAATAAAACACACAGTTTTTACATACTTCACTATCTAGGTCCCCCTACTTTCTTTCTTCATGTTATTTATGTACCTATCTGGGAGGATTTCCATCATCACTAATTAACACAGGGGCGATATAGCACTACAAATGAGGATCATCCACCAGGTTACCAAGCCTTACCAGGATATCAAGCTCCATTGATGCCCCCCTGCATATTATTATACATAAGGAATGCTAGGGGCGATCTATTGCAAGATCCCGGATTTGTTTATCACCACTAATGATTATTACGCTGTTACCTTACAGCAGTGCACACTGAGGTGTTTTTACACAGAAGAGGACTATTATCACTTATTCACAAAAGATTATACTTGCACAGAGTGTCACTTGGAGCACAGCACTTTATTCATTGCGCCTTACGTATTCGTTGGAAGATTTATGTGCACTTTTGGATTTTATTCTTATACCCTGTCAGCACTAGCACTTTTAATTTACTATCCATCTGGATGCTACGATTTTGGAATAATTGTGCACTGTGAAGTATATTTGAGATTATTCAATTTTGAGCACTTAGCACTTTATACTGTGTATTATGATCATTTGCACATTTGATGTATATCATGAATATATAACTTTATTTTTTAGTGATTTGAAACTTACTAGAGCACAACACCACTTATTGATTTTTTTTATATAACCAATCATATTAACATCTGCTGACCGCTGGCGTATGAAAGATTGATTCTGATTGGTGCTATGAGTTGTCTGAGAGAGTTATTCTTTCCAACAGTATAGACTATGAGCTAGGGTGGCAAGGCTGCTGGTGGAAGTACATCACAATATGCATTTGACTGCAAGTAATAGATTCCCCTGTAAAGTAAAAAGTTTCTAACTACTTCCTGACTACCAGAGCAATTTTTGTTGCTTTCCCTGTGCAGTTTGCACCCCAACAAACTCAGCATTCCAACCATGGCACCCACTACCATACTACAATGGGACCCCCAATGCACTTGTACATTTTGGTTGATGGAATATTGTACTATATAACTGGGGAGATATACTAAAACTGGTGCACACAGAATCTAGCTCAGCTGTGCATAGTAACCAATCAGCTTATAGCTTCAGCTTGTTCAATTTAGCTTTGATATTCAAACCTGGAAGCCAACTGGTTACCATGCACCACTGCACCAGATTCTGTGTGCACCAGTTTTAGTACATCTCCCCCCACAGTAACTATATAATTATGGTTCAAGTGTATGTAAAGGTAAAACTTTTTTTAGTTTTGGACATAGTAAGTAAGGGCTAGACCTCTCGCAATTGTTTCTGCCGTTTGTGTCCCTACTGGAAAGATTCATCCCTCTATTTGTCCTGATGACCATTGCCACTGAGACAGAAAGTGAGGGAAAATCTAAAATCTTAGAGTTGTTGCCAGAGCAAGTGAGTGAGGATAACCTGATGGGGACAAACATTCTAGTGATAACTAAGACTGAAATTTCCCACACTTTGGGAAAATTGTATTTAATTTCCTGTGCTTCTTCAGAAAATTAAGTGAAGGAAAACCTCTACAGCGGGACACAGACCTAAAAATAACATAGCAAGTTTTTTTCCCTAGTCTATCTGACACAACAAAAACGTTTTGACATTGCATTACTTTAAAGTGGAGTTCCACCCACTTTTACAACTCTTCAGCATCCCTCACTTAACTGTGCACTGTAAACGAATTGGATATTTTTACATTTTTTTTCTCAGCACCTACTGTATATCTGCTGTATTCATTTTTCACTTCCTCCTCCCTGGTCGTGGCCCATCGCATCATTTCCTGTTTGCAATGCCTTCTGGGAAGGGGCGGCAACTTCCTCTGACACTGTTGTTGCTATGGAAACCTGACCTGAAACCTATTACACTGCTTGTGCTGCACTGAGTATGTGCGAGATCTGCAAGGATGAGATCCAGGAAGAAATACAGTCTGGCTTCAGATGCCCACACTTAAGATGGCCACGGCCTGCTGTAAGTTTATAAAATAACAAACTACTGCTATAAACTAACAAAACAGACCTTAGTTTACAGACTAGCTTTACTGGAATACATTAAGCTTGTGTATTATAGGGGTATTTTTATTTAAAAAGTATAACTTTGGCCAGAACATCACTTTAAGGACTACTGTGGTGCCCTCACCCGCGAACCCAATACCCCCCCCCCCCAGTGAGCCAAACTAAATTTACATGTGCCGCTCAAAGCTCCACCAGGTCCTCATATGTAGCAACTGCTTGGGGTTCAGACAAGGACAACTCGTCCCAGCTGTAGACATCTAATGGAAAGGGGAAACGTCCTGGAAGTTGTACATCTCTGCAAAACCCCGTAAGAAGGTTATGATGGCTTCAGCCTGGGCTCCAACCAGGTCATACCTGGGTGCATGGCGTGGCCTGTTGAAGCCCAGGCTGAGGCTGTCATACACCTTCTTACGGGGTTTTGCAGAGATGTACAACTTCCAGGACTTTTCCCCTTTCTATTTGATGTCTACAGCTGGGACGAGTTGTCCTTTTCTGAACCCCAAGACTTTTCCATTAGGAGACTAGTGAGGTCTTTCCTCTGTTCTCTTCTCCTAGCCGTATATTCCTTTTTAAAACATTTGCATGTAGCACATCTGGTTGGCCTCCAGTCCTGCCCCTCTCTCCTACAGTCTAAGTGCCTCTGTATAAGGACAATCCCTTATATCAGTAAAAGACTGATACCAAATCAAATTCATTAGTTGCATCATATTCATTAATATACAGAAGAGGGGTCTATATGACTCTATATGAGGGGATGACATTGTCATCAGCCTCCATCCCTATAAAATATACAAAAGAGAACAAGGAAGCGGGACTTTAAATGAAGTACAGGGTGGGTCAAATATTGTGTGGAGTTATAATTAACATATCTGTAATATGTGTAAAAAAAGTAGGACATTGTCCCATAATAATAATGCATATTCGATAGAAAAATTATATACTACACACGATTGAATACCTGCATAAAGTAAAATAATGAATGAAAAACTTTATTTCATACATAAATACATAATTCATAAATAATTCAAAAAATAAATAGCACATGATACGTATTGAAAAGCCCAAGATATGATAGCACATGATGGAAATATAATCAAATATATAATGCATGAACAAAATCCACAATGATGTGGTAGGATACAGTATATGATTTAAACATGTCATCTGTTGTCTCAACGCATTTCATGACTTGGTGTCACTCACCAGGAGCAAGAGTGTAAACGTGTAAGATAGCTCTGTAATGACATATTTATGCATTTTTAGTTGGTCTAATATAGTCACAAGTGTGAAAAATAAAAGAAATGAGGGTAAAATACCCTATATAATACTTACAGGGTATCTATGTGCAATTGATACAGTACTGAGGGTCATGTGTATCCCCACATGGGGAACATCTTTTTCGGGAGCTGAGATGGTATATTAAGTGGCAGACAGCCCAACAGGCAACCCGCCACAGGACGTCATGCGTGGCGATCTGAGCTGCATTGTGTCTTTAACACCTTCTGGATTGGTACACCTTGAACTTGGAACAAGATGGCAGCTCTCATTCACAGGACAGAGGAAGTTCAAAGTAGATAAATCCAATCATTAAAACTTTGCTTTACCACGTTAATGTGATTTTCAAAAGGTTTTGGTCTTCTTTGAAATAATATCTGTCAATCCTGCCATGAAGGTGTTTGTACAGGCTCTTCATGTTACATAGTGGAACCTAATGGATCAGCAGCACATTGAACATTATTAAATATTGCCTGTTAAAGATGATGAATTGCGTATGGCATAGAGCAATGAACAGCTACTGGAGCTGTCCAGCAGCTGCAACTGTCACTTTACAGCAGTGCTGACTCCTGAATGCACATATTACTATAGGATTATCTTTTTCCTCATAAAAACAATTGAATGGCTTCCCAACTTCATGAGATGGACAAAGAGCGACTCGTAGCACAAAGTATGTATGCAAATGACAAACCCCTGCCATGTCTCTGGTAACAAGGACCATGAGGAGTATTTCCCCAATTTTTTATTCACTTTTTTTTCTTTATTTTGCTTTTCAAAATAACATATATCATTTAAAGATCAGATAAAAGGTTTAGTGTAGTAAAACACTTTTTGATAGTTAGAGAATACATTTTTATAGACATCTTTACATCAGGCCAAAAAGAGGGACAACTAAGGAAGAAAGAGGGACAGAGGAATTTGGTTCTAAAAGAGGGATGGTCCCTCCAAAAGAGGGACAGTTGGAGGGTATTCATTTTCACTAAATTAGGTGAAATTGCTCCCTTAGCAAAAAATAAATTATAATAAGAAATAAAAAATAACACAAGTACCAAAAACACATTCTTCATGTTCTAATTATGTTATAGTGCAGTGTTTCTCAACTCCAGTCCTCAAAACGCCCCAACAGGTCATGTTTTCAGGCTTTCCGTTATTTTGCACAGGTGATTTGATCAGTTTCACTGCCTTAGTAATTACCACAGCCATTTCATCTGAGAGAAATCCTGAAAACATGACCTGTTGGGATGCCTTGAGGACTGGAGTTGAGAAATACTGTTATGCCGTGTACACACGATCGGACATTCCGACAACAAAATCCATGAATTTTTTTCCCACGGTTGTTGGCTCAAACTTGTCTTGCATACACACGGTCACACAAATCTTGCCGGAAATTCCAAACGTCAAGAATGCGCTGACGTACTACACGTACGAAGAGCCGAGAAAAATTAAGTTCAATAGCCAGTGCGGCTCTTCTGCTTGATTCCGAGCATGCGTGGAACTTTGTGCGTCAGAATTGTATACACACGATCGGAATTTACGACAACGGATTTTGTTGTCGGAAGATTTGAGAACCAGCTCTCAAATTTTGTGTGACGGAAATTCTGATGGAACGTGTTCGATGGAGCCTACACACGGTCGGAATTTCCGACAACAAGCTCCCATCGAACATTTTCTGGCGGAAAATCCTATCGTGTGTACGGGGCATTATG
This sequence comes from Lithobates clamitans, assembly GCA_037952925.1. Lineage (NCBI taxonomy): Eukaryota > Metazoa > Chordata > Amphibia > Anura > Ranidae > Lithobates > Lithobates clamitans. The sequence goes on along the minus strand of JBBGZY010000797.1, from coordinate 534,106 downwards.
GTGAAAGTAGAATTCCAGCAAAAATTTGTTTTAGAATAGGGAAGGGGAGAGCCTCTGGTAAATTTTTGGTGATGTCCCAACTTATCCAACCTTCCTTTTTGCCATAGAGGTCACTGGGACAGAAAGACAGGAGAAATCCAAAATGTTATATGTGTCACCAGAACAGAAATAGAGGGCATTTCTTTTCATGGGAACACCTGTTGCAGAGACAGCTTCAAAAATAGGATATCTCTGTCTAATTATCTCCTGTTGTGGACCTTGGACATGCTGTGAGTTAAAGTCTCCATGCTTGGGGCATGCCTGGCACTAATATAAAAATTGTCTATACAGAGGTATCCATTATGAAATAAGAGTAACAGAAGGTCCCACACTGTCCTGCTTAACCCATGCATGCAGTGCACAGGGGCCCCAATGCAAGAGTAGATGTTTTAAGGTGGACCTGCCACCAGCAAGCAACTGTAAACCTACACTTTATGGCCTTGCATAAACACCTGACCATAACACCTATTTAAAAATTGTAGGACATTCCAAAATCATGGGCTTTAATATGGAGTTTCTTCCCCCTTTGTGGCTTTAACAGCCTCCACTTCTCTGGGACATCTTTCAACAAAATTTTGAAATGTATCTGTGGAAATGGTTGCCCATTCAGCCAAAGGTACCATTTGTGAGGTCAGGTACCGATGTTGGATGAGAAGCTCTGGTTCGGTGTTCCATTTCTTCCAAAAAGTGTTCAGAAGGACTGAGGTGATGTCAATTCAAACCTCTCAACCTCAACCTGGTCACAGGATATCTGTATGGATCTGGCTTTGTGAACATGGTCACAGTCATACCGAAACAGAAAAGAAAAGTGCACAATTGCATAAAATGTCTTTGTATGCTGTAGTATTATCAGCACCCTCATTACTCCATAATTTGGAGTGGAGGTGTACCTTATGTGTATGCCTGAATGTATGCAGGCAAACGTAAACTATACAAACTGGGTGTTAAGACTATCTCATTCCTTTCTATACTTTTTCTCTTACATGTATAAATATTCATGAGAATAAAAAAAGTGTGAACAGCCTTTTTTAAGGTACAAAGTATGCCTACGGCACTTTTGAGTATGATGTCTGAAAACAAGAGATCTAATTGGCCACTTAAATGGTGGAATTTATGCATCGTCAGCACAACATTTGTTATGACTCAGCCTGTCAGGTCTTTTGGATACGTGGACAATAGATAAAGCTTCATCATATTATAAAGAGCCTATCATTGGAGAATGTTTTCTAACCCAGTAAAATAGACGCCTTAACATATCATATATGTCATTAATAACATTGGAGGCATTCTAGAAACAGCAATTGGTGCAGAGTTCTGCTTTGGGGATTCTCTGAAAGTAAATAAATAGCTGTAATTCATCAGCTCTGTAAAGAGCATGCATTGATTGCCATGTTCTACTTAACCTCTTCAGCCCTGGAAGGACTTACCCCCTTCCTGACCAGAGCACTTTTTGCGATTCGGCACTTCGCCGCTTTAACTGACAATTGTGCAGTTGTGCGACGTTGCACCCAAATTGACGTCCTTTTTTCCCCACAAATAGAGCTTTCTTCTGGTGGTTTTTAATCACCTCTGCGGTTTTTACTTTTTGCACTATAAACAAAAAAAAGCGACAATTTTGCAAAAAAAAGCAATATTTTATCATTTTTGCTATAATAAATATCTCCCAAAAATATATAAAAAAACAAATGTTTTCCTCAGTTTAGGCCGATATGTATTCTTCTACATATTTTTGGTAAAAAAAAATCGCGTATATTGATTGGTTTGCCCAAAGTTATAGCGTCTACAAAATAGGGGATAGATTTATGGAATTTTTATTATTATTTTTTTTTATTAGTAATGGCGGCGATCTGCGATTTTTATTGTGACTGCGACATTATGGCGGATGCATCGGACACCTTTGACTCTATTTTGTGACCATTGTCATTTATACAGCGATTAGTGCTATAAAAATGCACTGATTACTGTGTAAATGACACTGGCAGGGAAGGGATTAAAAACTAGGGGGCGATCAAGGGGTTAAGTGTGTCCTAGGGAGTGATTCTAACTGTGGGGGGGGGCTACCTAGGACATGACAGCGGTCACTGCTCCCGACAACAGGGAGCAGTGATCTCTGTCTTGTCACTAGGCAGAACGGGGAAATGCCTTGTTTACTCCGTGACACGATTGTGGGACACTGGCAGACATTGAGTCCGCGAGTCCCGCGGGCACAGTCACGGAGCGCGCGGCGGGCGCGCGCGCGCCCACAATGCCGCTTCTTAAAGGGGACGTACCTGTGTGCCCATTAGATTCCTCTATTCACACAAATGAGGTGGAGGAATCTGAAATCCCTATGCCCTTGGAGGACTGGAGCTACGTCTGACATCACTTCCGCCTAACGGCCTTAAAGGGACAATTTTTTTTTTTTTTAAAGTAAATGTAAACTTACATTTTTTTTTTGCTTTTAAGTGTAAACGTGAGATCTGAGGCCCTTTTCACCCCAGATCTCACAATAAAGAGGACCTGTCATGCTTATTTCTATTACAAGGGATGTTTACATGTAATATGAAAAAAAAATCACCTTTTTTTTTAAAGGGACAGTGTAAAAAAAAATAAATAAAAATTATAATAAATAAGAAAAAATGAAAAAAAAAAGTAAAGCACCCCGTCCCCCCGAGCTCGCACGCAGAAGCAAACGTATACGTAAGTCGCACCCACATCTGTAAACGGTGTTGAAACCACACGTGTGAGGTATCGCCATGATCCTTAGAGCGAGAGCAATAATTCTAGCACTAGACCTCCTCTGCAACTCTAAACAGGTAACCTGAAATAATTTTTAAAGCGTTGCCTTTGGAGATTTCTAGGTACTGTAGTTTGTTGCCATTCCACGAGCATGCGCAATTTGGAAGCATGACATGTTAGGTATATAATTACTCAGCATAACATCATCTTTCACATTATACAATAAAATCGGGCTAACTTTACGTTTTTTTGTTTTTTTTTTGTATCATGAAAGTGTATTTTTTCCCCAAAAATTGTCTTTAACCTCCCTGGCGGTATGATTATTTTGGATTTTAGGCGCTGAAAGCGGTAGGATTATGGGGCTACGAAAGTCCGACGGATGCGACGGAGCAAATCCGGCGGACAATCCGATCGTGTGTGGGCTTCCCCGGACTTTCAGCGGACTTTTCCAGTCGCAAATCTGACGGACACGCTAGGGCAGCTATTGCCTACTGGCTGTCAACTTCCTTATTTTAGTCCGGTGTACGTCATCACATACGAATCCGTCAGACTTTTGTGTGATCGTATGTAGGCAAGTCCGTTCGTTACAAAGTCTGCCGCAAGCCTGCCAAAAGTCAGTCGAAAGTTTGTCGGACGAGCTGTCGGACTTTTGTAGCCGAAAAGTCCGACTGTGTGTACGCCCCATTATTTTGCATGGAAATTTGGCGTTTTAAATTGTGGGCCTGTAATTCTTAACAATAACACACTTAAATCTGTCCACCAAGAGTCTAGTAGATATCCCGGGTATGATGAAGTTTGAAACACAAAATCATAAGTTATAATATAATAAATAAATATAAATAATTAAAAAAATAATAATATAATAATAATAAATAAAATTTCCCCACGATTCACTATCGCTCAATTCTGCAAGTGTTCTAATTTACTATCGCTGTTTTCTAGCTGGTCTCAAGCCACTTTTGACGTAGAGGGACACTTTTTAGTTGCTGTGGACAATCTCAAGTTTTCAGGCAGAAAGAACAGTATATATCATATAAAACTGCATGCAGGGCATGGGCCAAAGCACTGGGGACAAAAGGGATGTGAAATGATTTCATACAGTACTGTAATCTGTATCAGGGAACGGAGCCTGGCACAGTGAGGCTTCGGAGGAGGACAGAGCCCTCAGACACCGCGGGGGACATCGCAGGATCCTGGGGACAAGGTAAATATACCACACCAGGATCCTGCAATGCAATCCCTGTGGCTCGGGGTTACCGCTAATGGTGCTGAAATTTAACCCTGAGCCACACTCGGGAATACCATCAGGGAGGTTAAAAACACCACTGCGCAAATACAGTGTGACATAAAATATTGCAATGACTGCCATTTTATTCTCTAGGGTCTCTGCTAAAAAATATATATAAAATGTTTGGGGTTCTAAGTAATTTTCTAGCAAGAAATACTAATTTAAACTTGTAAACAACAAGTGTTAGAAAAAGGCCCAGTCCACCACTTGCCACCCACCCACCATCAAATGACAGCTTCCCAGAACGACCACTCTCGTGTGCCCTGATTACAATTAAGTGCCCACCAGTGCCAGCAATGATTGTCCCCCACTGCAAGCAATCAGTGCCAACCAGTGCCCACAAGTGCCAGCAATCAGTGGCCATTAGTGATGCCAGCCAGTGCTGGCTATCAGTGCTGCCCATCAATGCCCATCATTGCTGCCCATCAATGCTCATTACTGCTGCCCATCAATGCCACCCATCAATGCCCATAAGTTCCGCCCATCAGTGCCGTCTATCCGTGCCCACCAGTGCTGCCTATCTGTGCCCACCAGTGCCGCCTATCTGTGCCCACAAGTGCGGCCTATTTGTGCTTATTGTCACCCATCAGTGATGCCTATCAGTGCTCATCAGTGCCATATATCAGTGCCACCTCATCAGTGCCCATCAGTGCAGCCTATCAGTGCTCATCAGTGCCGCCTCATCAGCGCCCATCAGTGAAGGAGAAAATTACTTATTTACAAAATTTACTGACAAACTAAGAAAAACTTTTTTTTCTTCAAAATTTTTGGTTTTTTTTTTATTCTAGGAAAAAATAAAAACCCAGGAGTGATTAAATACCATCAAAAGAAAGCTCTATTTGTGTGAAGAAAATGATAACAATTTCACATGGTTACAGTGTAGCATGACCGCGCAATTGTCATTCAAAGTGTGACAGCGCTGAAGCTGAAAAATGGCCTGGGCATGAAGGGGGTGTAAATGCCCCGAGGTGGTTAAAGTAGTTGTAAACCCTTACAAACCACTTTTTACTACAGGTAAGCCTATAATAAGGCTTACCTGTAGCTACCGTGGATATCCCCTAAACCTGCACAGTTTAGAAGATATCCCCTGTATCAGTATGTGCCGACGTCATCGGTACATGCGCACTGAAACAATGGCTCGTTCGTGCCTTAACTGACGTGCCGTTACCGGCCGCTTCCGCACGAATGCGCGGGAGTGACGTCACCGCGCCTCCGGCCAATCATAGCGCTGGAGCCCGCAAAACCCGTAAATAACTCCGGGAGACATGTCGCCGGGTAGAACAGTGTGCTGGGAATGCTGCGGGGCTTTGATCTAAGGTGAGTATTTCATAATGAGCTAGTATGCATAGCTCTATATGCCTTTGTCTTGCAGTTTTTTTTTTTTTTTTGTTTTTTTTTTTGTGGGTTTACAACCACTTTAAGACAGAATTATATCACTTTAATCTTGGAAAGCAGGCAAAGGATGATTTCAGACTGTACAGGCCACACAAGGAGTAAACAATTTAAAATATAAAATCATACAATTTATTGAATAACAATGTTAAATGAAATTCATACAATGTATCCATTTTATAGTAGTTAAAAACAATACTAGTGCTAATAGAATTCACTGTGTATATTCATACACCAGAAGGGAATGCTATTGAAGTGTAAACTGGGGACCGATAGTGGGCTCATATGACGTATGATACTATTCCTTTGACTTAATAGCTGATATATATTGCGACAATGATACAAATTCATACACCCATTTGCAGGTTTAACTAATAATCTCCTTGTTTTTTCTCTCCCCCCCCCCCCCCTTCTCTTCCCCTACTAGAGACTGAGGACTCCTTTACTTATCCTTCTGACATACATTGGTGTGCCCATGTACACACTTGCCCTATATATGGGGGTATCAGTGAAATAGTCATTGGGGTTGATTTACTAAAATTAAATTTGCTGTGTACTTTTGAAAGTGCAATTGCACTTTGCAAGTGCAGTTGCTCCAGAGCTTAGTAAATGAGGGATAGCTCTGCTGGCTTCCATCATCCAATCATGTGCAAGCAAAATGCTGTTTTTTAGTTTTCCTTGTATGTGATTGGTTGTTCTTTGTAAAGTGAAGCTTTACCTCATTTACTAAGCTCTGGAGCACCTGCACTTGCAGAGTGCAGCTGCGCTTTCAAAAGTGCACAATCTATTTGCCTTTAGTAAATCAAACCCAATGTCCCCATGAAATCTTTATGGGACAAATGATATATTCAATTCATTTTAATACCCAGTGATCCATGCCTAAAGTGTGGTTGGTGGGGTTCCTTTGATGCTCCAGGGCCCACCCAGGGAGTGATGATGTTGTTGTTACTCTGTGCCTGAGGTGGGTCCCACACAATGAATGCATGAATGTATTGAATATTGATACATATGAATACTGCATAAATGTTGTTGTTCTGTAATGCCGTGAGTGCTGTAATGTGTTCAGAACATGGGTGATGGTCAGCACAATGGCAACAGTCCAGTCCAAATAAGTTTATACATAAAACATGATGGTTGGGATAAGTATATAAAAAAGTCTATACACTCTTTGGGCAAGCTGATCCGAGAGTTGTAGCTGACTTTAAAGATAGGGGAAAAGCAGAAAAAAGGAAAAGCACCTCTAAGTGTAGTATGACCAATAAAATGTATTGAACCCCTAACTCGGACTACTCGCACAAGTGATAAAAACATCAGCTCGTCTGTCATAGAAAGGGATCCATGAGCCAAGAGTGTCTATCGCCGGTAACGCTGGAACGATGTGCCTCAGACATCATGGAGTTCGTGTAGGACATCTGCTGATGCCGGTACGGATGCAGTGGAACGCACCGTGGAGTGCAGCGTAAAGGAGGCAGCATTGGGCAGGATGAGGTCAGAGGAATCCAAGATGCTTTACGACGCGTTTCGGAGCATGCACTGTGCCGTATCTGGGCGTGCGCGCTCCTTTCTCAAGCTGAAGCTACTACAGGGAGCCTAAAGCTTTATGCATCAACATAGTCACGAATACCGAGACAGTTAAAATCCTATTTCTAATTATAAAATATATATAAATATATATAAACAGTGCATCATTTCTGGGTGCCGACCCTTTAACAGAAAATAAAAACAAAATCAAGTTGTACAAATACACACTTATCTTACCAAAATGTATATAATAAAATTTAAAAAAAAGGGAGAGAGATGTTTTGTTATTATTATTGTTATATGTTTATATGAAACGCAAGGTATGGGATCATTAAAACGGAAAATTGTATACTTACCCAACAGTAATTTTATTTTCCTGATACATAAGCATGACAGCATACACGTATGGTTATAGGCTCCGCCCCTCGCCCAATTAGGACTGGTTACAGTATAGTTAAATAAGTCTGCTCCCCAAGGCGGCATTCTCGTAACTATACTCAAATGCGAAGCCCCAAGAGAGGGACCTGTATGTTGCAGGGGCGTAACTACCACCATAGCGACCCATGCGGGCGCTATGGGGCCCGCAGCCAAGTGGGGCCCAGTGAGGATGAGAGCACCGCCGGCACAGTCTCCCAGCCAGGGGAAGAGAAAGGAGAGGAAGAGGCAAGCTGTGACCAGTGCCCAATGCAGCGTGACCTGTGCCCAATACAGCGTTGCCTGTGCCCAATACAGCCTGGTCTGCCTGTGCCCCATACAGCCTCACCTGTGCAGAGGAAGAGGCAAGCCACCCAGATCAGCAGAGAGCTGAATTGCCCGATGTAATAGCTTTCATTAGAACTACCAGTGTTCCCGGGGCTCACGTCACATAGCTCCACCTCTTGGCCCGGTGCCTTTGATAGACAGAACGCCAATCCAATGCGGGACGTGTGACGTCATCAAAGGCGTCAGGCCAAGAGGTGGGGCTATTTGATGGTCAGCCCCGGGAAGACGGGAAATTCAAATGAAAGCTATTACAGCGGGCAATCCCGCTCTCTGCTGATCCGGGTGGCTTGTCTCTTCCTCTGCACAGGTGAGGCTGTATGGGGCACAGGCAGACCAGGCTGTATTGGGCACAGGCAATGCTGTATTGGGCACAGGTCACGCTGCATTGGGCACAGGTCACGCTGCATGGGGCACAGGTCACGCTGTATGGGGCACAGGTCACTCTGTATGGGGCACAGGTCACGCTGCATTGGGCACAGGTCACGCTGCATTGGGCACAGGTCACGTTGTATGGGGCACAGGTCACGCTGCATTGGGCACAGGTCACGCTGCATTGTGCACAGGTCACGCTGTAGGGGGCACAGGTCACGCTGCATTGGGCACAGGTCACAATGTATGGGGCACAGGTCACACTGTATGGGGAACAGGTCACACTGTATGGGGCACAGGTCATGCTGCATTGGGCACAGGTCATGCTGCATTTGGCACAGGTCACGCTGTATGGGGCACAGGTCATGCTGTATGGGGCACAAGTCATGCTGTATTGGGCACGGGTCACATTGTATGGGGCACAGGTCATGCTGCATTGGGCACAGGTCACGCTGTATAGGGCACAGGTCACGCTGCATTTGGCACAGGTCACGCTGCATTTGGCACAGGTCATGCTGTATGGGGCACAGGTCACACTGCATTGTGCACAGGTCACGCTGCATTGTGCACAGGTCACGCTATATGTGGCACAGGTCACGCTGCATTGACACTAGGGCAGCTGTGGGGGGGGGCTGTTTGCAGGGGGGCCCCATACAACATTTTACTATGGGGCCCTGCTATTTCTAGTTAAGCCCCTGGTATGTTGTCATGATTATGTATCAGGAAAAGAAAATTACCGTTGGGTAAGTATACAATTTTCTGTTTTCCTGACACAAGCATGACAACATATACGTATGGGATGTAGCACGCCCACAATTCACAAGGGAGGGTATGCTGAAATAATATTTTATTAATTATCCATTCTGGTCAGTACAGCACGACCAAATTCTACAGTCGTTAGGGCTGCCGGATCTACTTTATAATGGGTCAGGAATGTGCCATATGTTGGCCACGTCGCAGCTCTGCAAATTACTTCTGGGGATATACCACTGAACTCTGCCCATGACGCCGCCGGCTTCTTGTTGAGTGTGCCCTCACATTTGATGGAGGTTCTAGGCTTCTTGCCTCTTAATGGTTTCAACTAGCCACATTGTCAGTGTCCTTTTGGACACTGCTAGCCCTTTTCTTAATCCAGCTGGGATGACAAACAGGTTTTCAACTTTTCTGAATGGGGCTGTTCTCTGTATGTAAGAATCGAAGATAGACCCGACATCTAATTCATGCCTTTGACTGGATGCATCCTTCTACATTGTTGGGAGGACAATGTCCTGTTCTCTATAAAATTATTTGTTTACTTTTGGCCGGTGCTGTGGCAACACTCTTAGTACCACCCTGTGTGGTAGGAGACAACAGTAAGGGGGTTTGTATCCTAGGGCTTGAATATCTGATATTCTTCTCCCTGATGTTATGACAGTGAGAAAAAACAGCTTTCATCGTTATATTCCATAACAAGGTTGCTTTGCCTCCTGCAAAAGAGGGTTGGGACAACATCTCTAGCACCATATGTAAGTCCCATGGAAGGACAAATTACCTTGTCTGTGGTCGTAGTCTGTCGAAGGCTTTCAGGAACTGCTGTACTAACTGCTGGGTAGCCCATTTTACCCCTGTTAATGCTGAAAGTGCTGAGATCTGTACTCGTAGTGTATTCATCTGTAGGCCCATGTCAAGGCCTGATTGTAGGAATTTTAATACTGTATCTGTGCTCCTCATGCTAAAGGATCAAATCCTCTGGTTTCAGCAAAGGCAGCAAACTTCTCCCATACCATTGAATAGGTTTCATTAGTTGTTGCTGCTCTTGCCTTGAGTAAAGTCTCGATGACTGAGACTGAATACCCCGCTTCTCCTAGCCTTCACCTCTCAACCTCCAAGCTGCCAGATGAAATTTGGTAGGGTTTCTGTGCCGCAACTGCCCTTGTTAGAGCAGGTCCGGGTCATTGTCCATCTGAAGTGTCATGCCCTTATTTGGTCCTGGAAGGTTTTCAAGGCCTGGAGGGCTGTTTCAGCTCTATTATTGGAGGCTTCTCTTTGTTTGATTTTCCACCGGCCCTGGGCTAGCTGGCCCTTGCAGTGCGCTCCCCAGCCTACTGCTGATGCGTCCGATGTGGCTACTATTGGTCTTGGAGGATTAAGTTGGTGATAATTCGATAGATTCGAAAGATTGGCTGGCTTCTGCCACCATTCGAGGGAACATTTCATTATTGGTGATATTCTGATCCGCTGACGTGTAAATCGGTTCCTCCACTGAGTCAGGAATTGCACCTGAAACTTCCTCATCAGCCAATGAGCCCACTTCACCGGAATTGTGGCAGCTAGTGACCCCAGCAGTCTGAGGCAGTGGGAGGCCGAGAGATATGACCGTGTTGATATCCTCTCTAATTGGGAAATTAGTGTTGCTGCCTTTTCTGGCGGGAGTTCCACTGTGTTCCTGGATGTCTCAGAATCGCCCCTAAAAAAAGCATTCTCTGCGCTGGTGCTAGTTGACTTTTTGCCAGTTGATTATCCAGCCTAATTTCAATAGGGTTCTAAACAGGATTTCTGTTTGTTCTGTTAGGACTTGAGGCTCCTGGGCCACTAAGAGGACATTGTCCAGATAGTGGGACACTTGCAGGCCCTGCTTGCGTAGCATGGCTATGATGGGGAGTAGCATCTTGGAAAATGACCTGGGGGCCGTTGATAGGCCGAATGGCAAATACTTACGTAAATACTTGTGACACTGCTGATGAACTGGGACATATAAATAAGCATCTTTCAAAGTCTAAGGATAACATCCACTCCCCCTGGCCGATGGTTTGTGTGATCGAGTGTAGGGACTCCATCCGGAACTACTGCATTCGTATGTACAGTATCTCACAAAAGTGAGTATACCCCTCACATTTTTGTAAATATTTTATTATATCTTTTCATGTGACAACACTGAAGAAATGACACTTTGCTACAATGTAAAGTAGTGAGCGTACAGCTTGTATAACAATGTAAATTTGCTGTCCCCTCAAAATAACGCAACACACAGCCATTAATGTCTAAACCACTGGCAACAAAAGTGAGTACACCCCTAAGTGAAAATGTCCAAATTGAGCCCAAAGTGTCAATATTTTGTGTGCCCACCATTATTTTCCAGCACTGCCTTAACCCTCTTGGGCATGGAGGTCATCAGAGCGTCACAGGTTACCACTGGAGTCCACTTCCACTCCTCCATGATGACATCACGGAGCTGGTGGATGTTAGAGACCTTGCGCTCCTCCACCTTCCATTTGAGGATGCCCCACAGATGCTCAATAGGGTTTAGTTCTAGAGACATGCTTGGCCAGTCCATCACCTTTACCCTCAGCTTCTTTAGCAAGGCAGTGGTCATCTTGGAGGTGTGTTTGGGGTTGTTATGTTGGAATACTGCCCTGTGGCTCAGTCTTAGAAGGGACGGGATCATGCTCTGCTTTAGTACATGTTGGTATTCATGGTTCCCTCAATGAACTGTAGCTCCCCAGTGCTGGCAGCACTCATGCATCTCCAGACCATGACACTCCCACCACCATGCTTGACTGTATGCAAGAAACACTTGTCCTTAGTCTGCTTGTCTTCAGCAAATTGATTGCAGGCTTTCTTGTGCATCACCTTTAGAAGAGGCTTCCTTCTGGGACGATAGCCATGCAGACCAATTTGATGCAGTGTGCGGCATATGGTCGGAGCACTGACAGGCTGACCCCCCCTTCAACCTCTGGAGTAATGCTGGCAGCACTCATACGTCTATTTCCCAAAGACAACCTCTGGATATGACTCTGAGTATGTGCACTCAACTTCTTCTTCGAGTGGAACCCGTCCTGTTAAACCGCTGTATGGTCTTGGCCACCATGTTGCAGCTCAGTTTCAAGGTCTTGGCAATCTTCTTATAGCCTAGGCTGTCTTTATGTAGAGCAACAATTCTTTTTTTCAGATCCTCAGAGAGTTCTTTGCCATGAGGTGCCATGTTGAACTTCCAGTGAACAGTATGAGAAAGTGAGAGCGATAACACCAAATTTAACACACCTGCTCTCCATGCACACCTGAGACCTTGTAACACTAACGAGTCAGATGACAACGGGGAGGGAAAATGCCTAAATAGACCCAATTTGGACATTTTCACTTAAGAATGTACTCACTTTTGTTGCCAGTGGTTTAGACATTAATGTCTATTTGTTGAGTTATTTTGAGGGGACAGCAAATTTAGACTGTTATACTGTTATACAAGCTGTACACTCACTACTTTACATTGTAGCAAAGTGTCATTTCTTCAGTGTTGTCACATGAAAAGATATAATAAAATATTTGTAAATATTTACCGTATTTATTTATAAATAAAATATCACAAAAAAATGTGAGGGGTGTACTCACTTTTGTGAGATACTGTATTTTTTCAATTTTAAAAAAGTGCTCTAGCAACATAACACAAAATCCATTAAACCCCCCAAATACCACAAATGTCACCCCACTGAAACAATTCTGTGCATTTTTTAATAGGTATATCTACAGCAAATATATATAATAGGTAATCCTACAGCAAAAAAATAAAAATAAAAAATGTACTCAATACAAAGACCCAATTAACATAAATAACAACCAATATACCCTAAAAATAGTGAAAACCCCCAAATATAATCCCCTTATACAAAATCCCATTTCTTCCTTTAAATTAAAGCTTTACAGCAGAAAACAAATGCTACAAACATGAAAGTAGCCTAAAATGGCCACTGACTTCAAAGTAATATAATCACAAAGAGACAAAAAAGGCATAAAAGAGATTTATTGTCCATAGAGCCAACAATCAAAATCAAAATGCAGTGATCTAACTGACCCTACTCTCTCCCAATGCAGTTTGCCAGTTAACTTTCCCTACCTTTTCCCAATAGCAATGTTAATATATTGTAAACATGGTTGCCCCAAACATACACCTATTTATAGTGATAAGACTTGCTGATGGAAAAAAAATAAACCCATTACTGGCCTCTCCAAACCTGCTGGCTATGGTTTACAGGCCATGGTGTGCATAATGGTTAAAAATGGAAATTTCCCAAGGTGAATTTTGCTATAAATTTGCCAGTACTGTGAATTTGGAACCCACATGATTCACCGGGAACTCAGAGTAGAGGCAATTTCAGACCCAGGACCTAATGCTTTATTAAACACTTTGGAGGAGACAATAACACCATCCGGAAAATGCAATTTCCTACAATATTCCAAAAAAACTAGATAGACCCATCCAGTACAACTTTCCAAAGCCAGATCAATCGTCCACAAAAATGGAAATTCAAGTAAATCATCTGTAGAACTTTATAATCAGATGTCAGTGTGTACTAGAGCTGCACAAATCTTGGCAAAATGAGAATCGTGATATTTTTGCTTAGAATAAAAAGATCACGATTCTCGCGACGTAAAATCTTTCACATTATACAAAAAAAAATGGGCTAACTTTACTGGTTAGATTATTTTTTTTTTTTTAATTCATTAAAGTAATTTTTTCCCAAAAAATTGCATTTGAAAGACCGCTGCGCAAATCCAGTGTGACATAAAATATTGCAACAACCACCATTTTATTCTCTAGGGTGTCTACTAAAAAATTATATATGTTTGGGGGTTCTAAGTAATTTTCAAGCAAAAAAAAAAGATTTTAACTTGAAACCAACAAATGTCAGAAAAAGGTTTAGTGTTTAAGTGGTTAAACTTTTTTCACTTACACAGAAAGTCTATTCCATTGACAAATTGTTACAATGTTTATACTTAAGTTCAACTGCTAAAGAATGTTTTGTTTCTTGGCAGACTGCCCGGTTTTTCTCTTCCTTTCTTTTGAGGGCTGTGGCTTCAGAAGAGCAGAGAGAATTCTTTGTATAGAAAGAATTGTGAAACACTTTAGTCAAGATCGCGATAACAATTCTTGACTAATAATCACGATAATGATTCTTGACGATTATTTGTGCAGCTCTAGTGTGTACCAGGTTTAAATGAGCAAGGAAGTGTGTTTCTAGTTTTCCCAGACAAAGGATTCAAAAAAACAACCAGACAATGCTTTATAAACAATGTATTTTTTGTTTGTTTTGTCAACATTGTTAACACCTGAATAGCATTATATAAATTAGGTATCCTCAGCTTCAGCTTTAAGTAGCTTTAAGTGTTCAGATGGGTTAGTACTCCAAAGAAAGCAATGTGGCCAGGTGCTGGACCTCAGAAACATGGAGAAGGAGACATTCCCTCTTTACAATCAGTTTACTTTCCTTGTCAAAAGAAGTTTATTGAGTATACAATGTTATAAAGATACATAAAGTAAGTTTACAAGGATCTATAAAGTAAGCTCATTGTTTTACAGTAGGGTTTATATAGGTAAATATTATGAAATTTCAAATATTAAACATTGGGTTCACGTAAACCTAAATTAAAGATATATATTATTTCCTTAGTTACTTTTGTATGTATTTAAATGATTTATACCTACTATACATATTGTTTACAAGTAGAGTGTATATAGGTCAAATAAATTCTGATAATGAGCTTTAATCGTAAGGTGGAGAAAAGGAAAGAGAAAGAAGAAAAAGGGTTGAAAGGTAGAGGTATGGTCCACAAGGTTGTCCCGCTCGTCAGATTATTATTCTTTTTAGTTCTCTTTGAAGCCTTATAATGGGTGTCTCTGTAAGTCATTTAATCTGTTACCATGGCAACAGGACAGAGTCATTGAAGTTTGACAGGAACTGTTGTTTTATCCAAGGATGCCAAAGTTTTTCAAATTTTGGAATTTGATTTTGATCGATGGCTACCATCTTAGCATGGGGCATTGTATTATTCATTCTGTGAATTGTTTCTGCTAGTACCAATGTAGGAACAATCAGTTTACTTTCACTTTCTGCTGTTATGCTATTGTGTTGCACTATCCCCTCCAGTCAGTAGAGGAAGAAACATAGTCAGGAAAGCCTATGGACTTCTATGCAGAACGCTGAGGATGATGGGAATTGTGGTGTGAAACATCAATCACAGAACGGGACTTATGGACCAGCGATCACATATGCACCGCTGCCACACGGAGAACGGAGTGTCCTCTCACCCTCCACTTGCCACTGCTGATCACTGGACAGACTGAGGGGGCCCCCTTCTATAGAGAAAAGTCAATGCAGCATCCCGTAGACTGGTGAGAGGGCTATTTGCCCACTGCTGATATTGCTAGCAAGGACTGAGCCTCTGCATGCAGGACACCAAGTATACTTAATCCATAATGCACCCACACTGCATACATTACCACACGTATTCCAAACCTAGACTGTACCTATACCAACCCTATTCCGCAATATACTGAACTTTTACTGCATCTGAACCACATCTACCTTGCACCTGTGCCAAGACTATATTGCACCAATACTGTACCTATACTGCATGCAATTTACCTGGGACTGTTAAGTGCACCAATGCTTTTAGGGGCCCCAACGTTAACTGGCAGAAGGACATCTCAAAGGACTGCCCTTCCCATAATCATTATTCTGCAAGCCCCTTTGTTCCCCTGTCCCGTCCTCTACCATTCTACTTTCTTTTGGACAGTGCATATCCAGTCAGTCTAGGAGTACCATTACCGCCATAAATGCACTCTGGCAGTATAGCTCCAGCCCTCGGTATTTTAAATTATAGTACTGCTCACTGCTGCATTTGAGGTGGCCTTTCTACTGTTTATGCTGATCTGGAAGCAAAATGTCATTGTATGCCTAGTCCTTACTGTTAATTACTTTGTAAGCTATATTATGTTATTACCACTGTTTATCCATTTTATGCTTGCCTAGTTACCAACCATATTGGGTGGCAATATATTAAGTTTACAACATTGTATGTTTGTACACTCAGCTTGGTGTGTTAGAGGTCCTGAGGTTTTTGAAAAGGTCAAGGCAAAGAACAGAGGACCCATCCTAATCAGTGGCTCCTAGGGGGGTAGCGCCACAGCAACATTAAAGCTAGGAGCCAAATGTAGTTCCTAAACTACTGTTAGTGATCTTGGTTCTACAATCATGCACAATTAAATATATTTATTTTTCTAATATTACTATTTCAAAAGCTATATTGGACAGTAAAGTCTTAGGGATTCACAATTGTTATATTCTAATACATTCATCAAAATGGAAAAAAAAACTGTTATTCACATTCAAAACCTTCAGCTACAAATAAATCAAAGCAATTAAAAAAAGTTCAAAGTCTTTTTCGCCACATGACAAGGGTTGTATTGAGACACTTTCTTTTGCCACCTTGTGTTGTATATTTCAAAGATCTTTTGACCTTAGCAGGAAATAATCAGAAGGATAAAGAAGGCTTGATCTTAGTTTTTTTCTCAACTTCATTTGAAGGTACAAAGCCTTGCAAAACAAAAACACACTGTCCCTGAAACATCAGCAATGGGAGAGAAAAAGTCTGGCTACCTCTTGATTTGCGTTTATTACCAAACTAGCCTGCCATAGGAGGTCTGGTGCGTCAGTCTAGCAAACAAAAAAACGATTCCGTGCTCTATTCACTTTCTATATCTGAGTTTCCCAGATAAGAGCCCTACAACGAAGGACATATTCAAGTGCCGCAGTAGGGTATCCCTGCCTTTTTATAACCTCTCCCACAGTCTTCAGATCTAGAGCCTTTCACTACCCACTGCCACACAATAAAAGACCTTTCAAAGTCTCGGCACTCTGTTTCTCCCTGGGAGTCCAGGATTCAGGATGCACAGCGTCTCTCCAAAAACAGTCTAATTCTGTTATTGATAGAATACCATCGTCCAGTTTGGAGGAACGCAGGCTTGCTCTGAATCTTAAAGGTGCAGCTGTGTAAACAGCATTATTCTTCACTATGGTGACTTTAGGCAGTCTATGCATATGCTCAATATGTTCCATAGGCACTTGCTGTAATATTTATCAGAATCAAAATAAAGGCAATTAAAAAAAAATGTAGCAAAAAAGAAGGCATTGTATTTATGTGCAGACTCTGTGGTACTTCTATCACTTTCCACTTGAACATGTTTTTCTTTAGCTGTAGTGCAAGTGGTGACTTGAGCATCGATGAAGAGATACTAGCCCTCTAAAGCTGAACATATGAATTATAAGATGATTGAACAATTTCCTTTAAATCTATCAACAGCTATGTAGTGCCATTGGCTACCCAGGATACAGATTGAATGGATTGTTTAGGTAAGCCTTTACACAACACAGTTTGGATAAATCAAGGAGATTATATGCAGGTTGTATAATCAAATTGTAATGTCTGTGGTTAGTAAATGTCAGATGTGCTTGATTGCCAGTGTGGGCATATGAGAACTGAGAACACCAATTCACACATATCAACCGGTCTGTCTATCAACACTGTAGCCACTATAAGTGTGTAGGCACCCAATCATCATACCAATATGATTTTTATGGACATCCTATTCCAAAACCATGGGCATTGCTATGGAGTTGGCTCCCTTTTGGGGCTATACCAGTGTAGCGCTGGTATTTTTAATACAGACGCTATAAGTAAAAATTTAGTTGTCTGAGGCTATAGTTTAACTCAGACTGCAATTATTATAAACTCTGGTTCTGTTTCAGCTTGGCTGGTTGTGTGGTTTTCCCCTTGGCCTTGAGATGGCGCTCTATTATTTCGGCCAAGGTTGGAAATTGCAACAAGCTGGGTGTATTGAGTGCCTACTTGCCCGAAAAACACTCAGTGGGTGTGGTCTGCCTGCTGTGAATTCTGGGAGAGGGTACTTAAGGGACAGACCCCGTGACAGTAAGGAGTTCCGACCTGATGGCCCTCCTGGCCTAAGGAGTGTCGTTGCTGTCAAGTTAGTCTCAGGGCCGGCTGGCCTGAGGCATAGCTACTGAAGGTAGGCCCAAAAGTCTTGGGGCCTACCAATCCAGGGATGGTCCTGTGCTGTCTTGCCTACGGGAAGAAGCCAAGCGACTGGAGAATCCAGGGGAGGACTTTTCAGGAGAGGACTGCGCGATAAGGCCGGTGCCTCTAGAAGAGCCTGGAGACTCAGTTGGAGGATGCATCCCGGGTCACATACCACACAGTACCGCAAGTTTGGAAGAAGGGAACTGGTATTGTGTGATCAAGCCTTTGATATTGCAACAAGTCGCTAATTACCCAATCCTGTGGCAGAGGATTGTGTAACAGTTACACCGAATCTTAAAGTCTGTGGCAGAGACTATGACCGAGCATCACATCAGCTGCTAGGTCAGTGAGAGAGGCCTGTCCGGTGGTTGCTGAATCCAGTTGTGGATGCTGTTGCCCTCTGGATCAAAGAGAGTGTTCCTGATCTGCAATTTCAAGGTACCTGAATTCTCCCTAAACCCTCCATTCCTCTATTGAAAAAATCTTTCTTAAATAAAGCATTCAAGAAAGAGACTGTGGGGTTGATTTACTAAAGGCAAATAGACTGTGCACTTTGCAAAGTGCAGTTGCACTCTAAGAGCAGCTGCTCCAGAGCTTAGTAAATGAGCAGAAGCTCTGCTGACTTTTATCATCCAATCATGTGCCAGAAAAAAAAGCATTTTTTTTTTCCTTGCACGTGATTGGGTATTCTTTGCAAAGTGAAGCTGTACCTCATTTACTAAGCCCTGGAGCAACTGCACTTGCAGAGGGCAATTGCACTTTGTAAAGTGCACAGTCTATTTGCCTTATTGCCAGTACAGGAACGGTAAGACCCAATTTAAACCAGCAGCTCCTTCGGGGGTAAGTGCTACACCAGCTTTCACTTACCTGGGAAGACTTTCTACAAAGTTTTGGACTGTATTGGAATTTGTTTCCATTCAGCCAAAATAACATTTGTGGAGAAGAAGACTTGGCTTGCGATTGGCATTCTAATTCACCCCAAACCAGTCCAATGGGGTTAAGGTCAGATATCTGTGAAGGCCACCTGGTAGGGGGAACAGAAACCCGCATAAATGGGACTTTAAATGGCAACAGTACCATTGCATAATGAATTATAATTTGGAGTACTTTATAGAAAAATGTACAAAAAAATCTTTATTATGCCACAAAATATAAAAACATGCTATACAAAGCCATAAGGTTATTCGAAGATATAAGTAGATTCCAGTAATACATCACAAAATTTCCATTGGAGAATGTCAAGCATAAAGCTCCAGATATTGCACACCTAATGCGTTTTGAAATTTGCTTTCGTAATATTCTTCAGGGGTGTACATATTGTAGAGAACAAGGAGCTATGTTCTGTTCAAAGGAGATTAAAGTAGAAAGAATAGCCAGGATTAAAACATGGATAAATATGGATGTTGACCTCCATTTACCAAAAGGGGATTTGGATGAGACCTGGATGGCCAACCTGTGATCCACTGGGGTCGGTCAGAGCCAACAAATAGGGATAATAACAAATCACCTCCAACGTCAGTGCTGTGCCAACAGTTCTATTGTTGTGGATGTCTTATCTTCAGAGGATATGAGAAGAGAGGGTATGTCCCTGTTTAAATTTTTTCTCATAAGATCAAATCCAAAAGGTAAGAAAAGTTTCTCATAACTATAATGATGGATAGATGGATGGATGGATAGATGGATAGGAGAATGTCTCTCACAGAAGAAAGCAACTGTAGACCTAACATCCACAGAGTGCTGGCAGAGCAAGCTGGTGTGATTGCTGAAGGGCCGCTGAGTCCCTTCACACCAAACTCTTTAAGTGGTGCCGTTGTGCATACTGCCACTTTGGAATAGAAGGTAAGAGATATTGAGCACAAACTTCACTCCATACAACTTTATTGTACCTGACAGTACATCAACACCATCAAAATAATGTGCTGTCAGGTACAATAAAAGTTTACTCATATCCTGGATATTTTGGTGTGCAGTTACATTCCTTTGCTGAGTGGCAGCACCTGAGAGCAGTTTAAACAGACTCTGTAGTAGCCATTATACCCAAGTGTTCAAAAATAACAGCTGACTTTGAGCAGTGTCTGTATATGGATCTTAGGAACAATGTCTTTATGAAGCTTGCTTTGTGCAAAGGGTCACAGCACTGCTGGAACAGAAAACTGTTGCCATGAGGAACGAAGTGCACAGTTGTCCAAAATGTCTATGCATGCTGTAGCATTAACAGTACCTGTCACCAGAAACATCTGAACTTGACCATTTGGAGGGGTGTCTGTAATCTAGCGGCAGTTGATAAACCAGTTTGCATGCCAGGGGGCCTACTGTAGGTCATGGACACGAAAGGTTGGGAAATCTCCTTTTCCTTCACAGCTAATGAACTCATCACCATCTTGCAACCTTAAGGCCTATCAGTTGGTAAATGACCACATGGCCCAATCAAATCACAACCTCACAGTCCATGAACTGGTTCACCTGTATAAATAAGTAGACTCAAAGCGGCAAACCAGTCTCTCTCACTTACTTCTTTGAACAACAGTTGTTCCCTCCTCACTCTATCTTACACCCAGAGGGCCACAGATGCCACAGATGCCACACAGGACTGGATCAGGACCAAACATGGGGTCCACTAAGAGAAAAAACATTGCTGCTTACCATAACCTACAGGAGCTCTTCATGGCTCTGCTCCTCCAATACACTGCACCACTAGTACCCCTCCCACCCCCTCCATTTATATATACCCTACAAGGGGAAAGGATGTCCAGCCCAAATTGGCTAAAGACAGGGCAAAGACCAGCTGAAGAGGGTTACTAACCCGCTCTTACATGTGCAGATTTTTTTTTCTTTCAAATTCTAATTAGAGAGAATGTAAAACCAGGAATACAGCATTGATCTTCAGGTGACCAAGTTGGCCACACCAAATAACAAGCATCAATCAAACATCATGTGAGAATTCAAAATATCAGCATGTTCACATTTTTTGATCATACAGAGTATGTTTGATGTTCAGGTGCTAACAAACTTTTGGTCATGTAGTCAGTCCCTATTTATCTATCTATGAAATGATGCAATCTTCAGATTTTTCTTTCCTGAAACACTCACATTGTCACATCCTTATGTGAAGGAACCATTGCTTATCTATGAATCTATCTTTCTTCTAAATGGTGCTTATCTATGAACCTATCTTTCATCTATCTATCTATCTATCTATCTATCTATCTATCTATCTATCTATCTATCTATCTATCTATCTATCTATCTATCTATCTATCTATCTATCTATCTATCTATCTATCTATCTATCTATCTATCTATCTATCTATCTATCTATCTATCTATCTATCTATCTATCTATCTATCTATCTATCTACCTATCTATCTATCTATCTATCTATCTATCTATCTATCTATCTATCTATCTATCTATCTATCTATCTATCTATCTATCTATCTATCTATCTATCTATCTATCTATCTATCTATCTATATCTATCCTTCATAAGAGTTGCAGCAAGTCCCTAAATCTATAAGACACCTTTCACACTGAGGCGGTTTTCAGGCGCTTTAGCGCTGGAAATAGTCTCTGCAAAGCACCTGAAAACCGCCTCCTAAATGCGCCCTGCAGGCAGACGAAAAGCAGCGCAAGAGTGCGGCCTAGACATCGCTGAAGAAAAAAACAGGAAAAAGAAGAAAACTGACTTTTAAGGTTGCCACTATAAACCTGAAGAGGAAAGAGAAATGGTCTTGTTGTGTTAAAAATATATAATTATTTGGATCACATTGAAAAACACATATTTTGAAAAAAAAAGGGGGGTGTGTATACATTATGAACATATCTAGGAAAGTACACTGTCTCATTCAAGAGAACAGATAGGGAGGCTGACACATAGAATTAGCATGGAGGGCCTACGGAACTAGGAGACCAGGTAGTCCTTCTGACTCCGAGGCCAAGCATATAGAACTTCAAGATCAGCGCCAATGGATCACTACACATTTCGCCTTTAGCTTCTTTAGGAGATCCTATTGATACTAAGAAATATATCATAATGACTATTTGGTTCCTATATAGATCTATCATACTGAATTGTTATACATCATACAAAAAATGATATATACATATTTATTTAGAGACCATTATCTAAACAAAAGCCATTTAATTTTTGCAGTTATATGTCACTCAGAAAAAAAAAAAACATAAATATATATAGTATTAATTAGGCAGCAACATACAAAACACAGAAAAACACACACTGGCAACAGAAATCAAAAATTACAAAAAGGAAAAACTTTATAATAGATGTACATACCATCACAGGGAAAGAGGAGGAAGTGGAGAAAGGACATCCATCAAACACAAAGGGCCCCCTCAATATCGCAATGCAACATCATAGAGCCTAAAAAAAGAGTGGGGGGGGGGGGGGAGAAAATCAGAAAATGGAACAAAAACAGCCTCTATTGAGGAGCCTATATCCGGATGAATGGCAGCCTGCCAAAAAAGATATATATATATAAAGAGAGAGAGAGAGAGAGAGAGAGAGAGAGAGAACACAAAATATGAAGATGTGAACTACCATAAAAAAAAACGCCCCTGCCCATTGGCCATTGGAATGAATGGGCAGCGCTTTCAAAGCACCTTAAAAGCGCTTTGAAAGTGCCGCAAAACAGGAGTCTTTAACACCTTTTTTGGGGTTAAATGTGCCCCGCTAGCGGCCGAAAAGCAGTGCAAAAGTGCGGCCTAGACAGCACTAAAGCGCCGCTAAAAGAGGCGCTTTAGCGCTAGCGGCAGGCGATCTCATCGTGAAAGGGGTCTTACACAAGCTCATATGGATTGTTCTGTTTACCTCCATGTGAGTTTCCATGGAGGAAAGTGACCTCATGGGGTCAGTGGCCCTTGCCTGACCTCAGCCTTTAACCTCTCCAGAATATCATCCTTATGTGTATTTGGTGTGATTGTAGCCGTATTAGTGCAATTGTGACAGAGAAAATTGAGTACTGTCCGTGATACTTTTTCTATTATTATTTTTTTTTTATTATAAAAATGTTAGTGCAAATAAAAGAAGTATAACGGACAGTACTCAATTTTCTCTATCCTTATGTGTAAAAATGGATCTACACTTCCAGGCTACATTATCTGTTGTTCAAAGGAACATGTTTTTTTCTTTTTCTGCAGCCTTCTTTAGTTTGTACATAAGCAGAGAATGTCCCCTAGTTATGAAGGGCTCGCTAAATCACCAGATCTTTTGCAACTACCATTTTCAGAAAGAGGCCACCAAGCCCTATATTTTCCCATGATAGGTTTGGTTTAAACATTAAACTAACTTAAAAGCTGAACTCCAGGCACAAAAGTGTTCATTAAATATATTCATCAACACCACAAAGGATATAAAACAACGTTGTGTGCACCACAACGCTGATTTATATATTTTATATATAATATATAATTATTATATATAATATCTATATGATTTATATATATTTTTATTTTTTTTTCATGTCATTAGTTATTTGTTTTTTTTTTTTCATTTTTCGGATCATTCATTTTGATCGACATTCGTTATTTCGAAAAAATTCATAAATTCGGAAAAATTCTAATTCGTTACATTCCATTCGTATAGATGCCGTATTCGTTATTTCGATAATTCGTAAATTCTGAAAAATTTGAATTTGTAACATTCCATTCGTATAGATGCAGTATTCATTATTTCGTTAATTCGTAAATTCTGAAAAATGTGAATTTGTTACGTTACATTTGTATAGATACAATATTCATTATTTTATAATTATAATTCGTACATTTGGATAAATTCGAATTCGTTACGTTCACTAACAGCCAAATTTGAAAGGAAATGCCAGTACCTATAATTTAATAGTTTATAACTATTATTATATATTATTTTATTATTATTTATTATTAATAAATAATATAAATAATAAAAAACTATATATAATAATGGTTAATAAACGTAATAATTTAATTATAATAGAATGTTTTTTATTTCTTTCAGATTTTCGAATTTTCAGATTTTTATTCTTATTTTCAGATTTTAGTTTTTTACTAATTTTCGTTCTTATTTTCGAATTTTCGTTCTTTCAGATTTTCGTTTTTATTTTCAGATTTTCATTCTTATTTTCGGAATTTAGAATTTTCGAATTTTTGGATATTCGTTCTTTTGAATTTTTGGATTTTCAAATTTCCAGATTTTCGAATTTCGTATTTTTATTCTTTAGAATTTTCGTTCTTTTAGAAAATTTGTTTTAAAAAAATTTGTTAAACCATTTATGGTAATTCGGATGTTTCCGAATTAATGGATGTGCCGAATTTTAACGAACATCGAATTCGGAATGTCTACCACCCACTAGAGGCTGTCTGCAGAAAACTACAGGAGACCAGTCACCCTGCACAAGGAGAGAGAGCAGCACTCATCAGTCTTTATCACAGGTAAAGTTTCACATTAAATGAGTGCACAGATCTAGAAGAAACACATCAAGCACTTCAAGATTCATGTAAGATTATACATGCCTTTTGTATTTAGACAATATTTGCTTATTAGATTAATAAATGCCTCTGCATCGGTGGTCAGGGCCCGTTCACACCACTGATATGTGTTAGGACTACAGTGGTACTGATACGACAAACCTGCAGCATTGCACTGTTTACTTTTTTAGCAAACGTTATTGAAATGTCAGAAAGTGCCATACTTTCTCTCAATGCACACTACTGCAACGCAGTGGTGTGAACTGAGCAGGTAGAAGACAAGGCATTTGCAGTGGGACTGTGCTACCCAGTCAAGTTCTCACCACATGTGGTGTAAACCTGCCTTCAGTGGGGTAATAAATGTTTAATGGTCAGGTGGACTAATAAATACCCCTGAGTCAGTGGGAGGAATAAATACTTCTGCATCAGTGGATGGTATATAGTGCCCCCACATAAATCAGAGGAGTATAGTAGTCCTTCATCAGTGGGAGCAATATAAAGCTACTGCATCTGTTAGAGTGATATAATGTTCCTGTATCAGCAGGAGGAATATAGATCTCCTTGTCAGTGAAAGAAGTAAGCCCCAGCATTGGTTGTTTAGTGAGAAGAACTTAGTGCCCCATCAATGTTCCGTGGCTCTTGCATTCTTGTAGGCTGCTGTCAAGGCCTGGACTTGAACCTGGGACCTCCGTCGTGTCTGGCAATGACTCTGCTGAGCCACCTGGAATGCTGGATGGCTCGTTGGATGGCTCTCTGGATGGCTCCTAAATGATCCTGCCTTGAATCTTATTTGTCATGAACCTTGAACTCTTTTCTCCTACCTTGAACTTCCTGATTCAAGCCATGCCTCTGCACTTTCTGTTTGCCAGATTATTGTGCTCTATCCAGCCAATATCTCACTTATGTCTTTCTGCTGCCATTCGTTTTTTCACTACCATTCATTACCGACCTTTGGCTTGTTCCGCGACTAAGCTTCTGCTTTATCCCAAACTGCAACTCTTTGTTACTGCCCTTTGGCTTGCTTACTGACTACGCTTCTGCTTTATCCCTACCTGCTATATCTGCAACTGTTTCATGGCTTGCTCACCTCTTGGTGGGGAGATCCTGAGGACTGCGACCTGAATCTGAGAAATAAGATTCTTTGGTCGACCAAGATAGAACTTTTTGGCCTTAATTCTAAGCGGTATGTGTAGAGAAAACCAGGCACTGCTTATCACCTGTCCAATACAGTCCCAACAGTGAAGCATGGTGGTGGCAGCATCATGCTGTGATGGTGTTTTTCAGCTGCAGGGTTGCAATCGAGTGAAAGATGAATGTGGCCAAGTACAGGGATATCCTGGACGAAAACCTTCTCCAGAGTGCTCAGGACCTCAGACTGGGCCGAAGGTCTACCTTCCAACAAGACAATGACCCTAAGCACACAGCTAAAATAACAAAGGAGTGGCTTCACAACTCCGTGACTGTACTTGAATGGCCCAGCCAGAGCCCTGACTTAAACCCAATTGAGCATCTCTGGAGAGACCTAAAAATGGCTGTCCACCAACGTTTACCATCCAACCTGACAGAACTGGAGAGGATCTACAAGGAGGAATGGCAGAGGATCCCCAAATCCAGGTAAAACTTGTTGCATCTTTCCCAAAAAGACTCATGGCTGTATTAGATCAAAAGGATGCTTCTACTAAATACTGAGCAAAGGGTCTGAATACTTAGGACCATGTGATATTTCAGTTTTTCTTTTTTAATAAATCTGCAAAAATGTCAACAATTCTCTGTTTTCTGTCAATATGGGGTGCTGTGTGTACATTAATGAGGAAAAAAAAATAACTTAAATGATTTTAGCAAATGGCTGCAATATAACAAAGAGTGAAAAATTTAAGGGGGTCTGAATACTTTCCGTCCCCACTGTATGTAAGCCCCCCACCTGTATGTATGCCAGCCCCCCTCACACTTGTATATATGTCAGCCCCACCCCCCCACACACCTGTATATATGTCAGCCCCCACACCTATATATATGTCAGCCCCCCCACCTGTATATATATGTCAGCCCCACACATACACAAATCTGTAAACACACAAGCCTCTGGCCCCTCCCTATACACAAACAGCCCCCTCCCTTTCCTTCACAGCTCCTACTAGTAAAGGGAATCTTCCTACCCAGTCCCAGCACGTTTTCTCAAAGCTGACATGTTGCTGACACAGAGGAGCACAGTACAGGCAGCTCACACGCGGGGTGCACATGCACATAGTAGCCAGAGGTGGCAGTAAAGAGCTCAATGTCTGAGCTCAATGACACAGGGAGCAACAGAAGCTGCAAGATCGTTTCTATAGTGCACAACACAACTCCCCCTCACCCGTCCTGCCTTCTTCTGGCCCGTGACAGCTGCATGCCCCGTATGAACCACTTCACAGCAAGGCATGACTATACAGACACCTTTGGGCAGGAGATCACTCCTTCAGTGCCTATGGGAGTATGCACCAGCTGCCACTCTGCTATTCCCCTCTAACTTGCAATGAGAAAGCTCTGCGTGCAGGGTCTTTGCATTGCAAGGGCCGATTTTTGGCAACCCAATGGGTCTTAAGTAGCTGTAATTTTGGAACTGCTTATATAGAACTGTTTTCAATCTGGAAATCTAATGTGCATAAATTACAATTTTCAAAAAGCACACTATGCACTAGATTTTTAGGAAGAAACCCTTACACAAGTTAGGTAATATTCAAACAATAAAAATCACTTGGACAGAGAAAAATAAAAATATATTTACTTTCTGAGCACCATATGGAAATATATTAAACAGGTAGCTTGGGCAGCACTTAAACCAGTGTCAACTGCATGATATGAAAACTGATCTGTAGCGAAACATGTTTTATTATAAAAAAACAAATACTTATGCAGAATTCATTGAGGTTTTTCTATCTTGATACACAGCATAATTTTCAAGACAAGCATCTGAGAGATCTTTTTGTTTTACCAGATCTCTAAAAACAAAATTCAGAAAAATAAATGCATTAAAACCTAAATAACCACTGCATAGGAAAAGGCTTCTTCACAGTAAGAGCTTGAAAATCAATATGGTCCCAGAGGTATAAAATATACACAGTTACCAGGGTGTCCTTGTTGGGATCAACATTCTGGGAAACCTCTTGTCATGTTAGAAATAGAAAGCTAAAAATTTATAGGTGCCATATGCTCTATCAGCCAGTAGCCACTGCACAGTATCTGTGAGAATCCACCTAATTCT
The DNA here is from genome assembly GCA_037952925.1 of Lithobates clamitans. Classification (NCBI taxonomy): domain Eukaryota; kingdom Metazoa; phylum Chordata; class Amphibia; order Anura; family Ranidae; genus Lithobates; species Lithobates clamitans. The sequence continues at coordinate 506,464 of JBBGZY010000797.1, read as the reverse complement.
ATAAGGACTGCAGTGGTAATGGAGCAGAAGCCCTTTGTATAAGTGATAGAGGTCATTCACTCATTCATGCAATGGTAAACGTCTATGCAAATGGGGTAAGAAAGTGGGGTGGAAAAAACACTGAGCAACTGGGGTTTGTAGCAATCGACTAATAAATAGCCTTCCAAGAGACAAGTAAGCTTGGAATGTATACGGTCTTTAAGACATGAGTGGCCTTGAGACAATAGTAAAACGAATGGGTCAATCTGTGTAAGTTATATATTTCTGTCGTGAAGTAGCATAAATATAAATAAATATAAAAAAGAACAATTCAAGGGTTTAATAGCGGTATACCTGTGTGCCACTGCAAAATTTGTGATAATAATGAAATAAAAATCCACTAATAGTGGTGCGTTTGTGAAACATAGGGATAATAGCAGTGTACTTTGAAAGTTAAAGGTCTGCATGGGACTAAATTGTAGTAATATGATTCTCTAAACAATGATTACTTGAAAAAATGTAGACAAAAAATGGCAGCCTTGACAATACAGTACATGGGCCACAATTAGGCAATCATACACAATACACAGGCAACAGAAAGTTGTGGCATTATAAAGTAACAAATCATGAAAATATGTGGACAACAAACAGGCAATCATAACAATATGTAAATAACAAGTAGGCAAATGTGACAACATATGGATAACAAATGGATAATCTGACAATATGTGGACAGCAAATAAGTAATCCTGACAAAACGCATATTACAAGCAGGACAATGTGGCAATATGAGGGCAATTTGACACTATAAGCAACATTTCCAAAATACTCGTGGAGCTAAAAAAGGATGCAGTTCACCACTTCAACCACCCTGATTCGAATAGGGTTACTCACCAGATGTATAGACCTTAATTTTGGAAATAGGTCATTGTGCATTTTGTTGGATCTACCCCAGGTCCAAGCAGGCTGCTGTAGTCTTGATGTTTCTTCACTTTAGTTCTATTAGAGCCTACAACCCCGTAACCCTTTACCACTATTTGTCCAGTTTGAACCACCGTATTGCCAGCTCTGCCCAATATGGATATGTCGACCAAACATAGATGCATCTTATCTTCCCTTAGAATGTATATGTTTTGTCTTACAGTAAGCTTAAAAAAAAATAGGCAGGTATGTTCTTTGACCCATGAAGGCATGTTTAGAGTCCTTCAAAATGAACAGGCAACACACCGCAACTGCTGTCAACCCACCAAAAAACTTACAGCTTTTCCAAAAAACTTTCTGAGTTTGAAGTCTAAACAGAATATTCTGCCCAATTATTAAAGGCAGTGCTATTTAAATCAGTAAATATTACCTCTTTACTATTTTGTCTGAAGCTTGATAGAGGCACCATTGAAGTTTTTTTTGACAGACTCACATGGCAGCCTAAGTAAATTTTTGCAGTCCTTCCATGAGTGACTGCCTGCCTAGAGAAAGATCTTGTCTTATGGAATCATTTATTTCTAACAGGCTGTAAGATGATGTAACATCTTACATGCTGGCTATACAAAATTTTAATATGCAATTGTTCACATGTACCTTACTAAAAAGTATTTTACATTCCCTTTATCAAAACAATTAACAGCATTTCTCCATGCCCACACTTCTGGATGCAAATACAATAATTCATGCCATAACACATCAAGGCAGGGTTGAGAGGGAGTAGAATCAAAGCACAACAGTTATGAATGGTGTTTCTTTTTTATTTGCATCGTTGCCTTGCCGTGAATCCAAAAATGACTCAGTGGTGTTTGAATGTGGTAAACTAACTTTACTACCCACCCATGGTCAATCACCTGTTAATCAGCTGTTAAAACATGAAATAAACTGGAGATGAAAAGGAGTATGAGCGCCTGTGGAGAAAGAGAAAATAGACCAACGTCTGGAAATAATTAGTCTAGAGCCACAGAGTAAAAGATTAAAACAGAGGTTGTAGATACGTATTAACAAATGCTTTACAAGGGTCCACTTTACAAGGGTTCAATAGATGCTTTTTATAGTTTTAACATCTCAGATAGCTCCAGATGTTACTACAAAAAACAAAGACAACAGATACCCTATGTCTAATTTCTAGTGAGTTTCTAGCTCCTTCAGTGGCTCACCATGCCTCTAACCCATTTCACTCCATCGCTGCCTTCACTGCCATCAGCCATCATCAGTGCTTGTGGAGATGCTGCTACTAATGAGATGTGTCCTTCTAAACCATAAAGCATTTGTATACAGTTAAGAACCCCAGCCGCGTGATACTTCTGTAGTCTATGACTATTGCAACATAACAGTTATCAAAATGACTTAGCTGCTCTACCTGCTTTACTAAGAAGGCATGGGGCTGTTGTAAATGTCACAACATTGGCACCATGCTTTTTACTATTCAGCAACCTCTAAACATATGTGTTTTTGATTTGTTCTATAACATCATACATTATTAAAGCGGGGTTCCACCCAAATTTTGAACATTATCTCTATGCATTCTCTTCCTTGCCTAGATGCTGACATGCTGTGTAAAAAAATTTAAATCGCCGTAATTACCTTTTTAATTTCTAATGTTCTTAGCACTTCCTGGTTTTCCTCCCATGGGAGTAGGCGTGTTTCTAGCCTCTCCCAGACCTCCCACAGTCTCAGGCTTCCCAGCATGCATTGTGCAACAGCGTCATCACAACATCTCGGTGAATGCTGGGAGCACAGCATTCACCGCATCCAGGAAATACATGCTTGTGGGCTTCAAATGCCCACAATGAAGATGGAAACCGCCTTCAGTGAATTTTATAAGTTATTCTTTACAACGAAATCGGACACAGGCGGACTTATTACACAGAACATGTGAGTAGATAATCATGAGAAGAAAAGTTTGTGAATGAACTCCAAATAAAAAAAAACCATAGATAGGTGGACCCCTGCTTTTAAGGTGTACTTAAATCCATCCTGGTAAAGTCTTTTCACTGAGGAGATTCACCATCTATATTTGTACCAGTGATCATTGTCACTGTGACTAAAAATGAGAGAAAATCCAAATTTTTGAGTAGTCACCAGAACAGGAACAGAAAAGGGGTGTGTTTCAATGAGGACACTTGTTGCAGTGACCTCCCAGAAGGGCACGATGGGCTGTTTTCTTGTCTAGTTTCAATTACATTGTCTCATTCTTACCCGGTACTAAGAATGTAAGGGCTGATGCTTTGTCGCGACAATTTTCCTCCGCTTCTAAAACAGAATCCCTTCCGGTCCTGTGATTCCTCCTGATCGTATTCTGGCTACGGTTCACACCAGTCTCACTTCTCCTTTGGGTGACAAAATTCTTGCTGCTCAGGTCCATGCTCCTCCTGAGAAACCTTATGACCGCTGCTTTGTCCCAGAGAGTCTCCGTACTGCCGTGCTCCAGACTTACCATTCTCCCAAGGCTGCTGGCCACCCTGGGAAGAATCAACTCATTTGGGCCATTTCCCAACAATTGGCTGCGCCTTCCTACCAGGTTGGGGACAGGGTCTGGCTGTCATCTCGCAACCTCAACTTCATGTTCCCTCTTTGAAGTTCACACCTTGGTTTATTGGGCCTTTCCGTATACTTCGCAGGATTAACCCAGTGGCTACGCATTAGACCTTACTTCTAATATGTGTATCTCAAATGTATTTCATGTCTCCTTATTAAAACCTTTGGTCTGCAATCGCTTTACCTCCTCAGTGCCTCGTCCTCACCCTGTACAGGTTGAGAACCATCAGGAGTATGAAGTAGAGTCCATTGTTGACTTCCGTAGGTTCAGTATCTGGTACATTGGAAAGGGTACGGTCCGGGGGGAACGCTCTTGGGTCTCATCCTCGGACGTACATGGCCCTTTCCTCCTTCGTGATTTCCATAGACATTTTCCCCTGAAGCCTGGTGGCCCTCTGAGGGGTCATTGAGGAGGGGGTACTGTCAGGGCTGGGCTCAGCCCGTCCTTCTCTGAGCTGGCCGCTCAGCTGTCGGCTAATTGCCAGCTCCTACCTCTCCACAGTGACTCACCTGTTGATGATATCCTGCTCGTCAGTCCTGCCAGCTCAGATGATCTCTGCTTTTGCCTTGTTCACATCTCTAGAGACGCTCTCCTGTGTTCCTGTTAAAGACTTGCTTGGCTGACATTTCTTCTGGCTCCAGATCCTGCTTCTTGATCTACCACGCTCATCTCTGGCTCCCTGACGTTTTGGCTTGTCTGACTATGCGTTCAGGTTCCTGAACTCTGGCTTTTTTACTACGTTTACTACGTTTACTCTGTTTACCTTTTTTTATTATTATTAAACAAGTGTGATTTAACTGTACTTCTGTCTCAGTCTGATTCATGGTTTCTGACAGACGTCCTCTCCCGCTGCTTGTAATAACAGCTCTAATAAAAGGCACCTGGGCATCACCCCGGTACAACCACTTGAAGTAGAAGACCGCACGGCTCTGTGCGGAGATCGTGTGTCATATAACAATAGCACAGAGAGACACCGGCAGCGGCATTAATGTTCTATTTGTCGGTCCTCTCTGGCACGGATGAGAGAGGACACACAGCTGATCTCACGGCTCCCCCTTCTCCCCCCTCCCCTCTCCTGTGTGCTCCGCGGGCAGTCTAGTGTGAAGCTAAAGAGCTCACATTTCCCGCGGAGCACACAGGAGAGGGGAGGGGGGAGAAGGGGGAGCCGTGAGATCAGCTGTGTGTCCTCTCTCATCCGTGCCAGAGAGGACCGACAAATAGAACATTAATGCCGCCGCCAGTGTCTCTCTGTGCTATTGTTATATGACACACGATCTCCGCTCAGAGCCGTGCTGTCCGGCACTGATGGGATCTAATAGCATTCACTGTGATGGGCACTGATAGCATTCACTGATTGGCACTGATAGAAGGCACTGATAGAAGGCACTGATGGGCACTGATGAGCACTGATAGAAGGCACTGATGGGCACTGATGAGCACTGATAGAAGGCACTGATAGAAGGCACTGATGGGCACTGATAGAAGACACTGATGGGCACTGATGAGCACTGATAGAAGGCACTGATGGGCACTGATGAGCACTGATAGAAAGCACTGATGAGCACTGATAGAAGGCACTGACTGATGAGCACTAATAGAAGGCACTGATGGGCACTGATGAGCACTGATAGAAGGTACTGATGAGCACTGATAGAAGGCACTGATGGGCATTGATAGAAGGCACTGATGAGCACTGATAGAAGGCACTGATGGGCACTGATGGGCACTGATGGGCACTGATAGAAGGCACTGATAGAAGGCACTGATGAGCACTGATAGACGGCACTGAAAAGCACTGATAGAAGGCACTGATGGGCACTGATGAGCACTGATAGAAGGCACTGATGGGCACTGATAGAAGGCACTGATGAGCACTGATAGACGGCACTGATGAGCACTGATAGAAGGCACTGATGGGCACTGATGAGCACTGATAGAAGGCACTGATGGGCACTGATGAGCACTGATAGACGGCACTGATGAGCACTGATAGAAGGCACTGATGGGCACTGATGAGCACTGATAGAAGGCACTGATGGGCACTGATGAGCACTGATAGAAAGCACTGATGGGCACTGATAGAAGGCACTGATGGGCACTGATGAGCACTGATAGAAGGCACTGATGAGCACTGATAGAAGGCACTGATGAGCACTGATAGAAGGCACTGATGGGCACTTATAGGCAGCACTGATGGGCACTGATAGATGGCATTGATGATTGGGGCACTGATTTTCAGTGTAAACAATTTACTGACATTCTTGACAGTTAACGGCAGTCCTTTCTTCACACAGACACAGCGTGTGAGGAAAGGGCTGTGGATAACCGGCAAGTCTGTTTACATGTGATCAGCTGATAACATGGTAAAGGGCCGATGTGATTGTGCTGGATGCACGTCCCAGGGGTCATGCAGGAAGCATGGTTTTGGGAGGATGTCCATGGACACTCTCCCAAAATTGGAAGCCCGGGGCTCGGATGGAAGGGGGGCCCATCATGGTTTCTTGCACCAGGGACCTGAAGGTTCTAGTTACGCCTCTGAACACAGATACACACCTCGTTCCTCTCCTTCCTCGTCCTGACTTGTGTGGAAGTGTGGAAGGAGGAGAAGACTTTATTCATCTTTAACTGCCTGCTCAGCTTCTGGTTATTAAGTATACATTAACTGAAATGCACATCTTGACATACAGTAATATATCAAAACTTAAGCCATAATTCAATGTTATATATGTATTTATTTATTTTTTTTAGGAATTGAATGATGAATATTATGAATATTCATATCTTGTGTGCATATATGACAAAGTCAAGCATGTAGTACACCAACTTATGTCTTCTATAACAGAACTAATAATTCCAAAATGTTTTAAAAGTATATAATAATAAGTACACCATCTTTTATGGATACCTTCACTGAAACCAGAAGAAAAATTTGGCCTTTTATGTGATGGGACTGAGACTGGAATTTGAAAAGTACCTTTCCCTTGACTGCAGCCTCAGCCAACCCATGGAGATGATATGATAGTGGCTGGGAGCTGGGGGGGGGGGTATGGCTTACTGCAAATCATTATTATTCCATTGATCACAAAGTAAATTAAGGAGATCCATCACCACCTTGTACTGTATATCAAAATGAATAAAAGATCCAGAAATCTAGGGGAGTTCATTTGCATGCAAATCTCAGCTTTCCCTGTGAAAGCAGAGCACAATCCCCTTCCACCTCCAAGGCATATTTAGAGTGGTTGTAAACCCTTACCATATTCTATGTGTTCTGTAGTCTATGTCACAATCTTCACTTTTCTACAGCTGTACAAAGTCCAAAATTTATAAAGCTTGTCTTAACATTCAGAAAAAAAGGGGGCGGAGAGCTGAAAAAAAAAACATTCTGCAGAACTCAGTGAGGAGCTCTGACCACTGATTGGAAGGAAGGCCCACACCTCCCTTCACACAGTAACAGAGCTAAGGCTGTCAATCACAGGCTGTGTGGTAGAGGTACCTCCCTTGTCTACCACTTTAACAAGTGCCAGGCTGTAGGGAGAAGACACAAGGAAGCAGCAAGCAGAACTGGGCAAGTGAAGTGTACACCCAGTTTTTCCTTGGATAACAACGACAAATGCCATTAATGTCCTGACAGACAAATATAGTTCTTTAAAAATAATATGTTCCTTTCCCTGCACAAAAAACACAGTCCCAGACAGAATGGAAGTGTAAAATAGTGCAAATAGTGCAAATAGTGCAAAGCATTCTCTGAGTGGGGCTTGAGCTTAGCAGCCGACCTTCTGTGTTTACAATGCATCAAGCCGACCACTCAGCATGGGACCGGAAGCAAGTGGATGTCAATGGAGTAACGGTGTCTAATTCAGTGATTTCCAGCTTTCAGGGGGAGTGGCCAGGTATGGTATATACATAGTTACATTGGTCCAAGCCGAACCAATGTAACTTTATAAAAATATATCATGCCTGAAATTCTTATTTCAAACATATAGTGGGGTTTTCTCATATTTGACTGCAAAAGTAGAAATACGGTTAAAGTGCGAAACTGACTGACCTAGGAGCTCTTAGTGGCATGCTGAAATGACTACACTGACAGCTCTCCTGCTGCCTGCCCTTGATTTACTTTATGTTTATATCAATGACAACATTGTCACAGTTGACACTGCCAGCTGCTATGGAGAGAGTGAGCCAGGAAGCCCCATGAAAGTTTTACTATGGGCCCCATGATTGATAGTTACATCCCTCTTTAATACTGCTTTTTTGGCTCAGTACTCAATACTCGCCTCACTACTTCTTCACTGCCTTAATTACACTCACCCAAATGTCCTTTTCTTGCATTAAAGTGGTTGTAAACCCTGTACTACCACTTTTACCTACAGGTAAGGCTATAATAAGGCTTACCTGTAGGTTCTGTGAATATCTCCTAAACTTGCACCGTTTAGGAGATATTCACTGTATCTGCATGTGCCGACGTCATTGGCACATGCGCACTGAAGAAATGGCTCGCTCGTGCTGTTTCTTCAGTAGCTGTGCTGTGACCGGCGGGAGTGACGTCATCGCGGCTCTGGCCAATCACAGCACCGGAGCCCGCAAACCCAGAAATAACTCCAGGAGACATGTTGCCGGTCACATCGGTGTACTGGGACCGCTGCAACAGTTTCGATCTAAGGTATTTCATAATAAGCTAGTATGCAATGCATACTAGCTCATTATTTATTTGTCTTGCAGGTTGTTTTTTTTTTGAGAGTTTACAACCTCTTGAATATTCCTTTCTGTGTCTCTTTTCTCCTTATCTTACAATATAACTAAAGGAAAACATTTTTTTTTAGTTTTGTATAGAGTGGAAAGGGCTTAGAACACACTTATCAGGTTTTTATTGGTGTCTGTGCCCCCTCTCTCTATTTTGTTCTGTTTACCGTTATCGCCAAGACGGAAGACAATCCCAAATTTTGGGTTGTCACTGAAACAGGAACAAAGGGGAAATCTTCCAATGGGTACATTAGTTCCAGGGACCCTGGTGACAACCCAGGATTCACTCACATTAGCAGGATTTTCTCTCACTTCTTGTTTTGGATATAGGACCATAAGCAAAGGGAAATCTCCCCAATGGTACACAAATTGCATTAAGGAAATTGACAGGTGAAAGTGATCTGAAAAAAAAGGTTTTGCCTTTAGTTGTACTTTGTTTGCATCCATGAGCATTTCCCCTGCCTCAGTACTCCTTTTCCTTCCTCCACATACATTTCTTTTGCAATTTCCCATATATGTTAAGCCAGTTTTATAGTCATATATATAATTTTAACTGGTTTGTAAATCAGGGCACATTAGTTCATCTCTGTATCAGGAAGGGGAAGAGAAAAAAAACGCTGATACAAATTGCGAAAATAGGCTATATGTAATGCCACTGTTTTTTCTGGTTAACCTATCCCCAGAGCCTACGACTCTGGAAGCAGCCCCACGCTCTCTAACACACCCAGTCCTGGTACACACTATCTGTTTTTGTTTTTTTCGTTCAACCCAGTAGGCTAAACTAAAATAAATAAATAAGAAGCTCAGGAGGAGCTTGCTGTACTAACTATCTGATGTTAGTACAGTGATCTGCCCTCTGAGCTATTATGTTCTGACAGAGGGAATGCATCCTTGCCAGAACACACCGGTCAGTGCTCGCAGCCATTGGCTGCCAATGCTGATCAGATGCCGGCCGCTCAGTTGAAGTCGGAAGTGACGAAATGCGCCAAGGTGTGATATTTACAATGACCGGAAGTGACGCTTGCATGTCACGTTCAGCTGGAGATTACCAGAAAGGAACAACGTGGCTGTTTGTATTACGCTGGCATCTTCCTCCACATAGGACTGCCAACTACATCTCTAACCTGATAGATATTGTGGATGACTTGCTCTATGATAAAAAGGATTACCTTAAGGCGTATGAATTAGTTTGTACCCTAAGGGGAGTGTGGCTCACGTGGTGGTGTCATGGGTGTGTGGTGCTCGTTTGACAATGACTAGGATCACCGCTTCCAGAGCTTCACTCATCTAAAAGTAATTTCACTACTGCTTATATGTTTAATCATATAAATGCTTGTCACATTTGGATGGATTGACATGAGCGCTGCTATGGCATTGGATGTACACAGGAGTTTATTTGACTTTTAAATGCTATTCTTATTCAGAAAATAAGATATACCTTTGATAATGAATAAGTCAATGGTCCAGAGCGTAGCTGACTCCCTAAGCTTTATACTGGGGATGGTCCTGCCTAAGGGGCAATTCTGAGATAATAGTTTAGTAGTTTCTGTCAAACCCTTACCCTACTGGCCAGCAGGTTGAGGTGCAAATCAGGCATTGGGGCGCTCAGATAAAGGTCTTCTAAACCTGGGTAAAATTTACTACAAATCCCCTGTGGCTCTCCCTGTGGAAGGAGGGAGAGGAGGGGAAGCTGGCTTTTAGCTGCCACAGGGAGAGCCTCAGGGGATCAGTTTTGCCCTCCTGCCGCATCAATTGCCCCGTCTTGTTGGGGATCCTATTCCCCCTGCTTTTCATGCTACAAAAAGTAGTGGCTGCTTTGCCCTTTCTTCTCGAACTTTTGAAGACTAGGCTGCTGCGCTGTGTTTCTCCTGTCAGCCTATAGTGACAGAGCCTGAGGTAGCTTAGGTTAAGTGGGGCATACGGACTGGGAACAGAATGCAGGGGTGGTCCTGGAAAAAACAGGATAGTTAAGCAGTAAGTAAACGTCCTTGTGTCACAGGTAAGAAACAACCCTTCCAAACAAGGAAAAACATTTGTAACCACTAGCAAACCTGGCTACATATACATTATAACAAAGTTATATGAATTTAATTTGGTGCCAAAATAATCCAGGGAAGTTATATCATAAAACTGTCCAAAGAATTTTTGTGTGTAGCTTAATCTGATTTGCCCCTGCAAATAAATTATCTCACCTGGGCCAGAGGGCTGTAAGGTATGCTTCTCAATGATAACAAGTTCAGAATTGTTGACAACAGCTGAAAATATTGCTTGAGTTTTGATTATCTAACTTAAAAGCATCAATGTGACTAGGGAATGAGGAACATTATTTTATAATGAACCATATAGGTCTGATAGCCTCTCATGGTTCCCGATAGTCCACTCTTTATGAGTGAAGAGTCTACCAACATTGCACCACATATTGGTCTTCTAGCAGATATTGTACACTTATTTGCCGCCATACCTTTTTAGCTCCGGGGGTGAACTGGCCTTATCTTTTGAAGATTTCTGCATTTTCTCAGGCGCTTTCATGAACTTTAAAGTTCAGTACAATGATATTCTTCGTTTCATACAATGTAATGTGATCATTAGCTTCAGGGTATCCATATCTCTCTCTACATCCTATAAGTGGCAGATGTTAAGGACAGGCACGGGAACCGTCCTCAACACTGTGTGAGAAAAGAACACCATGTATTATCAAACTATTCATGTTGCAAGACGAAAATATAGTGCATATCGGTACTGTCTGAGCCTAAACTGGAATAAAAGGTTATATAGGTGTGGTAAGATGAAGAATTATTGTGTCTTGTCTTTTTTCTTTCCTGTGAAAACTATACATTGTAAAGAGACACTAACTAGTATATTCAGAAGCAGCACACAATAATTATCACAATGAGCAAAACAGCCAGGCTTACCTTAACCTCTTCGCTCCAGCGCCTCCAGGCCCTTTAAGAGGTTTATGACACTGGTAAGCGGAGCACGGCTTTAGATCTCATAGGCTGTTATGGCGGTAACAAGGTCCGAAAACTCCTGATTGCAATGAGCAGTCGGAAGCTTTTGATTAGTCAACGGTAACTGTGCTGGGAGTGCACAGCGCGCATGCTCTCAGCACAAATGCATAGGCAGCAATTCACACAAATATGTGGCCCCTTGGGACTAAGGACCAGGTGCCAAGGGGTTAAAGATTAGTGAGGGTAATTAAAGCAGAAAGCCAGTCAAAAATAACTAAATTCAAACTAGATACTCTAATAAATTATAAAATAACTGTGACGGACCTCCTGGCACCCAACCTGGGTGCCTCCGCCAAGATACAGCTTCTTCTACTCTGGAACCAGGAACAAGGTATTAAAGCAGAGCATTGCACCCAAGAACTAGGCGACGCTAGCTTAGGTGCAAGCTGGAACTGACTTTATTTGTAAATTCACCCACAATATATACCACACAAAATCAGATAGAAGCTTGATCACAATATCCTAAACAATGCAAACTTTAAATGGTAATATCAGTACATCCAACAGTACATCTAATGAACAGCTAACATAAACATAAACAGTAAGTTGATCAACAGCTAGCAACTGATAGCTAATAGTAATCTAATTAACAGTAAGCTAATTAACACCTAGTCACCTAGACAAGCCTAGGTGACTGTCAGGGGCATATCAGTGGCCGTCGGGCAAATATGCGTGCACACAGGTGCACAAGAAGCTCTTCCAGGACAATTCTGCTCAATTCCCCACCAGGGGGTGCCGGAGCGCTCCCGCGTGTGCCCGTACGCGCGTTTGCGCGTGCGTGCGCGCGCCCGTTTGCGCTAGCGCTGTTTGGCGCCAAGGCCCCTTTAAAAGGATGACAGGTGCTTCTGTCAGATGCTGTTTGTCTGCAGCTCTGTACCTGCGTTCCTGCTTTCCGCTTGATTTGTACTTACCTGTGACCCGGCTACGTCTGACCATTCTCCAGTCTCCAATCCGACCCGGCTTGCCTGACCTTGTTTATCTGATTACCTGTTGCCGAACTTCTGCCTGCCTGACTATTCTTGAATCACCCCTTTGCCATACCTGCCTGATCTCCTGCTGATACGGACTGTCTGACTTGCTTCTGCCTGTGTCCTGGGACGCTGCTTCCAGCCTGCCTGTCAAGCACCCTGCCGCTGCCTTCTCAGCTACCTGCCTGTCTACCGGCCTGCATCCGCAGCTCAGCCATCCCTGAGGGGCATCCTTCCAGACCATCATCTGCTTCTGCTGGAACCGCATCAGGCCCTCCTACCCACTGTGCTCAAGAGACCACTGTTCCCACTTCCAGTGGCTCCTGAACCAGCGCTTAAGAGAGGTCTCCTTCTACCAGTCAGGCTCAACTACCAGGTACCTTACAGTACAAACAGCCATGACTGAGCCTGCAGGAGAGACCTCTCCCATCAAGGAGATCTGTACGCACTTAGCAGCACTTACCCAGGCAGTACAAACCTTACAGGACAGTTACAACAGACTGGAGGGTCAAGTATTGAACCTCAGTGGCCCCAGTAATATGGCCCCTGCTGCAGCCGCTCCAGTACAGGCTGCTGCACCGCCCTCTGTGGTAATGCTTCCACCTGAGCCAAGAGTGCCTACCCCCGAAAAGTTTTCTGGTGATCGAACAAAATTTGTGGCCTTCCGCAGCACTTGCCAACTCTATTTTGCCCTACAGTCACGGACTTTTTCCTTGGAGGCCACCAAGGTGGGATTTGTTATATCCCTCCTTTAGGGGGAACCCTTGACCTGGGCCCACCGCCTGCTTGAAACCAACGCTGCACAGGTGCAGTCCCTGCCCGCCTTCTTTGAAGCCATGGCCCAGCTTTATGAAGATCCTCAACGGACTGCTACCGCTGAGGCAGCTTTGTTCGCGCTCCAGCAAGGCCGTAGGCCGGCCGAGGACTATGTAACAGACTTTCGACGCTGGAGCGCGGACACTCAATGGAACAACGCAGCCCTGCGTCACCAGTTCCGCATGGGACTGTCTGAGGGTCTGAAGGATGAGCTTGCTTGAGTAGGGATGCCTGATACCCTTGAGGAACTCATCGCCATTACCATCCAGATTGACCGACGCCTTCGTGAGCGCCGGTCTGAACGCTCTTCCCAACCAACACGCCCTATGTGGATGACTCCAAGAGTTCCGGTTCCTGCCTCCCGATACCTACCTTCTGCTTACCCGAGTCCAGTCACCCAAACAACCGAGGCTCCTGAACCGATGCAGCTGGGACTTATGCGGGCTACCCTGACCCCGGAGGAACGGGCGCGCAGACGCCAGTTAAATCTCTGTCTCTACTGTGGTGGGACGGGCCACTATGTGAACAACTGTCCAGTAAAGACTCGTAAGTGCTTTTCTTCTACTCCAACCTGTTTATCTGCTTTAACCGCCAATACAACTCAACTTGTCCTTCCCCTCTCATTGCAGCTCCAGGGAAGAACAATCCAGGTCAACGCCATTGTTGACTCCGGGGCATGTAGTTGCTTTGTGGACTCTGCTTTTGCCACCCAACAGAACCTGCCTTTAAAGAACAAGACACATAGACTCTCAGTTTTCTTGGCCGATGGTTCCCATATAAAATCTGGACAAGTCTCTCAGGAAACCCTTCCGCTGCCTGCCACCTGCTCATCCCAGCATCAAGAGATCCTAACCCTGGATGTTATTTCATCTCCATTATTTCCAATCATCTTGGGCATGCCCTGGCTTCAGGCCCACAACCCTCTGGTTGACTGGGTCACGGGCGAGATCAAGTTCCAGTCACCCTACTGCCAAAGACATTGTCTACCAGAAGCCTCTAAACCTGCTGCTACCTTACTTTGTATGGACATTGATCCAGACCTACCCCAAGATGTACCAGAAGTCTAGCGGGAATTTGCGGATGTGTTCAGCAAGAAGGGGGCAGACACCTTGCCTCCCCATCGTCCCTATGACTGCCCAATTGAGCTGCTTCCTGGGGCTGAAATTCCTTTCGGGCGCATTTTTCCGCTGTCCGAAAAGGAGCAAGAGGCACTTAAGGTTTATTTAAACGAAAATCTTGAAAAGGGCTTCATCCGACCCTCCACTTCACCAGCTGGAGCCGGAATATTTTTTGTTTCTAAGAAGGATCAGTCTCTTCGCCCCTGTGTGGACTATCGGGAGTTAAACAACATTACAGTCAAGAACCGTTACCCGCTGCCACTGATACCTGAACTGTTCCAGAAGCTGAGATCTGCTACTATCTTTACCAAACTGGATCTGAGAGGGGCCTACAATCTGGTCCGCATTCGGGCCGGGGACGAGTGGAAAACGGTTTTCAGAACCCGTTTCGGACACTACGAATACCTCGTCATGCCCTTTGGTCTATGCAATGCCCCCGCCACGTTCCAGCATCTGGTCAATGACGTGTTTAGAGATTTCCTGGACATCTTTTTAATTGTCTATCTGGATGACATTCTAATCTTCTCCAGTTCACTTGAGCAGCACAGGGAACATGTCCGTAAAGTCTTGATCCGACTCCGTTTGCACAGACTGTATGCTAAGGCGGAGAAGTGCGAATTCGAACAGCAGGAGATCCAGTTTTTGGGATTGGTAATCTCCCCAACCGGCATCAAAATGGACCCTCAGAAGGTATCTGCTGTGTTAGAGTGGCCTGCTCCCATGGACAAAAAAGGTGTACAACGCTTCATTGGGTTTGCAAACTTCTATAGGAAGTTCATTAGGGGGTTTTCTGCTATTATATCCCCCATCACGCAGCTGACTAAGCAGAACTCCCGTTTCCATTGGAACCCAGAAGCCCAGAGGGCCTTTGAGGAATTAAAGAAACGTTTTACATCAGCTCCGATCCTTAGCCATTCGGATCCATCCTTACCTTTTATCCTGGAGGTTGATGCGTCCGAAGTAGCCGTGGGTGCTGTTATTTCCCAACGACAAAGCAACAAGGACTTGATGCACCCCGTAGGGTTCTTTTCCAGGAAACTTTCACCTTCGGAGCGGAACTATGATGTGGGGGATCGAGAGCTACTCGCTATCAAGACAGCTTTGGAGGAATGGAGGTACTTGCTAGAAGGCGCAGTTCACCCAGTACTGATTTATACAGACCACAAAAATCTCGAGTATTTAAGATCCGCCAAGAGGTTAAAACCCAGACAGGCCCGTTGGGCTCTATTTTTCACACGATTCTGTTTCCATATTACCTATCGGCCCGGATCCAAGAATGTAAAACTGGACGCGCTGTCGCGCATGTTCGATAACCCTAAAGACTTTTCGGTACCTGACACTATCTTGCCGGCAAATAGCTTCCTCCTTCTCCAAACAGATCTTCTGTCCATGATCAGAGAAGCATCTCCAGAACCTTCAAGCCTTCAGGGATCCTCTTTAACACCTCGTGATGGACTTTTGTGGAGAGGAAGTCAAATTTTTGTACCAGAGAGTGCCCGAGTCAAGGTGCTGACACTTCTGCATGACCACCCACTTGCAGGACATTTTGGGGTACGTAAGACCCTTGAGCTGGTGCAGCGCACCTTTTGGTGGCCTAACCTAAAGGAATTCTGCAAAACATACGTCAACTCATGTTCTGTCTGCATCCAGAATAAAACTCCCAGGAACAGAGCTTGGGGTTTACTGAGACCATTACCTATACCAGATAGGCCCTGGAGGATGATAGCGATGGACTTTATAGTAGAACTGCCTTGCTCTGAAGGAAGTTCGGCGATCCTTGTGGTGGTCGACCGACTATCCAAAATGGCCCACTTTGTGCCCCTAAAGGGAACACCCTCTGCTGTGGAGACGGCCCGTGTGTTCATCAAGGAGATTGTCAGGTTACATGGAATCCCTGCAAATATAGTGTCCGATAGAGGGGTGCAGTTTACATCACGTTTTTGGAGAGCACTTTGTGAGATCCTGAAAATTGAACTAGCCCTGTCCTCAGCATACCATCCCCAAACAAATGGGCAAACTGAAAGGACAAATCAGACACTAGAGCAGTACATAAGGTGTTTTACATCTTTTGTACAAGATGATTGGGTATCTCTGCTGCCCCTAGCGGAATTCGCTTACAACAATGCCAGCCACTCTGCTACCGGTCAATCCCCTTTCTTTTCCAACTATGGTTTTCATGCATCTTTTTTACCAGATTTTCTTTCAGAATCCCCAGTTCCAGCGGTCCAGGACACAGTGCAGTTCCTTAGTCATAATAACCAGATCTTACGGGAAGCAATATCCAAGGCACAAGCGGACAACAAAAGGTTCTTTGATCAGAAAAGAAGAGGAGACCTAAACCTTCAGCTTGGTGACAAGGTATGGCTGTCTACTGATAATATTAGATTAACCTGTCCCACTAAGAAGCTTGCTCCTAAGTTCATTGGGCCCTTCCCTGTGAAAAGAAAGATTAATGAGGTGTCCTATGAATTGTGTTTACCTGATTCACTCAAGATTCACCCTGTGTTTCACGTGTCACTCTTGAAACCTGCTGTAGATGACCCTTTTCCTGACAGGGGCACCAGGGTCCCTGAACCGGTTCTGATGGACGGCAATGAGGAATATGAAGTGGAGGCCATCCTTGATTGCAGAAAGAGAGCTGGGCAAGTACAGTTTTTGATTAAGTGGAAGGGGTATGGGCCTGAAAATAATTCATGGGAACCTGACTGTAATATCCATGCCAGACGTTTAATCCATGCTTACTTCTCTGCTCATCCTGAAAAGAAGGGTATTCTGGGCATCCGGAGGCTGCCCGTTGGGAGGGGGCAATGTCAGGGGCATATCAGTGGCCGTCGGGCAAATATGCGTGCACACAGGTGCACAAGAAGCTCTTCCAGGACAATTCTGCTCAATTCCCCACCAGGGGGCGCCGGAGCGCTCCCGCGTGTGCCCGTACGCGCGTTCGCGCGTGCGTGCGCGCGCCCGTTCGCGCTAGCGCTGTTTGGCGCCAAGGCCCCTTTAAAAGGATGACAGGTGCTTCTGTCAGATGCTGTTTGTCTGCAGCTCTGTACCTGCGTTCCTGCTTTCCGCTTGATTTGTACTTACCTGTGACCCGGCTACGTCTGACCATTCTCCAGTCTCCAATCCAACCCGGCTTGCCTGACCTTGTTTATCTGATTACCTGTTGCCGAACTTCTGCCTGCCTGACTATTCTTGGATCACCCCTTTGCCATACCTGCCTGATCTCCTGCTGATACGGACTGTCTGACTTGCTTCTGCCTGTGTCCTGGGACGCTGCTTCCAGCCTGCCTGTCAAGCACCCTGCCGCTGCCTTCTCAGCTACCTGCCTGTCTACCGGCCTGCATCCGCATACCTGCATCCGCAGCTCAGCCATCCCTGAGGGGCATCCTTCCAGACCATCATCTGCTTCTGCTGGAACCGCATCAGGCCCTCCTACCCACTGTGCTCAAGAGACCACTGTTCCCACTTCCAGTGGCTCCTGAACCAGCGCTTAAGAGAGGTCTCCTTCTACCAGTCAGGCTCAACTACCAGGTACCTTACAGTGACACAGGTCAGTGCCAACCCAGACAGTTCGGCACCAGTTCCCCTGAAATAAGACCCAGGGCTGTCCAAATCTCATTAACCAGCTTTCACTTGTGTAATCTGTCCACTAGACTAGTCATCATAAGACAGAACTCATACAATGTTCCAGTAGTCTGAAAAAATTGAATAAATTTATCTTCATAGATTTCTTGAGGGAAATTGTTGATAAACATTTCTGTCCCAAGTGGAGGAGCTTCTCCAACTCAGTCTGCGGGAGGGCCACCATATCTTCTGTCCTCTGACTATTAACCTGGGCACGATTAATATTACACCTTTCCATCCACTCCAGAAGGGGAAGCCTTATGCCGCGTACACACGGTCGGACTTTTCGGCTACAAAAGTCCAACAGCCCGTCCGACAGACTTTCGACGGACTTACGGCTGACTTGCGGCGGACTTGCGGCGGACTTGCGGCGGACTTTCTAACGAACAGACTTGCCTACACACGATCACACTAAAGTCCGTCGAATTCTTACGTGATGACGTACACAGGACTAAAATAAGAAAGTTCATAGCCAGTAGCCAATAGCTGCCCTAGCGTGGGTTTTTGTCCGTCGGACTAGCATACAGACGAGCGGATTTTTCGACCGGACTCAAGTCCGTCGTAAAGATTTGAAGCATGTTCCAAATCTGAAGTCCGTCAGATTTTCGACCGAAAAAGTCCGCTGCAGGTCCGATGAAGCCCACACACGGTTGAATTGTCCGCCGGATTTGGTCCGTCGGCGTCCGTCGGACTTTTGTAGACGAAAAGTCCGACCGTGTGTACGCGGCATTATTGTCTTTATTCAGAGAATTAATTGAAGCTTCACTGTCAGCATTCATCACATTGTTGTCCATCATTAGAGAATGTTCTGCTCTCTCCATGGGATCAGAGGCTGAACTGAGCTCTTTTAAATGCTCTGACTTTGAGAAGCAGACAAAATATCTGGTCTCCTCCATGGGCCATAATCAGTGGCAATAGCGTCTGGTGTTTTTTTTTGGGGGGGGGGGGCAAAAAACAACCACCCCCAGCAGCCTGCGGCACCTCCACCCCTCCCCCGCTGTTGGCCGGTCGGTCCGGCACTTACCCCATCTAGACGGGTGGCGGGCAGAGTGCAGCGGCTCCGTGTCCTCACCTCCATTGGCGGCTCCCAGCTGGCGGCTACTCCCCTCCTCCAATAGCATTGCCTGTCCTTTCAGCCAATCGGGTGACGGGTGTCAAAACTGCGCCCCAAGCCCATCCTATTTTGAAGCCTATTAGAGCCTTGCATTGGAATCCATGCATCCGGCGTCCTAAAAGCCACTTACAGTCACCTAGCAACGCTAACAAACGGCCAGGCGGAAGTATCCAACTAAAAAGAGGATACAGAAACATCACATGAGGCTGCAATTGCAGGTCAGACTTCCGTGAAGAATAGGATTCATCTTAGACGAACATTATAGTAACACACTAATCTGCTCTGGCTAAGGTATCTATGATAGCTTGATGACTGTTCTTCTTAAATGACAAGCAAACAGGAATGTTTGTATGGGTTCTGCCACAGGTCTATAGTGGGAATATGATGTCATTGGATGTCAGGGGGCGGGTCTTGGGTCATTTCCTCTTTGCACTGATTGGTGAATGGCTCTTTAAATAGTGTGTAGTCTGTATAGTATGTAGTCTGTATCACAATTTGAAATCTTTGGAGATCCTGGTGTGCTAGTGACATTTCCTCTTTATGATTGCATTCGGTTCCAGCCGATGGTAATTTCAGCACCTAATTCGAAATATAACCATTTGTGCAGGGACGTGTGCATTGGGAGTATTGCATTAGAGGTTCGGATTTGGTTTCCCTTGCTGCACCCCTACTGGCTGCCCAGTATAAGGGTTCATCAGGCTACTGATGAAATAACTTTTAAACATGGGGATAGGAAACCAGTATGTGTATACAGTCAGGATGAAATTGAAGCATTTATTTTCCCACCAGCAACCGATCGATCCAGAGAGATTAAACGGTTAAGGAAGAGACAAATTGTTCTGGAATTGCTTGGACAGACCTTATCTGAGTACTACAGAGTGAGGAAAATCATAAGGGGTTTTCGGATAATAAATCAGTCCACGACTGGGCGGCATAAGCGCGATTTCTGCGACAAATGGTGCAAAGTATCTACTCAGAATTCCTTGAACTACATGCTATTAGTGATCGAGGAGGTTAAAGTGCAGCTGTGCCAGGTGAACTGGGAGCTATCTGTCCTGGAACTGGCGATGCAAGACAAGGACAAACAAACCAGCATATTCCAGGAGATTGACAAAGAAATCGTGGCATATACCACAAGACAAAGGCAGGCCAAACGGGAGAAATTTAAACAAGTGAATCAGGATTATCAGGAAGGAAGGGTGTACCCATGGCTGACTGGTATTTCAAGGCCTAGAAGAAGACCGCTGTGCTTACCCTCTGTCTAATAGACCACGAAGGGACGATCCTCAGACATCATCGGATAGTGAACGACCACCTGAAAATCCTTCAACCGACAGTGAGGGTGGGGTAAACAGTAACCCCACAGTGCCCAGTACTGGGAGCAGCAATTCTCTTTTTCCAAAGGTGGGATAGGAAGAAGAACCAGGAGGGGCATCAAGAGGTCGCAGTACCTACCAAACCCACAAGGGTCGTCAACAGACAGGCAGACAAGCCCGGTGATCAACATGACGTCTAGAATCATTACAGAGGGTGAGTTAGGCCTTCTATCCAAAGGTCTTTCATTTTGTCCTACAGCAAAATTTGATCAATTTAAATTTGAAATAGAATTGTTTAAGTTTGAAAGGGCACTAAAGATAAAACAATTTTTTCGTACGCAACCAGGAACTGTAACTAGGTCTAAGGGCCAAGCATTCAAGATGAAAAGCAAATTTATGCCTCCTGGCCAATATCAGTCTATAGAAAGTTACATCCCCACTCTGAAGCATGATGTTTGCTCGAGTGCCTCCACTACAAAAAAAATACCAATCTGAGTCCAGCGGAATATAAGGACGACAAAAATCTCATTCTTAAACCCACCGACAAAGGCGGGGCCCCTTGTGACAATGAATTATATGGACTATAGGGATGGCATGCTGCTGATGTTGGCAGATACTGCCAGCTATATACAACTTGACAGGGATCCTACACAAAGTACAATTAATGCCCTGTCATCTCTAATTATTATTGGCCTCTCAAAGGACTGGATCTCCAAGGAGACAGCTGAATTCTTGATGGATGAGCACCCTAGACTGCCAGTCATATATGGGCTACCAAAGTTCCACAAGGGAACTACACCCTTGAAGTTTAGGCCAATAGTTTCGGGAACAGGATCAATCACGCAGCCCTTGGCCCAGTTGATTGACTTTTATCTTCAGCCCCTGGTAAAAAATTCATCATCGTACGTTAAGGACACAAGTGACTTTTTGGAGAAATTAGGAAGTTTCCTGACATTTGATGCCAGTTGGAAATTGGCCACTATGGACATTTCGTCCTTTTACACAAGCATACCAATTGAAGCCGGCTTGACAGCGGTGAGATACTACTTATCCAAACTGACGGTCCACAATCCCCCGGATGAATTTCTCATTGAAGGTCTACAGTTTGTCCTTGAGAGTAATTTTTTCTCGTTTGAAGTAACGAAGTATCCGAACAAATCCGTGGCACAGCCATGGGCAGTTCAGCAGCCCCCTCATTTGCTAATCTGTTCATAGGATACATGTTGGAACATCATATTTACCATATGACTCTTTTTTCTGAACACGTCAAGTGTTGGCTAAGATACATTGACGACATTTTTTTAATCTGGAATGGCGAGATTTGCATTTTTCATGAGTTCGTGGGGTACTTGAACAGGATATTTCCTGGCATAATATTTAACCCAGAAATTTCCCAGGATAGTATTACCTATCTAGATGTCAGAATTACCAATGAGCAGGGTACATTGCATATCATTATTCGCAAAACCCACTGACAGGAACACTCAGTTACATTAACAGAGCGCACATCCGAATCACCTCCGAAATAGCCTACCTATTTCCCAGTTTAAAAGTGTAATACACATCTGCACAGATGAGAGTGAGAGGAATTTACAACTATTGGCCATGTATGGAAAAATTTGTGGAGTGAGGGTATCCCGCCACAACACTTGACAGGGCGCTAAGAGCCCTTTCACACTGGGGCAGGGGCGGCGTCGGCGGTAAAACGCTGCTATTATTAGCGGCGTTTTACCGTCGGTATGCGGCCGCTAGCGGGGCGGTTTTACCCCTGCCGAGAAAGGGTTAAATACCACAGCAAAGCGCCTCTGCAGAGGCGCTTTGCCGGCGGTATAGCCGCGCCATCCCATTGATTTCAATGGGCAGGAGCAGTGAAGGAGCGGTATACACTCCGCTCCTTCACCGCTCCGAAGATGCTGCTGGCAGGACTTTTTTTACCGTCCTGCCAGCGCATCGCTCCAGTGTGAAAGCCCTCGGGGCTTTCACACTGGAATCAAAGCAGTAGCACTTTCGGGTCGGTTTGCAGGTGCTATTATTAGCGCAATAGCGCCTGCAAACCGCCCCAGTGTGAAAGGGCTCTTACCAAAGCCACCTCAAATCCAGTTAAAACCCACAAAAAAGCCGATAGGCCTTTGTTTATACATGGTTTCAATCAGGAATCAGATCGATGTAAGCAGGCAACCACACGCAACATTAATATTTTGAGAGCTGAAGGCACATTGACCGCCAGTATTAAAAATCCACCACAACTAGTCCAGAAACGAAGCAGGTCCTTGCATGACTTACTGGTACAGACAGACCCGAGATCTAAGTATGCCAAGCCAAAGGTCAGAATCTCACAAAAAAGCGGTTGTTACCAATGTCATAATTGTAACGTTTCAATTTTATGATATGTAGCGAACACTTCACCCATCCACATACTGGTAGGCAATATCATATACAAGGGTATATGAACTGTAACGCAGTGTTTTGTGTCTATATTCTAAAATGTTCCTGCTAATTGATGTATGTAGGGAAAACTGTTGGCCCTTTCAAACGACGGTTTCAGAAACATAGAAGTGATATAAGAGTAGCGCTGGAAAGGACCCTGAAAGGTGAAGCCCCCGATTTAAATAAACCAGTAGCACTACATTTTGTTGCTCAGAAGCACCATAAATTAAGGGGCATGGTCATTAAACAAGTATCATGACCAGTGAGGGGGGAGAACATGACTGCCTCCTCCTTCGTCGTGAGGTATACTGGACATACACCTTGGGTACAGTTCAGCCAGGTGGTCTCAACACCACTCTATCCTATCTGTGTGTCAGGAAATGCCTTACAGAAGGAATCTTGCTGCTGGTGCACTTCTGCGAGCGCCGATGCGCGTGGGAGCACGCGCGCGGGTTTTGGCGCCGGATGTCGTATTTAAACTAGGCTTGTAAACTGAGTAAGTGCTGTCTGATCTGCAGCTTCCTGTAACCCCTGCTACCTGTAACCTGTTTTGAGATCCTGTTCCTGTGTTCTGATCTGGCTTGCCTTTGACTATTCCTGCCTGCTGCCTGTACACGACCCTGGCTTGTCCCTGACTTTCACCCTTCCTGCTCCTCTTATTATCTTGCTGTCCGCCTGTTGCCAACCCAGCTTGTACCCGACCTGCCTCTGCACCTGTCCGTTTTCTCTAACCTGTATGTGTCTGTACCTATATGTGCTTCAAATCTATCGGGACTGATCCGCTGTGCACTGCCTGCTGTGCTGACCCAGCTCCTCTACTGCCTGCTGTGCTGACCCAGCTCCTCTATTGCCTGCTGTGCTGACCCAGCTCCTCTACTGCTTGCTGTGCTGACATCTTATCCCACCAGTCCTCATTCCTGTGGCATCAGGAACTTTGGAGCAACTCTCCTGACTACCTACCAGCCAGGCACTCATACCATTTTGTACTCTCAGGTCCCCTGTCTTCTCTATCAGGGGCCCCAAGTCGGATACATAAGGGAGGCTTTCCTCTGTATTATCGGGCTCATCTATAAGGTACGTGGAAACATGACACTGTGTTTCCTATAAGACAGATCATTTAGATCAGGATGTTGTTCATAGTTGTAATGTATTAATAATTTTAATCTTTTATTCTGCACTTTATCTCCATACTAACTTCGTAGCTATCCTGTCTCCTCATAGTCTATTATGGCAGCTGGCACAGGCAATTCTTTTTCTTGTAGTTTGTTTTTTTCTTTCTGTTTTCTTTTAGTCTCTTATTATATTTTTATTTTCATTTTATTTTTATTTTTTTATCTTCATTTTTATATATATATATATATATATATATATATATATATATATATATATATATATATATATATATATATATATATATATATTTTTTTTTTTTTTTTTTTCATTTGTTTACATTTTTTTTATTTATTACATAAATTATTTATTTATTTTTTTCATTTGTATTTTATTTATATATATATTTTTTTACTTTTTTTTTTCATTTGTATATTTATTTTAATTTTCATTTGTATATTTATTTTTAGTTTATTATTTATTTTTTCTATTTTTTTCTCTTTTTTCTATATTTGCTCTCATTCTTACAGATCTTCATTCTTCAGCTTTATTCTTTATTTTATTTTTCAGATTGAGTTTTATTTTTATAATTTTCTGTATTCATCCCTCTGTTTCCTATTTCAGATTTGGTTTAGTTTTGTTTTCATTCGTTTCTGCGATTTATCCTTTTTTCCTTTTATTATTTTTAGTTCTCTATTTCTATTTATTTTTCATCTTTTCATTTCTCTATATCTTTGAAGTGCAGTGGCCGTAATTCACCTTCACACTCGGTCTCCACTTGTTTTTCTTTCTTAGTCCCAGTGAGCTCCCTGTCTGCCTTGCAGAGCGCCGCCGGTGTCATGTAATGGCATGGCAGCGGTGGGCGGCTGCATTAATGTACTGACCCCCTAGGGCACATGCGCACAGCGTGGTGCCGGATTGGAGCAGAGAGACAAGCCTCTTACAGTCACCTAGTAACGCTAACAAACGGCCAGGCGGAAGTATCCAACTAAATAGAGGATACAGAAAAGTCAGATGAGGCTGCAATTGCAGGTCAGGCTACTTAAATGACAAGCAAACAGGAATGTTTGTATGGGTTCTGCCACAGGTCTATGGTGGGAATATGACATAATTGGATGTCAGGGGGTGGGCCTGGGGTCATTTCCTCTTTGCACTGATTTGTGAATGGTTCTTTAAATATTGTGTAGTCTGTATCACAATTTGTCACATGCCTGATGAAGGGGTCCTGCGTGGCTCCGGAACGTTGGTTTTTACTACTATGTGATTAAAGCTTTGGACCCATTTTTGGAGATCCTGGTGTGCTGGTGACATTTCCTCTTTATGGATGCATTAATAGGAGCCAAGACAGCGATGGAGAGGGGGGGCGACGCCCATGTGCCCTTAAAGGACGGGGCCGCCCCTGATCAGTGGATAGAAGTCTAGCCCCTAGTCCCCTCCAAAAGCCCCTGTCCCGGTTGGGTTTGTCACAATAACAAAACCAGCTTCTGCTGCAATATTCAATCCATATCCCACAGTACTCTTTTTATGCCACTATATGTCCTAAATGTGATAGCCAACATTATTCAATCCCCTTCCCCTGAGCCCAGGTCAATCTGGATCCACCGCAGCTTGTTAGGCTCGGTTCACACCTAAACCGGCTGTGGATCGCACAGCAACGCTGTCCGTCCCTGTTCTCCGTTTCAGGGACGAATCAGGGCAGAAAACGAAGTTTGCACATCAGTGTTTACCGTCCAGTAAGGGCTTGTGTACATAGGCACTGCTATCAAATGCTGACTTTTGCCATACCTCCCAACATTTTGAGATGGGAATGAAGGACACCTATTAGCAAATGTATGTAGGCATAGGACACACCCCCTGTCACACCCCCTTAAAGGAGAATTAACCAAAAAAAAAAAGGTTAATCAAATCTACAAGGGCTTTTTTTACCACTACTATTCCTTTATATTGGCTTTTTAAATTTACAAATGCAGCAATTTAGATTTTGGATGAAAGGTTTAGCACTGGAAAACACTTTTTGAAAGATAAAAAGTGCATTTTATATACAACTATATAGATCAGATCAGAATGAGGGACAAATGAGGAGGAAAGAGGGACAGAGGGACATTGCATCAAATTAGGGACAGTCCCTCCAAATCAGGGACAGATGGGAGCTATGCTTTTGCATGCATTAAAATGCAAATCACAAAAAAGTCTGAGTTTGACCTGCTTTACCGTCTTTGCAAATACATCCCAATAGGACATGCTGCATCCAAAGGAACAGGTCAAACACAGCTTCAGAACCGTCACTCATGCTACACTTTTGAGCTATATACTGTATGTATATAGGAAACTGCTGATCTGTATTTGACATGCATTTCAAACACAGGAAAACAATATTTGCATGTGCAAGTCCTAAATGTACCCCCCCCCCCGATTTTTTCTTAAAGTAGTAAAAATGTAAGATTTATATGTCTATGACACCATGTTCACATAAGTTTCTAGCACGATGTGTTTATTGGGGAATTACCTGGCTTCTTGTTTTGTTCAATGCTTTTATTTATTTAAAGTGGTTCTAATGGCAGAAGATTTTTTACCTCAATGCATTCTTTGCATTAAGGTAAAAAACCTCCTGGGTGCAGCTCCCTCCTAAATACTTACTTGAGCCCCATCTTGATCCAGAGATGACCATGAGAGCTGAGGCTCTCCTGAGTCCTTCTTTCCTCATTGGCTCACACAACTGTCAATCACAGCCAGTGAGTCAATGAGCAGAGAGCAGAGGGAGGAGCTGTGCACTGTGCGTGAATGGATGATGTCCATTCACAGGAACATAGCTTTGGAGCAAGCCTGCTCAAGTGACCCCATAGCACAAGGCTCGTTTTTGGGGGCACTCAGCAGAGGGGAGAAGTCAGGAGTATTGGCAGGGGAGACAAAAAGAAGAGGATTGGGGCTACTCTGTGCAAAACCATTAAAACCATTAAACAGAGCTGGTAAGTATAACATGTTTACTTTTTTTTTCTAAATGACAACCTTTAGAATTACTTTATGATGTGTTACAAAAATTTGCAAATACAGTCTCGGGTATGAGACAAGAGTAGACTTCTTTGAAGTTTAAAAAAAGTAACAAACATCTTGCAAGTATAATTTGTTACAACAGTGCATTATTGTAAACTGAAAATTTACTAACATACAGGACATGGTGAGAAGAAAAAAGCAAAATGCCGTAATATTAGATCGGAGAAGAGCAACGCCTAAAACGAATGCGAACAGATAAAGCCTTTGGGTCTGGTATTGATTTTGGGGAGAAGTACACTAAAAATAAAAAAAAGCGTGAGCCCCCCCCCCCCCCCAAATCCATACCAGACCCTTAACCGAGTAGAAGTAAATGAGGATGCAGGATCAATTACATCATAATGGGGTTGGGCCACCTGATGTGGTCAATGACCAAACATGGATGTGTCACTGTATGGTCAATGATGTCACGTGATGACCCCGCCTACGTATGACATCACTGACCTCACCCATTGATTATTTAAGTGGCAGGGGGAAGTGTCATGTCAGACAGCAGGTTTTGTTTTCCTGCAGGTGATGTGCATTGTGATTGACAATGGATGTAGATCAGGGGACTTTTTTAAAACATTTTTTATAAAGGACTTGTCAAAAACTGTGTTTTTTTTATTTACACTTTTAATTTTTTTGGTGAATGAGAAAGGGGTACTATGTACCCCATACTCGTTCACATAGGGGCAGAAACTGGGGGCCCCCTTATTAAAGGGGGCTTCTAGAGTCCAATAAGTCACCCCCCTGCACCCTCACAAACACTGTATTTTTCTGCAAATACTTCCAGATGAACCAGCCATTCTTAACCAGCTTTCCATGGAACCATAGGGTTCCTCCAAAGATTGCTAAGGATTCCTTGGGTGATGGCTGACAGATATCCCATTTGATGGGGCCTGCCTGCATAGTTCCAAGGCCACTTGGCAGAGACAGCAGCATGAAACCAATATTCTTTTTAGCTGTCTGTAAGGGTGGCATTCTGACCAACATTGTAAGGGGGACATTATTCCCACTATCCATGTAAATGGCATTTTTTTCCTGCTGATCCACCATGATATAAGGAGATCTGAATTCATTTTAGTAGGGGGTCCCTGAAAACTATTTTTACGGGTTTCTCTGGAGTAAATAGGCTGAGAAAAACTGAGATGGACTGAAAAGCAACTTGGTCCATAGACTTTTTTTTTTTAAATCACTCAAAAACTCTTTTCCACACACAGGCAGTCAGACAACTTTCTAAAACTCATCTAATTAACACCTTTAGATATACGGTATATTCAAACCACTAATGTTGTACCTATGACTCAAATTCCATGATTAGGTTGAGACTACAATCACATCTATGTCTGCCAAACCCTTTAAAGTCCCCCCTTTGTATTTGTGTCAAGTGTCTCAGTGGGACGCCCCTTTATAGATGTGTCACCCTTCTTCTCTATCCCACACCCTTCACATGTCACACAATCATTACTTTCACTTCTAATAATATATCAAAGGCAAAACCCCACCAATGAAGTCAGCTATTTTCCGTGTCACAAGCAATGTGAAGCCTGCGGTCTGTGGAAGTGGATTCTGGGTAAAGAACGTTGGGTTTATTACTTGTTTTTGCTGTCTGACATCATTGTGTCTTTTCAGACTATTACATGATAGTGTTTGATTAATGCTGGCTATCTATCAATGGTTGCCACGGTGACTGTACACAAATGATTTGTGAAAAGAATCTTGGTGAATAACTGGGAAACACAGCTAACAGAGAAGGAAGGAGAACTCTTTTAAGTAGCTAAACTTAAAAAAAATGGATATACAGTATATACATAACATAAACCACATTTCATTATTTTAGATATCATCTATACATGAACACAGATTAGATATAGTCTTTTGGCCCACATTTCTACTCAGTTTTGTTTAGTAGGATTTCTAATTATGGGAAAATCTGAATTGTGAGTTTACTGATAAAGAAAGGATGTGTGTAAAAACAGGCATGTGAATGCAGGATCTGTGAAGGGAACACGTCCTCCAGTGTGACCCCTACATACAATACAGACTACTCCACCCCTGGGCTTCTCTTTGCTTTTCTGCTTCAAATTGTCTGACAATTAACATCTTTGCAAGAATTCACTGAAAGGGTCCATTCACATGAGTGCACTGCTGTTGGTGCTCTGTGGTGTTATTCATTATGAATGGCACATCAACAGACCTTCCCAACGTACCTATGTTGCAGCCCACCACAACACATGGTAATGCAGTACTGCACATTGTGGCATAGGTAGTGTAGAGACAGGTCACCCATCTGTCAGGGACAATAATAGCTACAGGGAAAGTTTCCAGATGAGTACGGAAAGCTTAGGGATCCGCCACTCATCCTGGAAACTTTCCCGCTTGGGCATAAACTGTCCGGGCCGCACTCCACCCCTCAAGACAGACGCTGTCAATTCAGCTGAGATCTGCCCTGCTACCATTTGCTGTTCATCCGTGAGTGTTCCCTGGCTGCTTTTCCACTGGGCTTGTTGTGAACTGTTATACTTTGACTATAATGCAAGTTCTTTCTATTGCATCTGGACTGTGTGCATTACTGCCGCCACACCACGCTGCACCCACCCATAAACTTGCCTCAAAATCCATCTCTGTTAGTCCAGCCTCAACCTCAGTGGCAGTGGGGGAAGCAGCCCGTACTGCACCTTCCTCTTTTTGGCTATCAGGACGCTTAGGCGCTGGGGTATGTGAGTCAGATGGGGATCTAGCCAAGAAGTCCAGTGTTTTAGATGGAGCAGCTTTAGACACTTCGTAAGAAAGGGCTAGACAATCTTCAGACCTGCTTCAGATATATCAGGAGCCACTGCATGAGCAGTCAGGAACTTAAACATCAGGATTCTGCACACCTCACACCAAGGGCTTCACATCCTCCTATACAGCTCCACACAGCGCACATAACAGCAGCAGCGAATCTTCTCTGCCACCATGATACAGAGCCATATCATAAACTGGCCAAAACCAAAGTCCTGTGTCCAGCTTGCAAGACCCATCACCAGTGCCTGTCATAGTAGCTGCTCAGCAACTCACATGCTCCTGGAAGATGGCTGCTCCCCTTGGCATGCAGCTCACCTTTCCCAACTCTACAGTCCTTCCTTCTTCTTGCATAAAAGCCAATCCAACAGCGCCCTCTGAGCGGAGGGCCAAGTCATCACTTGGCCTGAAGCCCACCTCTTGTAGTTTCAACAGCCAATCCTAATGACTGCACCAAAATGTGGGTAGCACCCAGACTGCCTCACATGTGGACATCCCAAGCAGTTGGGTCACTGCCTGTCACACATGTTCCAGGGTTCCCTTAGATTCTCTGCCCAACTACCTACTGTCCTGTGCCCGGATGTTGGCTGGAGGCCAAAGCTTCCCATCCTCCTAACCTCTGTACTCACATACTTGGACCAAGCACACGTTTCATGACTCAGGACAGTTAGGTTTGCACCATTAGACACGTCTTTCACTCCAAACCCCAGGCATTGGCTGTAATAAACACTTTTCTCTTAACCCCTTGGCACCAGCTGCACGCAAAGATGGAGAGAGGCTGCATATTTACGTGACTTGCTGTCACTAGAGCTGTGCCAAGAGCGTGCGTGGTGTGAGCTCTTAGCACAGTTACCGGTGCCTAACCGAAAGCTCCAAATCACTGCTTGTGATTGGGAATTTTTGGATGACATGATCTTAAGCCCCGCCCTCGCCTCCCAGCATCATAAACCTCTTAAAGGACTGGGAGGCACCAGTGTGAAGAGATTAATAGTCACATGGAGGCCAGATCTTGCAATAAACTTTTTATACTGTTCTAGGACAATAATTTATACAGAATAGTCCATATAATGGCAGAGAATGCAACAGTACAAATATTGGATAAGGTGTAATTGAGTTTTATCTTTGAAGGTACTTGAACTTCTGGTGAAGATTTAAGATAGTTTTCCCTAATCTCTACTGAGAGCTCACTAGCTCAACGTTCTTCTCTCCCCACAGGGAAAAATCAGGGAGAACACCAATTCCTGGCTATTGTCCCTTATATACAGTAGATCTGGTCCATCCCAGGTAAGAATCGTCTTCTTGTCTTCTGCTAGAGAACCTTCAATAGGCCTTCTTTATCCTAGGAACCCTTGGTAAACAAGACCCAACACCCCAGCTCCACCCATATTATAAAGGGACTCCCAGAAGCCCTCCAGAAAAGGAGGAGCAATCCTTAAAGGGACTTAAGCCTGACTCCACTAGCCTACACACTGGTATAAATAGGTCCAAAAAAAGTTAGGAGCAAAGCACTTTCTCTTAGGCTTAGTGAACACGCCATTTGACATTAGTTTAAGAGTATCTACAAAAATGCTCAAGAATTCCAGGGATTGTCACATGGAGGCCAGATCTTGCAATAAACTTTTTATACTGTTCTAGGACAATAATTTATACAGAATAGTCCATATAATGGCAGAGAATGCAACAGTACAAATATTGGATAAGGTGTAATTGAGTTTTATCTTTGAAGGTACTTGAACTTCTGGTGAAGATTTAAGATAGTTTTCCCTAATCTCTACTGAGAGCTCACTAGCTCAACGTTCTTCTCTCCCCACAGGGAAAAATCAGGGAGAACACCAATTCCTGGCTATTGTCCCTTATATACAGTAGATCTGGTCCATCCCAGGTAAGAATCGTCTTCTTGTCTTCTGCTAGAGAACCTTCAATAGGCCTTCTTTATCCTAGGAACCCTTGGTAAACAAGACCCAACACCCCAGCTCCACCCATATTATAAAGGGACTCCCAGAAGCCCTCCAGAAAAGGAGGAGCAATCCTTAAAGGGACTTAAGCCTGACTCCACTAGCCTACACACTGGTATAAATAGGTCCAAAAAAAGTTAGGAGCAAAGCACTTTCTCTTAGGCTTAGTGAACACGCCATTTGACATTAGTTTAAGAGTATCTACAAAAATGCTCAAGAATTCCAGGGATTGTCCCCTCAGCAGTGTTCAAAACGCTAAATACTTTCCACTTTCCCAGTGCTTGCATTAGCCTTTGTCACAACACTGTCTTCACTATGTTCTCTGACTGCTCTCCCCTACTGTGTGTACTACATTCTGTGCCATCTCCCCTCTGACATCATCCCCCCATGTGGACGCACTGCATACTCTATGATTAGCTCCATCTTTGCCTCCTATAAACCCCAAGAGCCGCAATTAGTTTACACCGTCTCTTCCACTGATCATTTATATTGAGTGAACAAACCTGAGCATTATTGCTTGGTAAAATTGAAGTCAAAAAGTATATTGGAGAGGGGAAAAGCTGCCTGGGGATATGTAACTTTACTACCTGTCCTGATGACAGGTGTCTCAGAGTTCAGAGTTCTACTAGATGGATCTTTATCTGTCTAAAACAGTGTTTCTCACCCAGGGTGCCACCTGGGTTCAGCACTGGATTAGTCTCAGGTGAGCACCATAACAACCAATGGCGCTGTAGGGCCAGGACGCACAGTGCCATTCATTACTATGATGAATAATAAACCATGGCGATGCATGGTTCCGATCCAGGGCAAGCAGCATGCAGGACCACTCTCCAGCTTTCAGGAGAAGTTGGAAGTCTGTCTCCTCTAAATTTCCTCTACCTACCACCCTCTGATGCAAAAAAGGGGCCTGTGACTGAAGGGACTGTGTGATAAAGGGAGTTCTCTGATGTGATGGAGGGCTTCTGCTGTGATGGGGGGCTTCTGATGTGATGGGGGGTCTCTAATGTGATAGGGAACCTCTGATGTGATGGAGGGGGGGCTCAAATGGGTTGGGGGAATCACTGATGTGATGTGGGGAACCTGATGTGAAGTTCATTTGATGAAGGGGGTTGTGTGCAGTGTCCCAGGCTCAGCTTTTGCTTTTTTTTTTTTAATTTTAGACTTGGTGCCTCAGGATTTTGCATATTTTTAAGAGATGCCACGACTGGAAAATGGTTAAAAAAGACTGGTCTAAAAAATAAGAATTCATTAAAGTGTGAAATTGTAAGGCAAACAGATAAATACACAGGTGAAATAGATATACAGGTATGTTGTAATAGCAAACAGTGGACTTGGCTTGTAGTAGAAGCAGGTAAAAGCAGGCTTCTTTCTTTAGAACACCAAGAGTCCCTTCACATAGAATTAGACTGAGCTCTTCAGGACACCAGCCGATGTCCCCTTTAAACAAACACACAGCTGACTTTCTAGCACAAGCAGCCCAAAAGTCTCTACAGTAAGGTCTCTCACAGCAACCCATACTCACAATGTCCAGAGAAAATTGGCAAGTTGGTTGTTTCCTTCCAACATCCATGCAACACCTTTCCCCTGTTATACCAGACTATATCTTTAGAAGTCAGCTGTCGGCCACCTGAGGTTTCACGATGAGCAAGCTCATGGCAGCGCTGCCCTGGAAAGCAGAAGGACCTCCAGGCTGGTCTTCCCCTCTGCAGGCAAAAGACAACAGCAGCCTCCAGGGCCCTCCTACCTGGGATTAGCCATAGCTATATAATATTTATGCTGCTATTTGCATTGCTCCACACCTATGTTCCAGAGGATTCTACTGCTCTGTGGGAAACAGGAAAACCAGCAGCAGCGGAAACACTGGGCAGACCTAACTAATCACATGCAGCTGTACTGATTACAGTGAGCACAACTATATTTATCTAACACAATTATAGCCACACGCTAAATTTAGCTGGAAAACAAAAATACAGCTCAACTGAACACAGTGAGTCAGCACTAAATCTAACAAATCCCTATCTAGGAGAGTACTACACAAAGGAGAGAGAACCAGCAGCAATAGCATGGCTAATGATATCAACATTGGCCAAGCCCATGCCATTGTCTATGGTCCTAAATTTGCCTAATGCAACAATTACAGCCACACTGGTTACAGTGAGTCAAGCTAAATTTACCTAACAGCAAAAGCATGGCTGATGATATCAACATTAGCCAAGCCTATGCCATTGCCCGCGGTCCACTGTTCTGTGCTTCTAACTCCTGTACGGTGTATTCTCTAGCACAGTTAGTCGCACAAAACCTCTAAGACTGGTTGTGATAGTGTCAGTATCAGATTCTTCAGTAGAGAATTTGGGGAGTTATTGCCTTCTGATGCTCCCCATGACACGGTATCTCCCCTTATGTATTGCAGTTGTATACTTTGCTGTTTGCAGAACATTCAATAGTCATATAAGCAGGGTCAGAGCTACCGCTAGGCAAACTAGGGCGCACTGCTGCCTAGGGTGCAGACACAGCTGCTGGTTTAAGAGAGGAAAAGAGGGGAAAAGTGGCTCTAAGTGCAGACTGGTAAAACGTATTTATTGGGTCAAAAAAACACGAAAAATGGCCACTCATTATATAGCATAAGGAAGTCAGCTATGGTCCTCCAAGATGGTGCTGGAGTGCGACGTGGCCTGCAGCATGATGTCACCAGGACAGGATGTGATTGAGTGAAATGCGTTTCAGAGCATACACCATGCCACAAACAGGCATATGCGCTCTTTTATCAGGCTGTGGAGGAACTGAGGGCGTGCCTCTATTTATCAGATGACTGGCGTGGGATAATTAGTCCTGGCAGTATGCCAATCGTAAAACACATTATAATACATCTAGAAATCCATATGAATAAATAAATACAGTTAGGTCTATATATATTCGGACACAGGCACAATTTTAGATTTTTCAGGTATTTACCAAAACATATTCAAGCTATACTTATATAATAGATATGGGCTGAAAGTGCACACTCTCAGGTTTAATTTGAGGGTATGTAAATCCAAATCGTAGGAAGGGTTTAGGAATTTCAGCTCTTAAGAATAGCCACCCCCCTTTTTCAAGGGTCCAAAAGTAATTGGACAATTGAATCAAAAGCTGTTTCATGGCCAGGTGTGGGCTACTACTTTGTATTTCTTCATCAATTAATCAGGTAAAAGGCCTGGAGTTGATTCTAAGTGTGGTATTTGGAATCTATTGCTGTACCTACATCATGCGTTCAAAAGAGCTGTCCATGCAAATAAAACAGGAAATTGCAAGGCTTCAAAAAATAAACAAATCCATCAGAGGGATAGCAGCAACATTAGGAGTAGCCAAATAAACAGTTTGGTACATTCTGAGGAAAAGAAGAACGCATTGGTGAGCTCAGCAACATAAAAAGGCCTGGATGTCCACGGGAGACAACAGTGGTGGATGATTACAGGATCCTCTCTATGGTAAAGAAAAACCCCAAATACAGAGGGTTCACCACAAGGTGCAAATAATTCATAAGCCTGAGGAATAGAAAAGCCATATTAGACTTTGCTAAAAAAATCTAAAAAAGCCAGACTAGTTCTAGAAAAGCATTCTTTGGACGGATGAAACAGATTAATCTGTACCAGAATTACAGGAAGTATAAAGTGTGGAGAAGGCTTGGAACAGCTCATGATCCAAAACACACAATGTCATCTGTAAAACATGGTGGAGGCAGTGTGATGGCATGGGCAGGCATGGCTTCCAGTGGCACTGGGTCATTGGTGTTTATTGATTGTGCGACAGAAGACAGATGCAGCCAGATGAGATCTGCAGTGTTCAGAGATATTCTGTGAGCCCAGATTCAGCCAAATGCAGCAAAGTTGATTGGACGGCACTTCACAGAACAGATAGACAATGATCCAAAACACACTGAAAAAGCAACCCAGGAGCTTTTGAAGGAAAAGAAGTGGAATATTCTGCAATGGCCGAGTCAATCACCTGATCTGAACCCAATTGAGCATGCATTTCACTTGCCGAAGGCAAAACTAAAGGCAGAAAGACCCACAAACAAAGAACAACTGAAGTCAGCTGCAGTTAGAAAAACAACAGGAGAATAAAAATGAACTGTACAGCTTTGCTTATTCAATATTGATGATAACTGGTGAAGATTAATTAATGACAACACCAGTATAAGCTATGCTAATTGCTTGCACCCCAAGCGCTCAGACATGAAAAAATGGGTGCGTTCCTCTGAATTGACTAGGCATATCATAAAACAGGAAGGAAAAGCAATTCAGCTGCAGTTAGAGCCTGGCAAAGCATCAGAAAGGAGGAAACCCAGTGTTTGGTAATGTCATGGGTTCCAGACTTCGGGCAGTCACTGCCAGTAAAGGATTCTCAACAAAATAATAAAAATTAACATTTTTATTTTTGATTATATACATTTGTCCAATTACATTTGAGTTCCTGAAAATGGGGGGATGTGTATAGAAATGGTTGCAGTTCCTAAAATTTGTACTTGATATTTACGTTCAACCCCTTGCATTAAAGCTGAAAGTCTGCACTTCAAATTAATTTGGATTGTTTCGTTTTAATTTTATTCTGCTGGCATACAGAGCCAAAAGTATGAAAATTGTGTTTGTGTTTGTATATATATATATATATATATATATATATATATATATATATATACAATATCTCACAAAAGTGAGTACACCCCTCACATTTTTGTAATCATTTTATTATATCTTTTCATGTGACAACACTGAAGAAATTACACTTTGCTACAATGTAAAGCAGTGAGTGTACAGCTTGTATAACAGTGTAAATTTGCTGTCCCCTCAAAATAACTCAGCACACAGCCAATAATGTCTAAATGCTGGCAACAAAAAGGAGTACACTCTGAGGATCTGAGAAAAAGAATTGTTGGTCTACATAAAGATGACCTAGGCTATAAGAAGATTGTCAAGATCCTGAAACTGAGCTGCAACATGGTAACCAAGACCATAGAGCGGTTTAACAGGATAGGTTCCACTTAATACAAGCCTCGCCGTGGTCAACCAAAAAAGTTGAGTACACGTGCTCAGCGTCAAATCCAGAGGTTTTCTTTGGGAAATAGATGTATGAGTACTGCCAGCATTGCTGAAGAGGTTGAAGGGGTGGGGTGGGGGGGGTCAGCCTGTCAGTGCTCAGACCATATGCCGCACACTGCATCAAATTGGTCTGCATGGCTGTTGTCCCAGAAGGAAGCCTCTAAAGATGATGCACAAGAACGGCCGCAAACAGTTTGCTGAAGACAAGCGGACTAAGGACATGGATTACTGGAACCATGTCCTGTGGTCTGATGAGACCAAGATAAACTTATTTGGTTCAGATGGTGTCAAGCGTGTGTGGTGGCAACCAGGTGAGGAGTACAAAGACAAGTGTGTCTTGCCTACAGTCAAGCATGGTGGTGGGAGTGTCATTGTCTGGGACTGCATGAGTGCTGCCAGCACTGGGGAGCCACAGTTCATTGAGGGAACCATGAATGCCAACATGTACTGTGACATACTGAAGCAGAGCATGACCCCCTCCCTTTGGAGACCGGGCCGCAGGGCAGTATTCCAACATGATAACGACCCCAAATACACCTCCAAGAAGACCACTGCCTTGCTAAAGAAGCTGAGGGTAAAGGCTATGGACTGGCCAAGCATATCTCCAGAACTAAACCCTATTGAGCATCTGTGCGGCATCCCCAAATGAAAGGTGGAGGAGCGCAAGGTCTCTAACACTCTAACATCCACCAGCTCTGTGATGTCCTCATGGAGGAGTGGAAGAGGACTCTAGTGGCAACCTGTGAAGCTCTGGTGAACTCCATGCCAAGAGGTTTAAGGCAGTGCTGGAAAATAATGGTGGCCACACAAAATATTGACACTTTGGACCCAATTTGAACATTTTCAGTTAGGGGTGTACTCACTTTGTTGCCAGCAGGTTAAGACATTAATGTCTGTGTGTTGAGTTATTTTGAGGGGACAGCAAATTTACACTGTTATACAAGCTGTACACTCACTACTTTACATTGTAGCAAAGTGTCATTTCTTCAGCGTTGTCACATGAAAAGATATAAGAATATTTACAAAAAGTGTGAGGGGTGTATTCACTTTTGTGAGATACTGTATATAAAAAAAATATAGAGAGAGGAAATTCTCATGAATATAAATGTAAGTAATGAATTAAGAAAACATATATACAATCAGCCTAGGCGCATGATAGCTTATGTTTGTTTTTTCACTTTTTGGATGCATTAGCAGCTGCTTAAAGCATCAGCATTATGAGGAACATTCCCTCCCTCACTATAAGTTGACGTTTTATTTTCTTTAATAACGTGAATACCACTGAGGCACTTCTTATTGTACCAGAAATGGTGAGAGTCTAAGGGGTTGATTTACTAAAGGCAAATTGACTGTGCGCTTTGCAAAAATTCAGTTGCACTCTGCTAGAGCAGTTTCTCCAGAGCTTAGTAAATAAGCAGAAGCTCTGCTGACATCCATAATCCAATCATGCGCAAGCAAAAATGTTGTTTTTTTTATTTTTCTTGTATGTGATTGGGTATTCTTTGCAAAGTGAAGCTCTCCCTCATTTACTAAGCTCTGGAGCTACTGCACTTGCAGAGTGCAACTGCAATTTGCAAAGTGCACAGGCTGTTTGCCTTTAGGAAATCAACTTCTTTATCCTAAGGGGAGGAGCTGGGAACTCCAGTGGAGCGACATTGACTTTGGAGTCCTTAAAAGACATAAATCAACTCTTGGCTATGCAGCTCACCAGCACCCATCCTGAAACATCAATTTAAGGAGCACTAATCCCTGATCGTTGCCATGTTTGTGCCATTTAATGAAATATAGACATAGGTACAAAACACAGATTAATTAAGTTTGAAACTGTCAGGAGGAATTACATAATACAAAACTACTTATATTTAATGGTCTTCACCTGCAAACAATGCACCCCATATTCCCAGGGGACTCAGCTTTTGAGCAAACAGTTTAAAGTA
Organism: Lithobates clamitans; assembly: GCA_037952925.1. Lineage (NCBI taxonomy): Eukaryota > Metazoa > Chordata > Amphibia > Anura > Ranidae > Lithobates > Lithobates clamitans. The sequence continues at coordinate 467,940 of JBBGZY010000797.1, read as the reverse complement.
CAATCAGCTGTAAATGAGGTAGTTCTCAGGTTTTGGTTGGTGGAACTTTGAGGACAATGACGTTGTGTGGTTAGTATTCTGCTCAGATCAGCTCCCACTGAAGACAGCATCATTGATATTCCAAGCACATGGGTTCCCTGGCGCTCCATAAAGTGATGGAGTTCACTCACACAATTCCGATCATTAATCCTTTTGTAATGGCCAATTTACATGTAAGAAGATCTAAAACACAGGAAGTGCCCAGGCTGGCTTAGAATTTTATTCTTTAATCCTACCCCGTCCACTGCCCCCCTTGTATAGAAGAGAGGGGGGAGCACCTCCAAATTTACTTTTGGCTGTTATGAGAACTTCCATGGGGGCTTTCAAACATCTCACAGGAAATATGTGAGACCCCTGAATGAATATTCATACTCTTCACGCTTATAAAAACAAGCTTTCAACACAAACAAACAAGTGTTTTCATACAGTGATTTCAGGACTAGACAGACCTTTTTATTATGCCTTCACAAAACACACTTTTTGAAAGTATGTATGTTTGTTTAACATTATGCTATATGTAAAGACCCAAGAGACACACTGGAGAGGTCCGTTTCTAACTGATATGTGAAGGATACTCATCATTTAAAAGGAAGGCTATTTAGGAAACTGTCTGAGCAATGTATGCTAGCTTTCAAAAGGTTAGTATACCTTGCAAAAAATACATTTTTGTTGTATTGTATTACATGCACAGAAATATTTGGTAGACTTTCAAAAAGCTCATGTTTATTATTTTAAAGAACAGACCAATATACACTAAAGCTCAAAGACGTCAGTAAAAACTAGACCTCTATAGGTTTATAGATAATTATTTGCTAGGAATAATAAGGGTAAAAAAGATGTGTGATCAGTGTCAGAATAAGCTCATCAACCACCCAAAATTAAAACTCTAAAGTATACCCTCTCTTTTCATTCCTCAACACACATATTTCCCTAAGCACACCCTTCCTTGCCACCAGTCTCCAATATATATAGCCACAGTGCATACTTTCCTCCGGGTTTTGCACTTTGCTGTATATGTGGTGGAAATAGGTGTCAGACTTGGGTCAACCAAGCAGAGTCAGAACTCCCAAGAAGAGTCAGAGAGAGGGGACAGGCATACATCTTTGCCCGTTTCCAACTCAGCTGGCACCCATTAATAGGAGGGCTCTGGCCAGTTCTCTTGATTATGCTGTCTCCAGCGAAACTGGTCGGGCAGAGCCTTAGGACGTGACGGTGATCCGACCAAATGGTGATTCGCATACAGGAGCACTTGGGTATTTTAAACACTGTCTTACAAGAGTTTATATGTGAGTTTGCATTTTGGTTTTTAATAAATTTGCGCTATAGCAGTTTTACACTATGGGACTTGCTTTCTTTTTTCAGGCTCTTTTGATTATGGTGTGAGATCCTGTCTGCTGGTATTGATTTGTTGATTTATCTTCCTGGTGGAGCCATGTACCCTTAAAGGTGCAACATGTTTGTATGACCAATATAATCTTTGGCTATACAAATCTGGCAAGCAGCTTGGTCACAGTGGTGTAGGGAGCATGTCTTGTTATTTTGAAGCGCCTTGGAACATGTAGGAAGAATATTTGCACTTCATTTATTGGATACCTTTTTATTCATTTGGACTCATTATCACTCATTTGTACATTTTGTTGAAGTTTTTGATTGTATTTATATTATGTCACTATTTTTGCGATTAGCACGCACAACACATACAGTGCCTTGCAAATGTATTCACCCCCTTAGCTTTTTACATATTTTGTTACATTACAGCCTTTAGTTCAATGTTTTTTTTTAATCTAAATTATATGTGATGGATCAGAACACAACAGTCTAAGTTGATGAAATAAAATTATAAAAATATATACATAAAACAATTTTTCAGAAATAAAAAACTGATAATTGGCATGTGCATATGTATTTACCCCCTTTGTTATGAAGCCCATAAAAAGCTCTGGTGCAACCAATTACCTTCAGAAGTTACATAATTAGTGAAATGATGTCCACCTGTGTGCAATCCAAGTGTCACATGATCTGTCATTACATATACACACCTTTTTTGAAAGGCCCCATCAGTTGCAACATCTAAGCAAGAGGCACCACTAACCAAACACTGCCATGAAGACCAAGGAACTCTCCAAACAAGTAAGGGACAATGTTGTTGAGAAGTACAAGTCGGGGTTATCCAATCATTGACGATCCCTAGGAGTACCATCAAATCTATCATAACCAAATGGAAAGAACATGGCACAACAGCAAACCTGCCAAAAGACAGCCGCACACCAAAACTCACAGACCAGGCAAGGAGGGCATTAATCAGAGAGGCAGCACAGAGACCTAGGGTAACTCTAGACTTGAATGGGAGGCGTTGAAAGGCTTCAATTTTGAAGTGGGGCAACGCTAACGCTTCATGCTTTGATAGTGTGAACTATGTGTCCGTGCATGCTGTCCATTGTATAATTTTCAAAGGTGTTTGAGGGGCGTTTTTAACACTTCTCAAACAATTATTTTCTTATAGTGCAGTGCTGTATAACCTCTAAAGCATTATATAAAACACCAAAAAATAAAATGAAATACCCCCTGCAATACCTTCTTATAAGTAATTAGTAATTAAGATGCATCTACTGAGGAAGCCCAATAAGAGGGACGACACGCGTATAGAGGGGAGGAGCCGAGCCCGTGACATCACGCAGCCACTGTGAGTGTATGCCAGTGAGAGCTGAGCTGTAGGTGGGGAGGTAAGGAGTGAGTTTCCCGATCTAAATCTATGTGAAGTTATCAGCACAAGTATACAGCAGGGAGAACGTAGGAGGATCTGCTGTTTTGGCGTGGAGGAGAGAGATCGTGAAGGAGTAAAGGAGTGATCAATCTGTGAGGTAAGCAGGCAATTTGGCTGGTGATGGTGTGCACATGTTATTGATCCTAGTGAGGACGGATGAGCACAGCGAAGGATGGTTTTACACACTGTTATATATGAACTGATTCTTCTTCCATATATATATATATATATATGGACTGGTTTCACTGTGGTATTAATTAATTATATAAGAAAGAATTGCAGGGGGTACTTCATTTTATTTTATTTATTGGTGTTTTTATATAAGGATTTACAGGTTATACAGCGCTGCACTATAAGAAAATAATTGTTTATATTGGTGTGGTAAATCACTGTGAGTGTTACAGCAGCTGTGAAGTTTTTATAGTTTCATGCACATTGCACTTTAGAAAGTTAGTTTTGGCGCTGATTGTCACTATACACTTTACGCTTCTCAAATGCCTGCTTTTAAATGCCAGTGTCAACTTAGCCTAAAAGGAGGGTTCAGCCCTGGAGAAAAACTAGAGATCCAATCCAGAACCTTGGCAGAAGCTCCTTTGTACTTAGGTTGGCCAAAGTCAGCTCAATATAACCAGGAGTTGTTCTTCACGATTTTGAGCATTGCTTGCAATTTTTGGGCTGTTTCTGTACTACACCAGGGCAGACCCTTCACTATGTAAAAGAATACATAAGAATACTTATAAACTTCTGTCATCATTGCGTGAGGATTGTTGCAAGTACTGGGGTACCTGTGAATCAGAGGGGTACCGCAAGATCTCTCCTTGCTTTTCTGCAAGATATCTTCCTATCTGTGGCCACCCTTAGGCTCAACAAGCTAATTCATTGCCTAAAAAGGCACCAGGCAAGTCCTAAAGCTTAGTTCAATATTTGTAATTGCTGACTCTAAGTTGTGCTATCCACATTTGCCACACCAAGGGCAGCAAGTCCAGAAAGAGCTGCTGAGTTGTTTATTGACAGTGCGAGTATGACAACACAAGAAGCCTAAGCAGCTACAGTTCAGGTGGTGGCTCCTCAGATGACAGCAGAAGCAGACTGAAAGTGTATCCAAACAGTAGTGCAGTGGATCAGTAAAATAGACAACCAAAACACATGTCCAACGTGACCATGGAAAGTTAATGCGCTATATTATTTGGTAGGTTTTGGAGTTGCACAATTGGATAATAGCAATTAGGGCAGCTACTGACTCAGCAGCATAGTTTACAGGTCTTGCTCTTCATGTCTCCTCCTGAAGAGTCCAAGGTAGCTGTCTCTTGATCTTTTTACTCCCCCCTCATGAAAAAATGTAAGGTAGATGTTTCTTCTACCTACCTATTGGCCATGATGTGTTTACCAGTTCTGAAGGTTCTAGGACACTTAGGTACAGCAGTGGTAAAGAGACACAGACACTGTGCTCATTCAGTGCAACCTGACAGTGCCTATTGAAAGCCCACCCCTCCAGCAAGTTACAATCACTGATCCATGCCCCTTGCCGCCTTCCCACTCCATTGCTCTAAGACTGGGTATGGGAGTGTTAAGCAGAATATTGAAATTATGCGCTGGAAGCTTCTTGGATACAGCAAACAGTTTTACTTTTATGGAGGATGAAAGATTATGTATTACAGCATTAGAAACATAAAACAGGAACAAGGAGCATACAGGTACATACACTGAACATAGACAGAACAACCTGTGATCACATTACCATAGAATAACACACTATAACAGCTGAAGTGCCACCTGCTGGATAGATAGGTATAATGCATACAGTATTATCAGTTTATTATCAACTATGCTGTTGTATTTCCAACACCCTTTCTCAACAACATGTGCTTTGTCAAATTATATTCAGCTTCATCCAGATATAAAAATGACGTTCCTTCAAAAAAGGCTGGGTGAGTGCATCAGCAGTCATCTTCTCTAACGTGCAGTTTTGAATGTCAATAACACCTTGCTCTTGATTGTCCCTCAGTAGGTGATACTTGACATCAATGTATTTGGTTCTAGGATTGACTATTTCTGATTGTGTAAGCTTTATACATCCCTGGTTGTCTTCAAAAATGGAAATTGGTTTTGACATGTCTATCCCAATGTCCACAAAAAGTTGACAAATTCATATTGCTTCCTGACACGCGTATGCTGCTGCAATGTTCTCTGCTTCAGTTGAAGATAGAACGACAGTGGCTTGCTTTCGACTAGACCAACTTATGGTACCTTCCCTATACTTGAAGATAAATCCACTTGTGGGTTTGTGGTCTGTGCAGTCCCCGGTCCAATCAGCATCCACATATCTGACCAGTTTTGGATTAGATGTTGCTGGTAACTTCATCTGAATTGTTCCTTTGAGTTACTGTATCACTCTCTTCACTCAGTCACTCTGACAAGGAGCTGAAACTTTCCTGCATAGTATGCCCACTGCTGCGGCTATGTCTGGTTTTGTCTCAGTGGCAACATATAGCAGCTTACCGATTGCTCTGCGATACATGTCATTGTTGGGTAGCAAGTCTACTGCCTTATTGCTCTTTAGCCTGGTTCCATAGGAGTTTTCACTTCCTTTGCATCTTGCATTCGGAATTGTTCCATGATATCAGAGATTTTCTGAGATTGGTCAAGAAGGTAATTTCCATCTTCTTCTCTCTTAATTTTGATTTCCAGATAGTAGCTAATGTTCCCTAGCTCTTTGATCTCAAATCTGTCTTTCAGCTTGTGAACTATCTGATTGTAATCCCCTTCTTGTTCAAAGCAAGTTATAATGTCATCAACATAGATAAGGATGTAAATCCATCTGTCTCCTTGATTCCTGGAGTAGAGACAGGGGCCTGCTTTACTTCTTGAGAGTCCCTCTCTCCTAAGTCTCTCATTCACTTTTTCATTTCACATCCTTGCAGATTGCTTAAGACTGTAGATGCTCTTCTGAAGTTTACACACAAGGTTGTCTCCTTGCTCAAACCCTGGTGGTTGCTCCATGTAGAGATCTTCCTTAATGCCTCCATATGGGAAAGCAGTTTTAAAGTCTAGGTGTTTGACTTGCATGCCCTTCCCCGGCTGCAACGCTAAGAAGTGCTCTGATGGGAGAGTGTTTTACGAGGGGAGCGAATGTTTCATTGTAATCTTCACCAAATTTCTGGGAGTAACCCTTGGCAAATAGCCTGGCTTTGTATATGTGGATATTCCCTTCTGTGTCTGACTTTACTTTGAAAGTCCACTTACTTCCTATAGTTTTGTGGTTAGGAGGGAGCTCCATGAGTGTCCAGGTATTTATAGTGAATGTTTCATCATAATCATCACCGAATTTCTGGGAGTAACTCTTGGCAACTAGTTTGGCTTTGTATTTGTGGATATTCCCTTCTGTGTCTGACTTTACTTTATAAGTCCACTTAATGTCTATAGTTTTGCGATTAGGAGGGAGCTCTGTGAGTGTCCAGGTTTTATTTTCCTGAAGTGACCTTAATTCTTCTTCTGCTGCCTTTCTCCATTCATTGGCTTCACGTTTTGGCAGTTTTGCTATGTCTTTCCAGGATGTTGGTTCAAGTATGCTGTGTGTTTTGACAGTTTATGATAGCTTGTGGGTTGGTATCCCCTTTGTAGTCTGAGTGGATTAGTTCAGCAGGAGCTGGTAGGGAACTTGGTTTAGGCATTGTGAGTTCCACTTTTTCTTCTGACTCCTGCACAGGTTCGCTTTGGTCGACCTTTTCTTCTGGTTTGCTTGGCATATTTACTTTACAGTGCCCCAATGGAAAGCGACTCTCCGTGGGGGCACTCGATGCGAAGGAGGAACCAGGAGCGCCGCCGGGGGACCTCAGAAGAGGAGGATCAGGGCAACTCTGTGCAAAACCGTTGCAGAGGAGGTAAGTATAACATTTTTGTTATTTATTTACTTTTTTTTTAAACAAACCTTTACAATCACTTTAAACTGACACCAGTTATAAAAAAGGTGAGCAAACAAAGTGCACAGGGTGTACATTTAGTCCTCTTTCAAAGAGAAATTACCCTGATGGGGGCAGTACCCCTGACAGGGACTTGGGTATTCGTGGTCCATCCGGCTGAAACCCGAAGGACCCCATTCTTCATGGGAACTGGTGACACAATCCACCCAAGTACTAGGTGGGCTTCCCCCAAACGGAGACCATAAGGTCATCGGCCCCACTCCCCAAGACTTTCAGGGCAAGTCTGAGGACTTGCACTCTACTAATCAGGAGTGAGTAAAGTGCCATGTGCCATGTGCAAAATTGCAAAAACAGACCAAAAAATGGGATGGGATAAAGGATAAGTGCTGGGGTGCAAAGTGCAATAAAACGGCTGGTATAAAAATTCCTCTGGTACCAGCCAAAAGGCCCAGCCCAGGAGGCAGGTGTGAAAAAAGTGATTTGGCCAATCCCTGTGGAAGCTGGAAATCACTGTAGTAGATAACACTACTACAGTGATTACCACTGGCACCAGGATCCCATGGCGAGTAGCTGCCCTGCTGCTTGATAAACACAGGAGATTGCTTGCTTGGCATGGGTTTTGCTTGCTTGGCACACTGTGCATTCTCTGATTGGACGAGGTGCAGAGACAGGACAGTGATGTACATATACAGTATTTTAAAGAGAGGTAGCCCAGATAGCAAGGATAAATTGTGGCAGTGTTGAATTTGTGGCAGTGTTGAATTGTTAGTCTGTTAACGTGCTGCACATTTTCACTGGCAAGTTGTACACTTGTAGAACATTTGAAGCACAAGTTCTAGTTGACATTTTTCCAATTTGTAGCAAATTTGCAGGGAAGTTCTCTAGCAAGAGCAAAGTTGCAGTGGTGAGTCTACAGCAAGAGCTCTTCAAGTCTACAGCATGAAAATTCAACCACAGTGACCCCTGTGGTGGGATGACTATTGTACAACATACAGTAACTAAACCAGAACTTGCAGCAGACTTGCAGAATGTTTGCAAAGAAAGTTGATCTGGAGTGATGCAATGCGGACCTGCTGCAATTGTGTATTAAACTTGTGAAGCCTGGCAAGTCTAGCAATAGCTTAGAAAGTCATTTTCAAACTTGCAGCACAATCGCTTGCTATGTGGGGGTATGGTATTTTAATGTCAATGTGTATATTCATTTTTACATCAATTAGTGGAATCACAGGTGTTTTTCGCATTGAATAAGGAAGCACTGGACCGCCACAGCCTTTGACTGCAGTGCATTGAGAGGCACCACATTCACTGCACAGCAGTGCAGCATACAGTTGTGTAGATACATGAATAAAGTGTCACTTTCAACATTTGAAGAATAAAGTAAACTCCCTCACCATGGCTCACTGTAAACAAAAACTAACAGCTGCCCGCATGCTAAAGTGGAGCATTTAATGTGCTGTGAGTGTGAACGAGCCCTTGAAAACAAAGCTGACTTAAAAACATTGTGTGTAGTTTTGAACGGACATTTGCCAAAGGCTACAAAGAAAAAGCCAGGGTAAGTAAGGAGTTAATATTCCCAGCATTTATTACCGCCTGGCACTCACTAGCATGCTAAAAGCTCTTTTGTTGGAGCAAACTGAGCTCTTTGGTGACATGAATTTAAATTGTGTTTTCACAGAGTGCTCATTTTTCAAATATAACTTCAAAAGAACAAAAACAAAACATTGTAAGTATGTCATATTATATTTTTTAAAAGTTTGAACCTTTGAAATAGGTAGTTTTGTAACTAAAAACTTACTTTTACTTACTTTTCGTGTTTATAAGGCTAAAATGAATGAATATTAAATTGTTTCAAAGTTCAAACTAGAGCAAAAAAAAGTTGCCATGTAGTGCTTAATGACCTGAAATGTCTTACCCTTGTTTAATATGTGGGAGCAGCTCTGGGCAGCCAGAAAGTTAAAGGATGTTCTCGCTTAGCAAAGGAATGAGGCGCCCCCTCCATCACTTGCTATTAGTGGGAGTGTCTGCCCCATGACCTCCACTGTTTAGCCTATTCAGAGATGTTCCCCTATCAAAAGTTTGTTGGCTCTTTACTTTTTGAGAATAACAGGACACAAAACCTCTAACCAAGAGTAAAATGTAGGGGCTTGACTTGCCACATTTGTTTCTAATATATAAAATCCCTTTAAAAGAATACATTTACTGTATGCATGCAATACATTCAGACCTTCTTTAGCAAAGTGACTTGGAGGTATGTCTTGCCTCCTGGCCTCTCCACCTTTAGCTAATTCTTGAATACAGTGGTTAGGCCCCTTCTACACTTGGCATAGTTGGCAGGATAACGGATCTATTGTCCCTAGAGGTGGGAGTGGTTAAAAGGACAGCCATAGTGCATTATGGAGCCTCAAGGGTGTTAATCCCAAATTTTATTGTCACAAATATTCCCCCAAGAGACTGGGCAGATTACTTGGAGAGCTCTGCATGTATGTTCCAGATCCCTGTTGCACACATTACTGATTTAGCTATCAATTTCCTGGAAGGTGATGCCTATCGAGTGGAGTTAGCCTTGCCCAAGAAAGCAAGAGACACTAAAGAAGCCATAGTGGATTGCTTTTGAGCTATGTATGGTGACACTACCTGCCTAGCAGAACTCTGCAAGGGATTCTTTACTAGGGTTCAGCAAGAGGTGAGACTATTCCTCAATATACAGTGACCATACAGGAGCTATGGAACTTCCTGCAAGATAGTCCTGACTGTGCTACTATACTCTCTTCTGATCAGGTGATCCATGATCAATCTATTTCCTGGGGTCTGTTCCTGGAAACTGAAACAGGCCTTGAAAGTCCAAATGAGGTCCGAAAACACAGTGAAATTTGCCTGGAGTTCATTGATCGGGATTGTGAGGATGAAGGAACTTGGATAAGAGTTGGCCAAAAGACTTTGAAATCTGTGACAATGGGTTAGTAGACAGCTTCCTCTCTCTTGTCTGTGTTCATGGAGGCTGTCAGAGTACATAAAGAATCCATAACCACCATTAGGCAGGAGGTGATGGCTGTTAAACAGGAAGTCACCACCCAGTTGTTACATGGGAATAGTTCCTGTTAGAAAAGCTGCAGCACAGACTGGAGTTATTGGTCATTCTGGCTGCCCTGGTCATTCCCCTCAGAATTGCAGGCGAGAGAGGGCTATGGCTAAAAATGTCCACCCCTCAAACTAAAGAATTGTGAGGTAGGATGACAAGCTGCAGTAATTATTTTGTTCAGTCCCCAACTTGCAGCTAAGGTGGTTGCTTTGATACCTCTTTGAGATCGAAGCAGCATTCTTGTATACGATGGGAACGAAATCAGAATCCAAATGCTGTAATCTTTCTGGGAATGCAAGCAGGAGGCTTTATGACAAGTACTGGCCTTGGGTCTTGCAGCCAATGATTGTTTATGTATTGCATGGAGAAGTAAGGTATGGAGAGGCAGCAAAGGTCTGTTGTGATGGACGATGGGAAACAGTGCAAAGCACCACAAAATAGTAGCACCACCAAAAAAAAAATTCAGTTCCTTCCTCTAAAACTTTATGGAGATTGTGTTCCCAGTGCAACAGCAGTGATCATCCCACTCCACACTGCCTAAAGTTTGAATTTTGAGGGCACACCAATTGACAAAGAGACACTCTCTCACTTTGCCTATTCAGTGAAAGGAGACAGTGTCTGCAAATTAATTCCCCCCACCCACCCACAATACTAACTTTTTTTAAAGTCTTATGCTGCTCCTCTTTCTTTCACAATCATCACCAAAATGCCCAGCGTTGGCTGGTGTTGAAATTTACCTAAAGCGTTGCTCTAATTCTAATAAGGAATCACAGGGCATGCCTTCATTTTTACTTGTATATTAATGCAAGCTTCTGGGAAAAGCCAATCACAAAAGTAGGAAAATACATTTTTGGGGGCATAACACCTCCAGATTGTCGTGTTGAATTTATTAATTTTAATTTTTTTTACAGTTTTCAATTACAAAATGGCTTTTGTAGCAAATTCATATTTTTTTATGGAGTTCTTCTTTAAGGGCTAAGGTTAGACAGCGAGGACAGGGTTTAGAAAGCATAAATGTTATAATTCGTGACTGAGTTTTGCTAGGAAATTCCTTAAAATACCTTTTTCAGTAAAAATACTGCTCTCTGCTCTTATAATATAGTGCTTTAGACTGGCAGCCACACCCTTCATTCTGGGTGTTCTTACACAGACTCATATCTAGTATACACAATCAGAAAATCGGACTAAACATACTGCTTTTAAAGCAATCATATGATAATCTGATCATTAGTACACAGCTTTCGAGAGCCAATCATGACAGTTCATGCAAAATTTTCCGAAGGGACAAACACAAAAACATTTCTCATATGATACCAGAAATAGGATATTTGTTACATAGTTAGTCAGGTTGAAAAAAGACACATGTCCATCTAGTTAAACCAAAAAAAAAAAATCATACATTCCCATATAACCCCCCCAGCAAAGCATGATTCAATTTACTACAGCAGGGGAAAAAAAATTCCTTCCTGATCCCCCGAGAGGCAATCGGATATTCCCTGGATTAATATTCAATATTCGATATTCATTCAGTACAGTATTCTGTACTGAAGACCAAGACCACGCATGCTCAGAAAGGACAGAATACATTACAGTACAATACAAAACATTATATCACTTCCAAAGTTGTATTCTGTTGTATGAGAATTTTCGTAACTTAATTCTTCATTTTCGATATGAGACTAGCATAAAAACAAAAAATGGATGATAATTCGTCCGATATTCTCATCATGTATGAGGCTTTAAATTGCAAAGAAGAAAAGGTCTGCCAATAGAAAGTGTCCATATCATAAAGGCAGTGACGTGGATCACTGAAGGACTCCACTTCCTCTGCAGGGAAGAATATGGAAGACTTAGGACCCAGCACATAGATCATGGATTTAGGTAAGTAAAAGGGGCTTTCCGTTTTTAAAGTAACATAGTGATTATTCAGGGTACTGGAGTAGGTTAATACCCAGAGCTCAGTTTTAAGAAGATAGATTTTCCAACGAAATACAAATAGTTTAAAATACTTAGAGGCTGGATGAGTTTAATACGTGCACAGAATCTTATAGTATGGTAATTTTGGAAAATGCAGGAGTACCAAGAACACATTTCAAAGGCAGTGCTTCTTATGAGGTTGGAATAGTGTAGAATCTGAAGAAATCTCAGACGACTTTCTCATTCTGTAGCATCTTCAGACATTATGGAGAATTAGTTAGAGCATCATGTTCTCTTTTTGTTAGCCTTGTAGGCTCCCCTGTTGTTTTATCTGTCGCTCACTATTTGATATCAACTGAAGCAGCATAATTAGCAAAGCTCCAGCCATTCACTCATCTTGCCTCTCATGGCATTCACTATTCAATAGGGTTTTATGTCATCCGGAACTGGCATAAAATGGCTATTAGTTGTGTATGTATGAAGGGTTCATTATAGGAAGTCTTCCATACCTCTTTCCTCCATGGTGACATGTCTGTATTTATAGGAATCTATTTGCACTTGAAGGGGTGACTAGTTAATTCATTGAGGAATGTTTCTGTCTCAAGATCTGAATCCCACCAGAGTGCCTGTCTCTGCATCTGATCTAGTCCTAATGGAAGACTCCAGGCAAAGCACAGAATATAGGTGAATCTTACCCTAAAAAATGTTAAAAGGGAGAGTTTTTCTTTTTTCTTCGGTAGACAAGACATTTGCCCCTTCTCCAAGCATTTCTTTCATGTGTGTGTGTGTGTGCACACATTGACTGCTGCTCATGTTATGTGCCGTATGGTGTACACTACCATCATCTGTAAGATACCGAGAAGGAAGTCAGGATACTGTAACTAAAGCATTTATGCACAAGTATAACATTATTAGTGCCTATCCAATAACCGAAAATAGGAAGACGCCAGGCACGAAAGAATGGCAGATAGAATGGCAGCTGACACCTGAGCTATGTTTTTGCTAAAAGTATGTCACATAAAAATGGTTATTTCCCATTCCTACTTTTTATTTCTGAACAATTTGTCAGAAAAGTTGACCACCATCTTTCAAACTCCAGATATCTGCCTGCAACAAGTCTTCGGTATCCCTTTCTATAGACTTACACCGTGACTTTACTTTGATGTTCCTTACTTTCAATGCAAGCTTTTTGTAATGATAACATTCCCCAAAGAGCTCTTCTAACTAAGGCCTCTAAAAGAGAAAAGATCCCACTCATGTTACTGTTGCATGATTTTGAAAAGGTCTTTGACTCCCTATTGTGGCCATATTTATTTTATATCCTTGGTAATTGGGGGTTTGGGTCAAAATTCTATTTTTGTATTTCAGCCAACTATAGTGGCCCTAGAGCCTATGTTTAATATGCTGGCCCTACAGTAAAGAAAAGGGACTCCAATAGTGCAGATTGACCAGTGCTGTTTGATTTATTAAATGCAGCAATGCAAACGTCAACACGCATCGCGCATGCGCGTTTTTGTTTTAAACCGCTCGTTATTTTATCTTGTCATTTTGCTTGCAAGCATTTTTTATCTATTGGATTGCATTGCTGCATTTAATAAATCAAACAGCACTGGTCAATCTGCACTATTGGAGTCCCTTTTCTTTTCTTGGGATTTGTGGCCCCCGTTTGTGTACCTGGTTTATATGGGAAGGAATATCGGAAGAAACTCTGGGGATTATTTCCTCCACTTTGGTGCCCCTGTTACTGCGGATCAGTCGTGGAAGGAGGAGACCAGTAGGACAACGTAAGGAGTCCATTGTGGGATATATCCAGGAGTTCATCTTCCCCTACCAAGCCTGTTTTGACCCCCCTGAGTAAGGGCGGTCGCAGGCTTTCTGGTAAGCCTCCAACTTTATCATCTGGTGGTGGGCTGCACTGTTGGTGGATCATGTAACTCCGGACCCTTCATTTGGCTCGTTTGTGGATGTACACCTCCATTTTATCACATTTATGAACATTTTTTTATTTTTTAAAATAATCTCTTTTGTCACGTCTATATAGTCACATATATGAACTTTTTGTCAATATTTTGCCAATATTTATATATATAATAAGATTTTTTTTGTCAGTTATAGTTTTGCATACACCCACTCAGGGTATGGTTTCACAGTAGTTTAATATCACGTATTGATTTATGACTCATTAACCTTTTAGATCTTAATTTATTAATTCATATGCGTTTGTAACACATGTGTCCTTTTTCACTAGTCCAGCGCTACATTTTCTTTTTTGTATATTCTATGTGCCCTTGTATTGGGGTTATTGTGTTTTAGCTGCAGGACTTCCTTCACGGTCCCTTATTTCAGTTCTCATTAGTATTTATGATCAGCACCTAGCGCAATTTTTTTCTCTTTTTGGTTTTTGGCCCTACAGTAAGTCTGCTCAATTCCCACATCTTACTGGGCACCAGTCCAATATCCCTGCTCTTATTTTCCCTGGCAATAGAACCTCTGGCCCAACTTATTAGATCATCCCTTAACCGCTTGCCGACCGCCGCCTGTATATTTGTGTCGACAGAATGGCACAGATGCGCAAATGGCCGTACCTGTACATCTCTTTGAATTTTTCGCCATGCCATTGCGTGCGCGCACCCTCTGGCGGAGCTCGTGCACCCGCCGCAAGCTCCATGAGTAGGATCGCGGGTCCTGCAGACTCGATGTCCACGGGGATACCCGCGATCGTCTCATCGTTAGGAAGAACATGGAAATGCTAATGTAAACAAGCATTTCCCCGTTCTGCCTAGTGACACTGTCACTGATCACAGCTCCCTGTAATCGGGAGCGGTGATCAGTGATGTGTCACACACAGCCCCCCCCCCACAGTTAGAATCACTCCCTAGGACACGCTTAACCCCTACACTGCCACCTAGTGGTTAACCCCTTCACTGCCAGTCACATTTACACAGTAATCAATAAATTTTTTTAACGCACTGATCGCTGTATAAATGTGAATGATCCCAAAAATGTGTCACAATTGTCGGATGTGTCCGCCATAATGTCGCAGTCATGATAAAATCGATGACCGCCGCCATTACTTATAAAAATAAAATTATTAATAAAAATGCCATAAAACTATCCCCTATTTTTTAGACGCTATAACTTTTGCCCAAACCAATCAATATACACTTATTGCGATTTTTTTTACCAAAAATATGTAGAAGAATACGTATCGGCCTAAACTGAGAAAAAAAATGTTTTTTATATATTTTTGGAGATATTTATTATAGCAAAAAGTAAAAAATAATGCGTTTTTTTCAAATTATCGCTCTTTTTTTGTTTATAGCTCAAAAAATAAAAGCTGCAGAGGTGTTTGTCAGTTAAAGCGACGCAGTGCCGAATCGCAAAAAGTGCTCTGGTCTTTGGCCAGCCAAATGGTCCGGGGCTGAAGTGGTTAATATCTCTTTGGTAACAGTAGCTTGACAAAACTTAAGCCTATTTTCAGATCATGTTATTCTCACAGTCACCAATCCCGTGTTTTCTCTGCCAAATCTATATTAACCTTCTTTCGCAGTTTGGTGCCATTTCTGGGTTACATGTGAATCTGGCAAAATTCTCAGTGTTTCCCTTCCAGCCCCTCTTCTTCAACTCTCCAACTGCAATTTTCATCAGGCAGCCCACTGGCACAGCTTACAAAATATTTTGCCTTTAACAAAACCCCAATTCGGTTTACCCTAGAAGAGGTTGACTGTGTTCCTTTATAAATACTTAACTAATATTGGCCTTATCTGGAAAAAAGAAAAGAAAAAAAAACGCGCTGTCTTAAAGTGATAAATAGCTGCAAGCACAACAGAAATCTGTGAATATGTGAACAAATTGGAAAGTGGTAAAGTGCAGCGCTGAAATTGAAGGTGAAAGTGAGATTCCCCTGACGGGATCAAACTAGTAACAATGGAGCCCAGATCATCATCATCTGGGCCCCAGATTTCGTCTTAATAAGACATCATCTGGGGCCCAGATGATGTCTTATTGAAACGAAACCGGTCGGGGCGGGCTCTGCTGATGCCACTGCGATATTTGATTTTACTTACATGCCTTTTAATGCCTTCTCAAATGTGAGTGACCATTTTACTTATTTCAATAAAATGCCTTTTATGTAAATGGAATCACACTATGTGGCCCAATTTTTTTCCTTTTACCATATATAATACTGGGAGGATCCGTTATTGATCTTTAGTCACTGTTCCCTTGGTGGATACCCATTGATGTTATACATTGTGACGGACCCCTGCCTGGTTGGTCTACATCAGAAACCGTGTATGCTGATTTTCTTCCCTGGGTGTGTTACACCTCAAGCTCTGTTGACTCATCAGGCGTATGCCTAGTTGGGTTCAACTTGTCTGGTAAGCCTCTTTCCTTTTGGTGGTGGATTATCAACAGATAACCAGTTCACAGATTTATCTCGCAAGTCACTTTATATATTGGAGTCACTTTAGGGACTTTCATTCTAATATATATATATGCACTGTTGGTTTATGTAAACATCATCATTATTGTTGTTTGTATATTAGAGTAATATTGTATGTATTTTATCATGGTTTATGCACATCAGTAATGGTTTGTCACTAGTTTGATCCCGTCAGGGGAATCTCACTTTCACCTTCACTTTTAGCGCTGCACTTTACCACTTTCCCTTATATTGGCCTTATCCACTGACAGGAAAGCTTGAACAAACCCTATCATCCGCCACTCCCTGTGAATATGGGGTGATTTTAAATACTCAGGGGGCCTCCTTTGCCCTCACTGGCCTTTATTATTAATTCTCTGCAATCCCCTCCTAACCCCAGGGATTTCAGTCACCAGCAGGTGCCTTTTGGCTGTGGATCAAGGCCAGCATAACATGTTTTCATTGACTGCTCATGAAAACTTTCCCCACTTAACCAGGAGAATTTCCGTTACCCAACTTTGAACTATTTCAGGATCTTCAATTGCCGCTGCCTGGGTTTCAAGTGCCATTTTACCTTTCACCCTTTTTATCTAAATATAAAAATGACACTCGCTCCAGACTCTCTAGGGCTAATCTCCTTAATTTATGACACCCTACTTTCTTGGTTCACTCCATCATCCCCCAACTATGTGCAAATAGGAACTAGTTTAATTAAAGCACTTTTACAGTACCATAACAAGGGGAATTATATAAAATATTATGTTTATTTAACTTACATTTTGACATTACATTTTTCTGGATTTTCAATGAATGTTTAGATAAACCTGTAAGAGATCAGCTTAATGTGTTAAAAATCTTGTTTCTACAGTATGTATAATTTATATTTGTACACAGTGGCATCCATATTTGCTTATTAAATATTCAAGCTCTGCTTTGCAGTGCTACACGAGTGTACTTTACTGCTCCTGCCCATAATATGTCAATAAGTTGGCCACATCACCAGGTTAAGACCATTTACATGAGGGTATTTCATTTCTTGTTAGTTTGGTGAATAAGGTGTGTTAATTTCAAGTAAATATATATATATATATATATATATATATATATATATTTTTTTTTTTAATTTCTTTAACCTCCCTGGCGGAGAAATTTGGCGTTTTATATTGTCGGTCTGTAATTCTTAGATCACACTTAGATCTGTCCACCAAGAGTCTAGTAGATATCCCGGGTATGATGAAGTTTGAAACACAAAATCATAAATTATAATATAATAAATAAATATAAATAATTTATAAAAATAATAATATAAAAATAATAATATAAATTTCCCCACGATTCACTATCGCTCAATTCTGCAAGTGTTCTAATTTATTATCGCTGTTTTCTAGCTGGTCTAAAGCCACTTTTGACGTAAAGGGACACTTTTTGGTTGCTATGGACAATCTCAAGTTTCCAGGCAGAAAGAACAGTATATATAATATAAAACTGCATGCAGGGCATGGGCCAAAGCACTGGGGACATAAGGGATGTGAAATGATTTCATACAGTACTGTAATCTGTAAGATTACAGTACTGTATGTGTTATGATTTTTACAGTTTTGAATTTGCCGCCAGGCTCCGCCCCTGTGCATCGCGATGCTCGCAGGGAACAGAGCCTGGTACAGAGAGGCTTCGGGCAGAGGACGGAGCCCGCAGACAGTGCGGGGGGACATCACAGGATCCTGGGGACAAGGTAAGTAACCTGCACCAGGATCCTGAGATGTAATCCCGAGTGTGGCTCGGGGTTACCGCTAATGGTGCTGAAATTTAACCCCTAGCCACACTCGGGAATATCATCAGGGAGGCTACAACATAATTGAGCATTTGATGTAAACACAGCTACACCTAATTTAGTAAGCAGCAAACAGACTCGTTTAGTAAAGCATACATACAATATCGCAACAGTTGTTAAAAGAAAGTAATTCCATTGACTCACTGAGAGCTCCCTCTACAGGCTAAGCTTCAATTTTTATATTTAATACAATGACAAAAATATGGAACAGTAAGCACATAAAAAAATATACTGTATGCTCCCTGAAAATACATTGAGGGAAAGTGATCAAAACTGGAGCTGCCAGAATCTGAAGCAGCTGTGCATGGCAACCAATCGTTTTCGGCACTATTACACTTTGAATGACAATTATTTCAGTCATGCAACACTGTACCCAATTTAAATTTTTATCTTTTTTTTTTAAGACAGATAGAGTTTTCCTTTGCTGGTATTTAATCACCACTGTGGTTTTTTTTTTTTTTGCTATATAAATGAAAAAATACCAAACATTCTGAGAAAAACCCAAGTTTTTTATAGTTTCTGCAATAACATTTTGCAAATAAATAATCTTTCTTCATAAATTTAGGCCGAGATGTATTATGCTATATATCTTTAAGTAAAATAACCCAAATCAGTGTATATTATTTAGTCTGTGTGAAAGTTATAGAGTCTACAAACTATGGTAAATATATTTGAAAATTGATCAATCCTGAAGTACTGACTGCCTTTCTCATTTATTGAGGCCCTAAAATGCCAGGACAGTAAAAATATTCCCCAAATGTTTGAAAAGTAGACAGTCAAAGGTATTTAGTAAGAGGCATGGTTAGTTATTTAAATATGTCATTTTTTTGTCACAATTTCTTGGAAAATGAAGAAATTATTATTTTTTTTTTACAACAAAGCTGTCTTTTCTTACAAACAGCATAGGCATACTTATAATTACACCCCAAAACACATTCTGCTATGCCTCCCAAGTATGAGAAAACCATATGCGTGAGACTTTTTCACAGCATAGAGGGGCCCAAAATCCACAGAGCACCTTTGGGCTTTCAATCAGCATAAATTAAGCATATCATTTTGTATCTAATTCCCTGACTTCCTATCACACTTTGGAAGCCCTGAAGCACCAGGACAGTGGAAACACCCACATAAAGACCTCATTTTGGAAAGCAAACATTCCAAGGCTTTTTCTGTAAAGCTTAATGAGGCTCTTGAAAATGTAACTTTTTGCCACGTTTTTGGAAAACGCAGGAGAGAAAATAATTTTTTTTTTTAACACAAAGTTGTCAATTATTAAAATAATTTTAATACACATCATAGGCATACTTAGAATTATACATCAAAACACATTTTTTTACTCCTTCCAAGTGCGGTGATATCACATGTGAGACTTTTTTTTTACAGCCCAACCACATGAAGAGCCCTAGAATCCAAAGAGTACCTTCAGATGTTCTAGGAGCATAAACTACGCATCATAATTTTGCACCAAGACAGTGGAAACATCAATAAAATGAACACATTTTAGAAAGTGAACACCCCAAGGTATTTTCTAAGAGGCACTGTGAGTCTTTTGAAGAGTTATTTTTTTGCCACAAGTTTTTGAAAAAATTTAAATGAAAATGTTTATTTTTTTTACACAAAGTTGTCAATTTAATAAAATATTTCTCACATACAGCATGGGCATACTGACAATTACAACTCAAAACACATTCTGCTATTTCTTCTGAGTATGGCAATACCACATGTGTGAGACTTTTTCAGTGTTTGGACTGATTATGTAACGGGCATTGTATCTTGTGTATTATACAAATTAACCATTAGTATCAGAACCAATGTACTGTAATAGTCGCCTCTATATGAGTGGTCAGGGAATATAGCTTAGTGTAGCATCACCTATAGCAGTCCCAGTTTCTATAAGCCAAGAAAGCCTAGCCTACTAGTACTTGACTGCCCCCTGGAGTGCCGTGTTATCTGACCAGCAAGTACAGAATGTTAAAGAAAGGAAGAACAAAAGAGTTTCTGTGGTTCCAGAAGTGCAGTTGTTTGCAGTGGATGGCTGGGGCTGGTGCAAGTGGGACTTGCAGATGGGTCATTTGCTGGCTGCACTGATCTGGGGGCAGTGAGACTTGTGTAGCAGCAATCAGGAACACTGTTGCTGACTTACATTGGTCTGGTAACACTGGGGACTAGTCTGGCAACAATCAGGAACACTTCTGCTGATTTACACTGGTCTGGTGATACTGGGACTGGTGTGGTGAAAATCAGAGACACCATTGTTGGCTTACACTGTTGTGGTGACACTACGACTAGTGTGGCAGTGATAAGGAACACTGTTGCTGAAATACATTGGTCTGACGAAACTGAGACTGGTGTGGCGGTGGTGTCAGAAACCATGAATCAGACAGAGACAGAAGTACAGTTAATCACACTTGTTTAATAATAATAAAAAGGTAAACAGAATAAGCGTAGTCAATATGTAGCCAGAGTTCAGTAACCAGATCGGGTGATCAGCCAATGCCAATGTCAGAGAGCCAGAGATCAACGTAGTAGTAGATTAGGAGCCAGAAGGGACGTCAGCCAAGCAAGTCTTTAAACGAACGCAGGAGAAAGTTTCTGAGATGTGACCATAGGCGAAGGCAGAGATGAAGTGAGCTGGACGGCTTTAAGTAGTCAGGACTGACGAGCAGATCATCAACAGCTGAGTCACTGTGGAGAGAAAGGAGCTGGCAATTAGCCGATAGCTGAGTGGCCAGCTGAGAGATGGAAGGGCTGAGCCCAGCCCTGACAGGTGGTCAGGAAAACTGTTGCTTGCTGTGCTGGTCTGCCTTGGTGGCAATCAGGAAAAACCAATTCTCAGAGATCTCAATAGTAAGCAATGGGAACATTAATAAAAGCCATTGTTTACTATTGGACATATGATCACTGTGATTGGTCACAGAGATCACATGGTAACAGGGGGCCAATTACAGTGGCCTGGTACCAAGAACTGTGGACACAGCAATCACAGATAAGCCCCTGCGCGCCCCACTGGATGTGAGCAAGGCACGCTTCTGGAAGGACATAGGGGTGCATCTTCATGGAACAACAAATCTCCTGCCTGGCCATTTCTCTACATTGGCTGGGCTGGAAGTAGTTAATTTCCAAAGCTTAACTGAACAAGCAGACAATAGAAACTGTTTGGTTGCTATGCACAGCTGCTTCCAATTCTGTCTGCTCCAGTTTTGATCATCTCCCCACCACTATATTTTCCCAGGACATGTTGGAAAACAAAAGACATAATGTGATTGGTTACTATGTCAAGCATATGCACTTTTCTTCCAAACACTTAGCAAATGAAGCCCATTGGATTTCTTCAACTGAATATTTGTTCCTTTCAGTGGAACAGTATATTGCTTTGTGCAGCTAGCCAGAATCTTGTATAAATACAGCCTAAAGAAAACACATTGGTGACCTGTAGTTGTATTTAAACAGCTGTCTATCTGCAGGAGGATCGGACCTAGAAAATTCCCAAACCCCGCAGGCAGAAGAGTAAAGGCCATCTTTGTGCAAACTACACATTTCCAATGCTAAACTAATTTCTCTAGGTTATTTACTTTATCTATTTACTGCATCTTCTAGATTGTCTTGTATCTGTGTAATATACAGGTGTTCAGATCATTGGTCAGTTAACCAAAAATTATTTAAAGGAGTTGTAAAGTCAGAAGGTTTTTCATCTGAATGCATTCTATGCATTAGGATAAAAAGCCTTCTGTGTGCAGCAGCTGCTCCAGTACCCCCTAATACTTACCTGAGGTCCCTAACTGTCCAGCGATGTCCACTAATGTCTGATCTGTCGGAAATTCTTCTTCCTGATTGGCTGAGACAAAGCAGGGGTGCCACTGGCTCCCACTGCTGTCAATCAAAGTCAGCTAGCCAATCAGGGGAGAGAGGGGGCGGGGCTCCATGTCTGAATGGACACATGGAGCTGTGACTTGGCTCGGGTGCCCCCATAACAAGCTGCTTGCTGTGGGGGCACTGAACAGGAGGGAGGGGCCAGGAGCAGCCAAGAGGGACCCAAGAAGAAGAGGATATGGGCTGCTCTGTGCAAAACCAACTGCACAGAGGAGGTAAGCATAACATGTTTGTTATTTTTTATAGGAAAAAAACGAGCCTTTACAATGTTTTATAGTACTGATTAAAAACCTGCAGGCTTTTATCTTGTGGGGACTCTTGTGGGGAATACAGTGCCTTGAAAAAGTATTCATACCCTATGAAATCTTCCACATTTAGGTCTGGACTTTGACTGGGCCATTCTAGCACATGAAATGATCTAAACCATTCCATTGTAGCTCTGGCTGTATGTTTAGGGTCGTTGTCCTGCTGGAAGGTGAACCTCCGCTCCAGTCTTAATTCTTTTGCAGACTCTAAAGCCGCGTACACATGAGCGGACTTTTTGTCAACAAAAGTCCGACAACCACTCCGGCAGACTTTCGTCAGACTTTTGATGGACTTCCGACGAACTGTTGAACGAACGGACTTGCCTACACAAGATCACACCAAAGTCTGACGGATTCGTATGTGATGAGGTACGACCGGATTAAAATAAGGAAGTTGATAGCCAGTAGCCAATAGCTGCCCTAGCGTTGGTTTTTGTCTGTCGGACTAGCATACAGACGAGCGTTCTTTTTCGGCCGGACTCGAGTCCGTCGGAAAGATTTGAAGCATGTTTCAAATCTAAAGTCCGTCAGATTTTCGACTGGAAAAGTCCGCTGAAGGTCGATGAAGCCCACACATGATCGGATTGTCCACCGGACCAGTCCGGTCGAAAAGTCCGCTCGTGTGTACGGTGCATAACAGTTTTTCTTCTACGATTGCCCTGTATTTGGCTCCATCCATCTTCCCATCAACTCTGACCAGCATCCCTGTCCCTGCTGAAGAAAAGCATCCCCACAACATGATACTGCCACCACAATGTTTCACGGTGGGGATGGTGTGTTTGGGGTAATGTGCAGTGTTAGTTTTTTGCCACACGTAGCGTTTTGTTGTTAGGCGAAAAAGTTCAATTTTAGTCTCATTTGACCAGAGCACCTTCTTCCATATGGCTTCTGGCAAACTGCAAACAGGACTTCTCATGGCTTTCTTTCAACAATGGATTTCTTTTTGCCACTCTTCCAAAAAGGCCAGATTTGTGGGGGGCACGACTAATAGTTGTCCTGTAGACAGATTCTCCCACCTGAGCTGTGGATCTCTGCAGCTCCTCCAGAGTTACCATGGGCCTCTTGGCTGTTTCTCTGATGAATTCTCTCCCTGTCCGGCCTGTCAGTTTAGGTGGACGGCCAATTCTTGGTAGGTTTGCAGTTGTGCCATACTCTTTCCATTTTCTGATGATGGATTGAACAGTGCTCCATGAGATGTTTAAAGCTTGGGATTTTTTTTATAACCTAACCCTGCTTTAAACTTCTCCACAACTTTATCCCTGACCTGTCTCGGGTGTTCCTTGGCCTTTATGATGCTGTTTGTTCACTAAGGTTCTCTACCAACCCTCTGAGAGCCTCACAGAACAGCTGTATTTATACTGAGATTAAATTACACACAGGTGGACTCTATTTACTAATTAGGTGACTTCTGAAGGCAATTGATTCCACTAGATTTTAGTTAGGGGTATCAGAGTAAAGTGGGCTGAATACAAATGCATACCACACTTTTCAGATATTTATTTGTAAAAAGTTTTGAAAACCATTTATCATTTTCCTTCCACTTCACAATTATGTGCCACTTTGTCTATCACATAAAATCCCAATAAAATACATTTATGTTTTTAGTTGTGACATGATAAAATGTGGAAAATTTCAAGGGGTATGAATATTTTTTCAAGGCACTTTATCTTTGCAATTAATTTCCTAGATTCTTCACTGCCATGTAAGAGACGCTGTTGCGTGATAAAGATGGCATGTCAGAAACACTGCCATGTGAGGCATACTTACATGTTAGGCTGGCCTTACATGGTTAGATTTTCATGCAAACATCCATATAAAATTCAGAAAAATTGTTTACAGGGCATGTGATAATGCCATCATTAAGTCAACTAATTTCGTTCAAAAGCCCTAAAAATTTTCATCCAGACCTTCTACTTAAATGGATTCCCAGAAGTATTAAATCCGTTTAATGTATTACTTATGAAATCAATTAAAGAATAATGCAAAACGAAGGTTATTTCATTTGAATATATTTAGGTATATTGCATATTTAGCAGTTTATTTGTATATACTTTTTGTATATACTTTACATTATATGTTCATCAGCCCATGGGGTAATGCAAGTAAATGAATTATACATATGTATTAGATTCGACTATAAATCCAATTTTGTATTAACTATACAGAAGCCTTTGTTTGAATTGTTCTTTAATACACTCCTATACCAATACATAATCATAAAAAAGAACGCATGTTTGTGAACAATAAGTATGATCTTTTTGACTAAGGACCTGATTAACAGTTATAATTTTGTTCCTTCAGATAAGAAGAGAGACAATTTTCTCATGCTTCATGATTTTTCTCTATGGTCGGAAACAATTGTCAGTTTGTCCCAAATAAAATTTGTGAAAAATGAAAAATAAAATAAACTTTTTGAAAGCGAACATTTCCAATTAAAATTCCGGCCGTGTATGGTCAGCGTAGAGATGCTATCAGAGAATGGCACTTCCTCAATAGAAGCTTGGGTGCAGTTTCACCTATGTATAACTACTCTGCGGGGGTCACTGGAAAACTGTTGGCGGCACAGTGGAAGGCTTTACAATGACCACTGCGACTATATATATATATATATATATATATATATATATATATATACACAGTATATACATATACATTTATGATACACTGTGGGGTTGATTTACTAAAACTGGAGCAGCAGCAGTGGAGAAAATCGCATGTGATTCAGACAGGAATCGCACAGCATACCCGTTCATATTGCTTGCGATTCTTTGCAGTGTGATTTGCGCCCATTTATTTTGTATTGACGTGAATCCACAGCAAAGTATCAGTACTTGACCGAAAGTATCGGTACTCGTACTTGCCAAAAGAAAAATGGTATGGGTGCAACCCTTCAAAATAACCTCTTCATCCTGCCAGAAATCCTAAGAAAAGAAAACCTATGCAGTCACCACATTTAAAGACTGGAAAGCTGCGATATATAACCTTTTTGGATTTGGCTAATGATTGTGTGCAGACACTAGCGGTACTCCATAAGTAGGGAGTTGGCAATGACAGCCCCCATGTTTCTCTTTATTACTAAGAGATGAGACTTGGGTTCTCTTTACTAACACTAGGAGGAAGTAAATATTTCCCAACAATCGGTTTGCACCAGTCAGATGTAAAAATAATCACCACTTATATCGGGGTACCTCTAGTTGGAAAAGCAGCATCTTGTGCTGTTTATCATGAAGTTTTATTGAAGCACAGAAGCAGTGAGCGCAGTTTTTATAAACATCACCTGTAGTGTCTTATTTAAGTGACAAAACACATTTCTAATTGCTCACTCCTCTAGGGAGGGACTTGGGTGGGGGGTTTTAATATTGTGATCTTAATTAAGTGTTCTTGCATAGCAAGACCACTTACCGTTATATCACATATATATTATTCTTATTATAGCCAAATTTACCACCCTAACTCCTCCCACAGCTTTTACACTACATAGACAGTAATATACCAAAACGTGTGGATTGTTCCCAATTGGTGTGTTATTACTTTGTGGAACGTTTCGCCGAATAGTTCACAAAATATCGTCGTTTTGGTACCATAGGAATGACTGGCGAAATGTTCAAAACTAGAGTGGGAGGTGACAAAAGTTGACAACCCCATGATCAGCTAAAACATTATGACCACCCCATGAAAAAAAAAAAAAATTAAAAAAGAAAAAAATCATTTTTGAAAAGAAAAAAAAAATCATGTTTGAAAAAAAAAATCATTTAATAAAAAAATAAATCATTTTGAAAAAAAAGATCATTTTTGAAAAAAAAATCATTAAAAAAAATGATTTTTGAAAAGAAAAAAAATCATTTAAAAAAAATCATTTTTGAAAAGAAAAAAAAATCATTTCTTAAAAAAAAAATGATTGTTGAAAAAAAAATGATTTTTAAAAAAAAAATAATTTTTGAAAAAAGAAAACTTCAAAAAAGCCACTCCACCTGTTACTCCATCCACTCCAGTTGTAGACTACTGTAGGTGGAGGCAAGAAAACTTCACACAATTTTCCCAGAAATTGTAGCTTTTCTAGTTGCACATTACTACTCCGGGGGAATCGAACATTACTGTGATTTCCCTGCTTCTCTTCTGGAGAATGTGACTCCTGTGTCCTAGAGCAAGAATATGCTATTGTTTCCCAAACTCAATGTAAGGTGTGCCCTTTTGGATCCACTTTTTATATTGATGAGCACACTTTTTTGTGTGTGTGTGTGTTACCACCTGAAATTCACTAACAACGCTGCACTTTTTTTTTTTCCCTGTCACTTGGACCGTATACTGTAGTCCTCATTTTGAGCATTTCATGCCATGGGGGTTGATTTACTAAAAGTAGAGTGCATAAAATCTGGTGCAGCTCTGCATGGTAGCCAATTGGCTTCTAACTTCAGATTGTTCAATTAAGACTTGACAATAAAACCTGGAAGCTGATTGGTTTCTTTGGAGAGCTGCACCAGATTTTGCACTCTTTTTTTTAGTAAATAAACCCCAGTGCTTTAGCAAACTAAATATCATTCAGCTAGGGTTTAGCAAAAGTGTGTATTACTGCTTAGTTACATCAAACTTTTGGTTAATATTATGATACAAAGTTATCGGACAAGTTAGATCATCTCTTTGATTCCTTTCAATTCGGCAGCAGAAAAAATGTACGAAAAAAAGACGTTGTGTAAATCAATCTGTCCCCAATTATTCTGCCTTTTTCAGTTGCCTAAAGGTGGATGAGGGAGGGTCGGCCCTCTTGGGACAGCCCGCATTCATAGAAAGACATGGATATGATGCTGTCAAGGTCATGTGGGGGACACATACAATGACACCGGTCCTGCCACCGTGGTTGCCATGGCAATTCACACGGATTAAGCAGACACTCAGCAATAGCATGGCCCTCCCTGGCCACCTTTTTTTCTCATTGTTCTTCAGACATCCATCTCATATGCCATTCAGAACAGAATCTGTTGTGCTCAGCTCCATTCTGTCACTCTATTTTGGTGAGACTAAAGCATTCAGTTAAAGGAAAACTCCAGCAAAGCAACTAAGCACCAAGCTTAGACACATAGACAGGACCCCTTGATTTGGAAACTAAAGAGCAATTCTAGGCAACCACCCAGTCCTCATGCATACATGTTTTTTCTTTCCCCAAATACCAATGGTACTGTTTTGACTCCCGCAAGTCTGCTTTCAAGCAGGACCCCAATTTGCCACCAGCAATGGCTTTGCTGGCCCAGGGCACCTCCCATCGTCCTCCTGCTACAGGAATAAGATGGGGTATCAGACATCTCGTTTACAAGGGAATGCCACCATCTTTCTACTCACATACTCCTGGCCTGAGGCCCAGCTCCTGAAAGATGGTTTGTGCACACGATCAGCCTTTTTAATAATTTATTGTAAACGCAGTTCTCTTCCAAAAAAGCTGTGCATAATCTCCTTCTTCCCAAAAAACCATTGCGACAATGCACTTTATAAAGTCAGTCTTGACATGGGTGTGCCAACCAGCTCTTCCTCCATTGGATTTAGGAACAGAGTCGCGCATAGCATTTAACAGAACATACTATACATAAGAATGTCAGGAAAATATAGATACAGTAAAAAGTCCTAATTCCAGGAAAAGAGTTAAAAATACATCCAATATTGCACAGTCTTATGTGATAGAAAGGCGAGTGCTGGGCTGAGGTAGTGAGAGGATAGAGGCGTCACACTTCCGAATTCCCATGTTCACAATTCATAGATGCATTCCAGATATTCAATATGTTATCCACACCGCATGTGACCATCACCAGAGAGAAATGCCTGCTTACTAGATAGATTCGACCCGAAAAAGGTCAAAACGCCTTCAGCTGATTGCCTTGCCAGGGCCTTTGGGCTGTGATCTGCTCGACACGCCAGGGTCCAGTAGAGACTCTCTCTCTCCCGTCCTCACACTTGCAGGTATTCACAGATGTTCCACTCAGAAAAAAGGGGAATGCTTCACATAGCATAAAATCCAATGCTATTTTATTTCAGGATAGTAAATATTTTTAAAATAGGGAGGAGAACATCTCCTTTAAAAGCACAATATACTGGCCGGTAGTAAAATCCGAACGCCCACGCTTCCAGGACTTTGTATGTCATGATGACGTCAGCACGTCATCCGCCCGACTAGTTTCGTCACAGATCGTAGGTTTCCTGGATTGAGCTCTTTCTCCATTGCTGTTCTGGGCCAACCTCAAAGGGGCAAATCTTAAGGCCGTTCATACCGTTCATTTCTTCAGTTCAGTCACTTTTTTTGTCATAAGTTTTTTTTCCAGTCAACATCAGTTTCACATCCATTTTTCATCCGGTTTTCACCCGTTTTTCGTCTGATCAGTCTTTTTAACGGATGAAAAATAGAGCTTTCATCCGTTCAAAAAAATGGATGTTGACAGAAGCGGATGAAAACGGATGTAAATGGATGATCATCTATTTACATCCATTTTTCCATAGAAATGCATTGATGCCTGTTTTTCATCTGTCAATGGATGGATGAAAAACAGACAAATGCCCCTTATGTGTGAAAGGGGCCTAACACTATTCTGCAACCTAGATAATAGGGTTGATTCACTAAAGGCAAATAGACAAAGCTTCACTTTGCAAAGGATACCCAATCCTGTGCAAGGAAAAAAAAACAGCATTTTTTATTTCACATGATTGGATGAAGGAAGTTAGCAGAGATTCTGTTAATTTACTAAGCTCTGGAGCAACTGCACTTTAGTAAATTAACCCAAATGAGTCTCTGCAGGTTACCACTTCCCATCAACCTCTGCAACTGATTTACCTATGGGAAAAGACAGCCCAACCTACACTACATACTCAGGGGCGGGGCTTCTCATAAAGGGTACTAACCCCTGCTTACAAAACCACACACTGTGGGTATGGAAAGAGCTCTCCTGGAAGATGTAGTCCTGGGGGCACGACTATGTCAATAGGGACTGAGCTTCTAGTAGCTGTTCCTGCAAGATTTTTACAAACTTGTAAAAATTAAAAATTAAAATAAATAATTAAAGTGTATTTAAAACCCAAAACAAATATGTAATATAGTGCAGCCTACCAGCTCTTACATGTGGTGGTTGCATTTGTTTTCTTTTTTATTTCTCACTTTTTTTTTATCTGGTCATCCTGCCAGCAACACACTTCTGGAGGAGGAGCAGCTTTTTTACTACTGAGATGCTCCCCCCGGTTTGGACTGCAAACACCTTCTCCTTACCTCAGGCCATGCAGGGAGCTAACATTTTACCTTCATTTTCCATACACTGTCCTCAGTAGCTCTGCAATATTTTATACATCTTGCAACTCAGTTCTCAGTACACACGATCTGACTTTCCGGCGGGAAATGTTGTATGTCAGGCTGTTGGCGGACAATCCGACCGTGTGAATGCTCCATCGGACAATTGTTTTCGGACTTTCCGCCAACAAATGTGTGTTGTCGGACTTTCCGATCATGTGTACACAAGTCCGTTGGACAAAAGTCCAAAGTAAAAACAAGCATGCTCGGAAGCAGAAGCGGTCGGTCTTGTAAACTAGCGCTTGTAATGGAGAATTAACATTTGTAACGTGTCAAATTATGAAATCTCCAAATGCAGAGCACATTCTCTTCTTCTATAATGGGATAATAATGAAGCTGCTTTGCTGGCGATACTGATGGAGTTATTGCAAACTAATTTTCAAAGCCTTTTTTTTTTCTAGTGTTATCAAGAATAATATTATTAATCTTTTTTTTTTTTTATTTGTGCAAGTTACCACAACACCATTATCCCCTAGTTTTTAAGAACAAAGATACAACTATGTTGGTGTCCCTTGTTAATTGTACATTGTATTTTTTTAAATGTAACTGCCTACTCCCAAACTGTCATTTGAAGTAAAACACATAGCCAAGTATTATTCTCCACAATTTTTTTATTATGCATTAAAAAAAAATTAGACAGGATATCTACCAATAGAACTTAACCAAAAAGTGCATTCTATGCATCCAAAAATATAGAAAATTTACCAAATCAAATCACTATTCATGTGAAAAAGAGGGGATAGGTATGGCGCTGCTCTTATTAGGAGGTGACCTACAACCTCTAAATACTTGAGGGGTGTGTGTCAAGGGTGCATTTAGTGCAAAAAGTGACAATAAAAGTGCAGAAAATAAATATTTGCATATTCACAAAAATCCACAAAAAAAATCCTACTGTGTAAACTTCCTAACCGCTTATATATAATGCATATTGTTACGTTCAAACGAAAACACAATCGTGTGCAAAACCTGCAATTCAAAGTGACATTTCTGTGCAAAAAAAATCCAACATATAGGACTAGTGTATATAGTTGCTGTGAAACTGGGTTCAGAAATATACATATACAGGGCCGTCTTTAAGGCAGGGCAAAAGGGGCAGCTGCCCTGGGCCCTGTGATTGTTGTGGGGCCCAAAGCAGCTACCTCATGCTTGCCAACTATCCCAGTTTAAATTCCCTTGTCCCTTGAAGTTTAAGTCCTGTGCTGTGTCCCGATATCTCAGTGTGAAGGGCTTGTACTAATGCTGCCCAGCTCTGCCCTATTGTTGTGTACAGATGACTCACCTGCAGACCCTGTGTTTACATGTAAATAATCGGCATTCATATGTAAATAGCGGTGGCATTCATAAGTAAATAGCTGCGGCCGATGGCATTGATATGTAAATAAGGGTGGCATTCACATCTATATCATGCCCCTCTGCAGTGAGGGGATGATGTGCTGTAACCTCTAGCAACCAATCAGCGAGCAGTATTACTGTACAGTAATCTTTAGCAACCAATTAACAAGCAGAAATCATTTGCTGTAACCTCTAGCAACTAATCAGTGAGCCGTAATGTGTGCTGTAACCTCTAGCAACCAGTCAGTAATGATATGCTGTAACCGCTGGCAACCAATCGAAAATTGCTGCCTGATCTGATACAGTAAACTGATTTTAAGTCTAGTTGCTATTTATTGTATGTCTCAGAGCAGATGGTGAGTGAAACTGCATGGGAGGGAACTTAAGAACATTTTTGCCCAGGGTCCAATCAATATTAAAGACGGCCCTGTACATATACCGTCCTTAAACCCTGGTGTATAAAAAAGTCCAATAAAGTGACAATGTGCTCCTTCAAATTGTTCTGCGCTTCTTGGAAAATAGTACCCCATAAGAAACGCACTTACCGCTATTATTCACCCCACAAGGAGGTATTTCACCTTCACAGTATGAGCCACTGTGAAGCCTGTGAAGTGGGAGGAAACTTCCTGTCCTGTGTTCTCCAAGTGCCTCCTTGTCTGCGATGTAAGTGGTCTCCTCACTGTTAACCTCTTAGATGTTGCCCACATGTAGAGAGGAAAGAGACTCCATAGTGTGATACCGTACGAATATCCAAACATTTATTAATAATACTGATGGGTACTCACATTTATTAAAAATCATTAAAAAAGCGAAAACAGTATTTAAAAACAGGAAACTGGAGCGATCTGCCCTCCACGGCTCAAAAAAAAAATCATTATTCAACCAAAAAAAATAATGTCAAAGCAATAACTCCAAGGCCAATAATAAATAACACGTTATCTCCTCCGATTCCACAACATGTCTGGTTGACAATCGGCCGTTCAGAAACTAACTGAAAAGCATGAAATTAAAAACGCAAACTGAAAAGCGTTAAATGAAAAACGCGCAAAGTAAAGCGCAAATCAACACTCACCAAACTTCTACTAACACGAAATTAGCAGAAGGAGCCCAAAGGGTGGCGCTAAAGAGATGAAAAACCACGTAGTACGTCACTACGTTCATAATTGTTGGCCAACATTTGTGTGACCGTCTGTATGCAAGACAAGTTTGAGCCAACGCTCGTCGGACAAAAGTCCACAGTTTTGTTGTCCAACAATCTGATCGTGTGTAGGAGACATTAGTGTATCCTAAGCCCTCCTGCTCCTTCCACCACCACATAGTTTAGTAGTCAGTATAAAATGTAGCGGTAATAATAATAATAATAATAACAATAATAATAATAATAATAATAACAACAACCATAATGACATTTTTTATTATGGCATAATTGTTTATGCACCTGTCCTACAAACAAATACTCTATCCCTTAAGGCCCCTTTCACACGAGGCGGACTCTGTTTCTACGGAGCCCGCCTCGGTCCGCCGGCTCAGCGGGAGATCAGTCCGTTGATCTCCGCTGAGCCGGCGGATGACAGGTCCCTCTCTGCTCACTGAGTGGGGAGGGGCTTGTCAGGCGCCGCTGCCGCCTATGGAGGGATCGTACGAAAATGGACAGCATGTCAGTTTTCGTCAGATCTCACCCGATCCGATCCGCCAGCGACGGACCTGGACGTAGGGCCATTCGTCTGCTTTTAGCGGATCGGACGGGGTCGGATGTCAGCGGACATGTCTCTGCTGACATCTGACGCTCCATAGACTAACATGGAGCGCCCGTTCGGGTCCGCCGTTAAAACTGACAGTCGGACCTGAACGGTCCGATCGTGTAAAAGGGGCCTAATATAAACTTTTCTAAATGTTTGCAGAACTACAAATAACTACAAATCTCAGCTGTCTTATCAGTTTTTAGCTGAGAGGACTTTTGTTTTGTTTTTTGCAGGCTAATGCCCTGTACACACGGTTGGATTTTCCGACGGAAAATGTGTGATAGGACCTTCTTGTCGGAAATTTCCGACCGTGTGTGGGCTCCATCACACATTTTTCATTGGAATTTCTGACACACAAAGTTTGAGAGCAGGATAAAAAATTTTCCGACAACAAAATCCGTTGTCGGAAATACCGATCGTGTGTACACAAATCCGACGCACAAAGTGCCACACATGCTCAGAATAAATTAAGAAATGAAAGCTATTGGCTACTGCCCCATTTATAGTCCCGACGTACGTGTATTACGTCACCGCGTTCAGAACGATCGGATTTTCCGACAACTTTGTGTGACTGTGTGTATGCAAGACAAGTTTGAGCTAACATCCGTTGGAAAAATCCATGGATTTTGTTGTCGGAATGTCCGATCAATGTCCGACCGTGTGTACGGGGCATTAGACAGCATTCAGGGTTAACCTGTGACTAATAACAAAGACTAAAGACTCCTCCTGCAAGTCTGACATCAGCTCTACTATACTGGAAACTTTCCATCAGGGTTGTCATCAGCTGCAACCATTCCATCGTTCAATAGTACAGTGTTGTATATGTAGTATTAATCCCCTCTGCATTTTTATTTTAGTTTAATAGACCGCACATAATAAAATAAACATCCCCCTGTAAACTATTTGTTAATTTGTATGCCATAGGAGCTGTGTGTTTCTATTGATGCGCACATTGTTGGGAGAAACAACTCTAGTCCCTGCATGCAAAGGTGGCTCCAAAGGATGCTACAAGAGAAATTAGCTACTTTAAAACAGGAAACATGGGGCAGCGGTCATGGCATCAGTTTAAACTGCAACATTAGCACGGATTAAAAGATAAAGAAGCAGCATGTGTGCAAGTAATCAGGCTGTTTCCACTGGAAATCCAACAGTTGACATATGAAAACAGACTGCTGGCTGCTATAGCAGCCAGCAGTCAGTGTATAGGGCTGTGCTACCACAGACATAACACCTACATTTGTGGCAGTGAAAGGGTTAAAGCAGAACTTAAGTATGCTTTTTATTAATTTATTTGTCTTATGAAAACGTTCTAAAATTGCAATTTAAAAATTGTGCTTGCACACTTGTGTTACATTTTGAATTGTCCATTTCCTATTTACTATATTCAGTGCATCTGGAAGGTTTTCACAGCACTTTACTTTTTCCACATTTGTGTTATGTTACGGCCTTATTCCAAAATTGATTAAATTCACTATTTTCCTCAAAATTCTACAAACAATACCCCATAATGACAACATGAAAGACATTTGATTGAAATCTTTGCAAATTTATTAAAAATAAAAAAAACAAAATAATCACATGTACATAAGTATTCACAGCCTTTGCCATGCCACTCAAAATTGAGCTCAGGTGCCTCCTGTTTCCACTGATTATCCTTAAGGCTGGGTTCACACTGGTTCGACAAATGCTCCGACATTGGGAGCTCATGTCGCATAACGTGTGAAAATCAATCTTTCCCTATGGGAGCCGACTTAACTGGTCCGACACAAGTCAGTCCGACTTTGAACATGCTCCCTGTACTACTTTGGTCCAACTTTGATCCTACTTCAGCCCATTGACTATCATTGAAGTAGGATCAAAGTTGGATCCTTGTCCTAACCATCCGACTTTGGCATCCGACATTGTGTTATTTCCTGCCCCCTGCTGTAGCCCCTCCCATTGTGTGTTAGTTTTGATTGGTCAAAGGACAAGTGTACTATCTGAAAAGTCGGATCAAAGTAGTATCCTGTTCATGAAAGTCAGATGGATGTAGGACCAATGTAGGGTCAATGTAGGACCAGTGTAGGACTGATGTCGCAGAGCAAAGTAGGATGAAAGTCGTACTACTGTCGTGTAGTATAGTGTGAACTCAGACTGAGTTTCTTCTACAACTCGATTGGAATCCACCTGTAGTAAATTAAGTTTAAGTTGGACATGATTTGGAAAGGCACACACCTGTCGATATAAGGTCCCACAGTTAACCGTGCATGTCAGAGGACAAACCAAGCCATGAAGTCCAAGGAATTGTCTGTAGACCTCTAAGATAGGATTGTATCGAGGCACAGATCTGGGAGGGGTACAGAAAAGTGTCTGCAGCATTGAAGGTCCAATGAGCACAGTGGCCTCCATCATCCGTAAATGGAAGAAGTTTGGAACCACCCCTAGAGCGGGCCACCAGGCAAAACTGAGCGATCAGGGGAGAAGGGCCTTAGTCAGGGAGGTGACCAAGAACCCGATGATCACTCTGACAGAGCTCCAGTATTTCTCTGTGGATAGAGAACTTTCTAGAAGAACAACCATCTCTGCAGCACTCCAACAATTATGCCAATTTGGGAGTGGCCACTCATCAGTAAAAGGCACATGACAGCCACTTGGAGTTTGCCAAAAGGCACCTGAAGGACTCTCAGACCATAAGAAACCAAATTCTCTTATCTGATGAAACAAAGATTGAACTCTTTGGCCTGAATGGCAGGCATCATGTCTGGAGGAAACCAGGCACGGCTTATCACCTGGCCAATACCATCCCTACAGTGAAGCATGGTGATGGCAGCACCATGCTGTGGGGATGTTTTTCAGCGGCAGGAACTGGGAGACTATTCAGGATTGAGGGAAAGATGAATGCAACAATGTACACAGACATCCTTGATGAAAACCTGCTCCAGAGCAGACTGGGGCGAAGGTTTATCTTCCAACAGAACAACGACCCTAAGCACACAGCCAAGACAACAAAGCAGTGGCTAGATGACAACTCTGTGAATGTCCTTGAGTGGCCCAGCCAGAGCCCAGACTTGAACCCGATTGAACATCTCTGGAGAGATCTAAAAATGGCTGTGCACTGACGCTCCCCATCCAACCTGATGGAGCTTGAGAGGTCCTACAAAAAAGGATTGGGGAAACTGCCCAAAAATAGGTGTGCCAAGCTTGTGGCATCATACCCAAAAAGACTTGAGGTTGTAATTGGTGCCAAAGATGCTTCAACAAAGTATTGAGCAAAGGCTGTGAATACTTATGTACGTGGGATTTTTTGGGGTTTTTATTTTTAATAAATTTGCAAAGATTTCAAACAAACTTCTTTCACGTTGTCATTATGGGGTATTGTTTGTAGATTTTTGAGGAAAATAATAAAGTTTATCCATTTTGGAATAAGGCTGTAACATAACAAAATGTGGAAAAAGATAAGCGCTGTGAATACCACTTGTGGACAGTCTGTTAACCACTTCAATATAGGGCATTTTCAACCCCTTCCTGCCCAGGCCAATTTTCAGCGCTGTCGCACTTTGAATGACAATTGCGCGGTCATGCAACACTGTACCCAAATTAAATTTTTATAATTTTTTTCCACCACAAATAGAGCTTTCTTTTGGTGGTATTGGTATATCACCTCTGCGGTTTTTATTTCGTGCCCTATAAACAAAAGAAGAGTGACAAGTTTGAAAAAAAAAAACACAATATTTTTTACTTTTTGCTATAATAAATATCCCAATTTTTACAATTTTTTTCTCAGTTTAGGCCGATATGTATTCTTCTACATATTTTTGGTAAAAAAAAATCGCAAAAAGCATATATTGATTGGTTTGCGCAAAAGTTATAGCATCTACAAAATAGGGGATAGATGTATGGCATTTTCATTATTATTATTTTTTTTTACTAGTAATGGCGGCGATCTGCGAATTTTATCATGACAGTGACATTGCAGCGGACACATCGGACACTTTTGACACTATTTTGGGACCGTTCACATTTATACAGCGATCAGTGCTATAAAAATTCACTGATTACTGTATAAATGTCACTGGCAGGGAAGGGGTTCACACTAGAGGGCGATCAAGGGGTTAAATGTGTTACCTAGGGTGTGATTCTAACTGTAGGGGGAGGGGACTCATAAGGGGAGGAGACCGATCGGTGTCCCTCTGTACTGGGAACACATGATCGGTCTTCTCTCCCCTCACAGGACGTGGATCTGTGTGTTTACACACACAGATCCATGTCCCGGCTCTGTTATCGGCAATTGCGGGTGCCTGGTGGACATCGCGGCCGCCGGGCACACGCATTGGCTCCAAAGTGACGTGGCCGG
Organism: Lithobates clamitans; assembly: GCA_037952925.1. NCBI lineage: Eukaryota > Metazoa > Chordata > Amphibia > Anura > Ranidae > Lithobates > Lithobates clamitans. The sequence goes on along the minus strand of JBBGZY010000797.1, from coordinate 431,067 downwards.
CGCGCTCCCCCCAGACTGCCGGGAAGCTGAGGACGTCATTTGACGCCCGCCCAAGATGGGAGATCCCTCCTGCGGACGTCATATGACTATGGGCGGGATGTAAAGTGGTTAACATCGGTCAGCATTCTTGGGGGATAAAGAGGCGCTACTATGTGCGGGAAGTGATGTAATCATTCCCTAACAGGATGTTCTCTGTAGGGACCTAGGTATGTGATAGAGCGGTTATATCCCCACCCTAGTCCTGCCTCTCTCCTGCCCCTTGTTAATTGTTTTTAAAAATGAGAAGGAAGAACACAGGACTGAGTCATATTGTTCTGTGCAATAATGAGCTCTGGCCCTTAGGCAATATAAGAAACATATTAAGAGGAGGTGTGAAAAGCCTATGACCTCTGAGCTGTGAAGCCAGAGGAGATAAAGGCAAAGGGTTTTAGAGAATCCCAGTTCCTGCACTTAGTCTGTACAGCAGCTAGGAGACATTATGAAAAAACCACAAAAGGCGCTATTCAGGGTTAAAGAGTAACTCTACTTTTGTTGAAAAAAAACCTTCCCCTCTAGGTGATCTATGTACATTGCAAGAATATTAACACACTTTGGGGGGATTTACTAAAACGGGCGCACACAGAATGTGGTGCAGCTGTGCATAACAACCGATCAGCTTCTAACTTCAGCTTGTCCACTTAAGCTTTGACAATAAAACATAGAAGCTGATTGGGTACTATGCACAGCTGCACCAGATTCTGTGTGTACCAGTTTTAGTAAATCTCACCCTATATTGCAAATTCCTGCCTTTTGTTATTCTGCAGAAATAGCTATTTTTTCTCTAAGTCCATGTGCGAAGTGAATGAGAATTGGAGTGACTTTATAATTATTAATCACCTGCTGCACTTGCAGTGTTCTAATTAGGAAAATGTCAGGGTCTGCATCCCTTTAAATGTGATTTCCCTTTGGATAAATCTCTCCAAAAATGACATTTTTGTTGCAGGGGATGCCCAAACTCTGGCTTGTATCTTAGTGCAGACTTCTGGGAAAATCAGTAAGCCAATCAAACAAGCAGGAAATTACATTTTTGGGGGTGTTCTTTACCCCATCTGTGTACAGAAAGCCTCCAGGTTGTCATATGGCATTGCATTTTACAGAAAACTATAGTTCTGCAGTTTCAAAAGGAAAGGTCATTTAATAACATTCAATTACAAAATTACAGTATAACTTTTGTAGCAATTGTATATTCAATTTTTTATTTTTTTTTGCTGTTTTTTTTTTTTTTTTTTTTGAACAAAAGTGGCGCTGCCTTTTAAATTAGGCATGGCCATGTAGCAAAGCATTGTGGTCTCAGCATCGTTATGACCCTCTGTCTTGTTAGTATTTCAGGGGGGCGGTATTGCTGCCTTTGTGAACAAAGCCTAAGGGGGGATTTCCCCTCACTTCCTATTTTGTTACAAAGGGACAGGAAACAGAAAAAAAAAGTTTTGGCTTTATACTTTAATTATTTTAAGAAATGTAAGAAGAATGTTACAACAATGTGTGGCTCTACAAATGAACTATTTGGATTTGTTTCTCAGTGATAGTGGTCACCAGTACAAACAGAGGGGTGAATCTCCACAAAAGGTCCAACCTTTCCCTTCTTAATCGATAAAATTGAGTACAGTCCGTGATACTTTTTTTATTTGCACTAACATACAATTTTTCAGGACAAGCTTTCGGGGTATGTCCCCTTCTTCAAGGTCCAAGCAGTACTGATTCACCTTCTTAATCGAAAATTTTTAAAAAATGAGGCTTTGCCTGGAGATACACTTTACAGAAAGAGCTGAGCTTGTATGGCGATCTACTACTCATAAGCGGTGTTCAAATGACACCTGCTGGACAGCAGCAGTCTTGCATCACTATCAAAATAGCAGTTTCCTTGTATGACATACGTAGAACCTTTGTCAGCGGGTTGAAAAATTTGATTTTTTTTTTTTCACTTTTTTTTTTTTTTTTTAATGCCTTTAAAATTAAAAAAAAATATATAGGTTTGCTTTAGCACTGGAGCATCAATATTTTTTGCAATGTACAGACATGCGTTCATGTCTAAAAGTAAATACTAGTTCTGAACATGTACTTATGCTGTATAGGCACTAGAGAGCACTGTTGTAACAACTGAACACCCTGATGGCTCAGTTCACTAAGCTAAAACACCAGGATAAGGATCCTCATTTATTACTAAAAAAAAAAAAAAAAATGACATGACTGAAAGTAAAGATTCCTATTCTTGTGTAAAGATTTTTTAGTTTATTTGACAGAAGTATCACTTACATATCTTCCAACTGCTCCTCTAATGGACTCAAATATCCTTCTTCTAGGTTAGATTTCCAAAATAATGTTCCATTTATATTACCTATTTTCTAACACTGATATATATATATGTATGTATATATATATATATATATACATATAGATACATCTATATCTATATATAGATATATCTATCTATCTATCGATCGATCGATAGATAGATAGATAGATAGATAGATAGATAGATAGATAGATAGATAGATAGATAGATAGATAGATAGATCTAGATATATAGAGATATATATACAGTATCTCACAAAAGTGAGTACACCCCTCACATTTTTGTAAATATTTTATTATATCTTTTCATGTGACAACACTGAAGAAATTACACTTTGCTACAATGTAAAGTAGTGAGTGTACAGCTTGTATAACAGTGTAAATTTGCTGTCCCCTCAAAATAACTCACAGCCATTAATGTCTAAACCACAGGTAACAAAAGTGAGTACACCCCTAAGTGAAAATGTCCAAATTGGGCCTAAAGTGTCAATATTTTGTGTGGCCACCATAATTTTTCAGGACTGCCTTAACCCTCTTGGGCATGGAGTTCACCAGAGCTTCACAGATTGCCACTGGAGTCCTCTTCCACTCCTCCATGACGACATCACGAAGCTGGTGGATGTTGGAGGCTTTGCGCTCCTCCACATTCCACTTGAGGATGCCCCTTGTGTAGCCCCAGACCATGACACTCCCACCACCATGCTTGACTGTAGGCAAGGCACACTTGTCTTTGTACTCCTCACCTGGTTGCCGCCACACATGCTTGACACCAACTGAACCAAATACGTTTATCTTGGTCTCATCAGACCACAGGACATGGTTTCAGTAATCCATGTCCTTAGTCTGCTTGTCTTCAGCAAACTATTTGCAGGCTTTCTTTTGCATCATTTTTAGAAGAGGCTTCCTTCTGGGACGACAGTCATGCAGACCAATTTGATGCAGTGTGTGGTGTATGGTCTGAGCACTGACAGGCTAACCCCCCACCCCTTCAACCTCTGTAGCAATGCTGGCAGCACTCATACATCTATTTCCCAAAGACAATATCCAACTTGGATATGACGCTGAGCACGTGCACTCAACTTCTTTGGTCGACCATGGCAAGGCCTGTTCTGAGTGGAACCTGTCCTGTTAAACCGCTGTATAGTCTTGGCCACCATGCTGCAGCTCAGTTTCAGGGTCTTGGCAATCTTCTTATAGCCTAGGCCATCTTTATGTAGAGCAAAGATTATTTTTTCAGATCCTTAGAGAGTTCTTTGCCATGAGGTGCCATGTTTAACTTCCAGTGACCATTATGAGAGAGTGAGAGTGAGAACACAAAATTTAACACACTTGCTCCCCATTCACACCTGAGACCTTGTAACACTAACGAGTCACATGACACTGGGGAGGGAAAATTATTAATTGGACCCAATTTGGACATTTTCACTTAGGGGTGAATTTGCTTTTTTTGCCAGTGGTTTAGACATTAATGGCTGTGTGTTGAGTTATTTTGAGGGTACAGCAAATTTACACTGTTATACAAGCTGTACACTCACTACTTTACATTGTAGCAAAGTGTCATTTCTTCAGTGTTGTCACATGAAAAGATTTTATAAAATATTTACAAAAATGTTGGGGGTGTACTCACTTTTGTGAGATACTGTATATATATATATATATATATATATATATATATATATATATATATATATTATCACTAAAACTATGATTCTGGTGCAAAGCATTGCAAAGTTATTTACAAATGAACTAAATGCATTTTTTTTTCAATCTTGCACATTTTGCACTAAAAAAGTACAGTAAATAGAAAAAGAAAAGTAAAGTAAAAGTTTAGATGATGCGGGCTAAAAAAAACAAAAAAAAACAGCACAAACATATTATGTAAGGGGAGAAGGAGTTAATTAGGGCTGATTAAAGTGATTGTAGTCAGAAGTGTGTGCATCAGCCCCCCTAGTACTTACCTGGGCCCATCTCCAACCAGCGATGTTGCACAAGAGACTCGACTGCTTGGAACTCTTCCTCCTCATTAGCTAAAATGGCAGCGCAGCACCATTGGCTCCTGCTGCTGTCAATAAAAGGCAGTGAGCCAATAAGGAGAGAGAGGGGTGGGGGCCGAACCGTGGCTCCGTGTCTGAATGGACACACATAGAAGCGGCTTAGCTCGAGTGCTTCCATATCAAGCTGCTAGGAGGGAGGGGCCAGGAGCACCGCTGGGGGGGCCCGAGAAGAATAGGATCCGAGCTGCTCTGTGCTGCACAGCGCAGGTAAGTATAACATGTTTGTTATTTTTAAAGAAAAAAAACTGAGACTTTAGTATCACTTTAAGGTTAACTAAGGTTTATTAAGGGTTTTTACTTGTAAAGTTGCTTTCACTGACACCGTATGCTCACCCCTTTGATCTTCATATGAATCAAACAGGATAAATACAAAGTAACAATGTTACAGTTGTATTTCTGAATCACTCTTCCAAACAGTTTATAAATACTGATGAGAACCAGGGATGAACTTGTGTTTGTTTGGAACCTGATTTTGGTCAGAACCCGATACGTCAGCAGTCATTCTCGATCCAATGATTTCACTGCCCCGCAGCTGACATATACAAAGGGTGGGGTTGCTCATGACATTATTAACCTAATATAGCCACATGGACTGGAGATGAAGGGGGGGGGGGACATTTTTGTGCCTGCTTTCTAAAGAGAACCAACTGTAATGCCTCGTACAAACGATCGGATTGTTGGCCAATGGTTTTTTAATCGAAGGGCGTTGGCTCCAACTTGTCTTGCATACACACGGCCACGCAAATGTTTTCCAACAATTACGAACGTAGTGAAGTACTAGGCATACTGCGTTGTTTTTCAGCTCTTTAGCGCCACCCTTTTGGCTCCTTCTGCTAATTACATGTTAGTAGAAGCTTGTGAGTGTTTCTTTTCGCATTTTTCATTTAGTGCTTTTCATTACGTGCTTTTCAGTTAGTTTCTTAACGGCCGTTCTTTAACCAGACATGTTGCGGAATCGGAGGAGATAAAGTGTTATTTATTATTGGCCTTGGAGTTATTGCTTTGACATTATTATTATTATTATTATTATTATTATTAAACAGGATTTATGTAGCGCCAACAGTTGACACAGCGCTTTACAACATGAGGGCAGACAGTACACTTACAATACAAATCAATTCAGGAGGAATCAGAGGGCCCTGCTCGTTAGAGCTGACATTATTTTTTTGGGTTGAATAATAATGATTTGATTTGGTATATTGTCTATATTTTTGGATGCATAGAAGGCACTTTTTGGTTAAGTTCTATTGGCAGATAGCATGTCTATTTTTTTCTTTTTAATGCACAATAAACAAATTGTGAAGAATAATACTTGGCTATGTGTTTTACTTCAAATGACAGTTTGGGAGTAGGCAGTTACATTTTATAAAATACAATGTAAAACTAACAAGGGACACCAACATAGTTGTATCTTTGATCTTAAAAATTACGGGATAATGGTGTTGTGGTAACTTGCCCCCCAAAAAAAGCATAATAATATTATTCTTCATATCACTAGAAAAAAAAAGCCTTTGAAACTTTGTTTGCAATAACTCCATCAGTATCACAAGCAAAGCAGTTTCATTATTATCCCATTAAAGAAGAAGAGAATTGTGCGCTGCATTTAGAGACTTCATAATTTGCCACGTCACGAATGTTAATTCTCCATTACGAACGCTAGTTTACAAGACCAGCCGCTTCTGCTTCTGAGCATGCGTGTTTGTACTTTGGACTTTTGTCCGATGGACTTGTGTACACACGATCGGACAATCCGACAACAAACATTTGTTGGCGTAAAATTTGAGAATATCGTAAAAAATACTGCGCTATCCCATAAGTGGAAATGATCCCCACATGTGTGTGATGAAAAGACAAATATCTCAAACCAAAAATTGAAATGTAAAATGCTGCTGCAACCTTAGATGTGAAACAACCTCCACCTTACTAGCTATACAATTTAAAGGCTGCGCTGCTAGTGCAAATACATGATCATATTAACTGAAAATACCATAATTATGAATGAACACAAGTGAATTGTTTCATAACAAAAAAAAAAAATGCACATAAATCGCATGCAAAAAAAAAAGAATCGCATGCAAAAAAAATGAGTGGAACATTCAGTAAACAAAAATGATTAAATAGAGTCCATTTAGTCATAGATTGAAATGAACTGTAGGTCTTGTGGGTGTAGAAAATGCTTGGATAGAGGGAGAAAGACACCCTTCCTTCAAGTGATATAAAGATTATCTCCGTAGGGAGCGTGATGTTAAAATAGAGAGAAGATCCTCCACCTCAAGTAAGGTAAGCCCCTTACCAGATCCAAAGATCTCCTGTCACAGAGATCATGCACACATGTGGCTGTGTCCCCCAGCCACTGGGTCTCTGTCAGTGCGCAGATCGGAAGCCACCTCTCCAGGAAATCAATCCAAACGTGATTTATCCGCTCACAGACCATGGATAAATAGGAAAGAAATGCTCCATAGCGTAATACAGTTAAAATTCACTTTAATTTATAAAAGAAAAGCACTTACAATTTGTGCAGTAAAGATCGCTTATAAAAACATGTAGCGCCGGCCGGCTTCAGCTGCTGCCCGTTTCTTCCGGGTTCAGCGTGGTATGGTGGTGACGTCGGCACGCCGCTCCTCCCTACGCCGTTTCGACAAATCTGTCGTCTTCCTGGGGTGAAGTCTCCCCAGGAAGACGACAGATTTGTCGAAACGGCGTAGGGAGGAGCGGCGTGCTGACGTCACCACCATACCACGCTGAACCCGGAAGAAACGGGCAGCAGCTGAAGCCGGCCGGCGCTACATGTTTTTATAAGCGATCTTTACTGCACAAATTGTAAGTGCTTTTCTTTTATAAATTAAAGTGGATTTTAACTGTATTACGCTATGGAGCATTTCTTTCCTATTTATCCATGGTCTGTGAGCGGATAAATCACGTTTGGATTGATTTCCTGGAGAGGTGGCTTCCGATCTGCGCACTGACAGAGACCCAGTGGCTGGGGAACACAGCCACATGTGTGCATGATCTCTGTGACAGGAGATCTTTGGATCTGGTAAGGGGCTTACCTTACTTGAGGTGGAGGATCTTCTCTCTATTTTAACATCACGCTCCCTACGGAGATAATCTTTATATCACTTGAAGGAAGGGTGTCTTTCTCCCTCTATCCAAGCATTTTCTACACCCACAAGACCTACAGTTCATTTCAATCTATGACTAAATGGACTCTATTTAATCGTTTTTGTTTACTGAATGTTCCACTCATTTTTTTTGCATGCGATTTATGTGCATTTTTTTTTTTTTTTTGTTATGAAACAATTCACTTGTGTAAAATTTGAGAACATGCTAGCCAACATTTGTTGGTGGAAAGTCTGACAACAATTGTCCGATGGAGCGTGCACACGGTCGGACTTACTGCCAACAAACTCACATCCAACATTTCCCGTCGGAAAGTCAGATCATGTGTACAGGGCTTAAGACTTGCACCTGGAATGCAATTACCTGATTTAAACAGAAAGTCCAATTTTGTTTTTGATGACCAAATACAAAAAAAAAAAAAATCTGCAACAACACATGCACTTTACAACCGCACTGAACAATTGCTGATTAATTTTTTTAGTTTTACCTAAAAACTTGATTTTTTATTTTTTTATTTTTTTGGAATAGAATACGGTTATTTTTGCAAAATCAAAGTTTCACCATAAAGTATGTGTGGGCACCTTCATAATCAAAGCGCAATTTAAAGAGCTATTATGACATAAACACAATCAGCAATCTCCCTTCCTTGTCCTAAATGCTCTAAGCTGGTGATCTGTGGAATTTGCTTGGCACATCACTCTTGCTCTTTGCACATTTCATGAATAAATCAATCAATTCATAATGGAATTATAGTTTCATTCAAAATCAATGCAGCATCATTTGAAATTGGACATGTCCCTAACACACAGAACACCTAAAAGTCCCCAAAGGTATCGAACTTTCCACACTGATCGAAGTACTGGTCTAAAAAGGAAAATGCAATTAAAGGGAAACTGTAATGGTTTGAGGGAAATTTTATTTTAATGTGTAATTTCAAAAATAACAACAAGAGCATAAATTACCACTATGGACGGTTCAGTCTAATGTTTCAGCGAGAGAAATCATTGCTAAAAGGAGATACTTCTTGCTGTCTCTTTGGCCAACCCACAGTGCTCTGGGAATCCGTTGTCATGTATTCAATGTTTGTAAAACACGAATATATCTGATTTGTGGTTAGTTCTCCAAGATGTCTGAAACAACCTACTTGGTTCCTTAAAAAACTGTGTGCAAGTGTACCTAGGAGAACTGATGCTGATTTGAAGCCAAAGGGTAGTCACATCAAATATTGACTCTTCAGAGTCACCAGACTTCAGTTCAGGTATATGACGCCATATTATCTTATGCTTTCATAATAATAAGGTATTACTATGAACATGTCCTTTTTACTGACCAGTTAAGCTAAGTGCCAGGGAATATGGTTGGTATTGTACCCCTTCACTAAGAGGAGAGGCAATGTAAAGCTGGCCATACATGACTCAATTGTCAGCCGAATCCTATGCATTGAGCAATGGATGGCCAACACCACTGGGCTTTCACTCAGAAATTGTATGAGCTGGGTGGAAAAAAGTCAGCCGAACAATAACTGCAGTCACTATTTGGGTATTTTGACATTCTTAGGTGCCGGCTGTCAGAATACAATAGATGGGGAATTCGTCTATCATTGCTGTTAAGTGTGGATGGGGAACTCTATGGATCACTCTCATTCAGCTCGCTGGGCTCAGAGAAAACAATCTTTATGGCCAGCTTAACCCCAACCTTAATTTTCCCATTTCTCATAGCCAGGGCTTTTTTCTCAGAGAATAGGTGCAGGTACTTCCCCCTCGAGCAACAATAGACCAATTCCAGCAACAATAGTCTAATCCCAGCAAAAAATAGACCCCCCCCAGCAACAACAGACTAAGCCCGGCAACAATAGACCCCCCAGCAGCAATAGATCTGCCAAGCAACAATAAATTACCCTAGAAACAATAGATCCACCCTAACAATAGATCCACCCCAGAAACAATAGATCCCCCCAGCAGCAATAGATCCCACTGCAACAATAGATTCCCCCCATCAACAATGGATCCCCTCAGCAACAATAGATTTCCCAAGCAACAATAGAACCTCCCCCAGCAACAACAGACCCCTCAGCAACAATATACACCCCAGCAACAATAGAAACTCCCAGCAACAATACAGCCCAAAAGTTACAACAGAACCCCCAGTAACAATAGACCCCACAACAAAATACCCCCAGCAACAATACTGTAGATCCACCCTAGCAACAGTAGACTCCAACAGCAACAATAGATCTCCCAGAAGCCAGCATCAATAGACCCTTCCCTCAACAGTAGGTCTCTCCCATCATCATCTCACCCCCCCCAGCAACATAAAATCCCCCCGAACAACAAGAGACACATCAAGTTCTGGAGGTGCCGAAACTGTGTTCTCCCCGCGTTCCTGCTGAAAAAAAGCCCTGCTGAAAAAAGTAAAAAAAAAAGAAAAGACATTGAACTTTTTGGACAATCTCTAACTAGCACTATTATTGCAATGGTAGATCTATTCTTGTATCATCTCCTTTTTAGAAGACATTCCAGAGAAAGCTGCCCATGCAACCTCACAGCTTACACTTTTTCTGGTTCAAACTGGGAATAGTTATTTGTGGACTTGTGTGACCAAGGGCAAGGAAAGCAGCCTGCGGTGTGACACAGCATTCCAGAGCATGACTTTTAGCTGCACACACAAACACGCATAATGGCGTTACACAGACACACGGCAATAGGAAATTTCCACAGTACACTGATAGCACATGATCATCCTGTTTACTGAAAAGGCTGCGAGTGAGGAGTGCTTTGTGTTTACACTGTACATTCTTCAGAGCCAATAACAGCGTTTAAGGCTGCATTATACTTAGTTGCGGATTATAATCAGAGCAGAATGTGCAGTTTTCTGAGGCCCTAGATGGCAGGGGGCCCATGGTAATTCTGAAAACATTTATTCTAGTGCTGTCTTATAGTAAGTCAACTTGTGTTTTGCAAATCTTGTTTTTTTTTTTTGGTTTTTTTTTAGAATGGCAACATTCTTATTGTAATCAGTATATCAGTAAAGTTTTTCCTTTAACCACTTCAGCTCCGGACGGATTTACTACCTTCCCAGATAGAAAGCAATTGTGCTGCAAGTTTGAAAATGACTTGCTAAGCTATTGCTAGACTTGCCAGGCTTCACAAGTTTGTTGCACAATTGCAGCAAGTCCGCATTGCATGACTCCGGATCTTTGCAAACATTCTGCAAGTCTGCTGCAAGTTCTGGTTCAGTTATGTTGTACAATAGTCCTCCCACCACAGGGGTCACTGTGGCTGAATTTTCATGCTGTAGACTGGCAGAGCTCTTGCTGTAGACTCACCACTGCAACTTTGCTCTTGCTAGAGACTTGCCACGCACATTTGCTACAAATTGGAAAAGTGTCAGCTAGACTTTGTGCTTCAAGTGCTCTGCAAATGTACAACTTGCCAGTGAATATGTGGCAGCAAGTGACCAGACTTACAATTCAACACTTCCACAAATGTGTGGCAAGTTATCCTTGCTATCTAGGTTCATGACCAGGCCGTTTTTTGATATTCAGCACTGCCCTACTTTAATTGGCAATTGTGCGGTCATGCAATGCTGTACCCAAACAAAATTTATATCATTGTTTTCACAAAAATAAAGCTTTCTTTTGATGGTATTTGATCTCCACTGGGTTTTTTTTATAATTTTTTTGTAAAAAAACAGCAATATTTTTTACTTTCTGCTATAAAACATTTCTAATAAAAAAAAAATTTAAAAATCATATATATACTGTACTGTACTGTATACTGTATACTCATATATACTGTAATTTTTTTTATACTACTAATGGCAGTGAACAGCGGTCGTCCACAAAGGGTTAAAGAGGTTTTTCTTTCACATTATTTGGTTCCTGATGGGTCAAATACTTGTAGTACTTTATCCCATCTTCCCAGGTTTCTTTAACATAATCAATCAAAGAAACATACATGATACAGATGCACACTCCTTGTATCTGTAAAGTTTGGGGGAGATTTACTAATACTGGAGCACTCAAAATCTGGTGCAGCTGTGCATTGTGGCCAATCAGATTCTAACTTCAAGTGGTTGTAAAGCCCAAACATTTTTTACCTTAAAGGGGTTGTAAAGGCTCGTGTTTTTTCACCTCAATGCATCGTATGCATTGAGGTGAAAAAACACCTTGCAGTCACCGGCCCCCTAGCCCCCCCCGTTTTACTTACCTGAGCCCCGAATTTCCGTTGGCGCGTCCCCACCCTCCCTCTCCCCATGAGTTCCCAGCTCTTGATTGGGCTCTTGATTGGATAGACTGATAGCAGCGCAGCCATTGGCTCCCGCTGCTGTCAATCAAATCCAATGACGCGGGCGCCGGGGGGGCGGGCCAAGTCCTGCATTCGGCCTCTATGGACGCCGAATGCTGGACTCGGGAGCACGCCTGCAAGGTAACCCCCTCGGGAGAGCGCTTCTCCAAGGGGGTTATCTAATGCGGGGAGGAGCCGCAAGAGGAAGCCCAGAAATGGACGATCGGGGCCACTCTGTGTAAAACGAGCTGTACAGTGGAGGTAAGTATGACATGTTTGTTATTTAAAAAAAATAAAAAACGATCCTTTAGTATCACTTTAATACATTCCTTGCATTAAGGTAAAAAAATTTAGGCATCAGCATCCCCCCTCACCACACCCCCCCCCCCCACTCCCCCTCCTTATACTTACCTGAGCTCTCATTCCATCCAGTGCTGTTTACATCTTAAACTCTCCTCAACTCTCACTTCCGGGTCTTGCTGGCTTTGCTGGGGCAATGGGAGCCATTGGCTCCCAGTGCTGTCAATCAAAGCCAGTGACGAGGGAGCAAGGGTCGGGGCTCAGGAGTGAGCACGCATGGGTAGTGGCAAGGAGCATCGGCGGGGGACACAAGAAGAGGAGGTTCGCAGCCACTAAAACCTGGAAGCTGATTGGTTTCAATGCAAAGCTGCACCAGATTTTGCACTCTCCAGTTTTAGTAAATTTGCCCCATTGTTTCCGTATTATCTGTTGCATATGTAAATTTCAAAAACTGCTGCTGCATGATATCCAATTCAAAATTCATACACAGCATTCCAAATATTTCAGAAATGCTTTACAAAACATGTCACCAGCAGAACACAAATGCCTATGTACATTATGCATGATCCCATTAACCCATGTGGAAAAAGACCCATTTTTACTTTGAGGATTACTTTTCCTCAAATTTAAAAAAATTCTATTCAGTGCTAACTCTAATTTACCACATCTGATTTGCTCCCTACTATGCCATTATCTTCTACTCTGTTCTTCAATGTCTCTGCTCTGTAAAACTGCCTCATTGCCCTTAATGTTTGTACTGAAGATCATCAGAATAATGGAAACAGAGTATGAAAGGGATAGGTTAGGGTGGAGTTCTATGCCTAAGGTTGATGCTGTTCTTTTTGTCAGCTTCAAAGGAACTTTTCATCAGAGGGAAGGGAGCATACAACATTTTTACACAGGGTACCACATAACCTAGGATCCTCTACTGGGTTGCCTGCACAGCTGCAGAGTGGGCGGCCTCAGCAGAACAGCTAAAAAAAGAGCTGAAATTGAGGTACTATTTTACCTGCCAAAAAAAAAACCATATGCCAATCCTCTCATATGTGGTTACAAAGTACTCTATAATAAGCCATATTTCTGCATAGTCAACAAAGGCTGAGGCCTACGGTTCAGGGCAACCGCAGCAAAACAGTGGAAAGGGGCTTAAAATTTGTGCCTACATACAGTGTTCAGGAATCAGAAGTACAGTATTTAACGTACAGAAAGAAGGTGTCAGGAGTATGTAACAAACAGAGTGCAGGGTTCAGGAGTGGGTAACACACAGAGTTCAGAGGTCAGGAGTGGTAATGCACAATCCTGACCCTTGTACTCTGTGCATTACTTATTCTGACCCCTGTACTCTGTGCTTTACCTACTCTGACCCCTGTGCACTGCCTACTCCTGACCCCTGTACTCTGTGCATTATCTACTCTGACCCCTGTGCATTACCTACTTCTGATCCCTGTACTCTGTGCATTACCTACTCCTGACCCCTGTACTCTGTACATTACCTACTCTGACCCCTGTGCATTACCTATTCCTGACCCCTGTACTCTGTGCATTACCTACTCCTGACCCATGTGCATGACCTACTCCTGACCTCTTTACTCTGTACAGTGCATTACTTACTCCTGACCCCTGTACTCCGACCCCTGTGCATTACCTATTCCTGACCCCTGTACTCTGTGCATTACCTACTCTGACCCTTGTGCATTACCTACTCCTGACCCATGTGCATGACCTACTCCTGACCTCTTTACTCTGTACAGTGCATTACTTACTCCTGACCCCTGTACTCTGTACAGTGCATTGCTTACTCCTGACCCCTGTACTCTGTGCATTACCTACTCCTGACACCTGTACTCTGTACCCTGCATTACCTACTCCAGACCCATGTACTCTGTATTTTGTATTACCCACTCCTGACCCCTGTACTCTGTACTGTGCATTACTTACTCCTGACCCCTGTACTCTGTACTGTGCATTACCTACTCCTGTCCCCTTTACTCTGTGCATTGCCTACTCCTGACCCATGTACTCTGTACTGTGCATTAACTACTCCTGACCATTGTACTCCGAGCATTACCTACTCCTGACCCCTGTACTCTGTACTGAGCATTACTTACTCCTAACTCCTGCACTCTGTACATGTGTTACTTACTCCTGACCCCTGTACTCTGTGCGTTACCTACTCCTGACCCCTATACTCCGTTCATTACCTACTCCTAACCCCTGTACTCTGTACTGTGCATTACCTACTCCTGACACTTGTACTCTGTGCATTACCTCCTCCTGACCCCTGTACTATGTGAATTACCTACTCCTGACCCCTGTACTCTGTACTGAGCATTACTTACTCCTAACCCCTGTACTCTGTACATGCATTACTTACTTCTGACCCCTGTACTCTGTGCATTACCTACTCCTGACCCCTGTACTCTGTGCATTACCTACTCCTGACCCCTGTACTCTGTGCGTTACCTACTCCTGACCCCTGTACTCTGTGCATTACCTACTCCTAACCCCTGTACTGTGCATTACCTACTCCTGACACTTGTACTCCATGCATTACCTACTCCTGACCCCTTCTTCCTTCCAGTGTCACCATTGATGCAGGGGCATGTTTTTACGAACCAATATACCACATATACAGGGCAGGGGCATATCATGAAATGAGTGTGCCTGTGTGCAAGATAAAAAGTGGGCCCTAGGCATTGACAAGACAAAATGCGGCACGCTCTGCTAAAGCATGGTGAAATGTGGGTGTGGCTTTATTTAGGGTGTGGTTTAATAGAGTCTGAGATGACTTACATAATGCAGACGCAGTAATGTTAAATAGGGAATGTACAGTACAGAGTGTACGACGGTGGGTAGTATGTGCAGCAGAGGGATGTGGATTGTATGGCGGTGGGTAGTATGTGCAGAAGAGGAGTGCAGAGTGTACAGCAGTGGATAGTATGTGCAGGATGGTGTCAGTAGGGCAGTGGACAGTGTCCCAAGTGATTGAATAATGACAAAAAAAAAAAAAATTACAAAAAGTTGTCACTAAATTATATATTGCTCACACAGGCCATGGGCATATGTGGAATTGCACCCCAAAATATATTCAGCTGCTTCTCCTGAGTACAGGGATACCACATGTGTGGGACTTTTTGGGAGCCTAGCGGCGTACGGGGCCCCAAAAAACAATCTCCGCCTTCAGGATTTCTAAGGGCGTAAATTTTTGATTTTACTCCTCACTACCTATCACAGTTTTGAAGGCCATAAGATGCCCAGATTGCACAAACTTCTCCCCCCCAAATGACCCCATTTTGGAAAATAGACACCCCAAGCTATTTGCTTTGAGGCATGTTGAGTCCATGGAATATTTTATATTTTGACACAAGTTGCGGGAATATGACAAATTTTTTTTTTTTTTTGCACAAAGTTTTCACTAAATGATATATTGCTCACACAGGCCATGGGCATATGTGGAATTGCACCCCAAAATACATTTAGCTGCTTCTTAGAGTATGGGGATACCACATGTGTGGGACTTTTTGGTAGCCTAGCCGCGTACGGGTCCCGAAAACCAATCACTGCCTTCAGGATTTCTAAGAGTGTAAATTTTTGATTTCACTCTTCACTGCCTATCACAGTTTTGGAGGCCATGGAATGCCCAGGTGGCACGACACCCCCCCCCCCACAAATGACCCCATTTTGGAAAGTAGACACTCCAAGCAAATAGCTTGGGGTGTCTACTTTCCAAAATGTGGTCATTTGGGGGGGTTTTGTGCCACCTGGGCATTCCATGGCCTCCGAAACTGTGATAGGCAGTGAAGAGTGAAATCAAAAATTTACGCCCTTAGAAAGCCTGAAGGCGGTGCTTGGTTTTCGGGTTCCCGTACGCGGCTAGGCTCCCAAAAAGTCTCACACATGTGGTATCCCCGTACTCAGGAGAAGCAACAGAATGTATTTTGGGGTGTAATTTCACATATTCCCATGGCATGTTTGAGCAATATATCATTTAGTGACAACTTTGTGCAAAAAAAAAAAACAAAAACATTTTTCTCTTTCCCGCAACTTATGTCACAATATAAAATATTCCATGGACTCGACATGCCTCTCAGCAAATAGCTTGGGGTGTCTACTTTCCAAAATGGGGTCATTTGAGGGGGTTTTGAACTGTGTTGGCATTTTATGCACAACATTTAGAAGCTTATGTCACACATCTCCCACTCTTCTAACCACTTGAAGACAAAGCCCTTTCTGACACTTTTTGTTTACATGAAAAAAAAACTTTTTTTTGCAAGAAAATTACTTTGAACCCCCAAACATTATATATTTTTTAAAGCAAATGCCCTACAGATTAAAATGGTGGGTGTTTAATTTTTTTTTTCACACAGTATTTGCGCAGCGATTTTTCAAACGCATTTTTTGGGGAAAAAACACACTTTTTAAAATTTTAATGCACTAAAACACACTATATTGCCCAAATGTTTGATGAAATAAAAAAGATGATCTTAGGCCGAGTACATGGATACCAAACATGACATGCTTTAAAATTGCGCACAAATGTGCAGTGGCAACAAAATAAATAGATTTTTAAAAGCCTTTAAAAGCCTTTACAGGTTACCACTTTAGATTTACAGAGGTGGTCTACTGCTAAAATTACTGCCCTCGATCTGACCTTCGCGGTGATACCTCACATGCATGGTGCAATTGCTAATTACATTTGACGCCAGAACAACCCTTGCGTTTGCCTTAGCGCGAGAGCAGGGGGGAGCCAGGAGTGCTTTTTTTTTTTTCTTTATTATTTTTTTGCTTTTTTATCTTATTTTTAAACTGTTCCTTTCATTTTTTTTAAAATCATTTTTATTGTTATCTCAGGGAATGTAAATATCCCCTATGATAGCAATAGGTAGTGACAGGTACTCTTTTTTGAAAAAATTGGGGTCTATTAGACCCTAGATCTCTCCTCTGCCCTCAAAGCATCTGACCACACCAAGATCGGTGTGATAAAATGCTTTTCCAATTTCCCAATGGCGCTGTTTACATCCGGCGAAATCTAAGTCATAAAATGCTCGTAGCTTCCGGTTTCTTAGGCCATAGAGATGTTTGGAGCCACTCTGGTCTCTGATCAGCTCTATGGTCCGCTGGCTGAATCACCGGCTGCATTCTCAGGTTCCCTGTTGAGACAAGAGAGCCAGAGGAAAACACGGAAGATGGTGGGGGGGCGGGGGCATTCCCTCCCACTGCTTGTAAAAGCAGTCTAGAGGCTAATTAGCTGCTAGGATTGCTTTTAAATGAAAGCCGACCACTGGCTGAAAAGAATGATACCAAGATGATACCTAAACCTGCAGGCATCATTCTGGTATAACCACTCAAAGTCGTGAATTGCGTACCTGAAGACAAAAAAATGCTTAACAATAACACACAGTAAACGGTAAAGTATAAAAAATTGCATACCTGAAAAGCAAACATGATAAAACATAATAACAATAAAACATTGCAGAATAGAATACAGTAAAAAAGAGCAGAACAATAGAGAGAGAGAGAGAACAATGAAACGACAACTATTTTTTTTAATTTTATATATTTTTTTGTGTATTTTTTTTTTTTTTTTTACACTTTTTTTTGTAACTGTAACTTTTATAACTGTAACCGGTTCCAGGTTCAGGTCTCTCAAAATGCGATGGCATCTTGGGAGACCCTGTGAAAGTGTGCCTAGTCTGTGCAATGCTGTACCCTACGCTAATACTCAACTAGTAGACCTAAAGGGGGCTAACACTAACTGCCCTAACACACTAACTGTCACAAACTGACACCAATGCAGTAATCAGAAAAAAAAAACTGCTTGGTGTCAGTGTGACAGGGGGGGGGGAAGGGGTGATTAGCGGGGTGATCAGGGGGTAAAGGGGGGTGTAAAGTATGCCTGGCATGTTCTACTGTGTGTGTAGTGTTGTGCACTCACTCGGATGTCTTCTCTCCTCGGCGCCGGAACGGAATATACCGAGCCGAGGAGAGATTTCCTCTGCCTCTGTGTACTATACAGAGGCAGGGGAATGATCTGATTGGCTGGGAGCAATCGCGAGGGGGGGCCACGAATGGATGACAGAACAGAAGCCAACCGCCTCGGGCACCGGTGGGTGGTCCGACCGGACCCTCCGCCCACGGGAAGGCAATCACGTACCAGGTACGTGATTTTGCCTGCCCGTACCATTCTGCCGCAGTATATCTGCGTTAGGCGGCCGGCAACTGGTTAAAAGAGTGGTCCCACATATCTTCCCAATCTTTTCCTTGGATTTCAGGGATATCTGCTACCCATTTTTCCCTACATCTAGTTACCGCTGGTGGCGTTTTTTTGAAAAAGGACTTATAAGTAGCTGATAAAGGTTTGGGCAGTTCCTTCCCCGCCAACAGATCTTCAAGAACAGAGGGTAATGCCTGCACCTTCCGGGTGAAGAATTGTGTCTGGAACGCATGGCGTAATTGTAAATACCGGAAAAAGTGAACGTTAGGTAAATTATGTCTTGCTTTTAGTTGGTCAAACGTTATGAGTTCTCCCTCCCTTGTAATATCTCCTAGTACTTTAACCCCCCTACTAGCCCAAACCATGGGATCTGGCAGGGAACAGAATTGAGGTAAGTTGGGGTTCATCCATAATGGGGCAGATGGAGTGATTCCCACATAACTGGGGGACATGTGAGTCATGGCTATTTCCCAAGCTTTAATTGTTGCCTTCATGGATTCTGTTAAAGGTAGGTTGGATTTTGGGCCTCTATAGAGCGCAAGTCTCAAACTCTCATAGGAGCCCAAATGAGCAGCCTCAAGGACCGTAGCCGAGACCCCATCCTCCGCTACCAACCAGCGTCTTGCAAAAACCATTTGACCAGCTAAGTAGTACTTCTGCCAATCAGGTAGTGCTAGTCCCTCCTGTCCTCATGGTTCCTGAGTACCTTCATGCTTATGCGGGGTGATTTGGGAGACCACAGAAAGGAACCAATAATATTGCTCAGTTTGTGGAAAAATGATTTGGGGACCCATACTGGAGAGTGTCTTAGGAAGTACAGTATTACTGGCGAGAACTTCATTTTCAGGAGATTTATACGTTCTAGTAGAGATAGAGGGAGCCGTTTCAAGCCTGTATTTTTTGCGTCAGGCGAGGAACTACTGGTAGAAGGTATAGTGGTAAATAATCCCGTATATTAGTCGTGACCTTTACCCCCAGGTAAGTGATGGTGGAAACCCACTGCAGTGGGAGATTGTCCTCACCTACCCTCGGACCCAACGGTAGTATTGAAGACTTGGTCCAATTCACCCGAAGACCCGAGAAGGTGGCAAACTTGTTGAGTATGCGCAAGGCCGCCTGTAGCGATGTTCCCGGGTCTCTGAGGAACAGAAGCAGGTCATCTGCATAGAGAGCAAGGCTCTCCCGTATGGAACCCACCTGAATGGCTCTCACTTCCTGAGACTGACATAGTGCTCTCGCTATAGGCTCCATCATTAGGGCAAGGAGGAAGGGGGAAAGAGGGCAGCCCTGTCTAGTTCTCCTTCCAACTGCAAAAAGCTCTGAAGTCAGGAGCCCCAACCGAATTGCCGTCCGCAGGCCACTGTACAGTAAAGTGACCCATCGCCGGAAATTAGGTCCAAAACCCATTTTCTCCAATACCTTGTGCATATAGAGCCAATTGACTGAGTCAAAGGCTTTTTCAGTGTCGATAGACACTATAACTTTTTCTGGAGTTTCTGTAGTATCTAATTGTAAATGAGTGAACATTCTCCGAAGGTTGGTGTCCGTGGATTTCCCGGGCATAAATCCTGTCTGGTCAATGTCCACTAGCGAAGGAATGACCTTGGCCAGACGTGATGCCAACACTTTGGTTAGTATCTTTAAATCTGCATTTAGTAAAGCAATGGGGCGGTAGGACGAACATTCTTGTGGGTCTTTACCCAGTTTCAACAACAGGACCATATATGCTTTCATCATTGAACTCGGGAGGGCTCCATTTTTAAGGCAATAGTCAAAAAGGACACTGAGTCTCGGGGCTAATTGTGCCATATAGTGCTGATAGAAGTCTGCTGGGAAACCATCCGAGACCGGAGACTTGTGTGGCGTAAAAGCTAGTATCGCTGCTTCTATTTCTAGAGCAGATATATCAGCATCTAGATGTGTAACATCTGAGTCTGTTAACGTGGGGAGAGAGAGGTCACTTAATAGCCCATCTAGCTCATTAGCATTGTACGCAGGTATAGGAGAGTATAGTGCAGTATAGTACCGCACAAATTCCTCCTGTATATCAGAAGGGTCTGAAACCTCCCTCCCTCCAGTGGTTTTAATGATAGGAATACTAACTGGTGTTATTTGTTCTGCCGCTAAAAGGGCTAGAAGTTTGCCATTTTTGTCCCCTTGAGCAAATAGCGACTCCGCCTTCTTCCCAACCTCACCTCGGCCCAGTTCTGAGAAGTGTACAGAAACAAGTCGCCAAGTCTCCAACAGAGCTGTATAATTAGCCTCTGTCGGAGAGTCAGCATGAGCGCCCGCACACTCTCTTTCCTTATTTAGAAATAGTTCCCCTTGTGCATTATTGTCTCTCCTGGCAGCCTTGATTGCAGAGATGCATTCACCTCTTGTCACCGCTTTAAATGCATTCCAAACTTTGAACGGATCAGCCGTATCCACATTGGTTGACCAGTAGGCAGTCATGGAGCCCTGTACCTGTGAGGTGAGCTGTTCTTCTTGTAACCAGTCCGGTGACAGCTTCCAGCCACCCCACTTTCCCTCAATTGGGAGTGCCAAGGTGACCGAAAGTGGGCAGTGGTCTGAAGATCCCTCAGCCAGGTATTCTGCCTCTTTAACATATCTTAGCAGCGAAGGGCTGCCAAATGCTAACTCTATTCTGGCGGATGATCTAGGTGTGTTAGAGAGGTGAGAATAGGATATAACACTGGGGTGCCTCCAACGCCATAACTCAGTGAAGCCTGACACAGACATCCAGTTACATAAATCCGTTGAGGCCGGTCTATCGGTATTGGAGAAATCCAGTGCAGGATTTAAAATGGTATTAAAATCTCCCAGAAACATGGTAGGCAGGTTAAGGAAAGGGGCTAGTTTCACCATAAGGTCATAAAGAACTTGTATCTGCATAGGAGGGGGCAAGTATATATTCACTATCAACATTTTCTGGTAGTGTATATCTAGCACCACAGCCACATATCGACCCCTCAAGTCCGAGAACACCCGGTGGATCGTGCAAGGGACAGCTTTGCTAATTAGAATGGAGGTTCCTCTAGCGTATGTGGAATACGTAGAGTGGAGTGCTCTTTGAATCCAAGCCTTGCGCAGAGATAGAATTTTACTTCCCTCCAGGTGTGTCTCCTACAGGAGGACGACATGCGGCTTTACCTGTTTAAGGTACTGAAAAACAGCTGCTCTTTTAAATTTACTATTTAATCCCCTTACATTCCAGGACACTATCTTAAGGTTGCTATCCATTGCTAATAAACCTGAGAATTAAGCAGAATATATGAACCAGTGGCTTTCCAGCTCCTGGGACACATTTGCAGAGTTAAAGCAGTAATTGGTGTAATATATCTAGAGAAGCAGTCAAGTAACATGCTAGATGGTAAACCCCACCCCCTACTGTTATACCAGAAACTTACAACCAAAAAATAAAAAACAAAAACAGTCCGGTATGCAGCTTGTGCCCAAAGAACAAAAAAAATGAAGAGGTCCAACCAGTGGTGTCGAAAGTTCGGCATTGTCAGATGAAAAAAACTCTGTTTCTTCACGCAGAACTCCTTGTCCACCAGGGATAGGTGTGGAGTCTCTTCATAAGATCAAACCGTGAGGGGTAAGCGTGCATCCAATGTAAAGGTGCACCAGCCGTGGCTCCGGTACTAGTGGAAAGGAGAACAGTAGGATAATAGAGTTCAGGATGTGGAAGATCCGTCCATCAGATAATCTTAAGTGACAGGAAACTTTTATCTCAAAGTGGCCAGCCAGTCGTCGGCCTCAGATGGGGTGTCAAAAAAACGGACATTGCCGTCATGTTAAACCCGGAGTCGACTGGGGTAAATCATGCCGTATTTAATGTTTTTTGCTCTAAGCCTTTTGCAGACATCATTAAAGGATTTCCTCTTCCTCTGCAGCATGGCCGAGAAATCAGGGAAGAGGAGGATGGAGGCGTTGCACTCTGGTAGTGTGGGATGCTTATGAGCTTCAGCTAAGATCTTGTCTCTGTCCCTGTAATTGAGAAAGCAGACTAGGAAGGGTCTGGGGAAATTCCCAGGGATGGCTCGGCCTGTGGGTAGCCGATGGGCTCTCTCAACCACATACGTAGAGGTAACAGCTGTAAGACCCAGTGGGCCCATGAGGAACTTCTCTGCAAATTCCGCCGGATGGTTCCCCTCCTCTCCTTCCAGCAGGCCAAGGACTCTAATGTTGTTCCGCTGGAGTCAATTTTTAGCATCGGCAGATTTCGCGACCAGGCTCGGTACCGTGCGCTGTAACTCGGCGATGGATGTGCCGTGGGTGGCGGTAAGATCCTCGGTCGCAGAGATCCTAGACTCAGACTCTGTAATTCGCCCCCTGATCTTATCCAGGTCGTTCCTTATCAGGTTACATTCTTCAGCAAGGTGGTCTATGTGCATTAGCAGTGAGGTCCTGCTCTGTTCAATAGCTGCTAGAATCGTGGCTGTACTATCTTGGGGTAAGAGGGCTGATGTCGCCACCACCAGAGCGTCTCCGGGATTTATTTCTAGTTCGGCTAATAAGGCCTGGAGCCTCCCGACCAAGATGGAGTCCGGCCATGGAGAAGGAGATGGCGGTGGTTTCTGCTGTGGAGTAGACTTGGCAGACTTGGGGTAACTCTTTTTTGAGGGCATCTGCACTAGAGAAGACACAGGCAGTTCCTATGGGGAGGGCAGGGGACACCCAGATGGAGGTCTTGACTAGGCCCTATGTATCTTTGTCAGGATAGGTATGCAGGTGTGCAGGCTCGGCTCAGCAGCTTCCCTCACTTGACAGTGGGATGAACAGGAGGCTAGAGATGTGGAGACTGTGCTGCTGGGCCCCCGATCATGAGCAGTCCCAGGCTATGTAGCAGGATGGGGCCCGAGAAGATGGTGGCCGTCACCAGGCCTCAACAGGCCGCGGCCAGCTGTCGCGGACACTGGTGGCTCAGTGGACGCCCAAGCCCCAACAGGTGGGGGGTAAGGGGGTGACAGGATGAATGGGGCTGTCAGGTGTGTGCCTGAGAAAGGGGTTTTACAGCCGCGTGTCCCAGGCCGGCAAAATGGCCGCCACTACTAGGCCCTGGCAGGCCGCGACCGGCCTCCACAAGTCTTTCTGGCCCAGTGATCCTCCAGGCCACAGCCGGGATGTGGGGAGTGAGATGGTAGCTCAGGATGGCTGAGCGGCGTTCTGAGAGTGTGGATAGATAGGGTCCAGGGCTCCGTTGCGGGACTCTAGTCAGGCAAGAAGGCGGCTGGGATGTATAGGCCGATCACGACCGGCCAAATATCCTCTTTCCCGGGCGGCAACACCGCTCACTACTGGGCCAGGGAAGCGAAGGGGATGAAGAGGAACAGTCTGGCGGCGATGTATATGCTCACCAGACCGGTAGATGCACGGATGGCAGAGGATGGCAGGCAGGATACCCGGAGCTCTCCAGAAACACGTCCGCCACCGTTCACATCAGGACACGCCCCTCCACACATGCCTTTCTCTGCAGCTTCAGCTGTACTGGACAGTAAATGAATGTGAAGTGCTCTGTGCTGAGTGGCTTCCTTTTCATTCACAAACTGAAGCAGTTTACTATGCTTCAGTTATGATTGGACACAGTGAGCGAGTGTGTTCACTGTGTTAATTTAGAAAAGAAAAGGACCGGTAAATTACATATTTGCTAGGCCACTTCCCTTGCTCTTCATCCTAAAACAAGTGCGGGGGGCGGAGCCAGGGCAGTAGGGGGAATTGGCACTGCACATAGTGATGAGGGTGTTCAATTCAGAAAAGAAAGGGGCTGGTAAATGACATATTTACCAGCCCTTCCTCCGCGCTCCATTCTGACACATCCCCCCAGCAGCCGGTAGGAGAGGAGCGCAGCCGGCTGCGGTGGATGAGGGTAGTTGGCGAAGGAGGACAGGGGGCTGGAAGAGGAGGACAGGGGGCCAGAGGAGTGGCCAGAGGAGCACACGGGGGGCTGGAGGAGCACACAGGGGGGGCGGAGGAGGAGGACTGGGGGCCAGAGGAGCACACGGGGGGCCGGAGGAGGAGCACATGGGGGGCCAGAGGAGCACATTTGGGCCAGAGGAGGAGGACAGGGGCTGGAGGAGTGGCCAGAGGAGCACACGGGGGGGCGGAGGAGGCCAGGGGGCTGGAGGAGCACATGGGAGGCAGAGGAGGAGGACAGGGGGCCGGAGGGGCGGCTGGAGGAGCACACGAGGGGTATAGGAGGAGAACAGGTGGCCAGAGGAGCGGTTGGAAGAGCCCACAGGGAGCAGAAAAAGAGGACGGGGGCCAAAGAAACTCCAGGAGGAGCACACGGGGCGGAGGATGACAGGGGGCCGGAGGAGCACACCGGGGCAGAGGAGGAAGACAGGGGACTGGAGGAGCACACAGGGGGGTGGAGGAGGAGGACGAGGGACCGAAGATCACACAGGGGGTGGAGGAGGAGAACAGGGGGCTGGAGGAGGACAGGGGGCCAGAGGAGGACAGGAGGCTGGAGGAGCACATGGGAGGCAGAGGAGGACAGAGGGTCAGAGGAGCAGCTGGAGGAGCACACGAGGGTCAAAGGAGGAGAACAGGTGGCCAGAGGAGCGGTTGGAGGAGCCCACAGGGAGCAGAGGAGGAGGACAGGGGGCCAGAGAAGCGGCAGGAGGAGCACACGGGGGCGGAGGATGACAGGGGGCCGGAGGAGCACACGGGGCAGAGGAGGAAGACAGGGGACTGGAGCAGCACACAGGGGGGTGGAGGAGGAGGACGAGGGCCAGAGGAACACACAGGGGGTGGAGGAGGAGAACTGGGGGCTGGAGGAGGACAGGGGGCTGGAGGAGGACAGGGGGCTGGAGGAGCACATGGGAGGCAGAGGGGGACAGAGGGTCGGAGGAGCAGCTGGAGGAGCACACGAGGGTCAGAGGAGGAGAACAGGTGGCCGGAGGAGCGGTTGGAGGAGCCCACAGGGAGCAGAGGAGGAGGACAGGGGACCAGAGAAGCGGCAGGAGGAGCACACGGGGACGGAGGATGACAGGGGGCCGGAGGAGCACACAGGGGGGGAGAAAGAGGAGGACAGGGGGCCGGTGGAGTGGCTGGAGGAGCACACTGGGGGTGGAGGAGAAGGACAGGGGGCCAAAGTAGGACATGGGGGGCAGAGGAGGAGGACGGAGCCGGAGGAGCAGCTGGAGGAGCACATGGGAGGGCAGGAAGAAGAGGAGTACTCCATATTCCCATCGCACACATTCCTGGAAAAGCTGTCAAGGGTTTGGGTGCTGCAGCAACAACCAGCTGGGAACTGGTTCAGAAGTCACAAGGAAAATGTTTGCCAGCACACTGTGGATCAACAAGGAAGCGTCCAAGAGAACTGTTTAATGCATGATCACATCACAAGAGTAGTGCAACGTTTCGGAGTCATGTAGGACCCCTTCGTCATGCAAACTTCTTGGCCAAATTCATTTTCAGACAGTGTATGTGGTTTTTTAAAACTGAATGTTAAAAGCAGGTGAAATTTTCAAACGACATTCTTTCATTCAGCGAATGTACAAAGATTTTTCATCTGAATACTTTCGGCCGAAAATCGTGTATGGCCAGCATAAGGCTCGGTTCACACCTATGCAGTTTGCATTTGATCCGTTTCTGCAGTGCTTTTTGCTGTGCATTTTACGTTTTTGCACACGCAATTTTGCTGTGATGCCTGACAAAGGGGTCCTACGTGACACCAAAACGTTGCACTACTCTTGTAATGTGATCATGCATTAAACAATTCGCTTGGACACTTCCTTGTTGACCCATGGTGTGCTGGAAAACATTTTCCATCGGAGGGAGAGGAGGACACAGGCAGTAGCCGGGGATGATTGGTGTGGTGGGAGGGACAGCTGTGAGCACTGATGTCCCTGCAGGGCTTTTCAGCTGACAGCCACGGGAGGGAGAGGAGGAGAAGCGCCTGTCAGCTGGAAAGCCATGCAGGGGGATCGGTGCTTGGAGCCGTCCCTTCTGCTGCACCGATCATCCATGGCTGTGAACCAGGGAACCATCCATGTGTGCAGTGTGGGTCACAGTGGTGTGATCAAAGGGTTGAATGTGTTTCTAGCTTGCTAACTGTGTGTGTGTGGGGGGCGGGGTGCTTGTATTGTGGTTGCTTGTATTGTGGCAAGACAGAGATCTGTGTTCCTGCTTAGTCACAGGATGGCGGTCTGCCTTGTTTACAGCGGTCCCAGCTGTCATTGGTCCAATCACAGTGGGAGCGGTTTGCCATGGCACGCGTGCGTGCGGTAGACCCGGGAGTGCAGTATATGTATGTGGGTGGTTGGCAAACAGATATGAGTGCCTCCCCCTCTCTTCTTTAGAGAACTCCAAGGTTCTCTAAAACAAGGGGACTCTGATCTAAAAAAAAAAAAAAAATTTTCTGTGCGTTCTCTGTAAGCCTTATTTCAGGTGGTATGCGTCAGCTCAAAAAAAAAAAAAAGATTCTGGGTACATAAAGGAATAAGTAGAGGACATACAGACATTTTGCTGGGGAGCTGTGAGGTATCATCAATCTATACTAGGAGCCTAAATCACCACAGTCTTCTCCACAAATATTTTCCACAAACATTTTAATAAAAAATTACATCTCTTAAAACATTAGTCTCTTCCTATGTAAACCACGTGCTTGCAATGGAAATATTTGATTGAACAGTCCCATGATCTGGCAAGAGAAGGCAACTGCTCACATTGTTTACCAAGCAATCCCTGGCAGCAAAACAAATTTAATTGCAGCCGTTACATAATTTTTTATGTAATCCGCCAAACCTGTTATGTGGCATGAAAACATTGACTCATCTTATGCAGCAGTCATTCAAACTGAATTTCTTGGGTCACGATTTATGGAAGAGTACCAGCTGAAAGGATATCTCCATATTCATTTAACACCTTCCCGCCTGGCCTATAGCATAATGATAGCTGGGCAGTGGCTTTCACATCCTGACTGGACATCATATGACATCCTGTCAGAAAGTGCCACGCGCTCCACGGGACACAGCCAATGACTTATCAGTGTACTGGCTTGCTGGCTTACTGGCTTGCTGCTGGTACCATCTAACCGCCGTGACCAATCATAGCTCTCAGACCAAAATTTGATGCTGAGATTACAGGTTTTGTGAAGCAAGGTATACTTGAACCTGTAACACACCCTAAGTGGTGTACCCCAATAGTTCAAGTATTGAAGCCAAATGGTAATGTTAGAATGTTTTCTGATTATAAATGTACAATCAACAAAGCACTGCAGGAACATCCCTATCAAATTCCAGCTGTACATGAAATTCTGACTACGTTATCAAAAGGAAAGGTGTTTGCCAAACTGGATATGGTACAAGCTTACCAAAAATTACCTATGTATGACGACGCTGCGGATGCACAAAAAATAATAACACACAAAGGAGCTTTCCCAGAAAAACGTTTGCAGTTTGGAGTTTCCACTGCTCCCTGCATATTCCAGAAATTAATAGAGGACCTCTTATCTGGACTTCTGGGGGAAGTACCTTATTTTGATGATGTTCTAATTGGAGCGGGTTCCATTCAGTCTTTGGCTTCACAACTACAACTTGTTTTGAAACATTTTCTTGATGCTGGTCTCAAACTTAAAAAAAGCAAAGTGTCTTTTGGGGGTAAACAGCGTGGATTTCCTTGGATACAGAATTGATGAACACGGAATCCATCCAACTGATTCTAAAGTTGAAGCTATCCATAAAGCTCCAGTCCCAACAAACAAACAAGAGCTGCAAGCTTTGCTAGGGTTACTTCATTTTTACCATCCTTTTCTGTCTGACAAAGCTACTGTTGCCGAACCCCTGCATCGTTTACTAGATAAAGATGTTCCATGGAAGTGGACTGACGTTCATTACTGCAAAAAAGCTGTTATCTTCTGACAGTGTACTTGTACACTATGATTTTTAAAACACACTCACTCTTACCTGCGGTGCTTCTCCATATGGCATTAGAGCTGTCTTGAGTCATGTTTTGGAAACTGGTGTTGAGGCTCCTATTGCATTTTATTCAAGGATCTTGTTTACGACAGAGAAGAATTATGCAAAAATTGACAAAGCGGCTCCGGGGTAAAAAAGTTTCATAACTATTTGTATGGGTGGAGGTTTACCATTGTAACAGACCATAAGCCTTTGCTGGGGTAGTTTACCAGAAGTACTCCCACTCCTCAAATTATTTCCCCACGAATGCTCAGATGGTCACTCATGCTGAATCCCCTTTGACTGTGATTTCATATATCGTCCTGGCAAGAGAATCACTCATGCTGATGGTTTGAGCTTGTTACCTTTGTTTTCTCCTGATTTCCTTGTCCCTCCTGTGACTGAGGTTCTCATGCTAGAGACATTGGTGTCATGACTGCTAAAGATCCCTTGCTTGCCTGTGTGCTCAATTGGGTGTGGAGGGTATGGCCCATATCAAAAGTTGAAGAGAAGTTCAAAACTTTTTTAGTGCACCAACATGAGCTGTCTGCCTATAAAGGTTGCCTATTGTGGTGAAACAGAGTGATAATTCCAAAGGCAGGACAAGCTCAAGTACTGCATGTTCTCCACGAAGAACATCCTGTAATAGTCCGCATGAAAGCGTTAACCAGAAGTTATGTTTGGTGGCCTAAAATGGATGAAGTGATTGAGAAGTGGGTGAAGAACTGTTTATCATGTCAATCCACCCGTCATGCTCCACCTAAAGCCTCAGTCCATCCCTGGGAAGTGACTAGGTGACCCTCCTCATGGTTACATACAGATTTTGTGGGGCCTTTTTCAAGGACAGATGTTTTTTTTAGTTGTTGATTCCTTCTCAAAATGGCTGGAAGTTGTTTCAGTTACATCCCCCATCTCAGGCACTGTCATAAGAGTTTTAAGGAGGCTGTTTGCCACACATGGGTTGCCAGATACAATCGTCATCAAATGGTCAAGCTGAACATATGGTTCAGACCAAAAACTCATTGAAGAGAATTGTTCAAGGAGATTGGAATCAGAGACTTGCAAATTTCCTTCTGCAACAACATATGACAACCATGCTCAAACACTGGTTGTAGCCCAGCAGAGCTCCTAATGAACCGTCATCTAAAAACATGTTTGGATCGTTTATACCCTGATCTGACATCAGAGTTACAAGAAAAGGAAGAACTGCATTTGAAAAAGGATGCTAATGTTTCTGTGAGAGTGTTTGGGCCTGTCAGTGCTGTCTATGTCAGAAACTATGCTGTTGGGCTTCGTTGGATACCGGCAAAGGTGCTTGTGGGTACAGGACCTTTTGTCATACAAAGTACAAATTACTGATGGTAGAATACTATGAAGGCATGTTAATCAGATCTGAGAAAGAAGTGGTGACATTGTACCTGCTGCTGGTTATAGTGGTACTGGGATTCCAGTGATGCCAGATCATGGTGAACCATTGGTTGATACAGGTGCTAATCCTCCAGGAAATGTTTTTGCAAAGCCAGTTTCTCTCAGTCCCTCTGACACAGCACAAGAAGAAGCATTGCACCCAACGGAGGGTCCCAGGGAACTGTCGCAAACAGTGATCCTTAGGCATCCAAGGAGAAATATTCACCCTCCCAGTTATCTCAAAGACTTTGAGGTCTAGGGAGAAGGAGTGTTATGTATTAGTGTGTTATACTGCTCTCCATCCAGTAGGGGCAAGTATTGTAAATATGTTCACCTGTTTTTTGTTCTGGTAGAGCTATGTATCTTGAGCATCTATGGTTCCTGAATGCTGTGTGGGATATAAGTAAAAGAAGTCCTGTCGAATGTCAGTCCGTGACGATGGTTCAAATACATTTTAAAATATACAAAGACTCAGTGGACAGATGTATGTGAAAAGAAAGATGGAATGAGATCTGGAAAGCCCTGGGTCTCCTGTTGTCTACTAGGCTGAGGAGGGGGGAGATCACTGTTTGTATTGCTAATGGTGCTAATTAACTCACCTATTGTCTGTTTGCTAGCACACCATTCAGGGATGTGTTTATACTTGTAATAATGTGTATTGTACATTGTGAGCTGGAAGTCGGAAAGTCTGAGTCATCCAGGTGGCTAAATAACAATAATGTTTATAGTATATGTCGGTTGTTGTAATTATATTCCTGTGTACAGGTTGTATTGTTAGGGTAATATTAACAGGAGGGGGGATGTCCTCCTGTGGGATATAAAAGTATGTTCTGAGTTTAAAATAAAGAGTTCCAGGTTTGCAGCCAAAAAAGTCATGCCTTGTTCTTGGTTGCAATAGGCGGCTATAATAGCTAATATCTATGTTCAGACTGGAGGAAGCAGTATATTGATGGAAGAACTCAAGGAGTGTGGGATGTTCCGTTACAGGCACTTTTTTGGGGGGGTGGTGGGAGCGGGTACCTGGTTTTGATGGGTACCCGCTCCCACTTCCGGTCAGATCATTGCAGCGATCCGAGCAGAAGCTTGGCCTCCCCTCATTCTCCCGCAGCCTTCTGGGACACATCACAGGTCCCAGAGAACTGCAAGACTATTGGCTTGTGTATGCACAGTGGGAAACTGGCTGTAAAGCTGCAAGGCTTCACTGCCGATTTCCATTAGTCAAGATGCCGGAACCTGGACCCAAAGTTGATTGACAAATCGGCTCAGGCGAGGCCATTGCTGGATCCTTGGACAGGTAAGTTTCCTTATATATAAAAGTCAGCAGCTTCAGCATTTGTAGAATTGCTGAAAAACCCATCAACCGCAATTGCATAGATGTGAACCTAGACTAATGCCCCATACACACGATCAGACATTCTGCCAGTAAAAGTCGGATGTGCGCTTTTGGTCAGAAATTCTGACACGTGTGTATGCTCCATCAGACTTTTGCTGCCAGAATTCCAGCCAGCAAAAGATTGACAGCAGGTTCTCTATTTTTTGGTCAGAAAAAGTTCCTATCCGAAAATGCGTTTGTATGCAATTCGGACGCGCTAAAAATCATACATGCTCGGAAACAATTTGACACATGCTCGGAAGCATTGAATTTAATTTTCTCGGCTCGTCATAGTGTTGTATGTCACTGCGTTCTTGACGGTCCAAAGTTCAGAGAACTTTTGTGTGACCGTGTGTATGCAAGGCAAGCTTTGAGGGTAATTCCATCGGAAAAACCATCCAAGTTTTTTTCTGACAGAAATTCCGCTCGTGTGTATGCGGCATTAGACTAAGCTGCTGTGCTTATTATTAGCAGTGATAACAAATAAAGCTGTATGTGTATAGCCCAGCACTCCTATTCTTCTCAAACAAAATAAGTGCTGACTATGGAGTTGATTTACTAAAAACAAATAGACTGTGCACTCTGCAAGTGCAATTGCTCCAGAGTTTAATAAATAAGGTAAAGCTTTGCTGACTTCCATCATCCAATCATGTGCAAGCAAAAAATGCTGTTTTTTTATTTTGTTTCAATGTTTTTATTAAAGGGGTTGTAAACCCCTGCATCCTATGCATTAAGGTGAAAAAACACCTGGCAGTGCCTCCCAGCCCCCCCCCCCCCCCCATTTTACTTACAAGAGCCCTGGAATTTCCAATGGCAAGGACGCACTGTCCTTCTGCCTGGGGTTCTCGACACTTGATTGGATAGATTGATAGCAGCACAGCCATTGGCTCCCGCTGATTTCAATCAAATCCAATGATGCGGGCACCGGGGGGCGAGGCCGAGTCACACATTCAGCAGCTATGGACACCGAATGCTGGACTCAGGAGCGCGCACGCAAGGTAACCCCCCGGGAGAGCGCTTCTCCTAGGGGGTTAACTGATGCAGGGAGGAGCCGCGAGAGCTGGGGGACCCCAGAAGTCGGTGTTCGGGGCCACTCTGTGCGAAACGAACTGCACAGTGGAGGTAAGTATGATATGTTTGTTATTTAATAAAATATATATTTTCAGATTTACGGTTTTCATAAAGAAGAAGGTGTACAAACATTCAGATAGGGTATGTTCCATTGCTTATACATGTGTTGGTAAGAACATAGGTGTAATGTTGAACTTAAACATTATAATAGTTATATAACAATTAGAGCCGGACCAAAAAAAGAATGGAACAATGGGTACGTGGAGCTCTATGGTAAACTGCTGAAGATGCCGGACATGCCTCCAGTCCCCCCGTGGGCACAAACTGTGAACGGGTGGGGGCATATCCATTCAGCTTCCACTCTCCCATCTCTTCCGTGCTCCCTTTGGTACATTCGTGAGAGAATAAGAAGTACTTTCGTACCATAAGTCGAGTGAATTATAAACTATAAGAACCATTGAGGTTCGCGAGATACAAGCTGTTTTTTTATTTTTTCCTTGCAAGAGATTGGGTATTCTTTGTAAGGAGAAGCATGTAGGGGTTGTGCTTAGCTGAGAAAGCCCCTCCTCCCCTCCTCCAGATGAAAGAAAAAAAATGTCCATGAAGGATTCTGGGATGTATGACATCATTTTAGCCTAGGCCAGTAACCAGAAATGTAAAAAAAAAAAGTTTAAAACAAGTCAATATAATATACCTTCTTATCTATTTATTAAGGCTAACATCATAAGGATTAAACATAGATAATGTTGATTGAGATAATTTAGTCACACTTTAAATAAGCCTGAGCATTCAGCAGAAGTGTACCATGGCATATCTGTGAAGACAACAGATGATGTTAATATTGCACAGAGGTAATGCCTATCATAACTGAGGAATTTTAGGAATTTCTTGAAATAAATTTCTCTGTTGATGATTTCAACATCGATACTCCATGGCCCTGCGATAAATGTAAAACCACACGTGAATTTATACTGACAAGGGTAAGTTGATAGCATTTTTATTACAATAGGTGACTTCAATCAAGCAAAAACAGAGATAAGTGAAAAAGAATTTAAATGTCCACAAATATTTAGTGAAAATAAGAAGATTTCTGTGAAATTCCACCATTTCTGCAAACAGAAGTCAACAGAGCACAAAATGGCTAGTTTCTGGTGTTTTTCTTTTCAAGTGTAATGTAATGTAAGATCTTTTAAAATATCCCAAACCCCCTTTTGCTTAAAAAAACTGCTGCTTATTAGCCCATTTTACATTTTTTACAGAAAGTAAAAAAGGACTGTGAAAAAATCGTGCATGCCCCATGAGATTAGTTATGATGAAACACGTAGGGAAGAGCTAAAGTACGTGTCATTGCCACGCTTGTCCTGCTGTTTACATCATCTGGATTTTTTCCATGCATGGCTTGCCAATCTTGGATTCCCATACCACGATCATTATATCATACATTATGTTACATAGTTACATAGTAGGTGAGGTTGAAAAAGTCCATCAAGTCCAACCTATGTGTGTGATTTTATGTCAGTATTATATTGTATATCCCTGTATGTTGTGGTCGTTCAGGTGCTTGTCTAATAGTTTTGTGAAATTATCGATGCTCCCCGCTGAAACCACTACCTGTGAAAGAGAATTCCACATCCTAACTGCTCTTACATTAAAGAACCCTCTACACAGTTTAAGGTTAAACCGCTTTTCTTCTAATTTTAGTGAATGGCCGCGTGTCTTATTAAATTCCCTTTTGCGGAAAAGCTTTATCCCTATTTAGGGGGCACCAGTACGGTATTTGTAAATTGAAATCATATCCCCTCTCAAGCGTCTATTCTCCATAGAGAACAAGTTCAGTGCTCGTAACCTTTCCTCATAACTGTCCTCCAGTCCCTTTATTGGTTTTGTTGTCCTTCTCTGGACTCTCTCCAGCTCCAGCACACCCTTCCTGAGGACTGATGCCCAAAACTGGACCGCATACTCCAGGTGCGGCCGGACCAGAGTCTTGTAGAGTGGAAGAATTATTGTTTTATCTCTGTAGTTAATCCCCTTTCTAATGCATGCCATTATCGTGTTTGCTTTGCTTGCAGCAGCTTGGCATTGCATGCCATTGCTGATCCTATCATCTATTAGGACCCCCAGGTCCTTTTCCATCCTAGATTCCCCAGAGAATCTCCCCCTAGTAAGAAGATTGCATTCATATTTTTGTCACCCAAATGCAATTTTTTAAATTTTTCTACATTGAACCTCATTTGCCATGTAGTTGCCCACCCTATTAATTTGTTCAGATCTTCTTGAAAAGTTTCCACATCCTGTGGAGAAGTTATTGCCCTGCTTAGCTTAGTATCGTCTGCAAATACAGAGATTGAGCTGTTTATCCCATCTTTCAGGTCGTTTATGAATAATTTAACCACTTCCCGGTTTGTGGTAATGTATATGGTAACCAATTAACCACATATGACGTCCAGCAGGATAATATGCCGCCGCGCGCCCACGGGGGCGCGCATCGCGGCGATTGGTGGATTGGTGTGTCAGTCTGACACACCGCTCCACCGATCTTGGTAAAGAGCCTCCGGCGGAGGCTCTTTACCACGTGATCAGCCGTGTCCAATCACAGCTGATCACGATGTCAATAGGAAGAGCCGTTGACCAGCTTTTCCTCACTCGCGTCTGACAGACGCGAGTAGAGGAGAGCCGATCGGCGGCTCTCCTGACAGGGGGTGTCTGCACTGATTGTTTATCAGCGCAGCCCCCCTCAGATGACCACACTGGACCACCAAGGATCGCCACTAGGACCACCAGGGAAGGGGCAACATGTGGATGGCCAGGTATGTACCCCATGGTCATCCACATGGGCCCAATGTGCCCAATCTGTGGGCACTGCTTGGCACCATTATGTTTCAGTTCTGCCCAGCAATGCCACCAATCAGTTTTATCAGTGCCACCAATCAGTGTCATCAGTTCCACCTGTCAGTGCCCATCGGTACCACCTGTCAGTGCCCATCTGTGCCCATCAGTGCCCGTCAGTGCCCACCTATCAGTGCCCATCAGTGCCACCTATCAGTGCCACCCATAAGTACCCATCAGTGCCACACATAAGTACCAATCAATGCCACCTACGAGTGCCCTTCAGTGCCGTCTATGAGTGCCCATCAGTGCCGCATACCAGTGCCACCTATCAGTGCCCATCAGCGCCACCTATCAGTGCCCATCAGTGCTGCCTATCAGTGCCCATCATCAGTGCCCATCAGTGTCACCTCATCGGTGCCCATCAGTGCCGTCGTATCAGTGCCCGTCAGTGTAGCCATATCAGTGCCCGTCATTGAAGAAGAAAACGTACTTATTTACAAAAAATGTTAACAGAAACAAAGAAAAAAATTTTTTATTTGTTGCGCAAAGAATAAAAACCGCAGAGGTGCTCAAATACCACCAAAAGAAAGCTTTATTTGTGGGAACAAAATGATAAAAAATTTGTTTGGGTACAGTGTAGCATGACCGCGCAATTGTCATTCAAGTTGCGACAGCGCTGAAAGCTGAAAATTGGCCTGGACGAGAAGGTGTCTAAGTGCCTGGTATTGAAGTGGTTAAATAGGATTGGTCCTAGGACAGAACCCTGGGGGACCCCACTTTCCACCCAGGATCATTCTGAGTACTCCTATTTATCACTACCTTCTGAACTCGCCCCTGTAGCCAGTTTTCAATCCATGTACTCCACCTATGGTCCATGCCAACAGACCTTACTTTGTACAGTAAACATTTATGGGGAACTGTGTCAAATGCTTTTTCAAAATCCAGATACACCAAGTCTAGGGATTTCCTTTATCTAGATGGCAGCTCACCTTCTGATAGAAGGTTAATAGATTGGTTTGGCAAGAACGATTCTTCATGAATCCATGCTGATTACTGCTAATGATACCGTTGTCATTACTAAAATCTTGTATATAGTCCCTTATCATCCCCTCCAAGAGCTTGCATACTATTGATGTTAGGCTAACCGGTCTGTAATTCCCAGGGATGTATCTTGGCCCTTTTTTAAATATTGGTGCTACATTGGCTTTTCTCCATTCAGCTGGTACCATTCCAGTGAGTAGATTGTTCGTAAAAATTAGGAACAATGGTCTGGCAATTACTTGACTGAGTTCCTTAAGCACCCTCGGGTGCAATCCATCTGGTCCCAGCAACTTATTAATGTTACGTTTTTCAAGTCTATTTCTAATCTGTCCTCTGTTAGCCATTAGGGTGCTTCCTGTGACATGCCATGAGGATAAACATTGCAGTTTTGGTTACTGAAGCCCTCCGATTCCCTCGTGAAGACTGAGCAGAAGAATAAATTCAATACCTTCTCAATCCCTCCATCCTTAGTAACCAGATTCCCTTCGTCATCCTTTATGGGACCAAAATGATCTGACCTCCCTTTCTTACTATTTTACTCTCCTCCACTATGCGCCTTTCGTGTTCTATCTTAGCCGCCCTAATTGCAACCTTACATTTCTTGTTGCATTCTTTGTAAAGATGGAATACTGATGATGATCCCTCAGCCTTGTATTTTTTTAAGGCCTTCTCCTTTTCTTTTTTATGCATTTTTACGTTGGAGTTAAGCCACCCACCCTCTTGCAGTAAAGAACCCTCTACATAGTTTAGGTTAAACCTCTTTTCTTCTAATTTTATTGAGTGGCCACGAGTCTTGTTAAACTCCCTTCCGCAAAAAAGTTTTATCCCTATTGTGGGTCACCAGTATGTTATTTGTAAATTGAAATCATATCCCCTCTCCAGCGTCTCTTCTCCAGAGAGAAAACATGTCTATGACCGGAACATTGTTACAGTTGCACACAATAGTTTTGGACTTTTTGAACTCAGATTTTAAATTTTTTCAATTATTATTATTAGCGCTGCATATTTTATTTTTGTTTTACATGGTAATTGATTGTGATTCTGTTGATAAAATAAAACTTTTAAAAAAGGGTCCCCTGGAGACAGTAAATACTTACTTCTCCTGCTGCATGTTACCCAATGCTACCATAATGAAGCAAAGCCACCAACTGAAGACTCCCCAAAATCTGTCACTTCAGAATCTGGCACTTCTAGGGGTGTCCATTCCCTGGTCTCCTGCAGTGCTTAGTTGTTGTTTAACAAGTAATTGGCTAAATGATGAGACAGTTACTGTAACTTGCCGTTCACTAAACAGCAAAGTTAAAAATCAATAACTCAAAACAGGGTTAGAATGGCAAAAGCATGCATACACTCGCAATGATGAAAAACAGTTTTAGGATGGCAAAAAACATTTAATCTTCACAAAAATGTCTCTGTGACTCAATTAGATTGACATTTGGGTGTGTGGCATTGTCTCTTTAAGACTCTATGATGACAGAAAGTCAAGCTGAGAATTGCTACTTTAACAAAGCAGCACAGAACATAGTTACTTGCGATTATCGTCATACACAGCATCCCTCATAGTGAAGTCCAGGGTAGCTTTGGAAAGAATTCAAGAGATCCCAGGCACAAGGAAAAAGGGCCATCTCACTGCGCAAGCATATGAAAGCGGTCTTCAAACCACACATGTGATGTATCGCCGCGATCGGTAGAGCGAGAGCAATAATTCTAGCCCTAGACCTTCTCTGTAACTCAAAACATACAACCTGTAGAATTTTTAAAACATTGCATATGGAGATTTTTAAGGGTAAAAGTTTGTCGCCATTCCACGAGCGGGCGCAACTTTGAAGCGTGACATGTTGGGTATCAATTTACTTGGCGTAACATTATCTTTCACAATATAAAAAAAATTTGGGCTAACTTTACAGTTGTCTTATTTTTTTATTCAAAATAAAAGGGTGTTAGAAAAAAATATATATAATGTTTGGGGGTTCTAAGTAATTTTCTAGCAAAATTTTAACTATTTTAACTTGTAAACAACAAGTTTGAAAAATAGACCCGGTCTTAAAGCAGTTAAAGCCCCTCAAAAGCCTACTTTTAATGCCAGTGTGAACTTAGCCTAATGCCGCGTACAGACGATCGGAATTTCCGACAAACAAACCGTGGATTTTTTTCTGACGGATATTGGCTCAAACTTATCTTGCATACACACGGTCACACAAATGTTGTCCGAAATTCCGCACGTCAAGAACGCGGTGACGTACAACACGTACGACGAGCCAAGAAAAATGAAGTTCAATAGCCAGTGTGGCTCTTCTGCTTGATTCCGAGCATGCGTGGACTTTTGTGCATCAGAATTGTGTACACACGCTCAGAATTTATGACAAGTCTTGTTGGCAAAAAATTTGAGAACCTGCTCTTAAACAGTTGTCGGAAATTCCGACAGCAAATGTCCGATGGAGCATACACACGGTCGGAATTTCCGACTACAAGCTCACATCGAACATTTGTTGTAGGAAATTCCGATCGTCTGTACGCGGCATTAGTGTAATTTCTGTCTGCTGCTTTGTTCTTCCGCTATCAGCATGAGTCACTTCTGACAATTTCTCGTGACACAAACAATAATGGTGACTGGGGATTGACAGCTTCAGCTTTGTTAAAGCTATGTGAAAGGGGGGTGGGGTATTGCTTCCCTTCAATCAGCTCTCAGAGCTCTCCTCAATGTTTTGCAATCTGCTTTTTGGAGAGTGTTCCTCAGCATAAGGAAATTGACTATTGTAATATACATTATATATATCAGCCCTCAAAATTTCCACTTGCCTACTCGCATTTTGCGAGTGAAAAATGAGGTCTGGTGAGGAGCTGGGCTGCCTGGGACCGGGGGGGCGGGGCGTGTATAGGAGCCATTCTCCCAGAGAGAGTGTGGAGGAACAGAAGGGGGTGGCCGGATCATTATAGCGGAAGACGTGTGGAGGAAGAGGAGATCCAGCTTGATCACAGAGCGGGGTTTACCCTCTTTAACAGCTTTACATTACAATTGAAGTCCGTGCGCCGTCACACACAGCCCCGCCCTCCATATTCTGCACCTGTGACAGACAGAACGCCGGTCCAATGTCAGGGTGCGTTCTGTCTGTCACAGGTGCGGGGTCAGGAGGGCGGGGCTGTGTGTGACGGCGCGGACTTCAATTGTAATGTAAAGCTGTTACAGCGTGTAAACCCCGCTCTGTGATCAAGCCGGATCTCCTCTTCCTCCCCACGTCTTCCGCTATGATGATCCGGCCGCCCCCTCTGCACAGGTGAGGCTGCATGATAGACACAGGGGAGGCTGCATGATAGACACAGGTGAGGCTGCACGATGGACACAGGAGGGGCTGCACGATGGACACAGGAGGGGCTGCACGATGGACACCGGTGGGGCTGCAAGATGGACACCAGGGGGGCTGCACGATGAACAGAGGTGGGGCTGCACGGTGGACACAGGTGGGGCTGCACAATGGACACAGGTGGGGCTACACGGGTGAGGCTGCATGATGGACACAGGTGGGGCTGCACGATGGACACAGGTGGGGCTGCACAATGGTCACAGGTGGGGCTGCACAATGAACACAGGTGGGGCTACACGGGTGAGGCTGCACGATGGACACAGGTGGGGCTGCACGATGGACACAGGTGGGGCTGCACGATGGACACAGGTGGGGCTGCACAATGAACACAGGTGGGGCTGCACAATGAACACAGGTGGGGCTACACGGGTGAGGCTGCACGATGGACACAGGTGGGGCTGCACGATGGACACAGGTGGGGCTGCACGGTGGACACAGGTGGGGCTGGACAATGGGCACAGGTGGGGCTGCACGACGGACACAGGTAGGGCTACACGGGTGAGGCTGCAATGATGGACACAGTTGAGACTGCATGGGTGAGGCTGCAATGATGGACACAGGTGAGGCTGCATGGGTGAGGCTGCAATGATGGACACAGGTGAGGCTGCATAGGTGAGGCTGCAATGATGGACACAGGTGAGGCTGCATGGGTGAGGCTGCAATGATGGACACAGGTGAGGCTGCATGGGTGAGGCTGCAATGATGGACACGGGTGAGGCTGCGTTAGTGGGCACTGGTCACGTTGCGTTGATGGGCATGGGTGAGGCTGCATTGATGGGCACGAGTGATAAAGTTGTTAATATTTGTTTGTGTAACTTAATACTGCATAAAACATTTAAGTGTAATTTCATGAGAATTTATGAGGGCGTGTTTA
Source organism: Lithobates clamitans (assembly GCA_037952925.1). Lineage (NCBI taxonomy): Eukaryota > Metazoa > Chordata > Amphibia > Anura > Ranidae > Lithobates > Lithobates clamitans. Next base: position 390,901 of record JBBGZY010000797.1, on the reverse strand, counting down.
TGGGGTGGGATTAGGGGTGGGGCATGGTAGTGGTTGGGTGGGGCAACTGGTGGCGAGTAACCCTTAAGGCCTGGCTAGTAGCTAAGGACTTGAAATTTTGAGCCCTGGTATATATAATATATATGATATATTTCCATAGCTCCCAACTGTCCCTGATTTTGAGGGACTGTCCCTGATTTGGAGCAATGTCCCTATGTCCCTCATTACTCCTCATTTGTCCCTCATTTTGGTCTGATCTATATAGATGTATATAAAATGCACTTTTTATCTATCAAAAAGTGTTTCTCAGTGCTAAACCTTTCATCTGATTGCTAAATTGCTGCATTTGTAAACTCCAAAAGCCAATATAAAGGAATAGCAGTGGTAAAAAAGTACTTGTGGGTTTAACGAATCTTGTTTTTTTGTATTCTCCTTTAAGGGGACGTGACAAGGGGTGTGTCCTACTCCTGCACACTTTTGCTGATAGGTGTCCCTCATTCCCGTCTCAAAAAGTTGGGAGGTATGTATTTCTCAGCATGTATATGGTATTATAGCTTAGTATTAAATCATGTTATGGTCACTGCTATGCAGATTTTCCTTGGCACATCATCTCCACTAACCATGCACACTTCTAAATGCTGGCTTCACACTGAGGCGGTTTTCAGGCGTTTTAGTGCTAGAAATAGTCTCTAAATAACACCTGAAAACCGCCTCATTTCACTGTGACTTTTCACACTGGGGCGGTGCGCTAGCAGGATGTTCTGAAAAGTCCTGCAAGCAGCATCTTTGGGGCGGTTTGGGAGCGCTGTAAACAGCGCTCCCAAAACACCCTGCCCATTGAAATGAATGGGCAGTGCTTCCAAAGCGCCACACAGGTAGGGCTACACGGGTGAAAAGTCCGAAGCGCTGAAACACAGGTGCTTTTAACCCCTTCTATGGCCGGTAGCAGGGGTTAAAAGCGCCCGCTAGTGGCCCAAAAATGCCGCTAACGCTCGGCGGCCCTAGTGTGAAAGTAGCATAAAGGTGTATACTGTATGTTGCAGGCAACTGTATCGCACGGCACGTGATTTATGATTCTCTTGTATCTTACATAATTCTCTGACATTATATAACAGTGACCTGAGACCATTCCCAGATTGTTAAACTTTCTTCGCAATTAAATCTGTTGGCATAAAGTTGAACTATTATAAATCCGGAATTATTGTGTCTAAGAAGGCTGCAGGTCATGATATGATCATTTCAATTACAACACTTGGCAACTTGCAACTTAATGATATGATTACTTCAATTCACAGCACTTGGACAACTAACAGTTGAAGTGAATTTCCAAATGGCCGTAGTCCATTGTTTGCAGCTATGTTGTCTCTGGAGACAGGTGAAATTCCGTTAATGTTTTCTCCAATGCGAAATGTGAATATCCAATATCTGTAATGTTTTTGGACTATCTATTTTTACCTAATGACAGTTAAAGGGTCGTTCCACTTTTCATTAAAAAAAAGCAAATAAAAGATAATATAGCATATACAATTGCTTCACAAACCATATTGTAATTACCGTAAATGTTATTAAATATTGTAATTAATGTTATTAAAAATTACCTTTCAATCTGCAATGCTGTAATTTTTTGTAAATATCAAAATGTAACCATGTTTGTTAAAATCCTTGCAATGTACATTGATTACTTCAAAAAAGTGGAGTTACACTGATAATCTTTCAATAAATCATTAAAAACTGCAGAGACAGATTAAGGGCATTAGATTTTTTTTCTGCCTGCAAATTCACCTTTATATTAGCCTATGTGCCCATGCACACATTTACAGGTGTATTAGAAGAGAAGTGTTTAGAGGCTGATAAAAAAACTCTTCACTAGCGTTCAGGAGAGAAACTTTTGGGCAGAAAAATTGCTTGACGTGTTCTAAACGAGTATAAATGCACCTAAAAGCACATTTAGCACTTGAGCATTCATTAATTCCAAAAGCCAGAATGAATTTGAATTGATAGTTTGGCAAAGGGTAACCATTAATGCTCAAATGCTTGACACGCCTAAACGTGCCTAAGCGCTTTAGGTGTTTTTTTTTTAAGCAGCTTTTCTCCTACCAGAAGAAAATGCGCTCAGGGGAAAGTGAGCAAACACTCAGTGTGTATAAGGCCTAAAGTGTATGTAAGGGCAAAAATAAGAAAAAAAAATATCAATGACATCTCTGCAATACACGCACATATCCCTGGGTATTATGCCTTTTAAAAAAAATAAAAAATATATAAAAACATAAAAATACAAGTTTTTTTCACTTAAAGGGGCAGCTGCACTGGTTACACTACTATTTTTATTATAGTAACCCTTAGGGCCTGGCTAGTAGCTCAGGACTTGAAATTTTGAGCCCTGCCCTAGCCAATCCGTGTAAGGGGGTGTCCAGAAGGTAGCTGGGAAGGTTATAAATAGACAGGAGCATCCTAGCATTATTGCAATTAAATTTCAAAAAGTCAATACAATGATCAAGATCGCTTTTTAAATAATATAATTATCTTACTTGTATCTTTTATGCCCCCTGTTTGTGGCCGTTTCCATCCTTAATGTGGGCCTTAATGTGAAGCCCAATCTAGATCGCTTCCTGGAATACCTTGGGAGAGTTGCATGCTGGGTAACAGTGTTTAGCAGTGCAGCATTATTATAATTCACAATTTTCTTGGACCTGCAACACGCATGCTGTAATTAAGTGTCAGAAAAGTGGCAGAGTTTCTGATCTCCACACCTTTTGAGTGACTATCATTCCTTAAATTTAAGTATGGCCGAAGCTTTTTTGGCTATACTTCTTTCCCAATGGATCCTTCTGCACTCTTGTGACTTGTTTTCTGCTAAAGCCTGCTGCAGGCTGATGTTACTCAGCCGATTCAGGCTCGTGAAAGAGCCCAACCATATGGTCGGGATCCACCCAGATCTCTGGACCGGCACCTGGCTCAGCCTCTCAGTGATCTGCTGAGAGGCTGAGTCAGCCCCTCCTGGCCCCTCCACAGCCCAGTGCTCCAGTGAGTGCTGGAAAGGAGAGCAGAGAGCTGCTGACTGACAGTCCCGGCTCTCTGCTCAGAGCGGAGGGGGAGAACTGAGCGATCAGCGGTGTTTAATCGCTCAGTTCTCATTGCCGAGCCGACGGGGGACAGATGCAGCATTAGATCGATGCTGCCTCCACCTAGGTAAGTTTAAATGTTTGTTTTTTTTAATCCCAAACTTCTCTTTTAAGAAAGCACTGAAGCCAATGCTTCAACATGACAGCCAGGAAACTAGAATTATCAGAAGACCAGAAATGGCAGCCCCCCAACATCAAGATTATGCCATGGGTGCACTAGCACCACTCGGAGGATTTCTAAAGATTGTAACTAAGCATAGGTTCAAAGTTCTGGGTGGAGGAGCAGGAAGGGTAGGAAAGGAACCATCCACTAAAAGAACAGGAATCCTTTAATAGTTTCAAGGTGATGAAAGATGTATGTGTTTTAATATTGTTTATGCACTTCTAAAAGTTAAGCCATACATACAGTATATGTTAGCAATTTGCAAGTATAACATTTATAAAAGTGGAAATCGTTCTGCAGGCACACACTTGTAAAATCCCATTACATAACACAACATCCATTATTCTCTCACCTGGGAATACACTTTGACAAAAATTCCACAATCATCAGCTGGCACACAATGATGCCCATTCCAAAGCTGGTATTTCCAGATTGTACAGGAAGGCTGCAGGGCTGAACATAGGGCATTCTTCCTTCCAGGTACAGGGTTCTGCACTCCAGTAAATAGTGCAGTCAAAACGGGGATTTGCATATCTTCGTTTGTTACTATAGGTCAGTGAATGCCAGTCAGTATATGCCCACCATTGCATATCTGTCAATTAAATGGTTGTGGTTAAAACTGGCGTTTTAGGTAGTTTAACTACTTCAATACCGGGCACTTACATCCCCTTCCTGCCCAGGCCATTTTTCATCTTTCAGCGCTGTCACACTTTGAATGATAATTGCGTGGTCATGCTACACTGTACCCATGTGGAATTTTTACCATTTTCTTTACACAAATAGAGCTTTCTTTTGGTAGTACTTAATCACTGCTGGGATTTTTATCTTTTCCTAAAAAGAAAAAAGACTGACAATTTTGAAGAAAAAAAAAAAAGGTTTTCCTTAGTTTCTGTCAGTAAATTTTGTAAACAAGTAATTTTTCTCCTTCACTGATGGGCACTGATGAGATGGCACTTATGGGCACTGATTAGAAGGCATGAATATGCCGCACTTATGGGCACTGATAGGTGGCACTGATGAGCACTGATCGGTGGCACTGGTGGGTAGCACTGATGGGCACAGATAGGTGGCACTGGTGGGCACAGATAGGTGGCATGGATAGGCATCACTGATGGGCACTGATGGATGGCACTGATGGGTAGCATTGATGGGCAGCAGTGATGGGTATTTATGGGCAGCATTGATTAGGACGAGCTTCGTGTTCGAGTCGAACCCATGTTCGACTCGAACATCGTCTGTTCGACCGTTCGTCAAGTTGAGAACGATATGGGCCGTTCGCGCCAAATTCGTGTGGCGCATCATGGTCCATAATTCACTGCGGCATCGCAGTGCTGGCTGATGATTGGCCAAGCATGCACTATGACCCGCATGCTTGGCCAATCACAGCGCCGTCAGTAGAGAGAGCTGTAATTGGCCAAAGCCAGGGTGGCTTTGGCCAATTATGGCTCAGGGGGTTTAGAGCACTCCCCACACTATATAAGGCCGCCTGCACGGCGGCCCTGTGTAGTGTGTTCCGTCGTACTGAGAGATAGAGAGAGAGACAGTGTCATTTCATTTGAGTTAGATAGATTAGGCAGGACAGTCAGTCAGTTACCTGCACTTACAGTGTATTATGTATATATATATATATATGCATCCCAGGTGTTGTGTATATATATATATATATATATATATATATATATATATATGTATGTATATATATATAAATATATAAAAAAAAAATATATATATATCTATATATATATACATACACTGTGTTCAGTTTAGCTAGATCCGTTCCTGTTATCTTCCTACTGACAGGCAGGCTTGTCTTGTCACAGTATTTACAGCTACCTGAAGAAAATTGCTGGTGTTCTTTTGATCCTATTAGTACCACAGTCAGGCAGCTAGACTATTTACAGTTAGTGTAGTGCGTCCTCCTCACAGTGTTCAGCTAAAGCTACAAGTTAGTTTAGTGTGACCTCTGCACAGTGTTCAGTTAAAGCTACAAGTTAGTGTAGTGCGTCCTCCTCAGAGTGTTCAGCTAGAACTACAAGTTAGTGTAGTGCGACCTCTGCACAGTGTTCAGCTAAAGCTACAAGTTAGTGTAGTGCGTCCTCCTCACAGTGTTCATCTAAAGCTACAAGTTAGTGTAGTGCGTCCTCCTCACAGTGTTCAGCTAAAGCTACAAGTTAGTGTAGTGCGTGCTCTGAACAGTGTTCAGCTAAAGCTACAAGTTAGTGTAGTGCAGGCTCTGAACAGTGTTCAGCTAAAGCTACAGGTTAGTTTATTGTGACCTCTGCACAGTGTTCAGCTAAAACTACAAGTTAGTGTAGTGCGACCTCTGCACAGTGTTCAGCTAAAGCTACAAGTTAGTATAGTGAGTCCTCCGAACAGTGTTCATCTAAAGCTACAAGTTAGTGTAGTGCGTCCTCCTCACAGTGTTCAGCTAAAGCTACAAGTAAATGTAGTACGACCTCTGCACAGTGTTCAGCTAAAGCTACAAGTTAGTGTAGTGCGACCTCTTCACAGAGTTTTAAGCTAAAGCTACAAGTTAGTGTAGTGCGTGCTCTGAACAGTGTTCAGCTAAAGCTACAAGTTAGTGTAGTGCTTCCTCCTCAAAATGTTCAGCTAAAGCTACAAGTAGTGTAGTGTGTCCTCCTCTGAGTGTTCAGCTAAAGCTACAAGTTATTGTAGTGCGACCTCTGCACAGTGTTCAGCTAAAGCTACAAGTTAGTGTAATGCGTCCTCTGAACAGTGTTCAGCTAAAGCTACAAGTTAGTGTAGTGCGACCTCTGCACAGTGTTCAGCTAAAGCTACCTGTAGAAGGTTGGTGGTGTTTTCCTGATCCTATCACTACCGCAGGCAGCTAAAGTATTTACACATTAGTGTAGTGCGACCTCTGCACAGTGTTCAGCTAAAGCTACCTGTAGAAGGATGGTGGTGTTTTCCTGATCCTATCACTACCGCAGGCAGCTAAATTATTTACATGTTTGTGTAGTGCGACCTCTGCACTGTTCAGCCAAAGCTACCTGTAGAAGGATGGTGGTGTTTTCCTGATCCTATCACTACCGCAGGCAGCTAAATTATTTACACGTTAGTGTAGTGCGACCTCTGCAGAGTGTTCAGCTAAAGCTACCTGTAGAAGGTTGATGGTGTTCTCATACTGTAGGCAGGCAGTTGATTTTGCTCTATATATATATATATATATATATATCCCAGCTTAGTGCAGCTACAGGCCATTAGTATGTCTGGAAGGCCAACAAGGAGAGGCAGACAGTCACAAGCCAATAAAAGAGGGCAAGCAGGCTCTGTGTCTAGAGGCAACGGTGCTGGTCGTGGAGACGGTGCATCCTCATCAGCACGTGGCTGTGGGACACGCTTGGCCTTTTTTTCGGCAGCTGGCCGTGTTGAGCCGCAACATGCGGAAGACTTGGTCGAGTGGATGACCAAGCCGTCCTCATCCTCCTCATCCTCCCTCACCCATGCTCAGGGTACTTTGTCTGGCAAAGCAGCTGCCAACGCGGCCTCTTCCCTCGGCTCAATGGCATCAGTGACTCCTTCCCTAGCCCCACCATGTCCTCCTGAGGAGTCCCTCGAACTGTTTGACCACAGTGTTGGGTACATGCTCCAGGAGGATGCCCAGCATTTGGAAGGCTCTGATGATGATACTGAGCTAGATGAAGGCAGTAACCTGAGCACAGACAGAGGGGGTGCCCAAGAAGGACAGCAATCTGGCAGTCATGCTCCCCCTGCTGCAGCATACTGCCAGGTTTGCTCCAGTGATGAGGAGGGAGGGGATGATGAGGTCACTGACTCAATGTGGGTGCCTGATAGGAGAGAGGAGGAGGAGGCACATCACCAACGAGGCAGGATGCCCTCCAGGGGCCTGCCTAAGGGCAGCACACTGACTGCATCACACCGCAAAGCTCCGCATGTGCAGGGCGCTGCTGTCTCTGCGCGTTATTCCAAAAGTTCTTTGGTGTGGGCCTTTTTTGAGATGAGTGCATCAGATCGCACCGCTGCTATTTGCAACATATGTCTCAAGCGTATCTCGCATGGCCAAAACATCTCCCGCTTGGGCACCACATGCTTGACCAGACATATGTTGACCTGCCATGCAGTTCGTTGGCAAGCATATCTAAAAGACCCACACCAAAGAACAAAGAGGACCTCTCCTTGCTCCTCATCAGCTGAGATCTCCAACCCCACTATACCTTCAGTCCTCTCTGAGACCTGCACTGAGAGGAATGAAGGTGTAGAATTAGGTGTGTTACAGCCAAGTACTTGTGGGCAATCTGCTTTCTGTACACCGACGTCAGATTGTACCAGGCAAATTTCCCTGCCCCAGCTGCTGCACTGCCGAAAGAAGTTCGCTCCCAGCCATCCACATGCCCAGCGGTTGAATGCTAGCTTGGCAAAATTGCTAGCACTTCAACTGCTACCTTTTCAGTTGGTAGACTCTGCCCCCTTCCATGAGTTTGTGGAATGTGCGGTTCCTCAGTGGCAGGTACTCAAACGCCACTTTTTCTCACGGAAGGCGATTCCGGCTCTCTACCGGCATGTGGAAGGCAATGTCTTGGCCTCGCTGGACAGAGCGGTCAGCGGTAAGGTGCATATTACCTTACCGCAGGCATGGACAGGGACGTTACCTAAGTTTCACGGCACATTGGGTCACTCTGCTGGCACCTGGGAAGGATGCAGGTCAAGGAGCAGTAGTGTTGGAGGTTGTTCCGCCTTCAAAATGCCACTACTAATGATTGTGACACACCTCTCTCCTCCACCCCCTCCTCTTCTTCTTCCTCCATGGCCTCTTCCTGTGCTTTGTCCTTGGAACCAGCGGTGCTCCGTAGCCATTCAAGGGGCTACGCAATTACGCAGGCCAAAAGATGCCATGCGGTGCTTGAGCTGGTGTGCTTGGAGAACAGGAGCCACACTGGGGCAGAGGTTCTGTCATCTCTGCAGGGGAAGGTTCAGAGGTGGTTGACGCCATGCCAACTTAAGGCAGGAATGGTGGTTTGCGACAATGGCACCAACCTCCTCTCCGCCCTCTGACAGGGACAACTGACCCATGTGCCCTGTTTGGCCCAAGTCCTTAACTTGGTGGTGCAGCGGTTCTTGGGCAGGTACCCGGGCTTACAGGATGTCCTGAGGCAGGCCAGGAAAGTCTGTGTGCATTTCCGCCGCTCATATAATGCCAGTGCTCGGCTGGCAGACCTCCAAAAGGAATTTAACCTGCCCAAGAACCGCCTAATCTGTGACATGCCCACCAGGTGGAACTCAACATTGGCCATGCTGCAGCCGCTGCACACGCAGCAGAGGGCCATCAATGAGTACCTGTGCGACTATGGCACCAGGACAGGGTCAGGGGAGCTTGTTTTTTTTTCCCCACGCCAGTGGGCCATGATCAAGGATGCATGCACTGTCCTGTCACCATTTGAGGAGGCCACGAGGATGGTGAGCAGTGACAGTGCATGCATCAGTGACACTGTCCCCCTTGTCCACCTGTTGGAGCACACGCTGCGTGGAATAATGGACAGGGCACTTGAGGCAGAACAGAGGCAGGAGCAGGAGGACTTCCTTAGCTCTCAAGGCCCCCTTTATCCAGACAGTGTTCCTGCGTGCCTGCAGATCACACAGGAAGAGGACGAGGAGGAGGAGGATTGTGTCAGTATGGAGGTGGAGCCTGGCACTCAGCATCAGCAGCAGTCTTTAAGGGATCATTTAGAGTCCCAAGAAACCCATGGACTTGTACGTGGCTGGGAGGAGGTGGCTGCGGATCATGTCTTCCTTAGTGACCCAGAGGACTCCGGACCGAATGCCTCAGCAAACCTACGCTGCATGGCCTCCCTGATCCTGCAAAGCCTGCGTAAGGATCCTCATATTCGTAGTATCAAGGAGAAGGACCAATACTGGCTGGCAACCCTCCTTGATCCACGTTACAAGAGTAAGGTTGCGGACCTTATCTTGCCGTCGCAGAGGGAGCAGAGGATAAACCATCTTCGGGAGGCCTTGCAGAAAGGTCTGTGCAATGCGTTCCCAGATACTGGGAGGTTACAAACTCGTGTTTCTGGACAGCGTGTTGCTGAGGCTTCGGTCAGTCAAAGAAGGAGCGGTGGAGAAGGTGGCCGTCTGACCGATGCGTTCAGACAATTTTTTAGTCCGCAGCCCCAAGGTATGATCGGTTCCAGCAACCATCGCCAGCGTCTGTTTTACATGGTGCAGGAATACCTAGAGGCAAGATCTAGCTTGGACACCTTTCCCACCGAAAATCCTCTGGGTTACTGGGTCTTGAGGATGGATCACTGGCCAGAGCTTGCACAGTATGCAATTGAGCTACTGGCCTGTCCTGCATCCAGCGTTCTTTCAGAACGCACATTCAGTGCTGCTGGAGGCTTTTTAACCGATCACAGGGTGCGTCTGTCCACCAACTCGGTCGATCGACTGACCTTCATAAAAATGAATCAGTCTTGGATCACCACCAGATACCAAGCACCTGATGCTGATGTAACCGAATAATTTTTTTTGGAAATGTCAGATCCCTTCAAAGACTGCCTATGCCGATGCTGAGTGACTATCCTGTTATGCTGAGTAATTATCCTCTTCCTCCTCAATGATCATGCTGATAGCTTGTAAGGACAATTTTGATTCTGGGCACCGCCACCAGTGCCTAAGGCCCAATTTTGAAGCTCCTGTTTAACAGGGGCATGTAATTAAAATTTTTGATGCAATTCTTTGCAGCAAGGATAGTTCCTGCGCTCCAACTAGAGTATCTGTGAGGGGTTGCAGTGTTGTGGCACCAGCACCAGTGCCTAATGCCCAATTTTTCAGCCCCTGTTTAACAGGGGCGTGTAATTACAATTTTTTATGCAATACTTTGCAGCAGGGCTCGTTCCTGCATTCCAACTAGAGTATCTGTGAGGGGTTGCAGTGTTGTGGCAACAGCACCAGTGCCTAAGGCCCAATTTTTCAGCCCCTGCTTAACAGGGGCATGTAATTATAATTCTTGATCTAATATTTCACAGCAGGGCCCGTTTCTGAGCCCACCAAGAGTAACTGTGAGGACTTACAGTGTTGTGCCACCAGCACCACCACCACCACCAAAGGCACAATTTTTCTGGCCTTTTCCACCGGGGGAATGTAATTACAATTCTTGATCTAATATTTCACAGCAGGGCCCGTTTCTGCACCCACCAAGAATAACTGTGAGGACTTAAAGTAAAAATAAAAGCTTAATGTGATCCCGCGCTACAGCAAAACCACAAACAAATTTTATCACTATAAATGAACCTGCAGTGTCGAAAATAGAGAACAAATAATGTTTTTCTTACAGTGTAAAAAAATATTAAATTAAATAAACAAATAGACAAATAAACAAATCAATCCAAGGGCATGAAGAGTAATAATCGTCTCTTAATAAGATCTTCAAAGAATATATATATATATATATATATATATATATATATATATATATATATATATATATATAAAAAGTGCGTTAATCACAAGTGTCTGTGCAGAGAGATCACGCAGAAAAAGTTCCAGTAAAGGCAGTGGGCAAGGAGAGATATAAATCCAGAAAATGAGCTCACAGAGCCCTCACCTTCATAACTTGAAAAATCAGCATGTAATGGACAGGAATCAGTTGTGTTGTTACCACTTCAACTTTGAGTACTTTTTTACTTTGAGTGGATTGTGATACACTTTAGGTTCCGCTGCAGACAGCTGTTATTTATTCAATATATTGCACCTTTATGCACTGTATACACCTTATCATTGGTGATTCACCTTTGATGTTTGTTTTTTATCAGTTTTTTACAGCACATTTAGTAGCGCGAAGGCTTTTTCACATTTTTAACTGTGAGGACTTACAGTGTTGTGCCACCAGCACCACCACCTCCACCAAAGGCCCAATTTTTCTGGCCCTGTTCAACAGGGGCATGTAATTAGAATTCTTGATCTAATATTTCACAGCAGAGCCCGTTTCTGCGCCCACCAAGAGTAACTGTGAGGACTTACAGTGTTGTGCCACTAGCACAACAACCACCACCACCAAAGGCCCAATTTTTCTGGCCCTGTTCAACAGGGGCATGTAATTACAATTCTTGATCTAATATTTCACAGCACGGCCCGTTTCTGCGCCCACCAAGTGTAACTGTGAGGATTTACAGTGTTGTGGCACCACCACCACCATCACCAAAGGCCCAATTTTTCTGACCCTGTTCAACAGGGGCATGTAATTACAATTCTTGTTCTAATATTTTCACAGCAGGGCCCTGTGAGGGCTTACAGTGTTGTGGCCACAACAACACCTAAGGCCCAAATTTCTGCTGAGTATATAGGGCAGGCTCCTACTTTCAAACATCAAACTTACAAACGACTCCTACTTGCAAACGGAAGGAGACAACAGGAAGTGAGATGAAATCTACCCCATAGGAAGGGAAATTCTCTCCTGTAAGAGTTAATATGGGAAAAACTTTTCTCCTTTCCACTGATGCTTTATCACCAATCCTTGTTTCACTAAAAAACCCAAATTTTCAAAAAACATTTGTCATTGGGACAAAAAGTGAGGTGAAATCTTCTGAAGAGGAGCACAGACAGCAAATCAAATGTCACAGGGGTGATAACCCTTCCCCTTTTGGCTGGAGCTACACTTTGAAAATGTACCAGTTCAAAATTACAAACAGATTCGACTTAACAACAAACCTACAGTCCCTGTCTTTTTTGCACTGCCTGTATACTGCTGTTCAGAGTATATAAGGCCTGGGGGCCCCACACCTTTCCTTTTTTAATTTGGGTTCCCCTTAATATCCATACAAGACCCAAAGGGCCTGGTAATGGACTTGGGGGTACCCATGCCATTTGTCTCACTGATTTTCATCCATATTGCCAGGACACGACATTACATTTAAGCCGCAAGCAGTGTTAAATTACTTTTTTTCGTTTAAAAATGTCATTTTGTGCAGGGACTGTTCTAAGCACGGGAAGCACGTGCTACTTTACAAGCATACTATAGACACCCCCCAGGTACGATATTTAAAGGAACATTTCACTTTTTTTTTTTTTTTTTTACTTTAAGCATCATTAAAATCACTGCTCCCGAAAAAACGGCCGTTTTTAAAAGTTTTTTTTGCATTGATACATGTCCCCTGGGGCAGGACCCGGGTCCCCAAACCCTTTTTAGGACAATACCATGAAAATTAGCCTTTAAAATGAGCACTTTTGATTTTGAACTTTCAAGTCCCATAGACGTCAATGGGGTTCTAACGTTCGTGCAAATTTTCGGTCGGTTCGCAGGTTCTGGTGCGAACCGAACCGGGGGGTGTTCGGCTCATCCCTAGCAGTGATAGCCAGCACTGACTGGCATCACTAATGTGTACTGATTGCTGGCACTTGTGGGCACTGTTTCCTGGCTCTGGTGGGCACTCACTTCTGGTACTGGTGGGCACTCACTGCTGGCATTGGTGGGCACTTACTGCTGGCACTGGTGGGCACTCACTTCTGGCACTGTGGGTGCTTTATTGTAATCGGGGCACTGATTATCAGTGCCCTGATTACATGCCTAGATGTCCTCTGTGAGGAGATGCCACTGATTGGATCTCCTCTCCTCACACTCTGTCAGGGTGAGGTGAAGAGCGACGATTACCAGCATCCCCGTGTTTACATGTTACCGGCTGTGATTGGACACAGCCGATCACATGATTAAAGGGCCACAGCCACGGCTCTTTACATAGATTGCGGTCACGGCATGTCCTAGCAACAGGTCGTGGCCGCGATCGCCACTCTGCCGTCATATGATGTCCACCCAGAACGAGAACTGCACCGCCCCACCGTCATTTGACGGTGGGGTGGGTGGCAAGTGGTTAATTAAGGACCCATTTATACCAAAAAGCAGATATCACTCTCTGTTTTCTGTTGCTCCATCCCGCACTCTGAATTTTATGAGTTATATGAGCTCATCATAAAATTCAAACTGCACTGTGGAGCCTGTGGTGTCTTATGGAGTTCTATCTACATTACTGAGCAGTAGTCTAACAATAGCCATAGTAGTCCACACAGCTGCTAAGAGGCCTAGGAGGGTGCCCTCATTAGGTAGGATATTAAAGCAAATTAAATGTAGAAAATCTCTGTGCATGTGAGGATAACACACATTCAGTACTGCAGGGCCTGAAATTTCAAGTGCTGAGCTACTGGCCAGGCCTTAAAGCGGATCTTCAGTCATTTTTTTCAACTTTCCATCTATTAAATCTGCTGCCCTTGTTGTTTTAACTTTGGATAGTGAAACATTTTTCTTCTGCCAGTAAATACCTCAGACACCCACTTCCAATTTCGTAAAAAAGGAAAAGAAAGGCGCCTCTAAGTGCAGTATGTAAAATTTAATAGAGTGCACAAAGGGTTAAAAGCACTTACAATATTGTTGAGTGTTAAAAGACATGATAAAATCAGGAGTCCTCATCTGTGGCCTGTGTCTATCCTCAGCATGGTGGTAGAGAGCAGTGTAGAGCCGTCCAGCAGCTGTAAAGCGTTCTCATGCGTGTTGGAAAGAGGAAGCAGCAGGGAAGCCTGTATTCACTGCGGGACACACAAGGCTGATGGTGTCAGTGTAGAGAAGGGGGTGGTAACGCGTTTTGGAGCATGTGCGGCTCCTTCGTCAGACCTACGCCCATACTCCTCAAGCTGGCTTATAAATGGTGAGGGGGAGGAGCAAGGGGAGGAGTGTGGGCAGATACTAAATAGGAGCCGCACATGCTCCGAAACGCGTTACCACCCCCTTCTCCACACTGATAGCAGTTTCAGCCAACAGGCTGTCAGATGGCCATAAAATCCCAATATACAGGATTCCAGGATTCTCCACCAGGTCAATCAAACAATGCAGGCATGCAGTACAGCGGGAGTAGGGGGGTCTTTTCCTATGTTGTATCTACATGTTTCATTACACCCCTGGAACTTCGTCAGGATATCTGGAGCCCCTGCATTCCTGGACTTTTTCACTTTGCAGGTGTAGTCACCAGGGGTTCCATCTTGGGGGGCAGTGGTTGGCAGCCGGGCTGTCCCAGCTCCTCAGGGAGGTCTCTGTTAACTGGTCCACAGGATTGAGGATATCAGGGGAAATAGTGGGTGTGGGTTTTTTGGGGGGGTTTACTAGATGAGGAGTTACTGGTATTAGTCATGGAGGGTAACTATGTGAGTAGGGGGGAGGGGCACTCTGGAGCGGAATTGGACATTGTGTTTTTATTCTGTACAACACTTCCAGATGCAGTTTTATACCAAAATAAACAATAGGAGGTAGCCTTTGGGTGTGTACATATTTTGCTTTATTTTTGTTAGATCCTATGTTTTTTAGTACACCCTGCCTGTACCTTATAGGGAGCACCCCTAATTAGTTAATTACCTTTCAGGCTCCCAGTCCTTTTTCCTTTTCCTTATATGGTTTCTAAAACCTTCCATTCCTTTCCACAGACTGCTCAAATTGGCCAGATCTATATTACTCAAGCTGTAAAGCTGTTTTGAATAATTAAAACAAATTGAGCTGTTCTTATTTACTCCCTTTACAAATTCACTATCAACCAAAATGATGATATGTCCATCAAGATGAAGAAGTGTCCACAAAAGGTAGATACCTACCTTTTGTATTCACGTTATTAGCAGAAACTGTTCTAGAAAATAGGATATGGGGAAGCTCTTTGTGCTAACACAAGCCAAAAATGACTCTTTACCTTATATAGCAGGTTGATACATAGATGCATATTAGAGTGTACAGCTTCAATCATACTCCCTGCACGAGCCAAGTGGACCCGCTCCCCTGTCCGAGCCAAGGCAAGCCGCCTCCCTGCCCGAGCCGGCCCACCTTTCCATCCAAGACGAGCAGAGCCGCTCCCAGAGCCAAGCCGGCCGGCTGGCCTCCTTGCCCAACCATGCCAGAAACACTCGCCTTCAGCTTTATTTCCACTCGCCAAATGCGAGCTGGGGAGTGGAAATTTTGAGGGCTGCAGTACTATAATATTAGGCCAGTTTCACACTGCTGCGTTGTGGTTAGGCGGCAATGTGTACCAACGTTTTTTGTGTGGTTAACCTGCATTTTCCCATAGGCTTTCCATTAGGTTGTGTGTTTTTTGGCATTTTTCTGAAAGCAAGTCAAAGATGCATGACTTTTGGTGCACTTTCAGAAATTGCGCCAACAAAGCACAACCTAATAGAAAGTCTATAGGAAACCTCAAGTTAACCACATGAAAACTGCGTGTTCACCGGCACTGCGGCCAAACCACAGCGCAGCAGTGTGAAACCAGCCTTAGGGGCCATAATGTTTGCCATTGATGCTGACTCTGTACCACCTGTAACATTACCAGTCAACAAAAAGTCTGTTGATGTGCCAGAAATATATTGTGTTCCTACCATCCTTTTTTGCCATGACAACACAGCTTTGAATTCCTAAGCATGCTGTGCCAGCTCTGCCTACTTGTTGGATTACAAGTAATACATACCTCTCTTCACCTCCTCCTCTGCTCCTCATCACCATAACCCCTTGTGACAGACCCAACAGGGACTTTTGGACGGGACTGCAGGGTCGCCTCTTGCCTACTGACTATGGGCCCTTGATTTTGAGGGGACTCTATTCTTTGGGAGGTTTGAACCTGGGGAGTGGTTTTGCTTCAGATTTGGGTCCATGTCTCCCCAAAAAGACACACAGGTTCTGGGAACCTAGGACCTGGATACAGATTTGGGGCCTCCATGCCCAAACCAGCAATGACTGCTTCCACCAACCCCTAGACTCTAAGCAGAAGATTATAATTAGCTTAAAATAACCGGATTGTGAGGTCTCCTGCTACTATGTGTAATCTGTTTATTAAGGTGTCTTTCTCTCATTGTATAATTATCCATTGTTTGCCTCCTAGGTGTGAATCCCCATTGATAATTGAGTCACCTATTGTCTCTGTCTGTCTGCTAGTATTGTGTCCACTTCACCTTGTCACCAAACTATTGTGGGATGTTTATGTGTTTATGTTTATGTTAATTCGATTACTGTTTGATTAGATGACTGTTAGCTGTTAGTTGCTAGTTGTTAGTAACTTACTGTTTATGTTAGTGGTTCATTAGATGTACTGATATTACTGTTTACAGTTTGCATTGTTTAGGATAATGTGATCAAGCTCTTATCTGATTTTGTGTGGTATAACTTCTGTTTCAGTTTATAATAAAGTCAGTTCTAGTTTGCACCTAAGCTAGTGTTGTCTAATTTTTGGGTGCAATGCTGAACTATAATACATTGTTCCTGGTTCCAGAGTGGAGAAAGCTGTATCTTTGAAAAAGTACCCAGGTGGGGTGCCAGGCTGTCTGTCACACCCTCCTCTCTGCTAGTGGCCAGAGAGCACAGAATATTATTAGCTCACAAAATCAACAAAATCAAGCAAAATCTAATTTTGTTTATTTTTGCATTTACTGAACAGATATAACAAAACATTTTCACCGGTACATTTAGCAGATTAAAAGGGAACAAATAAGACAAGTTCATTGTTATGGTTTACACTTGTAAGGGGGGTTACAAGGAATCAGATGGCTTTACAAGAGCCAAAAATCAATTTCACAGTATCTTACAAAAGTGAGTACACCGCTCACATTTTTGTAAATTTTTTATTCAATCTTTTCATGTAGCAAAGCTGAAGAAATGACACTTTGCTACAATGTAAAGTAGTGAGTGTACAGCTTGTATAACAGTGTACATTTTTTGTCCCCTCAAAATAACTCAACTCACAGCCATTAAAGTCTATACCTCTGGCAACAAAAGTGAGTACACTGAAAATGTCCAAATTAGGCCCAAAGTGTCTATATTTTGTGTAGCCACCTTTATTTTCCAGCACTGTCTTAACCCTCTTGGGCATGGAGTTCACCAGAGCTTCACAGGTTGCCACTGGAGTCCTCTTCCACTCCTCCATGATGACATCACAGAGCTGGTGGATGTTAGAGACCTTGCGCTCCTCCACCTTCCATTTGAGGGTGCCCCGCAGATGCTCAATAGGGTTTAGGTCTGGGGACATGCTTGGCCAGTCCATCACCTTTACCCTCAGCTTATTTAGCAAGGCAGTGGTCGTCTTGGAGGTGTGTTTGGGGTCGTTATCATGTTGGAATACTGCCCTGCGGCCCAGTCTCCGAAGGGAGAGGATCATGCTCTGCTTCAGTATGTCCCAGTGCATGTTGGCATTCATAGTTCCCTCAATGAACTGTAGCACCCCAGTGCCGGCAGCACGCATGCAGCCCCAGACCATGACACTCCCACCACCATGCTTGACTGTAGGCAAGATACACTTGTCTTTGTACTTCTGACCTGGTTGCCGCAACACGCGCTTGACACCATCTGAACCAATTTTATTTTGTTCTCATCAGACCACAGAACATGGTTCCAGTAATCCATGTCCTTATTCTGCTTGTCTTCAGCAAACTGTTTGCGGGCTTTCTTGTGCATCATCTTTAGAAGAGGCTTCTTTCTGGAACGACAGCCATGCAGACCAATTTGATGCAGAGTGTGGCGTATGGTCTGAGCACTGACAGTCTGACCCCTAACCCCTTAAACCTCTGCAGCAATGCTGGCAGCACTCATGTGTCTATTTCCCAAAGCCAACCTCTGGATATGATGCTGAGCACGTGCACTCAACTTCTTTGGTCGACCATGGCGAGGCTTGTGTTAAAGTGGAACCTGTCCTGTTAAACCGCTGCCATCTTTATGTAGAGCAACAATTCTTTTTTTCAGATCATCAGAAAGTTCTTTGCCATGAGGTGCCCTGTTGAACTTCCAGTGACCAGTATGAGAGAGTGAAAGCGATAACACCATATTTAACATACCTGCTCCCCCTTCACACCTGAGACCTTGTAACGCTAATAAGTCACATGACACCGGGGAGGGAAAATGGCTTACTGGGCCCAATTTGGACATTTTCACTTAGGGGTGCACTCACTTTTGTTTCCAGCGGTTTAGACATTAATGGCTGTGTGTTGAGTTATACTAGCTGTACACTCACTACTTTACATTTTAGCAAAGTGTAATTTCTTCAGTGTTGTCACTTGAAAAGATATAATAGACATAATATAATAGACATTTTTACAAAAATGTGAGGACCTTGCTTTGTGCACTGGTCTAAATCATTTGGTAAAGGGGAGATTATGGTGTGGGGTTGTTTTTCAGGGGTTGGGCTTGGAACCTTAGTTCCAGTGAAGAGAACTTTGTGGGAACAGTTTGGCGATGGCCCCTTCCTGTTCCAACATGACTGCGCACCAGTGCACAAAGCAAGGTCCATAAAGATATGGATGAGCGAGTTTGGGGTGGAGGAACTTGACTGGCCTGCAGAGTCCTCACCTCAACCTTATAGAACCTTTGGGATAAATTAGAGCGGAGACTGCGAGCCAGGCCTTCTGACCTCACAAATGTATTTCTGGAAGAATGGTCAAACATTCCCATAGACACACTCCTAAACCTCGTGGACAGCCTTCCCAGAAGAATTGAAGCTGCTATAGCTGCAAAGGGTGGGTCAACTCAATATTGAACCCTACAGACTAAGACTGGGATGCCATTAAAGTTCATGTGCGTGTAAAGACAGGTGTCCCAATACTTGTGTGTTAGTTGTTGTAGTACAGCCCAGAAACAATAGTGTGCATTTTGCATATATTTTTATCCTGCCTAAAACACACTGACTAAATTCTACCCAAAATATACTGATTGTAACCTTTGACCCCAGCCTTGACCTTTGACCTCAACCTTGAGCTTAACACTAACCCTGGCAAACCTTGATCTTATTATTGTTTTATATTTTATTCTTTAATTTTATTACACACTTGGGGTTATTTACATTTTCCTCTCCTGTAAGGAGAGCAAGAAACAGTGTAAGAAAACACAGGGAGGGGCTCTCAGTGACTGATCAGTGTGATAGCCAATCAAAGGCTATCACAGCGATCAGGTGACCCGGGACCGACAGTACCGGGTCCCGATCGTTGGTACAGTGAGAGCCCAAGCTCTATGCTGGGTGTTTGCTGTGCGGCCGCATTCCCAGCACAAAGGGAGATACGCATATATGCTGCCTCATGGAAAAAAGCCTACTTCCGGGAGGCCGCATATATGTGTGTGGTCGCCGGGAAGGGGTTAAATGAGCATTTAACTCTTGCTTTGTATATGCACAGCCCCACTGCAATGGATAATTTTGATGTTTTGGGATTTTAAAGCTTGTTTCAACCCTTTGATTGCCTAGACCCCTAGGACTCATCCTTGGCAATCATAGGGTTATATTATCTTTGTTTTTCTTGCTTCCTTTGGCAGAGTGGCTAGTGGGCCCTGTAGTTGTTTTTCTTGAGCATCTTTTTGTGTATTCAGTAAATGGACGGAAATGTATGAAAGTTGTTTTCAAGTTAAACACCTTTTTTTAAAGGTGTGTCATTGGGACAGGTAAGGCTAGTTCTGGATTGGTGTGAGACTAGTTCTGTCCACTCAGCCAGCATCAAGTTTATTCCAGATTTTGACATATCCCTTTTGCTGTGTGAACTGGTTACTTTGCACATTACGGTTATGATGAAGTGTAAAAGGTCAGGGTGAACATGACTGAAACTATCATATACCATTACACTGAAACCAGTTTATTGCTTATTTCTTAGATTAAAAAACGGTTAAAGTGTTACTAAACCCAAAACAGTAAAACCAGTCTGTATATGCAGTAAAGCATGATTGTTATACTTACTGTGGAATCTAAGGGGTTAATCCTCCGCATTGTGTAAAAAAGCTGTTTGATCTTGCCTTCTCTGATCCTCCTTTTCTTACATTGCCCCCAAAACATGCCCAAAACATGCCCGGATAAGACAGAGTAAATCATAGCTCCCAACTGTCCCTGATTTTGAGGGACTGTCCCTGATTTGGAGCAATGTCCCTCTGTTCCTCTTTCCTCCTCATTTGTCCCTCATTTTGGTCAGATTTATATATAGTTGTATATAAAATGCACTTTTTATCTCTCAAAAAGTGTTTCCCAGCGCTAAACCTTTCATCCAAATTCTAAATTGCTGCATGTTTCAATTTTAAAAGACAATATAAAGGATTAGTTGTGGTAAAAAAAAGCTCTTGTGGTTTTAATGAACCTTTTTATTTTGTTATTTCCCCTTTAAGGGGGCGTGGCAGGGGTTGTGTCCTATGCCTACATACGTTTGCTAATAGGTGTCCCTCATTCCCATCTCAAAATGTTGGGAGGTATGGAGTAAATGGAGTCACTCTGCACATGCTCACTTTGTTGTGTATTTTTCTTGGGAGAGTGCATGTGATCAGCACAGGGCAAATCAGCACTGTCCAGACAGAGGGTCAGGGGTCCTTGTCCTGATAGGACAGCCAGTGCAGTATGAAAACTGCACCTATAAGCTTTAACCAGGCACAAGACTGCTATATACTGCTGATGAGAAAAGGTATTTAGCAGCTTATATTTACTAAAATAATTGTATTTCCATGTCCTATGTATTGTGGGAGACCAGATATAGGAAATTCAGGGTCCTGGGTTTAGTAACACTTTAAATAAGATCCATTCCCTACCTTTTGGGCATCATACTGATATCACTGTCACAGGCAATAATTGGATAGTGGAATCCCATACATTGAAATACAACAATTAGGTATGTTTAAAGAGGAGGTTAAGTCTGGGCAAAAAAAATTAAAAGTCAGCATCTACAAATACTGTAGCTGCTGACTTCTAATAAATGGATACTTACCTGTGCAGGGATGCAGCACCATCCTTACTCGGGCTAGTTCTTCACTAACCTTTGGGTTCCCAGCGCTAACATCCTAACTGTGGGCAGCTGATTATGCAGCTTTCGGCTTTATGGCCGGCTGCCCACTGCGCATGCGGCTGCGCTTTGTGAATGGAGGGGGGAAGAAGAACTTCTGCTGGGATCGCCAAGGAATTCCACTTTAACTTCTTTAGGCTCAACTTCACACTCAACAAAAAACAGGATCTGCATTGACAGTTTCACATTGTACATGAGATGGATGCGGGATTATCACTTGGCGGATATTTCACACAGGCCAGGCTTGTAAACTCCTTGAATGATCTGAGGCCAATAAAGGAAATAATAGCATTGCTATTTTACTTTGGGGAAGGCATTTGCACTCTCATACACTGCTTTAAAGTTTCCACTGACAAGAAGTCAACTTCCAAATGTCTGCTGTGAATCCCTCTTCCCTGCTGACCTCAGATTTCAGGATATTATTATCATCATTATTATTATGTAGCACCCTGTTTTTTAGGTAGGGTTGCTCCTAAATTTACCTGCCAGGTGTAGTTACCTTGGTCTTTTGTTAGGGATCAATTGATTTCATGCTAAGTCTGTACTTGCTGCACTTTTCTCTTCTGCCGCTAGGTGGCCGGGTACTTGGTGGCATTAGATATGAGAAGGGCAATGCAAGGTCAGATTATGGGTATATGGAGTATCTCAGCCAATGGGCAGGGGTTTTCTTAAATCCCTTGGCCTGCTGGGAGAACCTATATATTTGGTTGGAGTCAGGTGACCTGTGCCACCTGGACGGCTGTCTTGGTGGACGTGTGTTGTACTGCCCGGGCTGCTAAGCCGGAGATTGGGCCTATCCTGGGCACATCTGGCTGCTAGGCTGTCTGAAGGCCTATCCAGAAGCAAGAGATAGTAACGCAGGGTTGGGACTGCGGCTTGCATTCCAACCAGAAGTGATGGTTCTGCCAGCCGGAGAACCTGTCATGGTTAAAGGTAGAGGGGAAGCTGTCGCCAGTAAAGGACTGTACGCCTTATTAACAGGGACCACAGTGAGTAACTAAAGAAAGCACCGGAGAAGCATTCTCACCAACTGGGGATGGTGAAGAATAGGGAAACTTCAGTGGGAATCAAGGCAGGGACCCAGCAAGCGGAGGTGACGCTTGCAGAGCAGCCAGCAGGAGTGAAGCTTGAGAGGTATCTAGAGTGCCCAGCTAGGGACCCAGCAGAGAACCGGGGGTGACTCTTGAGGAAGATACCACAGTAAAGATTGGAGGAGCTCAATGGATTCAGTGGCAATGAATCAGTGGGTCTAATGAAAGACTGGGAGCTTAGTGGGCTGAAGAGAAAGGAACTGTTACGTTTGTGTTAGGAACTGATAAAGACTGTTGCCATAGGAGACAGCATTCCTGCACATGCATCTGTGGCGTCTTGCTGGATGCCTTTCCCTACATGGCTGTCCTCCTATCGAAGTCTCGGAGACTGCCAACTAATCTTGCAACTACTTATTAAGAGAAATAAACTTTCTTTTGCATTTAACAAGTGTCTGGCGCCCAATAACTTTAACTACTCTGCACCCAGCATGCCTTACAACCCACTACATACAGAAGGATGTCAGCTATCCCTGACCCTGAAGGTCCTCATTAGACCAAAAGAGGCCTGGGACCTTGCTACAATTATACAGGATTTATATAGCGCCATAAGTTTGTGCAGCACTTTACAACATAAGGGCAGACTGTGCAGTTACAATAAAATTTGATACAGGAGGAATCAGAGGGCCCTGCTTGTTACAGCTTACAATCTAAAAGGGAGGGTCAAGTGATACAAAAGGCAATAAATGTAGGGGATGGGCTGATGAAGAAAACAAATGTACAGTTGTTGGGTGGAGACAGGATAGGCTTCTCTGAAGAGAAGGGTTTTCAGGGATTGTCTAAAAGTTGACAGACTGGGGGGTAGCAAGATAGATTGGGGTTTGGAGTTCCAGAGGATGGGAGAGGCTCAGTAGAGGTCCTGGAGGGGAGGAGGTGACAAGGGAGCTAGAGACCAGGAGGTCTTGGGAGGAATGAAGAGAACGATTTGGTTAGTATTTTGAGACTAGGTTAGTGATGTGGCTGGGGGCTGAGTTGTGGATGGCTTTGTAAATTATTGTTAGCATTTTAAATGTATTTGTTGGGTGAACAGAAACCAGTGGAGGGATTGGCAGAGAGGAGTAGTAGACGCTGAGCGGTTGGTAAGGTCTATGAGTCTGGCCACAGCATTCATGATGGACTGAAGGAGGGATAGCCTGTTTAAAGGTAATTCAATGAGGAAGGAGATACATTAGTCAAGGTGAGAGATGAACAGGGAGTGGAATAGAAGCTCTGTGGTGTCATTGTTAAGAAGGGGCATTTATTTTTTTGAGATGTTACAGAGGTTGAGGCAGCAAGATTTGGACAGTGAGTGGATGAGGGCCCGAAAGATATGGATCTCATATACAGTATATGCCTAGAGTTGCCATCTCATCCCTTTAAACCCGAACACCTTTGAATTACACAGGTTCTGAGGCTAATTAAATGCAGATAAGGCACAGAGTGAGTTTAATTACCACCTTAATCAGCCACAGAACCTGTGTAATTAATATGTGTTCTGTTTTAAAGGGATGAGGTGGCAACCATATATATGCCCCATCTCATCTGCACAAACTCTACTCCTCCTTCCCTGCGCGTTCTTGCACTGCTCCTCTTCTCCAGCGCCAACCCTATATTTTATTTCTTTTGTGTAGCATGTCCACAGTCCCTGACCACCTTCTGGAGAATGTCCGTAGTTCCTAACTACCTCCTGTAGAATATCAACAATCCCTGACCATCTTCTATAGAATGTTTGCAGTCCTTAATCTATTTCTGTATAATGTATGCAGTCCCTAAATACAGTGGCGGAATTACCAGGGTCGCACCAGTCGCTTTGCGACTGGGCCCTCGGGTTCCGCCACTTTAGGGGGGCCCGCCACCTGCTAGATAGTACAGTAGTGTACACTCACGGTGTACACTACAGTCATTCACGGGGAATCCGCTCCGCCCATCCTCTCCGGCCACTCCGCCCATCCTCCCCGAGCGCACTCACAGGCACACTGCACAGGCTCTGCCCATCCTCTTCATCCATCCTCTCATCCTGCACTCAGGGGCACAGTCCCCGCCCGCTTCGTCCATCCTCTCCGCCCATACTCTCTGCCTGCAATCATGGGCACAGTTCCCGCCTGCTCCACCCATCTTCTCCAGCTCCGCCTGCACTCACAGGCCCCGCCCATCCTCTCTGCTCACCCAAGTAAGACCCAGCAAGGAGGGGGAACCAAGTGATCTGCAAGTAAGTGGCACCCATCCCTCTATATCAACACTGCCACTGATCCCCACACCACCACTACTGCACTGATTCCCCCCCACACCACTGCTGCCACTGATACCCCCACACCACCACCACCACTACTGCCACTGATCCCCACACCACCACTGATACCCCCCCCACACCACCACCACCACTACTGCCACTGATACCCCCCCACACCACCACTACTGCCACTGATCCCCACATCACCACTACTGCCACTGAAACCCCTCCACACCACCACCACAACTACTGCTACTGATCCCCACACCACCACTACTGCCACTGATACTCCCCCACACCACCACCACCACCACCACTACTGCCACTGATCCCCCCCACACCACCACCACTACTGCCACTGATCCCCACACCACCACTACAGCCACTGATTCACCCCACACCACCACCACCACTACTGCCACTGATACCCCCCACACCACCACTACCACTACTGCCACTGATACCCCCCCACACCACCACTACCACTACTGCCACTGATACCCCCCACACCACCACCACCACTACTGCCACTGATACCCTAATACCACCACCACCACTACTGCCACTGATACCCTGAACCCCCACACCACCACGACCACTGCTGCCACTGATCCACCCCACCATGACCACTACTGCCACTTATCCTATCCTTGCCACTGATACCATTCCCCTTCCCACCACTCATCCCATCCCCCCAACCACCACCCTCACCACGAATCTCATCCTCCCACCACCGCTGCCACTCATTTCATCCAATGTCCACCACCGCTGCCACTCATCCCATCCAATCCCCCCCTTCCACTACCACTCATCCCATCCCACCCTCCTCCAACCATCACCCTTGCCACTGATCCCATTCCCACCACCTCTGCCACTCATTCTATTCAATCCCCCCCTACCACTGATCCCACCCCCCCAACCACAACCCTTGCCACTGATCCCATCCCCCCTCACCGCTGCCACTTATTCCATCCCCCTACCACCACCGCTGCCACTGATCCCATTCCCACCCAACACCGCTGCCACTCATCCCAGGGGCGTAACTACAGGGGTGACAATTGCAATAGCACACAATTGCAATAGCACACATGGGGGGGGGGGCATTTAGAGGAACAAATCCCCTCCATATTTCTCCTGCAGCCACTAAAAATCTGCTTCTCCTCCTCTCCCTCTGATAGGCATTCAGTGGCTGCAGGAGGAAAATGGAGGGGATTTATTACCCCTCCTATCCAGGTCCTGCTGCCCCTGGGATCAGCGGGAAGGGCCCTGGCCAGAGGTCAGGGGGGCCCTCCATGGCTTCTTGCACCGGGGCCCTGAAGGTTCTAGTTACGTCACTGCCTAAATACCTTCTGTAGAATGTCCACAGTTCCTATCAGCTGTCTGTAGAATATCTACAATCTCTGACCACTTTCTTTAGATTGATATGCACACTGTATAACTGACTGGTATGCTTACTGCAGCTCCCATATCATAAAATCAGAGAATACCAGTCAGTTATACAGTCCCCACACACATGCAGGCTATCTGTATATACAGTGTGAATATCAAGGCTTTGTCTGTGTAAACAGTGAGCGGGTCTAAGCTGCATCTCAATGTACACTGTGTATATTCCAGGCTGTTTGTAAGATAATTCTGTAACAATTGTGTGCTGTGTGGGGAGAAGGAGAATTATGTGTGTCCTGCCACAGCAGTGACTTTTGTCCTACTGACCTCTGGACTGCTGTCTTCAGCCCTACTGACCCCTGTGCTTTGTCCTAATGACCTCTGTCTTCTTGACTGCTGCCCTCTGGACTGCTGACCTCTGCCCTCTGGACTGTTGCCCTCTGGACTGCTGACCTCTGGACTGCTGCCCTCTGGACTGCTGCCCTCTGGACTGCTGACCTCTGGACTGCTGACCTCTGGACTGCTGACCTCTGCCTTATGAACTGCTGACCTCTTCCCCCTAGACTGCTGACCTCTGAACTGCTGACCTCTTCCCATTGAACTCTGTCCTCTGGACTGCTAACCTCTGGACTGCTGACCTCTGTCCTCTGGACTGCTGACCTCTGGGCTGCTGACCTCTGGACTGCTGACCTCTGGACTGCTGACCTCTGCCCTCTGGACTGCTGACCTCTGGACTGCTGACCTTTGCCCTCTGAACTGCTGACCTCTGGACCATTGCCCTCTGCCCTCTGGACTGCTGACCTTTGTCCTCTGGACTGCTGACCTCTGCCCTTTGGACTGCTGTCCTCTGGACTGCTGACCTCTCTGACCTCTGTCCTCGGGACTGCTGTACTCTGTCTTCTGCCCTACTGACCCCTGTGCTTTGCCCTAATGACCTCTGTCTTTTGGACTTCTGACCTCTGCCCTCTGGACTGCTGCCCTCTGCCCTCTGGACTGTTGCCTTCAGCACTGCTGACCTCTGTCCTATGGACTGCTGCCCTCTGGACTGCTACCCTCTGGACTGCTGACCTCTGCCCTCTGGACTGCTGATCTATAAACTGCTGACCTCTGCCCTCTGGATTGCTGACTTATGTCCCCTGGACTGCTGACCTCAGGACTGCTGCCCTCTTTCCTCTGGACTGCTGCTCTCTGGAGTGCTGACCTCTGCCCTCTGAACTGCTGACCTCTGCCCTCTGGACCACTGACCCCTGCCCTCTGGACCGCTGACCTCTGGACTGCTGACTTTTGTCCTATGGACTGCTGAACTCTGGACTGCTCACCTCTGCCCTTTGGACTGCTGTCCTCTGGACTGCTGACCTCTCTGACTTCTGGAATGCTGACCTCTGCCCTCTGGACTGCTGACCTCTACCCTCTGGACTGCTGACCTCTGGATGGCTTCCCTCTGGACTGTTGACCTCTGTCCTCTGGACTGTTGACCCCCTTCTTTTCCTATACTGCCCTCTGGACTGTTGATCTCTGTCCTGTTCCCTAATGACCTCTGTTCTCTTCACTGCTGAACTCTGTCCTCTGCCCTGCTGACCCTTGTCCTCTGCACTACTGACCTCTGTCCTCTGCCGTACTGAATCCTACACACTGTCATACTGACCTCCCATCCTCTGCCCTGCTGCCCCTTGCACACTTTCCCATAAAGAAAAGGCCTCTGTACAGTCCTCTACAACCTGCTGACCCTATCATCTGCCCTGCTGACCTCCCAACCTATGTTACCCTGACATTTTTTACTGCATGCCAACAGCAGACAGAAAGTGTTCAAAAATAATTTATATTAAAATAATAAAAAAAGCACCCCTGTACACATTATAATGCACATGTGTACCCCCTCCTCTAATGCACATGTGCAGCCTAGGGCACACACATGTATGTAAACATAAATTCTGCTACACATGGTTGGGTATGTATGAAACTTAAGAACTTCACACAAACAAGAACTATACATACATTCCTTGCAGACATACTGCATTCTGTAGATCCATGCAGGTCAGTGAAGCTGGCCACCTGTCATTGATTTGAATAGGCTGCCTGTACGTGGCTGCAGCAAACACCTGTAAATCCCATGTGGGTGAAGACAGCCCTTCACATGGGTGTACTTAAGCTTACACTCGTGTAAGCCCTGGTGCACATTGATGCGATTTGAAATGTCAAATCGCATGCCAAATCGGCGGCAATTGCCGGCAATGGCTGCGTCCGATCCGGTGCAATGCCACATTTCCGGCACTGCACTGATTCCCAAAAGTAGTTTCTGTATTACTTTTGGCGATTTCAGGGTGCGATTTTCTTTGACATCTGTGCATAAGCCCGCACAGATGTCTCTGAAATCACCCCCGGAGTGACATGTGGGAATGAAATTGTGCGAGGTCAGTGTGGGCAGTCAGTGTGTCCAGAAGAAGCGGGGGTTTCCCCATGAAACGTGTTGACGTCACTGCCTCTCCTCTGAACGTCTGACACTCCATGCACCTTCCACTATCGTCTGGGATCCTCAGCACGGACGACTTTGGGCATGTAGGTGCGGGATAAGGGCACTTTGGGTCACTACATCCAGCGGCTATCCATAAGCCTACCGTCTCTGATGTGGTTACGGCATATGCAGTGACAAGCTCTATAGGAAATGGTAGGAAAATGAGGTGATCCCTCGCTCAGCTGTACTGATATCTAGTCCATTGGACACTATTGTTACCTTCATCCCTGTGGATAATGGATAACCGAGCACGGCAGATTATGGTAACATCTATCATCTGCAGAGCATCTACCCTTTTATCTGGGTAAAGTACACTACAACATTTGTATACCTATTGCCGATTGTGCTCTATTTGTTGAAATGATCTTGACTTTATGCTTGATTGTCATGATGTCAGTTTTTCTATTTGTTTTCCGGATCTCTGCAAAGATCAGTGTTTTATGAGATGGAACCTTACATTCCTTAGTTTTCCTGCCGTATGTCCCCAATAACTATATACTGCAGATTCTGACCCTTTGATTTTTGATTTTCGGATCCTTTTGATTGAATTTTTTTGGTCTTGATATGTGCAGACTCCTGCCCCTCCACAATACTCTTCTATAAGGCTTGCCTGGCCCCACGTTGTTTGCTGCCACATTACTATGGTACACATGCAGTGAAGACGTTCCCTTATTTGTTTGTTAGTCTGTCTGTATTTGTTTGTCTATCGACAACATTGTCATTAGATGGTGAATGGTGGAGGTTGTAATGATTTTATGCTTCTGTGTATTTGGATATTTTTATCAAACATTTAATACATTTTCGTATTTTTTTTATATATTATTTGCATTTATTCAGATACTATATCTCTGTATGTGGCATCTTTTTCTATACTTATCTTTCCTTGGTATAGATTTGTGTTCTCTGCAGTCAGTGTGAACCTAGGCTAAAGGTCAGTTTTTACCTTCAGGGAATGAGCAGGTTTTCCATGCAGGCAGGCGGTCCCATTGATGTCTACTGTGATGCAGCAGCTGCACAGATACAGCTACTAATCCCAATATGACACCCGTGCAGCTGCAAGTGTGGGCCACAGAATGCAGATAAAGCAGACCCTGAACACAGACCCGCACCTCCTGGGTGTCAAATTGGGAGCATGTGTCCGTGCAGCTCCTATATCCCAATAGAATTAATGGGAATGGATGCATGGAACATCTAAGTCAGCAATCAGAGACTTATGCCGCATACACACGACCGGACTTTACGGCAGACTTTGTCCGGTGGCCTTTTCAACGGACTTTACGACAGACTTTCCAAATGAACGGACTTGCCTACACATGATCAACCAAAGTCCGACAGATTCGTACGTGATGACGTACGACTGGACTAAAAAAAGGAAGTTCATAGCCAGTAGCCAATAGCTGCCCTAGCATCGGTTTTTGTCCGTCGGACTAGCATACAGATGAGCGGACTTTTCGACCGGACTCGAGTCCATCGGACAGATTTGAAACATGTTTCAAATCTAAGTCTGTCAAACTTTTGAGAAAAAAAAGTCCGCTGGAGCCCACACACGATCGAATTGTCCGACGGACTCCAGTACGCCGGACCAAGTATGCCGGAAAGTCCGCTCGTGTGTACGCGGCATTATAGTGGGACGTTGATATCATGGCAGGCAGTCTGACACTAACTGAAATTTTGTGGGAACCAGTGACACCAATACAGAGATCAGTGATAATACTATACACTGTCACTGTACTAATGACACTGGCTGGGAAAGGTTAACATCTAGGGCGATCAAACAGTTAAATTTGTGCCTAACAGTGCTTTGGTGCATTCACCGTGAGTTGCTTTAAAGAATAAGTTCACCTTTTACCCAAAATAAATAAATGCACAGTGTTTGCAGGTAAAAACATGTGCATTTATTATTTTTTGTTGCAGGAGCCTGTAAAGCATTCCACCAGTGATCAGCAGATCACTGATGCCATGCAGGACTCCTGCATACTTGTCACTGTATTGGCATCCAAGGAAACCAATACATTCTAACAGGAAGCATGAATCACGGTAATCCACAGCGCTGTGGGAATAAGGGACACCTATCAGCAAAAGTATGCAGGCATAGGACACACCCCTTGCCACACCCCCTTAAAGAAGAATTGTACAAAAAATAAAAGATTGCCACAAGGCAATTTTAGAAGCAATTGGCAATTTTGTTTCTGACCATGAACAGGATGAGACTGCTCTACCACTAAAATGGGAAGCTCTTAAAGCGGTTTTACGAGGGTTGTTTATCCAACATGGCTCTCGTCTTAAAAAAGAAAGATCGGTGGCCACTCAAAATATCCTGTTAAAGCTTCATTCACTAGAAACCTTTCACAAAGCTTCACAGTCTACAGAAGTATTAGCTAACATAAAGTCTACAAGGGCATCCTTATTACAGCTTATGGAAGAATCGCATAGTTCATATCAACAGAAATGTGCCTTGAGTAACTACAGATATGGAAACAAATGTGGGAGACATTTAGCACGTATACTACATCCCCGTCCTCCTCAGACTCTTTTAGCTAGTATAAGGAAGTCGTCAGGGGAAATTACCTCAGATCCGCAAAGTCTCCATCAAACATTTAGAGAATACTTTTCAGCTCTCTACAATCTGGCCCAACCATCTTTTGTGGAGGACGTGGGATCAAATACTTGTAGCATTGAAGACTATGTGCAGGAAACTGCTATTCCAACACTAGAAGGTGACCATAGGGAATCATTGGACCATTCTTTCTCAATGGAAGAATTACTGGGAGCAATTACAGACATTCCATCAGGTAAGAGTCCTGGCCCAGATAGATTTACTCCAAAAGAACATTTGTCTCCATTTATGCTGCAGGTGTTTAATTCCATCTCTTCTACAAACACATTTCTGACCCAAACATTGGAAGCCCACATTACTCTGATTCCTAACCAGATAAAGAATTAACATTATGTTCTAGTTATCGTCCAATATCTTGGAGTAGACATAAAAATTTGCGCTAAATTGATTGCGTCACGTCTCTAATCTTTTATCTCTAGCCTGGTACATAACGACCAGGCCGGATTTGTTCAAGGAAGAGAAACACGCGACAATACAATAAAAACATTTCTACTGATGGGCCATGCTCAAACAGCTAAAATACCATCATGCCTTCTCTGATGCAGAGAAGGCTTTCGACCGGGTTGGGTGGCCTTTTCTTGAGTATTCACTAAGGCAAATAGGGATGGGTCCAAATTTACTTAATAAGATCTTGGCACTATACACTAAACCAAAGGCCAGAATAAGGATCAATGGATCATTGAGTACATGTTTTCCTATACAAAATGGCACCCGCCAGGGATGCCCTTTATCCCCTTTGCTTTATGTTCCAGTAATGGAACATCTAGCGATAGACTTCAATCACAGGTATAAAGCTAGACCAACAGGAAATAAAACTTGCTTTGTTTGCCGACGACTTGTTACTCTATATTACCAATCCTCATATCTCTATGCCTTCTATTCTATTGGAATACCAGTGCTTTGGAGCTCTGAGTAATTTCAAGGTAAATGTCTCTAAATCAGAAATCGTTAATGTGTCACTCTCACCACACCAAGTGACGATGCTGAAAAATAATTTTTCGTTCAGATTTTGTTCCTCTTCATTAAAGTACTTAGGAATCAACATTCCTTCGGACCTAACCCAGCTATTCTTCACAAATGATACTCCTCTAATGCAACGTACTCTACAAGACCTAAAAAAATACGACTCAAATCTATATTCATGGCTCGGGAGGATTAACATATTGAAAATGGACATAAAGCATGTTTTCTGTATCTCTTTCAAAATATCCCTGTTACTATTCATAGATCCTTTTTCTCCACTTTACAATCTGCTTTTGTTAAGTTTATCTGAGGGAACAAGAGACGCTAACATTACGTAAAATGAAAGGAGGAGCGGGTGCACCGGATTTTTATTTATACAACCCCTGGCTAAAATTATGGAATCACCAGTCCCTGAGGATGTTCCTTCAGTTGTTTATTGTTGTAGAAAAAAAGCAGATCACAGACATGGCCAAAAACTAAAGGCATTTCAAATGGCAACTTTCTGGCTTTAGGAAACACTAAAAGAAATCAAGAAAAATAATTGTGGTGGCCAGTAACAGTTAGATTTATAGAACAAGCACAGGGAATAAATTATGGAATCACTCAACTCTGAGGAAAAAATTATGGAATCATTAAAAACAAACAAACAAAATAACACTCCAACACATCACTAGTACTTTGTTGCACCACCTCTGGCTTTTATAACTGCTTGCAGTCTCTGAGGCATTGACTTAATGAGTGATAAACAGTACTCTTCATCAATCTGGCTCCAGCCTTCTCTGATTGCTGTTGCCAAATCATCTTTGCAGGTTGGAGCCTTGTCATGGACCATTTTCTTTAACTTCCACCACAGATTTTCAATTGGATTGAGATCCGGACTGTTTGCAGGCCATGACATTGACCTTATGTGTCTTTCTTCAAGGAATTTTTTCACAGATTTTGCTCTATGGCAATCATCTTGATAAATGATTTCATCATCCCCAAACATCCTTTCAATAGATGGGATAAGAAAAGTGTCCAAAATTTCAATGTAAACCTGTGCATTTATTGAAGATTTAATGACAGCCATCTCCCCAGTGCCTTTACCTGACATGCAGCCCCATGTCATAATTGACTGTGGAAATTTGCATATTTTCTTCAGACAGTCGTCTGCATAAATCTCATTGGAACGGCACCAAACAAAAGTTCCAGCATCATCACCTTGCCCAATGCAGATTCGAGATTCATCACTGAATATGACTTTCATCCAATCATCCACAGTCCGCGATTGCCTTTCCTTAGCCCATTGTAACCTTGTTTTTTTGTGTTTAGGTGTTAGAGACTGCTTTCTTTTAGCTTTTCTGTATGTATATCCCATTTCCTTTAGGCGGTTTCTTACAGTTCGGTCACAGATGTTGACTCCAGTTTCCTCCCATTTGTTCCTCATTTGTTTTGTTGTACATTTTCTGTTTTCAAGGCATATTGCTTTAAGTTTTCTGTCTTGACGCTTTGATGTCTTCCTTGGTCTACCAGTATGCTTGCCTTTAACCATCTTCCCATGTTGTTTGTATTTGGTCCATGTTTTAGACACAGCCGACTGTGAACAACCAACATCTTGTGCAACACTGCGTGATGATTTACCCTCTTTACCTGCATACTAGCAAGCAGATTTAATCTGATGCAGGTGTTAGTGTTTGTAATGAAAATTTACAGGGTGATTCCATAATTTTTTCCTCAGAATTGAGTGATTCCATAATTTATTCCCTGTGCTTGTTCTATAAATCTAACTGTTACTGGCCACCACAATTATTTTTCTTGATTTCTTTTAGTGTTTCTTAAAGCCAGAAAGTTGCCATTTGAAATGCCTTTAGTTTTTGGCCATGTCTGTGATCTGCTTTTTTTCTACAACAATAAACATCTGAAGGAACATCCTCAGGGACTGGTGATTCCATAATTTTTGCCAGGGGTTGTATTATGTGGTGGCACTCCTGACTAGACTAGTGAGCTGGTTCCATCACTCGGATACCAAACAAAGGGGATCAGGGTTGGCCCAAGACATTGTGCTGCCTGGGCCCAGAAATAAAATGCTGCCCCCCTGCCCAAAAAAAAAATCACGCCCACCAAAAGGCCCCCACATTCATTATTTTATATCATGACAATTAAAATCAAAATTACATTTTTCAGGAAGTCAGATTTACATGCAACAGTGGTGGTGGGGTTCAGACAGAGGTGGCGGCGGTGGTGATGAGGGGAGGGGGGGTTTAGAGACAGGCAGGGGTGGTAGAGGGGGGTTTAGACACAGGCAGGGGTGGTAGGGGGTAGACACAGACAGGGGTGGTAGAGGGATAAACACAAGCAGGGGTGGTAGAGAGGGGGTTAGTCACAGGCAGGGGTGGTAGGGAGGGGGTTAGACACAGACAGGGGTGGTAGGGAGGGGGTTAGACACAGGCAGGGGTGGTAGGAAGGGAGTTAGACACAGGCAGGGGTGGTAGGGGGTTAGACACAGGCAGGGGTGGTAGGGGGTTAGACACAGGCAGGGTTAGTAGGGGGGTTAGACACAGGCAGGGGTGGTAGGAGGGGGTTAGACACAGGCAGGGGTGGTAGGGAGGGGGTTAGACACAGGCAGGGGTGGTAGGGAGGGGGTTAGACACAGGCAGGGGTGAAAAGGGAAGGGGTTAGACACAGGCAGGGGTGGTAGGAAGGGAGTTAGACACAGGCAGGGATGGTAGGAAGGGGGTTAGACACAGGCAGGGGTGGTAGGGGTTAGACACAGGCAGGGGTGGTAGGGAGGGGGTTAGACACAGGCAGGGGTGATAGGGAGGGAGTTAGACACAGGCAGGGGTGATAGGGAGGGAGTAAGACACAGGCAGGGGTGGTAGGGGGGGTTAGTCACAGGCAGGGGTGGTGAAGGTTGGATTAGTGGCACTGACACCTACTTTCTCTAAGTGTCAGCTGCGCCTATAGCGATCCCTCTTTCATCATGGGGTCTCTGCTCAGCAAAAAGCTCTTCCCCCTTCACTCTGTTGGCCATCAGCCTGTCAGCTGACTTTCTCTTGTAAGCATCAATGGGGGGGGGAGCCGCGGAGATGATGGGCGGGGGGCCAGTGAGTGCTCTGCCATTACCTCTAATAGCAGCAGCGGCGGGCCATCCACACAGTGGGATGAGGAGAAGAAAGGAGCAGGGCGGGCGGAGCGATCGGGCGGGCCCAGTGTTTTCTTGGGCGTCAATGTGCCCCCCCTCAGAACCTGCCGCCCGGGACCAATGGTCCCACTGGGTCCCATGATAGGGCCGGCACTGATGGGTATCAATAGAACAGGGGCTGAATCAGTTTGACCTTCAGGCTCTCCCTTGGTAAGACTTATCCTCCCATGGTATTCATCGAGACACGTCCTTTTCTCTACCCTTTCTTACGTCCCATTTATTGAGCTTGTGGTCTAAAATGATTTTGCGGTTAGGGCTCTCTTCCCAGATAGGACCAATGACACCTTTATTTGGCAATCTACAATTCCCACCTGCAGTAGACTCATTTTCTTATATAGAACAAGGAATCTCACCGAAGAGTGAGTCAGATCCTTAGTCAGGGTAAACTTCCACCTATATTGAACCTAACGCCAATGCATCAGGCTTCATTTATGCAATGGATGGAATATCAACAACTATTGTCTTTTCTATCTTCTATTCCTTTAAACCAATCCTTTAATAGAGACCTAAATTTGTTTGAGTCCATCTTGTCGCAAAGTAGCAGACCAAAACATGTTCTATCAGCAATATATAAGATTCTTATCTTAAAAAATCACCCTGAGCTCCCAGAATTTACTAATAAATGGGCACGCGATCTTAATATTCAAATTGGAACAGAAAAGTGGGAGAAGTCATTTACCCGCACACATTGCTTGTCATTGGCAATTAAAGCCCAAGAGACAAGCTACAAGCTTGTCTCTCATTGGTACCGATGCCCAACAACCATGCAACTAATATACTCAGATGCATCGGACAAATGTTGGAGATGTCACTCTGCCAAGGGCTCGTTGCTACACATATGGTGGGAATGCCCCCAAATTTGCCAATTCAGGGCCAGGATCAAAGTTACATAGTTAGTAAGGTTGAATAAAGACACCAGTCCATCCAGTTCAACCTGAGTGAGTGTGGGTGTGTGTCTACAATTATCCCTATTTATTTAAGGTACCCATATAGTGCTGTCAATTTACAAAGCGCTCCACACATACATCGCACACTCACATTGGTCCCTACCCTCAAGGAGCCCACAATCCAAGGTCCCCAACTCACAATTTTGGACAGAAGCCAATTAACCTGCCAGCATGTCTTTGGAGTGTGGGAGGAAACCCACGCAGGCACAGGGAGAACATGCAAACTCCAGGCGGGTAGTGTCGTGGTTGGGATTCGAACCAGTGACCCTTTTTACTGCTAGGCGAGAGTGCTATCCACTATACCACTGTGCTGCCCTGATCATGCAGCTGTATACTATAGTTACAGGGGAGCTAATCCCCAACACACCTCAAATTACTCTGCTATCAATTTTACCAGGCTCATATAAAAATATGAAAAAGGGTTTGCTCAGATATTGGCTAATAGAGGCGAGACTGGTTATCCCGCGACATTGGCAATCAACACAAGTCCCTTCAGTGAATGAATGGATAGTAGAAATGGACCTAATTGAGAAGATGGAGACCCTCCTGTCACATGAATTGGACACATATGAAAAATGTTGTCAGATATGGGCCCCCTGGAGGACATTTAGGGAATCGTGTGGAAATTAGGGGGTGAATGGAACTATAATAGAATCTAAAATATGGTCTAATAGGGTTTCAGTAAGGGATATCCTTATGTCGTAAGCCTTTGCCATCTTTTCCCCTTTCCCCTCCCCCCTTTTCTTTTTTTTTTTTTTTTTGTTTGTCTGATCCCTTGGTTATGATAGTTTGTATAATGTAATTGTAAGATGTTTTGATGGTATGATTATACCATCAATGTATGTACAACTGTTTATTTGTAAAAACTCAATAAAACTGAGATTGAGGAAAAAATAAAAGATTGGTTCAACCCAAAAGTGCTTTTTTTACCACTACTCTTCCTTTATATTGGCTTTTGGAATTTATAAATGCAGCAATTTAGAAATCAGATGAAAGGTTTAGCACTGTAAAATACTTTTTCATAGATAAAAAGTGCATTTTTTTTATACATCTATATAGATTAGACCAAAATGAGGGACAAATGAGGAGGAATGAGGGACAGAGGGACATTGCTCCAAATCAGGGACAGTCCCTCGAAATCAGGGACAGTTGGGAACTATGCATTACATGTTACACAGAGAATATGGGTGTAGCCCGTAACATGTTATGAAAGGTCAATTTTCCTATTACTAAGGGAAGTGCTTTGCATGGAAACAAAAACCAGCACATCCCTGCTGACAGGACAGAGCTCTGCATTCTTTACATTCACTGAGCTCTGCCTTGTCATCCTCTTTGCCGATCAGTGGGTGCCAGAGGTCAATAATTGGCCCGGGACCTTCTCATCAGCCGGCTGTAAAGCGCCACTATTTTTAGCCCCGCTTTACCGTTGTTTTAGCTGCACTTTTCGGCCGCTAGCTTGTAATGGGCAGGGGTGCTTTAGGATAGGTGTATACACAGTTTCTAAAGTGCCTTAAAGAAGCTGCTTGCAGGACTTTTTTTGATGTCCTGCCAGCGCAGCGCTCCAGTGGGAAAGCACTCGGGCTTTCACATTGGAGTGACAAGAGAGGCGCTTTACAGGCGCTATTTTTAGCACTATAGTGCCTGTAAACGCCTCAGCGAGAAAGGGGCCTTAAAGTTACATGTGGCAACTTTTTATACGCTGAGATAAAATTCAACATGTTTGCATTTTATCACAACTCAATGCACTGCAGCTACAGGCTGCATTGTAGTGCAAAAAGGGCAAATAGTAAAAAATTGGTTTTCTGTGTGTCCTAGTGGCAACAGGCATTTTTACAATGCAGAAAAATGCCAGTCACCACATTATATGTGTGTATAATTGCAAAAATTATAATGTCTACAAACTATGGGATATATGTTTGAATTTATTTATTTATTTACTGGCAATGGAGGCAATCAGCGACTTATAGCGTAACTGCGATATTGTTGCAGAAAATTTGGACACTGACACTTTTTTGAGGACCACTGACACTGGCTGGGAAGGGGTTAACATCAGGAGCGATCAAAGGGTTATCTTTGTGCCTAGCCTGTGTTTTAGTGTAGTGGGGGAGGTGCTTTTACTTAGGGAAGGCATAGATCTTTGTTCCTGCTTTGCAGAGACACAGGATCCAAGGTGTCCATGGGCAGCACAGTGGTGTAGTGGTTAGCACTCTCGCCTAGCAGTAAAAAAGGGTCGCTGGTTCAAATCCCAACCACGACACTACCTGCCTGGAGTTTGCATGTTCTCCCTGTGTCTGCGTGGGTTTCCTCCGGGTACTCCGGTTTCCTCCCACACTCCAAAGACATGCTGGTAGGTTAATTGGCTTCTGTCCAAAATTGGCCCTAGTATATGAATGGGGACCTTGGATTGAGGGTAGGGACTGATGTGAGTGTGCGATGTACAGGGTTAGGGACAAGGGTCAGGGTTGTAGACACACACTCACTCAGGTTGAACTCAGGTTGAACTGGATGGACTGGTGTCTTTATTCAACCTTACTAACTATGTAACTATGTAACTATGTGTCCTTACTGACAGAATGGTAATCTGCCTTTTTTTTTTTTACATAGACAGACTGCTGTTCCACCTGCGTACCGAACGATCAGTGGGTGCCGGCGTACATCGAGCAGCACAGTGGGAGTGAGTCACCGGCAGCGCGCACTCGTGACCGATACCCGGAAGTATAGGATCATGTATATATACATTATCCTGCGCAGCGTGACTGCCTTGTAGCAGTAAAACTGTTAGGGGGTGGTGGGCAAGTGGTTAAAAGTTGTCTACACCAAACACCTGTCTATCCCATCCTAGGCAGATGTACACGCAAGAATATGTATGAAGATCTGTGCACCTGTCAGCCTATAATTGAGTTCAACAGGCAACTGCATGGAACACCTCTCCATTCCAGGGCACATCAACATGGCCAAATACTTCTTTATTTGTGCAGCTGCATGAATATGCCGTGTAATACAAAGCAATACAAATACACATAGCAATACAAATGTAAGGGGGATGTAATCCTGCAATACTCTATTTACAATGAAGGAAACATTATTGCTATAGGGGTACTAGGTAATACACCAATTATGGCGGAAGCAAAAATAAAAATAAAAATTAAGTACAGCGCTGCGTTTAAACTGACAAAAGGAAAAATAGCAGCCAACACACCTATGGACTCAAGGTAAGTAATACATAAAAATAATAAAAGTCATCACCCCCATAGAACTCTGCTGATGTTCTCTTCACTATTCTTCTACACAATATGGACAGTTATATTTTATGATTTTATTTTGTTCGATGTTTGGTTTCTGGAACCAGCACTGGTTTCTACTAATCACTGGCACATCTGATCACCAAATTGTATTATTGCTTATTTAATTTTCTATGTGATCAACACGGTCTAATTATTTGTTATTATCCATATTATGGTCATACATGTTTTGGTAGTAATCACTATTTCTATACGCACATATGTATTGTGATACACACGTTTGTGGATGTGAAATATAGCGCTACACTTTTATTATATTTACCAATTATGGGGGAGCAAAGCTCTGTCCATATGTCTGAGTAGCTCTGTGCTTCAGTTTGATGGAGATGTGAATGGAAAATTTCATTGTCTCAAAAATTGATAGTCAATAAAAGGATTGATTCCCAATGTTAGCTCTGATTTAATTTCATTTTACTATACCAGTAATGCATGTAATTACTGTGTGCTGTAAATTGCAAAAGTGTATTCTGCTTTAAAAATATATTCTTTTTACTCCGATAGATAGAAATATATAGTGTAGATTCTCATACACAGCACTATCAGTGACTTCTCTCACCTTACAGTCACTGAAGGGCTGTTATCTCTGCTGGGTTCCTCTGAAGAATGGAACAGGCTGAAGAGGAGGAGGGAGGAGAGAGAAGGGAAGGGGGAAGACCGAGCAGCTACGCTCTGGCTCTGTGAAGTCTCGGGAGCGAGTAGAGAGCCAACATCAAACAAGCAAAATGACAGGAAAGTGGGTGGATTCAGACTCCAGAGCCAGACCATTGTCGGTATTACACAGTATGAAAGTCTGTAGACCTTCCCACAGGTATTCAGCTCGATTTTAACAGAATGGGGGCACTTCTGAGAGGGCTGGAAAGATTTTTAGATATCAGCAGCTCACATAGAATAAATGTAAGCAAAAAAAAAAAGAAAAGCATACTTCTCTTTAAGATCCTCCCACTGTGCAATTTGGCCACACCCACTGTTCAAAGTGGTTTAGTGGGGGGGGGGAGGCGTGGTTGAATTCCTGCACCTATTCTCCCTGGATATTTTTTATAATCTTACAACCAGCCCTTTGAGGGTAACCATAATACTGATGCACCAGCAATGAAATTGAGTTTGACACCCCTGCTCTAGCATGTCTACGACCACTAACTGCCTCCTGTAGTGTGGAATTAGCCCCTGAATGTCTTCTGTAAGATGTCTGCTGTCATTGACTATCTCTTGCAGAATGTTCGCAGTCCTTAAATGTCTTCTGTCCCTAACTTACCATCTTCTGTAGGGTGTCCACCTGTGTTAATCATCAAAAGCTTTTAAGAGGAAGTAAACCCTTATGGGTTTACTTCCTCTTTGTTTCCCTGCAAAGATAAAGCATAATGGGTTACTATGCATCGCATAGTAGCCCATTATGTGTCACTTACCTGAAACCGAAGCCTGCGATGTCCTCGATTTCCTCACCGGCTGGAAGCGTCCATCTTCCTTCCGGGGTCGCGGACTCCGCCTCTGTGACTGGCCGGAGTCGTGTGACGTCACTCCCGCGCGTGTGCGCGGGAGCAGCCAATCACGGCATGACCTTTACTTGGAACGGCACAGCGTGAGATTACTAAAGTGCGCATGCGCCGAATAGATCGGCGCATGCGCAGAAGAAATCCTTGTACGGGGAATTAATATAGGCTTACCTGTAGGTAAAAGTGTGTTGTAAGGGTTTACAACCACTTTAAGGATAATGGAATGGAATAGAGGGAAGGTACTATTTTTAAGACACATAAATCCTCTAAAATACATAAAAGGGAGTTGTTAAAAAAATGAGTACAGAAGATCCTTGGGGCAAAGTGAAACAGGGCCCTGGTAATTCTTAGAGACTAGGGATGGTTTGCTAAGCAACATTAAACGTTTAAATAGCTTAATGAATATGGTAAATCTGCGTT
Source organism: Lithobates clamitans (assembly GCA_037952925.1). Taxonomy (NCBI): domain Eukaryota; kingdom Metazoa; phylum Chordata; class Amphibia; order Anura; family Ranidae; genus Lithobates; species Lithobates clamitans. Next base: position 349,747 of record JBBGZY010000797.1, on the reverse strand, counting down.
CACTTTGAATCGTGTGCAACAGAAATGACTAAAAGGGTTTTTGCTTGCACTTGGCTGATTGAAGACATAGTTTTCTACTTATTTATTAAACATTCATCACTCTAAGCATGTCAAGTTCCAAAGAAAGAATATGTCGAATTGAGTAGAAAAATTCTGCAAGAAGTTGTATTCATGTCAGAAAAAACGATTATAGCCTTGTAAAGTCTGTTAATCAACAGTACAGTAATAAGTGTAAGTCACAGCACTTTATTGAAGATAAATGGGCCATAAAACATTTCCTGAACTATTCCGCTAAAAATAATCAAAAGAGTTATAGCCTTTATCAATTAGAGCAGTGGTTCTTAAAGCTTGTTTGGCTGTATTTCACCTGTTGATCACAGGAGTGCAGTTCGTTCTGCACTCCTGCGACCTGTTTTCAGCAAACAGCTGAAGCCCGGTGTCGGCTGACATCACAGAGCTGGTCCAGGCTCAGGTAAGATCATGCAGTGAGTTGTTGAGAGCCTGAGCCGGCCGCTCCAGCTGCCTCCACAGCCCAGCGCTCCAGTGAGCTCTGAGGGGGGGGCTCTGAAAACCAAGCGATCGGCAGTGTTTGATCACTTAGTTCTCAGTGTTAGACCCAGCAGGGGGACAGGTGCAGCATCGGGCCAATGCTGCGTTCAGCTAGGTAAGTATGATTCTACAAAAACCATGATTCCCATACTTCTCTTTTAACCATGAACTTCCTGTTTGCTCTGGCAGCTACCACTGCCACACCAAGCTTCCACCCTCTGCATCACCCAAAAAAAGCCAAGGTACTACTATTACTTTTTTGAATGAAAGTACCCATACTGAAATTACTCCTTAGATGGATTGATCGACACCCAACGGATCTGAAATAGTTTCAGTGCTGGTTCGCATGTCAGGCAGCACACTGGATAAATTATCTTCACCTGTGGATAGCACTGGTTCCTGTCCTGAACCTAAGTTATGTACTGACACTAAAGCTTTGGGGGCCATGCTCTCCTGGGGCAAACTATTCAACCTACTGATACCAATGATTTGGGGAGCTATTCTTCCCTGGAAGCAATATTCAAATGATATCAATGGCAGGTTGAGCCCCTGGCACTGCTTAAAATGGCGGCATGGGCCAGGTTTTCTGGGTAGCAAAGCACACTAATGGCTCAGGTGAGTGCTGCATTTATGTTAGAGCCAGAGTTAGAGGTGAGTGGCACCACCCTCCCGATGGGGACAGTATGTGAAGTGAGCTTTGAAGTACACATCGCATCATACTCTCAGGCTGCATTCTCACCTGAGCGTAGCGTTTTTGAGCGTCTCTTCTGGCGTTTTGTCGCGCGTTTTTTCGGGCAAATTTGCGCGTTTCCATGCAGCCTTGTCTGGCGTTTTTGAGCTTTGGCATTTTTTTATTAGCCAATAGGAAAAATGATCATCTGTTTCATCATATGTTGTTAAATTTTGTCATCTGCTTCCTGCTCCAAAAACGCCCAAATCTGCCCGATTTGCGCGACAAAAAGGGTCCAGAACTTGTTTGAGCTTCAGGCGTAGGGCTTCAGGTGACTTGGAGTGGAGATGTGAACCATCTCCATAGAGAATAATGGATTTTCTCCCCTCAAGCGTTTTGTAGCTTTGGGCTTCAAGCTACAAAACGCTCAGGTGTGAATGGGCTCTCAAGGTCAGGACAGACAAAGGTTTGAGCCTGTGAGGATGTAGCAGCTGGAAGCTGCAGGACAGACAGTCAAGCTGACCAAGGTACAGCGTTTTGTACACGAGCACCGGAACTGTGTGTTGGACGATCTGGAGGACCAAGGCAGGAGGTCTGAGCAGGGAAGTTGAAAAAAGAGCCACGAGGCTGAATATTGTTTGTTTATCTCATTGACGGTGAGAACCCCCTGCATGGGCGGATATCCATGTGAACTTTTATGTTTCCATTTGCTTTGTTTTAAATAAAAGTGGGCAGAAAAAGCCATGAAACATAATTCTGGCGTGGCATAAACTCACTGTTTAGCGCTACCAATGAGCTACAATTTCCCTAACTTGTCACACAATGAATTGAGGGTGTCTGTTCTCCTCTGGGTGTCAAGATCCCACTGATGCCAATTAATTGAGGAGTTATTCTTTCCTGGGGGCCATAATCCCACTGACACCAATGATTTACGTGCTATTTTAATTTTTGAAATAGTGGGGTTTGGTCTAAGTAGTTTGGGGGTTAGTCTCTCTGCAGGTCTCCCTAAAGCAATCAAGATTGTGAATGTGAAAAATATCTGTATGGATATACTGTACATTTTGGATATATATTTTTGTTTTGGGGGAAAAGGGACTCTTAAAGGCAATAACATTAATAATCAGGTTGAATATTTATTATGTTCCTAGGGGGAGGACAAATTAAATACAGCAGAATATAGGAAATTATATAGGGGATTATGTTGTAGGGTTATTTTTTTGGGATTGGGCTTGGCCCCTTAATGCGACAGCATGCCATGACATTTTGAACAATATCATGCTCCTAACTTTGTGGAATCAGTTTGGGGATGGCTCCTTCCTGTTCCAACATGACTGCGCACCAGTGCACAAAGCAAGGTCAATAAAGACATGGATGAGTGAGTTTGGGGTGGAGGAACATGACTGGCCTGCACAGTCCTGACCTCAACCCGATAGAACACCCTTGGGATGAATTAAAGCGGAGACTGCGAGCCAGGCCTTCTCATCCAACATCAGTGCCTGACCTCACAAATGCGCTTCTGGAAGCATGGTCAAATATTCTCATAGACTCCCTCCTAAACCTTATGAATTGAAGCTGTTATAACTACAAAGGGTGTGCCAATTCAATATTGAACCCTATGGACTAAGACTGGGATACCATTAAAGTTCATGTGCGTGTAAAGGCAGGCGTGCCAATACTTTTGGCAATGTAGTGTATATGGGCCATACTAAAAGTCTTTAACAACATGGCTACATTAGTCCTCATAAAAATGGAGGATGTCAATAAAGGCCACGCAATGCAACATGGAAAAGGCAAAAATTGGTCTTTCACACTTTTAAACAGGTGACAAATTCATATAGCTCCACAGTCTCAGAGATAGCTTATAGGTATAGTGGCGATCCCACAAAACTGGAAATCTACCCAGGTTTCAAATATTTCAAAATAGGTTGATGACCTTCTACATATTCAGTTTAGGAATTTCTTATCAAACTAAATACACTATCATCATCTCTGGGGATGGCTGATCCCCCTGCCTGGACTCTCCCTTTGTCACATACCTGGTAGATGCCAATATGAAGAGAGAGCTTCTCTTACACCTCCCGCCCAATACTCATACCTCCCAACTGTCCGGGATTCTGCAGGACTGCCGGACATTTCTAGGAAGTCCCAACATTCTGTGGGATCCAGTCTGTATCCAGGAGTCCAGTGGCAGAACATTCATTCTGCTACTAGGCTCCAGCATTGTATTATGCAGAGTGGTGCTGGCTGGGAACGACTGTGCCCTTCAGGATGCTGCCCCGTTCAGGCTGTGGTAATACAAACACCACTCATTAGCTTCTCCCTGGCAGCTGGGGGCACTTGGCGGAGTCGATTATGTGGATACATCCTGACCAGGCAACTGTTTCAGCCTGACCTTAGCTGCAAGCCCTGCATGGAGAAGAGAGAGCAGCCCTGCAAAGAGGAGAGAGCAGCCCTGCAAGCCTTGCATGGAGGTAAGAGCGCAAACCTGCATGGTGGAGAGAAAGCAGCCCTGCAAGGTGGAGAGAGAGCAGCCCTGCAAGGAGGAGAGAAAGCAGCCCTGCAAGGTGGGGAGAGAGCAGCCTTGCAAGGTGGAGAGCGAGCAGCCCTGCAAGCCTTGCATGGAGGTGTAGCACGACCCCCTTGGTGACTGCTTGGATTTACCTGTTCATCTGTATCACCATGACCCTGTAAACATTCCAACCCACCTGACACTCTGGGTTCAAACATCTTTGCACCACCTTGAAGTAATAAGTCAAACAACTCAGTGCGTTTATATTCTAATAACGTTTACTGGAGTACTTCAAAGAAGATCTTGTTGCACAGGGGAGGTAATAGATCAACAGAGCTTTGAATAACAATCCTAGCTCAGTAGAATTCCTCTATAATAATACTATAGTAATAAGTTAAGGCAGTCTGGCAATAACAGAATATTATATACATGTATGTACAATGAAATACCATTGGAACATGACCTGAAAGGATAAGCAAGTGTTAAGCATTAATTCTGGCAATACTTCTAAAGGGAAACCCAGGCCGGCCTATTTAACCTTTAATCCTAATGAGAGATCAAGCAAACAAGAATGGTATGAGGGCCCTTTAAGCAGTAATGGCAGCAATGTCCCAGTCGCAGGCCTGATGGTCTTCACCGGCAGTCGGAGTTCATTACCTATATCCAATAAGGTGCGGTAACAGGGTAATGGTATTTCTTGGAATGGTTGGAGCTAAAGGTGTCTATGTACAGTGTTCAAATAGAAGTCCAGTAAGGTATTCCCAAAGTAAAGCTGTCTCTACACAGTGTCACAGTGAAGCACCAAAGAAAGGTTTGCAAAGGTGGGCAATTGCCAGGCCGATTCGATGCCTTCCGAACAGCAACTCCCGGAGAGGCGTCTTTGCAGCGGATCCGCTTGTGATGGCCACCTGATGCGAAGCACGGAGAGCGGCTTGTCGGACAGCCAAGTTGATGCTGGATAGATGTCTGAAGGACAGCAAGCAGTGCTTGGCCCTTCTCGGCCAGGTTGCAACGTTGCACACCGTGTGGTAGGCAGCGACCTCACTCTCCATGTACAGAGAGGTACATAAGGCCCAGGAGGAAGAGGGCGCAGGGCGGGTCTCTGGCCTCTTTTATAGATCTTCCCAGCTATCTCTCTGATGGTAGCAAAGATCCCTGGGATATGTAGTCTGGGTGTATAGTCACTATATCGCTAAAAATTGCGCCTGTATAGCACCTGTAAAGAGCCTCTCCTCTCACTCTAGTGTGAAAGTCTGAGTGTTCTTACACTGGAGCGGTGCGCTGGCAGGACGCAAAAAAAAGTCCTGCAAGCCACATCTTTGAGGCGCTGTAGGAGCGGTGTATACACTGCTCCTACAGCGCCGCCGAAGTGCCGGAAAAGCGCCACTGCATTTAATCCTTTTTCGGACATTAGCGGCGCTTTACCACCGGCACCCCCAACATCCCAGTGTGAAAGTAGCCTAAGTGTTTACACAATCTTCTGATCAGCTTGCTCCCAAAATCCCGACCTTGATCTGAGTGTAGGCGCTGAGGAAGCCCGTAATGAATGAAAAACTTCACCACTAGGGTTTTTGCTACAGTACTGGCCTGTTAATCCCAAGTGGGGAAAACTTGAGCATAATGGTAAAATGATCTGTCACAAACAGGACATTACTCCATCCACTCAAGTCAGGGTCCAAACACAAGAAATCAATGCACACCAACTCCATTGGCCCCTGGCTTGGAAGATGGCCCATTGGGGCTGCCCTGCCTGGTAAAGTCTTTCTCTAAATGCATCTGATGCAAGAGCGACAGTAGCTTTCCACCTCAGTTCTCATGGACGGGCAAAAAAATCGATCCCTGACTAACTTGAAGGTTCTATTTGGGCCTAAGTGACCATGATCATCATGAAGGACGGTCAACACTATTAGTCAGTGTTTCTCAGGAAGGAACAGTTGTTGAACACCCCCTGGTTCCTCAGACGGGCCTCTCCGGTATATGACTCCATCTTCCAACCGCATTCGTTCCCACTCTCTATGGACTACTTTTGCTCCCTCGATGGAGCTATTCAACAGTATCTGAGGGTCCTGGGCATTTCCTCATAAGTGCTTTAGTCAACCTACCATTAATGCCCCCAATATTACCCTACGGAATATGTTCTGCGCTGACTATCTCTGCCTCTGGGCCCCCCCCCCCCCCCGTCGCCTAGTTTAAAAACCCTTCTAACTTTTTGGCCATCTTCATTCCCAGCTGATCTGCACCCTCCTCATTTAGTTGCAGCCTGCCCCTTCTATAGTACTGGTGATCGACTGAGAAGTCGGCCCAGTCCTCCAGCAATCCAAACCCCTCCTTACTACACCAGCATCTCAGCCACTTGTTTACTTCCCTAATCTCCCTCTGCCTTTCTGGTGTGGCTCAATGTACGGGTAGTATTCCTGAGAATACTACCTCGGAGGTCCCATCAATGCAGCGTGACCAGTGCCCACCAATGCAGCCTTGCCTGTGCCCATCATTGCAGCGTGACCTGTGCCCATCATTGCAGCGTGACCAGTGCCCACCAAGCAGCCTCACTTGTGCTCTCATTGCAGCATGACCAGTGCCCACCAATGCAGCTTCACCCGTGCCCATCATTGCAGCCTCGCCTGTGCCCATCATTGCAGCATGACCTGTACCCATCATTGCAGCCTCGCTTGTGTCCATCATTGCAGCGTGTCCTGTGCCCATCATTGCAGCGTGACCTGTGCCCACCAATGCAGTCTCCCTCACCTGTGCCCATCATTGCAGCGTGACCTGTGCCCATCATTGCAGCCTTGGCTTTGCCCATCCTTACAGCGTGACATGTGCCCATCAATGCAGCCTCACCTGTGCCCATCATTGCAGCGTCACCAGTGCCCACCAATGCAGCGTCACCTGTGCCCATCATTGCAGTGTGACCAGTGCCCATCAGTGCAGCCTCTCCTGTGCCCATCATTGCAGCGTAACCTGTGCCTATCATTGCAGCGTGACCTGTGCCCATCATTGTAGCGTCGCCTGTGCCCATCATTGCAGCATGACCTGTGCAGAGAGAGGGCAGCTGGATCATCACAGGGCAGGCATTGCCCATGGTAACAGCTTACAATAGAATTGCCATCCGCTCGTGGTCACACACAGCCCCACCTCCTGACCTGGCGCCTGTAACAGACAGAATGCCAGGCCAATGCTGGGATGTGTTCTGTCTCTTCCTCTGGGGGGGTGATCGCTGGGAGAAGGGCTCCCATTCAACCCAGCCTGCCGGCAGTGCTGGCCCCCCCCCCCCCCGCTCAGAGGGAGACAGTCGGCAAGTGGAAAATTTGAGGGCTGTCAGTCTGATATTATCTCTATGTGAGATCCACGACTCTTGTCCAATATCCAGCTAAGTGACTTGGGCTACTTACATCGCTGTGTGGTAAAGCAGTGCATTCTTGAAATATTGTTCTGTTTCAAATATCACTTTATTAACATACCTTCTTATGCCGCATACACACGATCTGAATTCTCGTCTTAAAAAGCTATGATGGTTTTTCCGATGGAATTCCGCTCAAGCTTGTCTTGCGTACACACGGTCACACCAAAGTCCGACCGTCTCGTGTTAGTAGAAGTTTGGTGAGAAACGATTCGCGCTTTTCAGACTCCTGCTTTTTCAGATCGTTTTACTGCTGTTCAGTTTGTGCTTGTGGGTTTGTATCTGGTTTTCAGTGTGTGTAGTCAGTTCGTATCTGTTTTTCATAACAAAATAAGGGGTGATCAGCCCCCCTAGGTTTAAAGGGCAGTGCCACATCCAATGTACAGATACATATAAAGAAGGATTCCCCTAAGTGGACTTTAACGGCACTTATAAGAAATTATAGATAGTTAAAAGGTATAGCAGTATATTAAAAGTAAAAAAGTTTATTTGAAAACAACATATATTAAAACATTGTATACATAAGGTTCAACGAAACATTTACATAATAGATAGATTCCTTATTGTCACCAAACGGTGGGTTTTTACAGAAGCTCTTTTCACACCCAACGCGTTTCGGGATATACATTATTTTAGTCCTTCAGAAGAAAAGAGGGATTCATCTAGGGTAATTAGAGTGTGAAATGATGAGTGAATTACCACAACATGTAGATATATATACACTTGAAGTTAGATAATCAACAAATCACTTACATGGTATGTTTCGTTAATTTGCTTTAAAAAAACTTGAAGATAAGATAGCATTGGACATTAGTGCTGGTGGGGTTGCTGTCCCTTTTACATCATGGTTGTCACAAGGTAGTGTCACTTAACAGTAATCTCATTCAGGAGGTATATTGTCTCACCTACCCCCGTCTTCCACGGATGCGTAAAGGCCGGAGCGGTATACTGAGGCAAAAAAAGGAATCCCTATGAGAAGAAAAGGAATTGAAGTAAATCTGGGGGAATGGAGGACCTTTGGTTGGTATTGGTTTGAAGGAGCTTAAGAGTGAAGCTAAGGATTATAGATATATAGTATACAACAAAGGATGTGGTGCCGAGTAATATATAAAATATATATATATATATATATATATATATATATATATATATATATATATATATATATATATAATTATAATACATATGTAATGCATGTTATTTGTAGGTCAGATTAGTAGCTAAAGATGAAAGAGTATATGAATTTGTGTGGTATTGTATTGACACAAGTAATAAATAACCATAAGAAATAATAGTATATTCTAAGTAGTAACAAGTAAAATTGAATGTACTAACTACGATTATATAGTAGTGCATTGACAAAAGTAAAGGTAGAGAATAACAATGTTATTTAAGTAAATAATAAATATAGTCTTCTACACTACTCATATGGCTCTATAATTATTCTTACTCTATGGGTATTACATTTTGTTTCTGCAAGGGAAAAGATGGACAGTATGGATAAATACTGTATGTTTGTTTTAAATAATTGTGACATTGAATTTATATATTGTATTTAAGCATCGACTAATGCCTGTAAATAATGGCAGTGCATACAAAAAAGTCTGTCTCTGCAGGCATGAACACAATCAGTACAAGTAGTTATTAAGTGTCTTATAGGGCCGACAGCTATGGTAATCAATATATACAAGGTATTTAGACAACAGACATGATTGCACATTAGTTCCAAGTAACATTAGTGTGGGGCCCCTGGAAAGGGAAATGAGTTAGGGATTATATAGTAGAAACATATATACCGACATGGGCAATGTAAAAAGTCTAAAAGATACCTTTTTGAAGCAGATTTGAAGTAAGCCAGTCATGCATCCCAGCATCCAGCATGTACAGCGCTGGAGCTGGGAGTGAGTGAATCTGGCATTTATGTGTAATGAACTCCAAATCAGCTGGCGCAGATCATTGCGCTCAGCTGAATGATGGCGTTCGTTATTAGGGAGACCTCAAAACCACCCCCTGAGCCGAGGGTGCGCGGCGCCGCCCCTACCGCGCACGTGCCAGCGTAGCCATGTTGGAGCGGCATCGCGCACACCCGGCCCACCGACACGAAATGCCACGCCGGCGGACTACGCATGTCCGCCGGAGTAGCAAGATGGAGGTTGTGGGCGGAGATGACGGATCGCCCAGCTGAGCTCTCATAGCGCCGCCCAGATAGTGTGTCTAGGCGGCTTTCCGTGCCAGGCAACCGCTCTGGCCAATCGCACCCAAGGGAGACCTAAGGAAGAGCGAAAAAAGAAATATTAGACTTTTGAGAACCATGTTATAGATCTTGTACATACAAGGGGACATAGTACTTCATAAGGAGTGCGAAAAAACATTGTATGTCAAAAATGGGAACAGCAACATTGATGGAAAAACAAAAATATATACACATGTAATGACATATACTTTCAGTGGGTAACTGTTTAAAGGTGGGCAGAACTAATAAAACTGAGACCAATATGATAGTATGAATTCATAAGGGCAATCAAAGTACAGGCCAAAAAAGAGGTAAACTAGCATAGATGCATATTATAAATTCTCTGATTAAAATACCATAAACCACAATAAACTGTTTGGTATGAGTGAAAACATTATGACATGGATGTTTATTCCATAGGTACAAAAAGGCTGCTGAACATGATAATATGAACTAACAGTGATACAAGACGTGTTGGTTTTGTAGGTACAGGCTTAATATTGTATATACTAATACATAATATAGAGGTATAACGTATGTTAGTATAGAGGGTCACAACAAGACCATATGAAGAAAAGTATTGGTCATGCTATAGTTCTAGGATGTTTGTCCATGGTTATACATGTCTTCACATATATAATAACTTGATTAAATCCCTCTGAGCCTGGTTTCACACTATAATCCGCTGCGGACCGCACAGGAGCGCTGTGCGTCCCTGTTCACCGTTTCAGGGACGAATCAGGGCCGATTCTATGCCTGAATTCGGCCCTGAAACGCAGCCAAAGACGCACAGCGTTTTTGTGCAGTGCGCACTGCAGCCGCCCCGGAGATATGTGAACCGGCTCCATAGGGAGCCAGTCACATTCTCCTGCTATGCGAATTAGATGTGCGGAAACGCACATCTAATTCGCATAGGTGTGAACCCGGGCTCAAATATAGGGTGGACGTATTGTGTGTTCCAAGAAACAATTCAAAAGACATACCGAGAATGTCGTCCTAGAGTGTAGGGTGGACATATTGTATATTATGAGGCAATTTCAGGCGACATCTAGAACAGCTACATATGGTCCAGTAGTGTCCTATCTTAAAAAAACATTTTATAGAAGTAAGGAATTCTATGTGTCATGGACAAGGCAGCAGAAATTCTGAGCACATGTAGGCCATACATAGTATTTTATCATTCCATTCATGTATGAATATACTGATGTTACACAGATGGAGAGACAGATCTCCACATTAATAGCAGACGGAAATAGTGGGAAAAATATAGATGTTGAAAGTAGTCGGAAATTAGTTGGAGGTCGTTTATTTCTCCATTCCGCCAGAGGAGAAACCTTCGAGGAATGGTTTAAAGCAAACAGCCTTGTTTAAATATTACTTGTGTCAATACAATACCACACAAATTCATATACTCTTTCATCTTTAGCTACTAACCTGACCTACAAATAACATGCATTACATATGTATTATATTTTTTTTTTTTTTCTTTTTTATATATTACTCGGCACCACATCCTTTGTTTCATACTATATATCTATAATCCTTAGCTTCACTCTTAAGCTCCTTCAAACCAATACCAACCAAAGATCCTCCATTCCCCCAGATTTACTTCAATTCCTTTTCTACTCATAGGGATTCCTTTTTTTGTCTCAGTATACCGCTCTGGCCTTTACGCATCCGTGGAAGACGGGGGTAGGTGAGACAATATAATTGTGAATGAGATTACTGTTAAGTGACACTACCTTGTGACAACCATGATGTAAAAGGGACAGCAACCCCACCAGAACTAATGTCCAATGCTATCTTATCTTCAAGTTTTTTTAAAGCAAATTAACGAAACATACCATGTAAGTGATTTGTTGATTATCTAACTTCAAGTGGATTAATGTATATATATCTACATGTTTTGGTAATTCACTCATCATTTCACACTCTAATTCCCCTCGATGAATCCCTCTTTTCTTCTGCACCCCTGAAGAAGGACTAAAATACTGTATATGCTGAAACGCGTTGGGTGTGAAAAGAGCTTCTGTAAAGACCCACCATTTGGTGACATAAAGGATCTAATAAAGAAAATCTATTATGTAAATGTTTCGTTGAACCTTATGTATACAATGTTTTAATATATGTTGTTTTCAAATAAACTTTTTTACTTTTAATACACTGCTATACCTTTTTACGATCTATAATTTCTTATAAGTGCCGTTAAAGTCCACTTAGGGGAATCCTTCTTTATATGAATCTGTTTTTCAGTGCGTGTGTCCGCTCGTTACTGATTTTCAGCTCGCTCTTCACAGGCCTTGCTGTTCTTCAGTGCGTTCTGTTTAGTTCATTCTGACCAGCCGACCGTTTTGAAGCCATGTTGTGGGTACGTACTCGTCGTAGAGTTCGTGCTGTGCGGGAGCTTGGTGTTGGGGTTCTTACTTTGACCCAAGCCCAGTCCATGAACAGGGTAAGGAGGAGTTCATGGACCAAGAATTGGTTGCTCCAGCGTGACCAATTCTCTCATATGCCTTTGTTGAGGGAGATTCAGGAGAATAACCCTGATGATTTCAGGAATTATCTCCGGATGACGGACCCCATTTTTCACTGTTGACTTTGCTGTCCCCTTATATCAGCAGGCAGGACACCTGCATGTGGCAAGCCATCACTCCTGAGCAGAGGCTCATGGCCACGTTGCGGTACTTGGCGACTGGGAGAAGTCTACAGGACCTCAAATTCTCGACAGGCATCTCCCCCCCGGGCTCTGGGGATCATTATCCCGGAGACCTGTTCTGCTATTATTCAGGTCCTGCAGAAGGACTATATTAGGGTAAGTTTTCTCCTTTAACATCACATTATATGTTTTTAATGTATGCTAATGTATTGTATTTCTTTCAATATTCCCTAATTACCATGATTGTAATATGCTGTGAATGTCCTCTTTGTTCTCATGCATGCTGGAAACGTAAACATTTATTTTTTTGGCCTACATGCATATTTGCCTTCACTAACCTCCCCAGCATGCTATCCTGGGCCCATACACACCTAGCCTAGTCACTTAACAATGTATTTTGTCAGCTCCATAGTAGTGCTTTACCCTAAACACCCCCTAAAATGTGTCCAAATTTTAATTATGTGTTTAAATTCATGCAGAGTGCCAGAAGCTTTTTTTTTGTGGCCCAAAATCATTTGGAACCCTCCCTCCCCCCCAACCGCTAAATCAACCGATACCAACCGATCTGCTGACTTTGCCAAACCCATACACACTATACCTACCTCTTTTGTGGTCATATTTATTGATGAATTCCCCAAAGTATGTAGTGAAAGGGCCTGCCAGAATACTTTCAAATGGTACTGATTAAAGTTTTGTTCTCCTATTATTATCTTGATAGGTAATTGCAGAATGTAAACATGTGCTTCAATTTATACAGTGTGTATTTTTATTTTTGTATTATGACATTTCTTACCTGTCCAGTGGGCTGCCAATAGTGTAAGTAAGGAGGGTCTGTCCAAAGTAAAACACATTATTTATGCATTCAGCTCTCAATGAAGTGGAGAGGGTTACCTGTCCAAAACACCCCCCCCCCCCCAAATTTTTACAATGGGCCATCAGAGGGGGTGAGGAATCTGATAAGTGGGCCTTATATTTTAGCCTTTAAATACTCCTTAAAATAAATGTTATACTGATGTTGGCCAAGAATGTTTGTGTCTAATCTGCTTTCCTTGTCAAAAGTATTTTATTCAATACAATAAAGTCAAGTACAATCAAATTAATATTGTATATTGTACAATTCAAAATTATTACATAATATTCATAAATGGTTACAAATATAGAGTTGATCATGACGTAAAGAATTATGATAAGTTAAAGCAAATAATTCTCTAATATGTATTAAACCAATAGTAATGTAGACATTCAAATATTATGCAATACTAATGATTAAGAAAAACTGAATAAAGATTTTCTGAGCAAACTTGAGTTCATAAATTGTGTTTCAATACTGACGTTATCTTTGTAACCTTAGGAACATCAAAATCGTAAGGTGTAAATAAGGTCAGAGTAGAGAAAGAAAAAATAAGATGAAACATAAACAGTGAAGAAGAAATATTAAGGAGGGGTCCACCGGGTTGGTCCAGGAGTCACAGTCAGACCGATACGGTCAGCATAAGATCAAATCATGTACCATGGCAATAAAACATTATCATTGAATGATAGTGGTAAGAAATGTTCTATCCAAGGCTGCCATAATTTACAAAATTTAGGTATTCGATTTTGTTCAATAGCAGCCATTTTAGCATGTACCATAAAATTATTCATTCTTTGTTTTGTCTCGGCCAACGCCAAGGAGGGGGTTTTCCAAGCTCTCGCCACAGTTTGTTTTGCTGCTGTGAGCAAAAATATAAAAAGTTTGAATTGGGCATAAGATAGACAATCCGGTTTGAGATTAAGTAATGTCGTTGTGGGGTTAGGATGAAGGGTAATGTTAAACATTTTGGAGGCATATGTAAATATTTCTGTAGCGTTCACCCCCGAAGGAGCTGCTGATATTTTTATTCGGGCTTACCGTTACCTTTTTCACAGTGTTCATCATAGGGGTCCTTTAGCAGTTGCTCAATTGAAAACACTGGCTCCAACAATTAGTCCCTTTTCCAAGTTTTATTAAAGAAACAAAATATGCAATAGCAAGGTAGAGGGTGAAAAGGATTCAGGTAGCTTGGATCTTGCGGTTAGAGGTAATTTCTATATCTAGCGAATAGCACTTCCACAGCTGGATTTAGCAACCACCGGATAGGTCTCTCTAGCCAACCTAGCAGTCGATGTGATGCTCGAACACAGTCTCTGCCACATACCTGACGATCTTGAATGAATTGATTGCTGTGCTTGATCCTAGATGCGTCTCCGACTGAGTTCCCAGGCTCTTCTCAAGATACCAGCCTTATGCTCGGTCCTCTCTTGAAGAGTCCTCCCCTGGTCACTACAATCCCTTGCTTCTTCCCGCAGGCCAGACAGCAAAGAGACCATCCTGTGGACCAGTATGCCCCTAAAACTCTGAGCCTTCTTCTAGTAGCTAAGCCTTGGGTCCGCCAACCTCAAGGCAAAATTTCAAGCAACAGCAATCCACCAGGCCAGAAGGGCCATGAGGTCAGGAAGCGCCAACCTCAACCACATGGTGTCTGTCCCTTAAATACCCCTACCCAGAATGCACGGTGGATGAACCACTCCCACTGAACTGTTTCTGAGCAAAGAGTATTCAATATGTCCAACCAGACTGTATTTACAACATCCACCAATGGTAACAGCACCACCCATGGTCGGATGGAAATCTGCACAGTCCAGCTAAACTGGTACAGAAACCAATAAATTTAGATAATAATAAGCTGAGCCAAACTGTAGCTTCAACTAACTTAAATTTCAAAAGAATAGCGTCTGCTCTTCAGGAGCAGGGTGCTACACACTCCCCCCACCGCAATAGATGATCGTCGGGAAAAACAAAAATTTAAATCTCAATCCTGAGAGTCAAATACCTGAATCCCAACGTTTGAGTAGAAAGAAGAAGAAGGGTAAAGTAACAACACATTAAATGGTTAACAGCATCACATATGAATTAGAAAGTACAGCAACACTTCCCATGACCTATCTAGCTATCTGTGCCACCCACTCTCCGGTTATTTGCCAGAAGATCCAGTTGAATCTGAAATAAAACACACAAAACAAAACAGTAATATACAAACCAGTACCTTCCTTGCAAGAAGCAAAACCCCATTTCCTGGAATATGGAATTTTTTTTCTGATTGCAGAAAGTTCAACCTTGTTGAGCAGACTGTTACCACCTAGTGGCAGAAGTCATTGTAATGCAAGTCCTTTTAAGCAAATGTTGAAGAGTTCAAAAACCTTGACACACAGTTTCTCTATCAACTGACACTAACTAACTATTCCCCAAAGTCCTTGCATTAAAAAAAAAGAAAATAGAAGTTTTCTTCTTAAACTGACACCAACAAAAACAGTCACTAATAACGATCACCAATAAAAACGGGAATCAGGCAAAGTCACGGCTTTCCCTTGTGCATCTACAGTATACAATGTTATCTTTTCCCGGCCGACAGATAACAACTTTATCCGCATATATGTGCCTCCCATAGCTCCAGTGCAACAGGCATCCGGCAAACCGATCATCCATAACCGAAGAACATGCTGGCTTCCTAAAGGGCTTGGGTACTTTCAAATAGTCCCAAACGTCTTTACTATACCAGCTCTCTCTGTTCCCCTGAATCTTTTGCATGATATCCCTAGGAACGTACGGGAATTCAAGTCCATATTCTGTGGCCACTCACTTATTTAACAGACATTGAGATCGAGCAAGCCTCAGCAAAGAACAGAAACTTCCCAAGCCAGAAGGCACAGATGAAACCGGGAATTTGTGCACCATGGCAAAGAGAGATGATTTGTTTGATCCGGACGGACCGGTATTTTTAGACAAAGTCCCGCTAGTAATTGTAGGGGTTTCCACCCGAGGTGATGTGTTCCCCGAGTTCACAGCTGCCCAGTCAGACAAGTTAAATGTTGCAGCAACATTGTCACTGTTCGCCCACAGCATCTCCTGGTTTCAAAAAGATCATCATCTCCTGAAAGGTCTGAGAGAGAGTCTATTTCCGAGTCCCGCAACTCCTCCGCAGGCGTATATCAGCAAACAGTCCCCCCATGCACAATGTCCCCTGAGATCTCACCCGTTCCTGACGTGGACTCCTTCTGTGGATCGGGTTCAGGCAATCTCTGAGGTAAACCTCGACCGCGGCCGCAGGAGGCTTTCACATACTCAGCCTACTTTCGAGTAGGAACAGCAAGGTCGGTAATGGTAGAAGTGATGGTAGTAGCAATATCCACTGTCGGTTCCTCAATGGTAGTTACAGCACCATCTCTCTCTGGAACACTCGGCGTAGCAGACTTTGAGCGCGTAGGCCTGATTGCAGGATTGAATACAACAGTCTCTTCCGTGGCGATGCCTGTGGCCCAATCCATCCGGTAGGCCCGGGGCGACACGGTGGGTTGTTCCACAGTGACCAGATACTCCCCCCAATGCAGGCATCGAACAAACGGCTGAGGACTTGCGACCAGTCCCTCGCATCTGTTACACAGCATGCCCAGAGCCTCTGAGTCTCCTGTTGTATACAGGATGAAATGCCCATGCGGTTGTAAGCTAATCCCCGTGTCCGTCAGCAATGTTCCAGGCAGTCTGATACTCGTAGTGGTACCTCCAGAGAACATTCTGGGTCCCATAGAAGACTGCATTCCTGGCATTCGGAACATGGCGACGACTCAACAGGACCTTCCTTCTCTGCGTTTTTTCCAGACCACGTGGTGTCTCACTCAGCACGTACTTTGGACAACTCCTCCCACTGGCTCCTCTGGTCACACAACTCCCGGGCTTTCTTGACTCCGCCCACAGCCGACACGCCAGTACCTTAACCCGTAATTGTTGGGGTGTATGTATGTTCTAAAAGCAAGTGAACCCTCATATGACAATCCTGACTAGAGTGTTCCTTCAAACCCATTTAGATCTGGAGATCATTCCGACAAGAAATTATGACACACACACAAGGCATGCAATTCAGAATGATCTAATTTTTTACTTACGTATTTTCACTTATATAACCAACATGACATCACAACAAAAGTCCAACCCCTTCATTAATATATGGTAAAGTTACAGACATACAGGATATTTAAATAGAATATTAATAACTCATATAGAAACTAACAACAAGAAAGGACTTACACGTCATTTAAAAGAAGTCAGGCCATTTACAAAAGATTGAAACTAACTTTTGATAAACGTCACAAATACATATTATTCTAAGATGGATACATATTTTTATAGCTAAAACGGTGGACAGCAAGCTAAAATATCCCTACAATCCCCTATTTGATCTTAAATGTTTGATCTCACTTCCTTATCATGGTGGTATTCTCAGCCTGCTTCTGATGATACATACTGAGATAAGTTTTATTGGGAGATAAGGGATCTGAAATGCGAGTGGCTCTATTAATAAGGCACATAATAAGCTTATACACAAGATAAAGGAAAAGGAAAAAGAACACAATCATGATCAAAATTATGGCAATATCCCTTATCCAAGAGAATATCCCTCCAAATCCAAAATCAACATTTCCAAAAGGACTCCAGGTCTGGGCTATGTTGCGAGCCTCTTGTTGCAGCTTGGCCACCTCTTTTCTATGCTGAGCTATCACATCATAATAGTCTGGTACCTCTATACTGGTATTGTGTACCCAAGTACAACATTCATAATCCTCAGTCATTTCACATAATCCTGTAAGGGCTGAACTCATGCTTTCAATGGCTAAGTCATGCAATTCTAGTTGTTTTCTAATAGCCTTAGTTTCAACATTAAGTTTAGAAATGTCATCAGAGTTCTTTTCCATCATCTTATCAATAATTCCTAAATAATTATTCAACCTTTTCATCAAATCTATTCCCCATCCTGTCCAGGAAGGGAACCATGCCCAGGCCATATCCTTTTCAAGGAATAACTCTCTCTTGTTACGATGTTTTAATGGATACCTTGGGTGTATACTAGCTTCAAGTAAATGACTCCCATCACTATCTCCTACCACCCCTATTATGGGCACCCGTGAGGCCAGGTAACACCAGCCCTGGACCTCTTGTGGAATCCAGGGATAACAAGTCTTTCCACAACAAACATAAGTGTGGTTACCAAACGAGAAAGGCGTATTCACAGCAGTCTCTTGATCTACTGCTGTAACTGTTGCCAGAACCTGAAACAAATGCTGTACAAATTTACTACTATCATTTTCAGAGGCAAGAGTCTTTTTAAAATCAGCCCATACTCTGACCTCATCGTGGTGTGTTTGATATAAAGAACAAGACTTCCCACTAGGGGCATAGCAATTCGAAATGTTCAAAACCGATTGACTACAGGTATGAGCATTTCTAGTAGAATTCCCTAAATTAAAACACCAGGTAGGATTATGACTTCTATTGATGATGTGAAAGGAAATGGTGTCATTAGTTCTTCTGCTGACATTCAAAAGGTCAAGGGGAATTTTTCTTTTTAAAAGGGGAGTAATATTTAAAGGTAAAACCATTAGGGGTATCCTAACAGTGCTAAGGTGCAATTTGCCACAATCCAACATTTCTGAAATCCTGATTTCTGAACATAAGCATATTTAAATTTTAGCAAAAGCATTTTATCAGCAAAATTATCCTCAATGTCTCTCTTGTTTCTAACTTGTATCACTGTAATGTTCTCCTATGTATGTGTGTTTCCACAAATACTTTTAATAGCACCCAAATCTTCAGGGTGGTAGATACAGTTAGTGATGATCCAAGTGGGCAGGAACACTATCTGGGTGATCAGGAACAGGAAACAAAATGTTTTGCCAGAAGTCTGTGGTGAAATAAGCGAGGTCATCTTCTCTGGCCGGACCTGCTTTTCCAGGAAGTCCTCCTTCATCTGCTTGGACTTCTGCTTGAGGGCCTCCTGTATTAAGGATCTCCTTCCTACTCTTGGGGCTTTGGGCAACCCTTTTCACTCGGCTGGCATGGATCCTGGACTAGCAGTTTTCCACCAGGATAGCCGTTCTGATCACTGCAATC
Organism: Lithobates clamitans; assembly: GCA_037952925.1. Classification (NCBI taxonomy): domain Eukaryota; kingdom Metazoa; phylum Chordata; class Amphibia; order Anura; family Ranidae; genus Lithobates; species Lithobates clamitans. Next base: position 330,769 of record JBBGZY010000797.1, on the reverse strand, counting down.
ACCATAGTAGGAGGTTCAAAGGGATACTCTTGCTTCTTATTTCTGTTCAGCTGTTGGACCACCACGGTGTCTCCCTCCTTGAAGAGGTGAGTAGCTTCCTGTGAAGAAAAAAGAGGGGTGCGAGCAACATTTCTTTGACTGTATGCAATATTTCAACCAGTTTTCTTACATATTCTTCCTGTATTAAGTCTAAATCTCACTTTTCTACCATTAAAGGTGCTCTGGCCTATGGGGTGGAGAAAAATCTACTTATCAAAACTTAAAAAAAAAAACTTATTTCTGCCAGGACTGCTGGGAGGACCCTTCTCCAGTTGGCAAAGGTTCCTCCTATGGCCTTTCTTATCTTGTCTTTTATTGTTCTGTTCATCCTTTCTACTATTCCTGAACTTGAAGGGTGATAGGGAATGTGAAACTCCCATTCTATCTTTAGAGTTTTTACCAAGTCCTGGCAGACCCTGGCTATAAAAACTGGACCATTTGAGAACATGTCCACGATTATCAAAAGATATTCCTGTCTTTTGCCTAGTTTGGGCATGTGTGTGAAATCAGCCGTGACTTGTATACCTGCGTGGCCTATTCCGTGGCACTATGAATGCACTTGCCGTTGGTATACATAGTTTCCCCTCTTTGCAGAGAAGTCCAGACCTTGGATCCCTCTACACACCCTTTCCATTCCAGTCCCTTAACTCATAATTTGATGCATAATCCTGGAGATCTGCAAGTGACTGTTCAAAAGGGGATAGGACAGGTATCAGCATAACAATTTGGATGTCTGCTGTCTGTGAGATAGCAGCTTATTTAGCAGCAAGGTCAGCCAGACCTGCTCATTTCCCCTGGCTATCTCTGTCTGTTGTGCTCTGCAGTGTGCTCTGCAGTGTACTATAGCCTAGAGCAAGAACCATCCACAAAAACATTCTGTGTGTCCGGTAGTGCTGTGGAAGATAAATCAGGCCTGGGTGATGTGGCTTGGTGAATGAGGTTTATGCAGTCATGTTATGGCACAACCTCATCCTGTTCTCCTTTTTAATCCTAAAAGGGCGTTTAAAATGGGTGCTGGGCTTGCAGTGAGAGAAGCATATTTGATGTGCAATTTTGGATTGGACAGCAAAATCACCTCATATCCGCTCAACCTCTGAGCAGACATGTGCTGTGTATGTACATTTTTCAACAAGATTGACACATTGTAAGTGATGTGAAGTGAGGTGTCGTGTCCCAGAGTGAAAGAAGTGGCCATCTCAACCACCATGGCACAGGACGCTAGAGCGCACCGGGACCATCCTTGAAAAAAAACTACAGGGCACAGTCTCCCACTATGTTCCTGGGCCAGTACTCCCACCATGGTTCTGCAATTTTCCCTGGCAAACAAGTGAAACATTTTGCCATATTCAAGGAGGCCGAGGCTCGGGCTGGTAACCATTACACATTTCAACATGGCAAAACATGGCAACATGGCAAAAACATTTAACATTTCATCAGACCATTTTACAGTATCAGACATTTCAGAGACATTGCTTCAAAGACATTGCTTATCTCAATATATTGTCATTGAAAGAGCAGTCAGGTATGCATTGGCGGCAGTAACCAATCATACCTAGGAAGGTGAGCATGTCCTTCCTATTAAGTGGGCGGGGCAGACCCATTCAGAGCCGCAGCTCTTTTATGACTGACTCTTCTTTCTCCTTTTGTGAGCACAAATACTCAACTGTTTTTTTTTTGTTTTGTTTTTTCTTTTGACAACATTGTAACTTTTTCTTAAACATTTTGTAACCAAATACATGTAACTATTTCAATAAAGATAGGCTATCAGCTCGGCAGTCCTCCTCTGAAGAACTACAAATCAAAAAATCATCAACATACTGCAACAGTACAGAACCATGAGGGGCAGTCCAGGGCCCAAGGGTGACTTGGAGTACAGTGGCCATGTCTCCTAGTCTACAGGGATGAAAAAAACAAACATTCTTTAAATCAATCACAGTAAAATACTCTGCATCGCATGGTATGGCGGTAAGTATTGATGGCACATCAGGCACTACTTGGGCAATTGGTACCACTAGGCTATTGATGTCCCTTAGGTCTTGTACAAACCTATAGTCACCATTTGCCTTCTTTACTGGGAGTATTATAAGGCGAGACAATTTCCCTTAAGATTCTTTAAGAAATCCTCTTTCTCTGTATGTAACTCCCTCTTTGTCCTTGCCCCCTTTCCTCTTTTTATAAAAGTTTCCCCTTTGATTTCCTAAGAAATCATTTTGATAATGTGTTGATACTGGTGTTTGTTTTGGGTTGTCAAAACATCACGCTGCGTCTTTTTCAATCAACGTTTTTTGTTGTTTTTTTTTCCTTGAAAGTCAGTCATACTCTTTGTAGCCCAGTCTGACACATCTGCTGTCTCACAGTAAGTGCATATTTAGGGACAAGGTTACTGAGATAAGTCTGTATTATAAGACTGTGCATTTCATCTTAAGTGTTAAATCTGGCGTCTTGTGTCATGAAAGGAAACCTAGAGCATTAACTAACTGCGTAGTTACTTCCTATTTTTTTTCCTCTGTGCTTTCTGCTTGTTTTAAAACTACGTGTTTTGTATTCTGACTCTCTACAGCGTGTGCAGCCTCTAGGCACATGGTACAGGCATAGAGGAGGTTGATTTAACCCTTAATTTACCATCCCATGACTCTGCTAAACCCATCGTGAACAATGTATGGGCTAGGATACTATAGGGAGCCTCTGTCCAGCCGATCTCCACAACATACATATTTATTTTTTCTTTCTAAACATTCCAATTAGATACTGAGTCTCTTTTTTCCTTTTTGCAGTATGCCAACAGGTTCAAACAGTGCCTTCAATTGCGGTAGTACTAATGCTGCAAACAATTCCCCACTATCTATTACAGTCAGTGAGATATTAGTACTTGAACCCTGTTGGCAAAAAGCCAAATGTCCAAATTTTGACTTTTGAGACATTTTTTTTTTTAGTACTTTCCCTAAGATGACACTGAACGTCTGATTACAGCAAGGAAAAGAAAATATTTTTACTCACTGCATCAATGCCAGAATCATCCTGCCAACTATATATATCTTATACTTTAGAGTCAAAGCATTCATATATGAATCATTAAAAGTCAGCATCAATACATCACCAAATATTGTAACATCACTCTACGTTTCATTATAATACAATGACAATACAATGCAGTGGAGAGGTGTCATCTTTCCTTTTGACACCTGACAAATTCCACACAGACAAACAGATTACCTTATTTTATCGACTTATTTTATCTCCTTATTTACTTCTAAGCGACAGAAAGGCAAGCAAAGAGGTTTGGGTTTTTCTGGCACACTCTATCAGATATCTTTATCAAACTTCCTACAGTACTGTATTATATTATATTGGGCTTCTCAGAACCCCTTGGACTATCTTAGAGTCCTTTCTTTTTGGAACTATCTCAGAGTCCCTTCTTTTTGGAACTATCTCAGAGTTCCTTACACTTCCGGCACCCGAACGGACTTCTACCGAGGTTCATACATTTGCATAAATGTTTTTAACACTACACCTTCTGTTAACCCCATATAGTGAAACGGTCTTTTTAACTAAAAGTCACGGCAAGAGAAATAATATTAATTAGATCAGACTCACCGGACTTAAACTTGGATGATGATCATCCCATGAATAATGACCGCCCCACATTCTGACACCAAAGCTGTTGGGGTGTATGTATGTTCTAAAAGCAAGTGAACCCTCGTATGACATCCTGACTAGAGTGTTCCTTCAAACCCATTTAGATCTGGAGATCATTCCGACAAGAAATTATTACACACACACAAGGCATGCAATTCAGAATGATCTAATCTTTTACTTCCGTATTTTCACTTATATAACCAACATGACATCACAACAAAAGTCTAACCCCTTCATTAATATATGGTAAAGTTACAGACATACAGGATATTTAAATAGAATATTAATAACTCATATAGAAACTAACAACAGGAAAGAACTTACACGTCATTTAAAAGAAGTCAGGCCATTTACAAGAAATTGGAACTAACTTTTGATAAACGTCACATATACATATTATTCTAAGATGGATACATATTTTTATAGATAAAATGGTGGACAGCAAGCTAAAATATCCCTACAGTAATCGATCACGTTGTTGAACACAAACAAAAAATGGCAAAGTCCAAAACCCTCTATTGCATTAACTTCTTGGCAAAAAGTTCCTTTAGTTGCTATAGGTAACCATAAATCCCGGACGAGCCCCCACATGTAGCGTTCACCCCCGAAGAAGCTGCTGATATTTTTATTCGGGCTTACCGTTACCTTTTTCACAGTGTTCGTCATAGGGGTCCTTTAGCAGTTGCTCAATTGAAAACACTGGCTCCAACATTTACTCCTTTTTTCAAGTTTTATTAAAGAAACAAAATATTCAATAGCAAGGTAGAGGGTGAAAAGGATTCAGGTACCTTGGATCTTGCGGTTAGAGGTAATTTCTATATCCAGCGAATAGCACTTCCACAGCTGGATTTAGCAACCACCGGATAGGTCTCTCTCACCAACCTAGCAGCCGATGTGATGCTCGAACACGGTCTCTGCCACAGACCTGACAATCTTGAATGAACTGATTGCTGTGCTTGATCCCAGATGCGCCTCCGACTGAGTTCCCAGGCTCTTCTCAAGATACCAGCCTTACGCTCGGTCCTCTTCTGAAGAGTCCTCCCCTGGTCACTACAATCCCTTGCTTCTTCCCGCAGGCCAGACAGCAAAGAGATCGTCCTGTGGACCAGTAGGCCACTAAAACTCTGAGCCTTCTTCTAGGAGCTAAGCCTTGAGTCCGCCAACCTCAAGGCAGAATTTTAAGCAACAGCAATCCCCCAGGCCAGAAGGGCCATGAGGTCAGGTAGCGCCAACCTCAACCACATGGTGTCTGTCCCTTAAATACCCCTACCCAGAATGCACGGTGGATGAACCACTCCCACCGAACTGTTTCTGAGCAAAGAGTATTCAATAAGTCTAACCAGACTGTATTTACAACATCCACCAATGGTAACAGCACCACCCATGGTCGGATGGAAATCTGCACAGTCCAGATAAACTAGTACTGAAACCAATACATTTAGATAATAATAAGCTGAGCCAAACTGTAGCTTCAACTAACTTAAATTTCAAAATAATAGCGTCTGCTCTTCAGGAGCAGGGCGCTACATTTCTTTCCAAAATGTCTGTATTATTGGATAGTCCCACCAAATGTGTTTGTATGTACCTTCTGTTAAACAACCACGAAAACAGTGATCTGAGTATTCGGGGGTAAATTTAGCAATTTTGGCTGGTAATAAATACCACCGAGTTAGTACCTTATAGTTGGTTTCCATGGCTAGTACATTAGGGGAGGATGACTTAATTGTGGACCAAATTTTTAACCATTCTGCCTCATTTAGGGTGTATCCCAGGTCCTCCTCCCATTTCCATGCATAAGTAGGTTTACCTCTATCAGAATTTATTAGTAATTGAGAATATAGAGAGGAAATTAGTCCTCTAACGTGTGGATCGTTTTTGCATATGGATTCAAAATTAGTGAAGTGAGTCAGAGGTATATCAGAAATGATATTAGGTGTGAAGAAATTTTTTATTTGTAAGTATTGGAACATTTCCAATTGAGGAATACCGTGAGTTTCACAAAGAGATGGAAAGGGGATAAAGGATGATGAGTTAACAAAGTTGTGAAATTTCAGTATACCTAAGGAAGACCATGTTTTAAAGGATAAAGGATAAATCCATGCTGTGTAAAAGGTTGGGTTTTTAAAGAAGGAGAGGGTTATGTAGAGATTGCAAATTACATTTAAATTTAAACCTGTCCCAGAGGGATAGGTAATGTTTAGTTATTGGATTATTTAAGCCTAGGCGGTTTTTGGAATGTAGCCATAATATATTGGAAATCGATAAAGGGTCACAAGCATAAGCCTCTATCGATACCCATAAAGGAATTTCCTGAGTGGCAAGATATTTAGCTAAGCTAGCTATACGAGCTTTACGTGTAGATATCTTATGTGGTTGTGAATAGTAGGTAAAGCATCTTTTGGATGAATAACATTCTCTCCAAGAGTCTACTAGAGAGTAGTTTAGGAAATGATTGATTGTTTGAGTTGCGAGAAGGAATATAGGGCGACTTGTCAAGAAATAGGAGGAGGACCTGGCCTGAGTCACCACATATGATGACTGTACCCATTTTATGAGTATATACCACTTGTAATAAGTGGGATAAAAATGGGGTTGATTATTTATTAGGAGCATAGTATGATACTATTGTTACCGCACTGTCCATAATGTGACCAGTGATAATGAGATTACGCCCCTCAGGGTCTTTAATTTCTGATTGAATTGAGAATGGGGTAGATCTGTGGAAGGCTATAAGGGTTCCTCTCTTTTTGGCGCTGGCCGAGGCTGTAAAGATTTGTGGGTAAAAAGGGCTCATATATTTAGGAGTAGAATTCACTGCAAAGTGAGTTTCTTGTAGACATATTATATGGGCCTTCTTAGCTTGAAAGAAGCTAAATGCTTTAGTTCTCTTTTGTGGTGTGTTGATTCCTTGAACATTCAGGGAAATAATGTTTAAGGGTGCCATAATATATGATCTAGAAGCTAATACTCACCAGTGTCTGGTAGTGTCTGATAGGATGAATCAACCCGTGTAGACCCAAAGAGGGAAAGGGGAAGAGGAGGGACCAGTGCAGTCCGGAGTGTAGAAAGATAGAGAAAACTGAAAATAAAAAGGATAAAATTAGACAAGATGCAAAAAGTCTTATATTGAAAAGTAAAGTTTACTCATGATGGGGGAAGTAGGCCACCATCAGGGGGAATGTAGGCTGCGTCATCTGCTCACATATTATGTATGGCCAGACGAGGTGGGCAAATTGGGGCACACTGAGCGTCCATGTGAGGAAGAAAAGCCCTAATAATATTGTATAAAAGAAGACAAAGAAAAAAGAAAATGCAGAATGATTTGAAGTAAAATTAATACAAGTAAATCCAGCTTGGTGTTAGATTGTAATAATCCTAGAGTAGATGGAATGATAAAAATATCAATTAAGGTAACCATCTAATAGGAATTATAATATATTAGACGAGAACAAAACGTAAAACCAGGGCTTTTTTTCAGCGGGAACTAGGGGGAACTCAGTTCCACCACCTCTGGCTCAGGTCTTCTGCTCCCTGCTCACCACTATCACTTGGTAACATTGAAGTCCAGCTTCTGCGTTTACAAGTAATAGCTTATCTAAAAAATCCCTGCGTAAAACTCTTATTAAATCTTATTAATATCTTTGTAAAATGAGAAGGCTGGCAATCAACCTTGGGTAATGACTTTTATAAATAAAATAAGTTAAAATAAAATAAAATGAGACCTTCCACTTAGTCTTGAAAAATTTGGTCTTAAAAAAAAAAAAAAACAGGGGAGGAGGGGGAAGAGGGGAGCTAAATATATTAGACCAGGCCAGAATGTAAATCTCTTATTAAATCTTAGTAATATCTTTATAAAATGATAAAACCTTCAATCAACCTTGGGTGATAACTTTTATAAGTATAATAAAATAAAATAAGACCTTCTAGATTTTCTTGAAGAGTTTAGTCACACACAAAAAATATATAATATATAATAAAAAATATAAATGTGGGGGGGGGGGACTAAATAAATGTAAACATAAAATTAGACAAACAAACATATATACAGACATTCACCTTCATACTTGAGCTTACTTATATAATGGCCCTCATATAGTCAACATATAAGTATATGAATACACTTAAATATACAAGTATGTTTTCTATCGTATTGGTAATTGGACTAGGACTAGGCATTGCAATATTATATTTTGAATTTAGGCAGTCAAATGAGTCATCATCTAGATTTCAAAAATAGGGGTTAGGTGAAAAGGTGAATAGTAGGTGGGTAGGTGTTCAATATAGTAACGAATCAAGGAATCTTCTTATATTGTTCAGTCCATGGCTTTTTCACTATGTTGTGGAGGGGAATCCAAGCGACTTCTTTTGGGAGAGTGGGGATGATTTCCATTTTTTCCAGAAAGTTTGGAGGATTTTTGTGAAGATGATGACGCTGATCTTCTGCGTGGGGAACTGGGATTAGGAGCAGTATCCATTAAATGCAGATTTTGTTTGCTGTAGTTCTTCCTCTGATCTGCAGATGAATTTAGAGCCTCGGTATACAAAACGTATAGAAAAGGGGAAACCCCATTGGTAGTTTATGTGATGATTTTGTAATATCAGAAGTAGGGGTTTCATTGCTATGCGGCTACCCAGCTCCCTTATCTCTTTTGTGAGGTTTTTAGTGATGTGTTCTGAAGTTTGTTTCAGGGATTTGTTAAGCATTTTTTCAAACTGCTTTAATAATATTGGAGAAGCAGGGGCGTCTTGTGAAACAGGCTGTATGTCATTTGTTTCTGAGTCTGACTCCCCTGCGGAGGTTATCTGTATAGGCTGGTGCTTCTGTGAGAGCGCTAAGGCTTTTGAGGAGGAAGGTATCGCCGCCATTTTAACTGCAGCGCGCGCTTTAGGTTCCTTAATGGAGGGGTTTTTGGTGCCTCCCAACACCATAATTTTTACCCAAAACGATACCTCGGTGTTCCAGGAGTTGTCCGGAGAGTATTTGTGTGCCTGAGACCGGCGGGCTCCGGTTATTTTGAAGCTTTTCTCCTCATACAGAGCGGAGCTCTAACAGTGCATTATCGTTCCTGTCAGAGTCCAAGCATGTGCCCCTCGTCTAATCTGCTTTTAATGTTTATGTGCAAAATTAAAAATTTTTTGTTCATGTTTGACTCCAGTTTCCTTCAACACCACAGGAATGGCAGACTGTGGCATCCCACTTTGCCCAGCGTTGGGACTTTCCTAACTGCGGAGTGGCAATCGATGGGAAGCACGCCCACATCATCCCACCACCCCATTCGGGGTCATACTATTATAATTACAATGCGTTTAATAGTCTTGTGTTGATGGCGATGGTGTCGGCGACATATGATTTTTTTATATGAGGAATGTGGGGAGGAATGGCCGGATGCCGGTTGGTGGAGTCTTTGCCCGGACCGAGTTTTACCGACGTCTCGAGAGTGGTGGCTTGGGATTGCCACCTCCAGAGGAGAATGTGGAAGGGCTGCCATTTGTCTTCGTCGCAGATGAAGCATTCGGTCTGGCTGACCACGTGACGAGGCCATTCCCCCAGAGGACCCTCACCCCAGAGAAGAGGGCTTTTAATTACTGGCTGGTCAGAGCCAGAAGAGTCGTGGAGAATGCCTTTGGGATCCTGGCCAGCTGGTTCCGCCTATTTCAAATAGCCATAAATATGGCGGAATACAAACTAAACCATATCATTTTATGTTGCTGCATCCTGCACATTTTTTTAAAAAGACATAATGCATGTTATGTTGCCTAGGTTGGGCCTAAGGCCGGACTTTCAGAAACTCCAATGATGGCCCTAGAAGCTGGCCATCCTGGCTTGCCCCCCCAAAGCTCCCGTGAAGTGCAAGAAAAATATGTTGAATATTTTACGGGTAGGGGGGCCATTGCTATGCCAGCACATTTTGAATAATTTTTCTCTTTTATCAGATCAAATCTTGATTTTCATTTACTGCTTGGGTTTATTTTTGCTGTCTCCTAGGTTCTCCTAGTGCACTTGTAGTGCCAAGTGGTTTTTCCATTATTAAATAACACCCATTGTCACTGTAAACGCCAACTTAACACAAAAATGGTATTGATCATTGAAAGAAGAAGCCACACATTGTTGAGAAAAAAACCTTTTACTCCGTGCACATTCACATGTGCGTTTTATAAAACATTTGGCGGTAAAGAAACACATTTTTTTTTCAAAGTTTTACCTTGAAATTTCTGAAAAAATACAGAAACAGGCATGTTTACAAATATAACATACACACTGGAACTTGAAAAGTTCAACATTGCAAAAAAGAAGGCAATATCAGACATTTTATAGTGTGAAAAAGGTCTTGATATTGCCTTCATCAGATGGGGTGAAGTCACCTCTGTAAAAGCCAAATTTAGAAGATGCACACAAATTGTGCATTGAAATTGAAAATTGAGTCAAAATGGGAATTTCCTTTCTGATCCCATACCTAATGTCAACATGTGCTATCTCCCACCATGGGGGATCAATGGACGTGTTTTGGGGGTGCAACCTCTTCCTCCCACCTACTAGAGTTTTGGGAGGAAGGGGTTGCACCCACAAAACGCGTACATTGAAATCCCCTGAAGGCAGAGAGCACATGTTGACAAACTGTGTGCATCCAAATTTGGCTTTTAAACTGTATTAAAACTTTAGATAAAATTATTGTAAAAAAAAATAAAAAATTTCCAGGAATCTTTTTAGGATTTAAATTCTCCCTAGTACATCAATCATGTTCTTCAGTCTTTGTTCAATCTCCTTGGTTTTTTCTTTGATAATCTCCAAATCACGACTACAAAACATGATTTCCTGGATCATCCGTCGTGCACTGTCACTGGTGAAATCATTGGATTTTGGTAACACAACCTGAACATCACCTAAAATAAAAATACACACCATGTATTATGAATATGCAGGCATACATCTATTACCTGAATCTGCGGTGTCCGACGCTGACCTGTTGTGGTGACAATCTCCACCACCTCTCCTTCCTCCACATCCTCAGGTTGTGACATTTGTTCCCCTTCTTCAGGAGTTGGTGGTGGTGGGGGGGGGGGGGGGGTCCCTGGTGTCTTCATATTTTCCGAGTCTTTGCTCCCCTATGAGAATGAAACAAAAGGTATACTTAGCACCTTAGCACAAAGATATTTGAGTCCAGAAATAGGAATATGAAACATTGCTTGGAAGTGGGGTACAATTGTCTGTTTTGGTAGAGTTCCAAGCTGAAGACATTATTTTTTCCCTGACCAAAGCTGGAATACTTCCTTTTTTTGGACAAGTTTCACACATGTAGACACCCCAAGTATCCACCTGTGTGGGACACCCTAAAAAGTTTGTTCTTGTGTCCCACACTAGTGCTCCTGAATCCAGATGTGTAAACCGCTGCTGAGTGTCCTTTCCTTACATTACACTGAATCAAGTTTGTAATTCATTCTAGTTTGAAACACATCTAGACAACAATGTCCTAAACTTCTTTGAATACAAATTATCATGACCAAATGTAGTTAACCCTGCATCTGGCAAAAACATTGTATTTATTTGCAAACAAATGATGTTTACTACGACCGATTACTGTGCCCACGAACAAGAAAGTAGCCATTTTAAACTGTCCAACAGTAAAGAAAAGCACATGGCGCAGCATGCAAATAATAATAATAATCGTAACACACGACAACTACTTACTTTTTAGAAGCACTTTTTTGATTCTTCTTTACTGATCCCTCAGTTTCAGGTCTGACCAGCATTTCCTTAATTGCTCCTTGGATCGTCGTACCCCAAAATTCCAGTGCAGACGCTTTACAACTTTAGTCATGATGTTGGTCTTCTCTCATTAGGGTTAGTGTACGGTCCATACTTCCCATCATAGGCGGCCCTCTTCAATACGTCGACCATCTCCACCATCTCACCAAAGGCCATATTGGAGGCCCTAAATCTCCTCCTCCGGGATCGTGACGTTTCGGGCTCCGTGCTTTCCCTTCTCGTTACTGCTATTATGCACCTGCTGTGTCTCCGTCATGTTCCTGTCCCCCACAGTGACGAAAGAGACGGGGCGGGGAATATTCTAGAAAGAAGGGGCGGGCGACGTGGGTGGAGTTTCACGCATGCTATATTGGGATAAGATTAGGAGAGTTTAGCCTGATATTAGTGTTTTTGTCTTTTGTTTGATCTTGCAGCAAAAATGAAACAATTTAAAGACCCAGACTTCCTCAGTGAATTCATAGACAGATACAGGGAAATGCGCAATTTGTGGAAGGTGAAAAACCCCTTATATCGCGGGCGACGTGGGTGGAGTTTCACGCATGCTATATTGGGATAAGATTAGGAGAGTTTAGCCTGATATTAGTGTTTTTGTCTTTTGTTTGGTCTTGCAGCAAAAATGAAACAATTTAAAGACCCAGACTTCCTCAGCGAATTCATAGACAGATACAGGGAAATGCGCAATTTGTGGGAGGTGAAAAACCCCTTATATCGCAACAAACCAGCAAGGAAGGCATCGATGGAGAAACTGCTGGAATTTGTGAAGACTCGGGTCCCCAACGCAGACATCGAGTTTGTGGATAAGAAAATTGGTAGCTTGAGAAGCACGCATAGGAAGGAGCTTCAGAAGGTTCATAAGTCCATTAGGTCAGGAGCAGCAGCAGAAGATGTGTATGTACCCAATCTGTGGTACTACAACAGGATGCATTTTCTAGAACGGGATGCGTTTTCTAGAAGACCGGATTGAAGCCAGGGAATCACTTTCGACTCTTCCCCCCCCTTCCATCCACCCTTCCCTCAACCCCAGCTGAGGCTTCCGAGGACCAACCTGGGCCTTCTATCCTGGAAGAAATTGAGGAGCCCAGATGGTGCCAGGTATAGTATATTTAAACATATTTTTTGTGGGAAAATGATTGTTGTTAACTAGATGTTATTATTAACAACAAATGAATGATTTAACAAAAAGTGTTTTCCATATCAATAGACAGTAGGGGCTAAAAATGATTGGGACAAAAATGAAAAATGCTGGGGTCAGAATGATAGTCTTTTCTATTTATTAACATTCAATTTGCAACAGTCATGAGTTGAAAATTGTGTGTGATTGATGAACCAAAAACTAAAACTATGTCCCTTTTTCATACACAGGAAGACCTCAGCCAGGACGAGGCTCTGGAATGTGGCACACAGGAGGAGGCGTGGGGAAGTGTCAGCCAGGAGGTGGGGGTTAGTGTCAGGCAGGAAGTGGCGGGGCCCAGCCTCACCCGATCCCAGGTCCCTCCCCTCCGCCTTCCAACCAAAAGGCCCAGGAAGGGGGGGAACGTGGAGGAGGCAGCACTGGGCCTCATTAAGGAGGCTAATGACGCCCTGAAAGCACCCCTCGATGCTGGAGAGGCCTATGGCTACTATATAGCCTCAAATATGCAGAAAATCCGTGGAGCCGGAAGGAAGTTCACTTCTCCCCCCTCCCTCCGTGCAATCGTCTGGGACACCTCACACTCCACCTCACACCTCTTTCCTTTGCCTGGCCAATCACAGCACGCAGCGCAGCTTGCGCATGCGCAATGCGTGCCTAGCTGTGAAGCTGGGCGCCCACAGTCACAATGCTGGCGCAGAGGAGAGGAGGGGTAGAGAAGCGAGGCTTTGTACCCCCCCCCCCCATCGCTGGACCGTAGGACAGGACTGATTATTAAAAGTCAGCAGCTACACTTTTTGTAGCTGCTGACTTTTATATGGGTGGAACTCCGCTTTAATGCATTCAATGCTTTCAGCTAAAAAACCTTCTGTGCGCAGTAGCCCCCCTCAGCCCCTCTAATACTTACCTGAGCTACCTCTTGATCCAACAATGTTAAACAAGAGCCACAGAGTCCGGAGACTTTCCCTCCTGATTGGCTGAGACACAGCAGTGTGGTCTGTCTTAACCGTCTACCTGTCACTTTGCTGGACAGCTTGATCTGTTAATGGAGGGTGGAAAATAACAGACTTACTGACTGGATCTAAAAAAAATGAAAAAAAAAAAAAAAACACGCAACTACCACATCTAAGAATTGGTAAGCTGCAATAGGCTTAATACTATCAAAATTATGGGCAGAGTTCAGCTCCAAAAAACTAACATGATATGGTACCAACATCCCTGAGACGTATAAAAGATAACAGATAGGGGATAAGGGATTTTAAAGGTACATTTTGTGTGAAAAAGTAAATATACTAAGATCTAAAAAATTAGATTGTTTATTCCAAAAAATTTATAAAAAGTAGACAATACAGTGTAGAACACAGTCATAGGTACATACACATTTGCCTATTAATGACAGCGAAACAAACTGTAGTCACATACAAATAACTATTACGTCCACAAATTTCGACATGTTTCACCGGTGTGGCTTCATCAGGAAAGGGACGTGACACTTTATATGGTAACCATAAAAACATACATTTTTCTCAGCTTGAGGGGCATGAGAGTGTGTTCAAATGGTGGTTCTCCCAGGCAGGTAAGCATTTCTTGACCCCACTTCGGTCCAAAAGTAGCCAGATCTCCCGTAGGGAGGGATGTAGCTATTGTTCAAAATCACATAGTAATGCCTCCAACAATACCTCCACCACCTCATGGTTTTCAGTGACCGTTGGCCGTTGGGGGTTTCTCACAATGGGGGACACCGGTATTATAAAATATTTTTGAAATAAGTGAAATTTTCACATACGCCAGTACCAAATTAAGGACTATTTATCTGCTTCGCACACTTGAGCTCCCAGTATATACTTTTGCAAAGCTTTTGTTGGAGGCAATGTATGTTTTTATGGTTACCAAATAAAGTGTCACGTCCCTTTCCTGATGAAGCCACACCGGCGAAACATGTCGAAATTTGTGGACGTAATAGTTATTTGTATGTGACTACAGTTTGTTTCGCTGTCATTAATAGGCAAATGTGTATGTACCTATGACCAGTGCCCGCCCAACATTGTGCTGCCTGGTACCAAGAATGTAATGCTGCCCCCCCCAAAAAAAAAATCACGCCCACCAAAATGCCTCACATCCATTATTTTATATCATGGTAACTAAAGTGGACCTGTCATGGCTCTATACATGTAAAGGAGTATAAAGAGGACCTGTAAAAATACAAACCGCGGAGATGATCAAATACCACCAAAAGAAAGCTCTATTTGTGGGAAAAAAAGGACGTAAATTGTGTTTGTGTGCAACGTCGCACGACCGTGCAATTGTCAGTTAAAGCAATGCAGTGCCGTATCGCAAAAAAAATGATTGAAGTGCAATATTTCTATTATTTCATTGTTATATAAAATAAAGAAGGTATATAACCATATACCAAGGATGTGGGACTTTGTGTGAAGCATATGACAGCCCAAGGAGTAATAGGGTGAATTTAAAGGAATTTTATTACACATTGCATAATACATACATAATCAAGGTAACAAAAGTAATTTAACATACGTAAGTAATAGGACTGTTGGACACAGTTCAAAGTATATATGCTGGTAGCAGTGAAAGTATGCATGAATCACATTAAATTGGTAATAAAATGATCACATCACATGGTAAAAATATTTTTTTAGAAATATTTAAAATTCCTAGGTTCACCACAGAATGAAGGTATGTACTATTGATTGGAAAAAATATGACCTGCAGGACCTATGGCCTCATTAGCCTGAGAGGGTACAGAACACATCATGACTTGAAGTTCTTATGACACTAATGGAGACACGGCACATCAAAAGCTCTACGCGTTTCGTGGCTTGAGCCACTCGTCAGGAGCAGGCACGTGTGGTATCTATGAAATTTTGAAAAATGAAAATTTCAAGAACAGAATTAGGGGTTAGGTGTGAAACCATACCTAACCCCTAATTCTGTTCTTGAAATTTTCATTTTTCAAAATTTTTTTAATTTCATAGATACCACACGTGCCTGCTCCTGACGAGTGGCTCAAGCCACGAAACGCGTAGAGCTTTTGATGTGCCGTGTCTCCATTAGTGTCATAAGAACTTCAAGTCATGATGTGTTCTGTACCCTCTCAGGCTAATGAGGCCATAGGTCCTGCAGGTCATATTTTTTCCAATCAATAGTACATACCTTCATTCTGTGGTGAACCTAGGAATTTTAAATATTTCTAAAAAAATATTTTTACCATGTGATGTGATCATTTTATTACCAATTTAATGTGATTCATGCATACTTTCACTGCTACCAGCATATATACTTTGAACTGTGTCCAACAGTCCTATTACTTACGTATGTTAAATTACTTTTGTTACCTTGATTATGTATGTATTATGCAATGTGTAATAAAATTCCTTTAAATTCACCCTATTACTCCTTGGGCTGTCATATGCTTCACACAAAGTCCCACATCCTTGGTATATGGTTATATACCTTCTTTTTTCAAATATAAATGGGATGGATGTCCATGTCCTCACCAGGTCATGACATCACATAAAGTCCCTAGGGATGGAAATACTTGATCTTACCAGATCATGGCTTCCTAAAAGTCCCTATTTTTTTCCTCCCCCTTTTCCCCCCAATTGTCTTGTATACAAATAGGGATGGAAGCATTTGATTCAGCTCTACTAGTTTAGATATATTAATCTTCCTGCCATCAATGACCTATGTTTAGTCTCCCCTGATTCATCCATTTTATCCTTGTAACCATTTTACTGTCATTATGTTTTTTATCATTTTTTACTGTTCCAACTGTTTTATTAGCTCAATTCTTGGTACTGCTGTTGTGGGGTGTGCTGGGCCGTCCTGCGGTCTGGTTTCTCTCCTATTCCGGGGGCTGTGACACACCTTGCGGACGTTCCCCCCTCCCCCACCATCCTTATGGCCTGGATGGGCGGATGTGATGTCAATGTGTGTCGGTGTCACGTTTCCTTGCTGTTCGCTGGGCGCCGTTCTGACGCTGCAGCGCACAAGCTGTGTTCACCACTCTCGTGGGCTATGGGGGAGCGTGCTGCGTGCCGATGGCCGGAAGCGGCCGCCCGGCGCCGGGCGCTCCTCCCCCTACCCCACGGCGTGACATTGGTGGGCGTCCCCGCGGCGGGGGTATTTAAGGGCGCTCCCCGGCAGGTCACGGCACTCGGGGCTCTCCACACACCATCTACCACAGGGACTGTCTTTCCACTAGTCATCCTGGTTCCCTTCACGGGGTCCTCCATTCACAAGGTATATTGGCACTTCCCCATGTTCCATTACCACTCTATATATTTGGCTTCACTTGTTTCATCTCACCTATCCATATCACCCCCTCTTGCCCACCCACTTCCCTCCTTGTCTCCACGTCCTCACCTCATTCCCTTCCCTCCCCCTTTCCCCCCCCCCCCCCTCTTTCCTACAATTCTTCCCTTCCCCTTTTTCCCCTCCTCTCCTCTGCTCTCTCTGGAGTTTTCTTTTCCCCCTTCTCTCTGTTTCATTCTCCCTGCTCTCCCTTTCCCCTCTTCCTTTGTCTCCTTCATCATCCCCTCCTTCTCTCCCCCCCTGTTTTCCTCCCCTTTTCTCCTTTTCCATCCCTCCCCCCTCCCCCCCTTCCTTCTCCCTTTTCTCTCTTCCCCCTCTGTGTTTTTCCTTCCCCCTCCCCCTTCTTTTTCCTTTTCCTCTCCCCCCCTGTGTCCACCATATCTCCTTGCTCACCATTGTCCCTTCACTCCCAGCATGTCCTCGGTTGCCGTGCCTGCCGTGAGTGTCGCCCTCCCCAGACTCGCGGGGCTGCCCACCTCAGCTCCCGGTGTGGAGTTGTTCCCCGGACTGCATGCGGGGCCTTGCCATTACACTTTCAGCATGCCCAACTTGAGTAAGTAAGCTTTGGTTACGGTGGTTTCACACCTAACCCCTAATTCTGTTCTTGAAATTTTCATTTTTCAAAATTTTTTTAATTTCATAGATACCACACGTGCCTGCTCCTGACGAGTGGCTCAAGCCACGAAACGCGTAGAGCTTTTGATGTGCCGTGTCTCCATTAGTGTCATAAGAACTTCAAGTCATGATGTGTTCTGTACCCTCTCAGGCTAATGAGGCCATAGGTCCTGCAGGTCATATTTTTTCCAATCAATAGTACATACCTTCATTCTGTGGTGAACCTAGGAATTTTAAATATTTCTAAAAAAATATTTTTACCATGTGATGTGATCATTTTATTACCAATTTAATGTGATTCATGCATACTTTCACTGCTACCAGCATATATACTTTGAACTGTGTCCAACAGTCCTATTACTTACGTATGTTAAATTACTTTTGTTACCTTGATTATGTATGTATTATGCAATGTGTAATAAAATTCCTTTAAATTCACCCTATTACTCCTTGGGCTGTCATATGCTTCACACAAAGTCCCACATCCTTGGTATATGGTTATATACCTTCTTTTTTCAAATATAAATGGGATGGATGTCCATGTCCTCACCAGGTCATGACATCACATAAAGTCCCTAGGGATGGAAATACTTGATCTTACCAGATCATGGCTTCCTAAAAGTCCCTATTTTTTTCCTCCCCCTTTTCCCCCCAATTGTCTTGTATACAAATAGGGATGGAAGCATTTGATTCAGCTCTACTAGTTTAGATATATTAATCTTCCTGCCATCAATGACCTATGTTTAGTCTCCCCTGATTCATCCATTTTATCCTTGTAACCATTTTACTGTCATTATGTTTTTTATCATTTTTTACTGTTCCAACTGTTTTATTAGCTCAATTCTTGGTACTGCTGTTGTGGGGTGTGCTGGGCCGTCCTGCGGTCTGGTTTCTCTCCTATTCCGGGGGCTGTGACACACCTTGCGGACGTTCCCCCCTCCCCCACCATCCTTATGGCCTGGATGGGCGGATGTGATGTCAATGTGTGTCGGTGTCACGTTTCCTTGCTGTTCGCTGGGCGCCGTTCTGACGCTGCAGCGCACAAGCTGTGTTCACCACTCTCGTGGGCTATGGGGGAGCGTGCTGCGTGCCGATGGCCGGAAGCGGCCGCCCGGCGCCGGGCGCTCCTCCCCCTACCCCACGGCGTGACATTGGTGGGCGTCCCCGCGGCGGGGGTATTTAAGGGCGCTCCCCGGCAGGTCACGGCACTCGGGGCTCTCCACACACCATCTACCACAGGGACTGTCTTTCCACTAGTCATCCTGGTTCCCTTCACGGGGTCCTCCATTCACAAGGTATATTGGCACTTCCCCATGTTCCATTACCACTCTATATATTTGGCTTCACTTGTTTCATCTCACCTATCCATATCACCCCCTCTTGCCCACCCACTTCCCTCCTTGTCTCCACGTCCTCACCTCATTCCCTTCCCTCCCCCTTTCCCCCCCCCCCCCTCTTTCCTACAATTCTTCCCTTCCCCTTTTTCCCCTCCTCTCCTCTGCTCTCTCTGGAGTTTTCTTTTCCCCCTTCTCTCTGTTTCATTCTCCCTGCTCTCCCTTTCCCCTCTTCCTTTGTCTCCTTCATCATCCCCTCCTTCTCTCCCCCCCTGTTTTCCTCCCCTTTTCTCCTTTTCCATCCCTCCCCCCTCCCCCCCTCCCTTCTCCCTTTTCTCTCTTCCCCCTCTGTGTTTTTCCTTCCCCCTCCCCCTTCTTTTTCCTTTTCCTCTCCCCCCCTGTGTCCACCATATCTCCTTGCTCACCATTGTCCCTTCACTCCCAGCATGTCCTCGGTTGCCGTGCCTGCCGTGAGTGTCGCCCTCCCCAGACTCGCGGGGCTGCCCACCTCAGCTCCCGGTGTGGAGTTGTTCCCCGGACTGCATGCGGGGCCTTGCCATTACACTTTCAGCATGCCCAACTTGAGTAAGTAAGCTTTGGTTACGGTGGTTTCACACCTAACCCCTAATTCTGTTCTTGAAATTTTCATTTTTCAAAATTTTTTTAATTTCATAGATACCACACGTGCCTGCTCCTGACGAGTGGCTCAAGCCACGAAACGCGTAGAGCTTTTGATGTGCCGTGTCTCCATTAGTGTCATAAGAACTTCAAGTCATGATGTGTTCTGTACCCTCTCAGGCTAATGAGGCCATAGGTCCTGCAGGTCATATTTTTTCCAATCAATAGTACATACCTTCATTCTGTGGTGAACCTAGGAATTTTAAATATTTCTAAAAAAATATTTTTACCATGTGATGTGATCATTTTATTACCAATTTAATGTGATTCATGCATACTTTCACTGCTACCAGCATATATACTTTGAACTGTGTCCAACAGTCCTATTACTTACGTATGTTAAATTACTTTTGTTACCTTGATTATGTATGTATTATGCAATGTGTAATAAAATTCCTTTAAATTCACCCTATTACTCCTTGGGCTGTCATATGCTTCACACAAAGTCCCACATCCTTGGTATATGGTTATATACCTTCTTTTTTCAAATATAAATGGGATGGATGTCCATGTCCTCACCAGGTCATGACATCACATAAAGTCCCTAGGGATGGAAATACTTGATCTTACCAGATCATGGCTTCCTAAAAGTCCCTATTTTTTTCCTCCCCCTTTTCCCCCCAATTGTGTTATATAAAATAAGATAATTCAACTCACCATAATGCAGAATCAGTGGAAGCCCTGAGCGTGTCACTTGCCAACGTCACCTGCCTTCAGATGCTGATTGTCACTTGCCACGACACCACCCGCCACACATTGCGGATTGCCACGACGCCACCTGCCACACATTGCGGATTCCCACGACGCCACCTGCCACACATTGCGGATTGTCACTTGCCATGACTTCACCTGCCACACATTGCGGATTGTCACTTGCCATGACTCCACCTGCCACGCATTGCGGATTGTCACTTGCCATGACTCCACCTGCCACACATTGCGGATTGTCACTTGCCACGACTCCACCTGCCACACATTGCGTATTGTCACTTGCCACTACTCCACCTGCCACACATTGCGGATTGTCACTTGCCATGACTCCACCTGCCACACATTGCGGATTGTCACTTGCCACAACTCCACCTGCCACACATTGCGGATTGTCACTTGCCACACGTACCGAATTGTCGCTTGCCACGTCACCTGCCACACGTACCGGATTGTCGCTTTCCACGTTACCTGCCACATGTACCGAATTGTCGCTTGCCACGTCACTTGCCACACGTACCGGATTGTCGCTTGCCACATCACCTGGCACACATTGTGGATTGTCACTTGCCACTGCTGCTGATCCCACTGTGAGGAGCCCGGTGTTCTGCTTAAAAAGGTCCCCCATCGGATAGTGTCCGCCCTGTACTGCGCTTGCGCAGTATGGAGGACAAAGGAGACGCCGAAAGTCTCCGAACATCAACAGCGGGAGCGTGTGGCACAATGTACGTCTCCTTTGTCCTCCGTACTGCGCAAGCGCTGCGCCTGCGCAGTACAGGGCGGACAGTATCTGATGGGGGACCTTTCTAGGCGGATCCTCACAGTGGGATCCGCAGCAGAGTGGGCGGAACGGGCTGGCTGGTGTGCGGCAATTTTCCACCCCCCTGAATGTGCCGCCTGGAACCATGGCTCCATCGGGTCCCATGGTAGGGCCGGCCCTGCCTATGACTGTGTTCTACACTGTATTCTCTACTTTTTATCAATTTTTTGGAATAAACAATCTAATTTTTTTAGATTTTAGTATATTTACTTTTTTCACACAAAATGTACCTTTAAAGTCCCTTATCCACTATCTGTTATCTTTTAGGCTTAATACTACTTTATTGTTTTTTTTCCCTATATGAATCAATTGATATATTCTTAAATGTGCATATAATGTGTTTTTTTTTTTTTTTTTGCTTTAGTGATCCGCACGGTTTTGCTATTAAAAAGGATTAAAAAACAAAACAACTCATATTTTTTTTTTCATAATTGACAGTTTTATTAAATTTTCATATTTTTCCAAAACAAAAAATAGAAAAGGATAATAAACATTACAGGTTACAGGAGCATTCTGTCTCAGCATGCACACATTAATACGTTCAAGTGTCGTAAGGAGGCTCCATAACTGGAGCCATATTCAACCAACATTTGATAGATGGGTTACTAGAAATTCATGAGGATCATTTGCTAAAATAAAGCAGAAAAAAAATAGAATGTGGTGATAAATTCCTATGAGGAGTTTAGCTTCATATGCAAACCCTATGGAGTAAACCAGATGCTCTCTAGATTCAAGAAAAATAAACAATATAAACCAACATAGAACAAAGAGAAAGAAAAAAGGAAAAATAAGAAAAAGGAGATTGAGAAAACTGAGGGAACACATGGCTCGACATCCCTGGGCCCACGAAGGACTGGACCCCCGGGCTGAGCTGGGTCCTCAAAGCCTCGGGAGATCCTCTCTGAGGTGCCCGGGTTCCTACACCGCACGGTGATGGTCTATCTTATCCGCCAGGCGTGCTGTCAGGGCTCTGTTGAAGTCGGCAGGGTTCGTCTCTTCCATTGGAGGGCTATCAAACATCTGCCTGCTGTTAGAATAAGGCTGGTCAGTTTTTCGGCTAGGCCAGATAATTTAGAGGGAAGCAACCCCAAAAGATAGACTTTTGGGAGAAGGGGGATATCGACCTCAAAAAGCCGTGGAGGAGAGCCTTGACCAAGCACCAGTGGGATTGCAAGAATGGGCACTGCCAAAAGACATGGAGCAAGGTACCCCGGTCCCTACAACACCTGATCATATAGCTATGCTTGCCCTGAGTATCTATATTATACAAGTTTAATATTTTATATATATCCGAGGTTAAACCTTTTTGCGAGGGGCCTGAAAGGATTAGTTGTTCAAATGGAGACAGTTTAGAGAACCGGATATTGGGTGTAAAAGATAATGCATACTGGAGTATTTGAAGATAACCAAAGAAAGCACTATAGGGGAAATCATAATTATGGAAAAAAATCTTGCGAGCCACAATTATCCAGTGCCTTAATGGAAATTCAACCAAACAGCTACCCGGCTGCAGGCGCAGATCACGTATTCATGACCGTGCGATAAATGATATATGAAAAAAATGCGCCGCGCCTGGGGTGTAACTGAATAACTGTAAATCTAAGTACAAATCATAGATAATAAAGCGTGAAAATCAAATAGAGCCTAAAGCTCTGATCACTTACTAAGATCACCTGCTGTGTGAATCCTAAAGCTCTAATCACTTACTAAGATCACCTGCTGTGTGAATCCTATGACCAAACACACTAAAAAATATCTAGTGCAATAAATCACAAAGTGCAATGTGCATAGAAAAACGTAATAAGATAAATATACAATCCACAGTGATTAAAATATAATCATTCCTAATAAGGTGTATATGCTAAAAAATGTTACACATATGTAGATCCACTGTGATTAAAATGAAAAAAGAAAAAAATTAAATAAAACAATATATATATTCCTAAAACACAAACAGAGTAAATCAATCACATGCGTGGGCAAATTGAAACTATAATCGCCCTAATAAAGGTGTTCAAATCACATCCGTGAAAAAATCTTCCAATCCAGTAACATAAAGTGACCAAGTTCAAATAAAAGTCAGTGTAATGGTGATGGTTCAAAGAAAAAGTTCCGGTTTTGAATCAAACGTGCCCAAAGAAAAACATGCTGTGAAGTGCCTTGGTGACCCCCAATGTGATTGCGCTCACCTTGGAGCGTGTGACACAGGTTTTAATTGTGTCAATACACGCTTTTGGAGCCACCCCTGGGCTCAGTATTAGGTACAGCTGATTCCCACACTGGATTCTTTATGGCTCCACTCACATCAGACCATATAAAAGAAAAAGGCTAATATAGTATAATACCGTAGGATACTTTTATTAAAATCACATCCAATCCCCACATGGGGTACTCACATTTATAAGGTGCTCATGTGCACCAAACATAACATAGGAAAAAACGGCTGTGCGGCGTGCTGCGGGGTGTGAGAGCTCCACAACCCAGCTCTGTGCTGATCGCTCCGTCCTGGCCCCTCAAAAAGCCGTGGAGGAGAGCCTGGACCAAGCACCAGTGGGATTGCAAGAATGGGCACTGCCAAAAGACATGGAGCAAGGTACCCCAGTCCCTACAACACCTGATCATATAGCTATGCTTGCCCTGAGTATCTATATTATACAAGTTTAATGTTTTATATATATCCGAGGTTAAACCTTTTGGCGAGGGGCCTGAAAGGATTAGTTGTTCAAATGGAGACAGTTTAGAGAACCGGATATTGGGTGTAAAAGATAATGCATACTGGATTATTTGAAGATAACCAAAGAAAGCACTATAGGGGAAATCATGTTTCCCCCTGAGTTCCTTGAACGAGAGTAGCATTCTTGACACAGGATTGACTAAATGACCGTAGTGAAGAAAAATTCCTCTGCAGCCATGGGGAGATCATCAAGTGGGTTAGACTGTATGGCAGCTGGGGGTTAAGAAGAAAGGCTGTCAGTAAAGTAGCTTTAGATTGGAGGGGGTGTGTTCGGTTTAGCTAGACAAAGATTTGGGGGGCACACCCTAAAAAATGCATAAGAGATGGTGCAGCCGTAAGACCATACAGACAGAAAAAAAGATTACAGCACACACATACAAAAATGCCATTTATCCTGCAAGGCTAGTTAAAAACACCTGAACATATTCAAAAAATACAGGGGTTTGGTCACACTATATGGTCATATAGTGCTAAGCCCACTTACTGCGACAAAGTACCACGAATTAGTGGGTCCTACGCTATCCATAGAATGGACGATCCTGTTTCTCTGAACCATGGGAGCCATACACTCCTCTAAATGTGAGAATTAAAGGACTCCTCCTATAACACAGGTGGACACTAATAAGAGACAATGATTGGGGGGGGGGGGGGGGGGTGCTCCAGCCCAAAGGGATTTGGTCAGAATCCATACACTAGATAAACAAAGATCTTTTTTAAGCTGATCTCATCCAGTCTCCAGTGGTAGAAGCTCTGCAATGGCTGTGAAGTTCGATAATGGCTGTGAAATGAATGGGGAGTGTCGTCACCCACAGACTTACTATGGGGCTTCCGATGTATGCTGGCTCCTCTGCACCCACCTCCACAGTAAAGCCGCGGCTGACAGCTCAGCGTGGGACAGGAGCGGATCGGCTTCAAAAAAGGTATGTATACTGATTTCTTCTTTATAGCGCTAGATAGGTTAGTGTTAGATCACGGATATCTGTAGATGCAGGGATTTTAGTGTTAGGGTGGACTTCTACTTTAATGGCATGAGAATGATTGTAGTATAAATCCCCTGTGGGCCCTGACAGCCTCCACACACTCTCACTCCAGCTCTTCCACCCGACAACTCCGCACCAGCTGGGCTGACCCCGGGTACTTAAGGAGGCCTGCCCCCTACCAATCCAGGTTGGGGATTGGTCAAGGCTCTTTAATATACCCCAGGAAGCTCCACCTCTCCTCTCCTCCACTCTTTCTAGCACCTTCTAGAAAGAAGGAGGTGACTGTGATGCTAACTATGAGTCACCCAGCCTGCCCTGAGCCACTCCCAGCCCAGAATGAAAACAAACAGGCCTAGCCACCAGCTAGGCCTGCCTAAATTTTCCTACCCTATGGAAAAATCCTCACTCTAGCACCTCCCTAACTAGAGGGTACTACATTCGATTATGGAGAATTTTACAGGAGGTAATGTGTTGGAATGTGTTGTGCTGCAAATGATAACTACAAATAGGTACAACCTAAACCGAACAATAAACCTGGTGTATCTCCTTAACACCAAATCAACTAACACACAGTATACGGTATAGCATTCCGAGTACATAACTTCAGTACAACAAAAGAAAGTAGATTAACAATAGATTCTGTACATATAAAGTGAATTTAAATAGTGCTCAATGCCACATCAACTGTATGTCACATATAACTTATGTTTCTGTGTACTGGAAATCCCACAGCTTGGTAACCATCCCAGTGCTTTTGAATAGATCCACTCGTGTCACCTCAGTGCTCTCTAAACTCTCACCTTACTGCATAAAATATGCGCAGAACAAAACTGATCCATCTGGATGAACCTGTGTCCACCAGAGACACTCCAATTATCACTCCTGATATTTTCAATCTCGGTGGTTCTGGTCTCTTTAAGTTCTCAAACACTCATCTAGATTTTATGCATGTGAGAAAGAAAAGTATAGATAGCCTCCCATGGTGTAGTATGAACAATTTGCCGGTTCTATTAAATAACAATATGCATTTACAGAATAAAATTAATAAAAACACCTTCAAACAGTAAAGAACATCGGGATTATCATCCACCTTGTCAGAAGATGCCCTCGTTCCGATCCGGTCGTTTCTCACGCATTCCCTGCGGAACGACGTTCCGGCGCATGCGCGTTCGTGGCTCGGCGCTACGGCGCTCGCGCACGCGCATTGGTGCACACCCAACGTGATTCCCTGGGCGGCCTATAAAAGGCACTCAGAGAATCACACAAGTTGCTGGTTTGTCTCAGCTTCCTGTGTTACCTGAACTTGTGTCCTGTATCTCTGCTTGATTACCCATTGTGACCCGGATTTGCCCTTGGATTTCTCTTTGCCTCTCTCCTGGACTTGACCTCGGCCTGTTTATCGGATTCCCACCTATCTCCTGTTTTTGACCCTCGGCTTGCTACCTGGACTGTCTCCTGTCTCCTAGCCTGACCCTATTGCTTGTACCTGGACTCTCTTCTCTTGTCTCCCTACCTTGCAGATCCTGCAGTGCCATAGCACCACCCCGGTGTTTGATCCCCAGCCTGGTTCTGGATTTCCCGCCTGTGGTCTTCAGCTGCACCTTACCTGCTAAGTACCTGCACAGCGGCTCGTCTACGTCAAGGCTCCACAAGCAAGTCTTCCGCAGTCCATTGGGGAGCCTGTGCCTCTTCGTGCCGTTCTCTCCCTGTACCAACTCCGGAGGGCGAGCTGCGCTTAGTCGCAAGGGCAAAACCGCTCTCGGCATCTCGGCCTCGGTGAGTACGATTAGTGACAGTACAAACCAGCCATGTCAGAGGCCGACAGAGTGCGTTCCCCACTGGAGATCCTGTGTCAGCAGGTCTCGGCTCTCACTGAGGCTGTCCAGAAATTGCAAGACGGCTACGCCCAATTCGACGGCCGTTTTCAACAACTTTCCGGACCATCTCCAGCGTCTGCCGCTGCTTCTGTACCTTCCAGTGGAGGTTCCTCTTCTCAGTTACCAACCAATCCCACTGTGGTCATGGCCGCTCCAGAGCCCAGGGTTCCCACACCAGAGCGATTCTCCGGCAATCGTAAAAAGTTCAGGGCTTTTAAAAATGCTTGCTCCCTGTATTTGGCCCTGCAACCCAGGACCTTTTCATCGGATGTGGTAAAAGTTGGCTTCATCATTTCTCTCTTGGCAGATGAACCACAAGCCTGGGCTCATAGCCTAATGGAACAGAGGAATCCCATACTGAATTCTGTAGACACCTTCTTCGAAGGTATGGCGCAACTTTATGACGATCCCCAGCGCACGGCCACGGCCGAAGCCTTATTGCATAATCTAAGCCAAGGACGAAGACCAGTAGAGGACTACATTGTAGAGTTTCGTAAGTGCTCAGCTGATACTGGCTGGAATGAACCTGCCCTTAAATACCAGTTCCGTCAAGGCCTGTCTGAAGCATTGAAGGATGAGCTGGCCAGGATCGAGACCCCTGATTCCCTGGAAGACCTCATCCAAATCACCACGAAACTGGATCGTCGCATGCGTGAGTGACGTGCAGAGCGCTTCCAGACTCCTCGCCCTACCTGGATGATGCCTAAACCGACTCCTATCCATCCACCTTACACGGCTCCACCAGTCCCTACCACTCCCGAAGCTGAGCCTATGCAGCTTGGTCTAGTCCGTGCCCCACTCACTTCAGAGGAGAGATTACGTAGGCGCCAGGGCAATCTGTGCCTTTATTGTGGGGGTTCTGGACATTTCCTCCGTTCCTGTCCCGTGAAGACCTCATCCAAATCACCACGAAACTGGATCGTCGCATGCGTGAGTGACGTGCAGAGCGCTTCCAGACTCCTCGCCCTACCTGGATGATGCCTAAACCGACTCCTATCCATCCACCTTACACGGCTCCACCAGTCCCTACCACTCCCGAAGCTGAGCCTATGCAGCTTGGTCTAGTCCGTGCCCCACTCACTTCAGAGGAGAGATTACGTAGGCGCCAGGGCAATCTGTGCCTTTATTGTGGGGGTTCTGGACATTTCCTCCGTTCCTGTCCCGTGAGACCCAGTAAGTCCTACCTACGGTCTGCTATTAACCAACAAGTTTCCGGGTCTTCTCAACCTTATGTTACTCTTTTTGTTTCTTTACAGCTTCCGGAAAAGGAGGTTCGCCTACCCGCTATAGTTGACTCTGGAGCGTGTAGCTGTTTTTTGGATGCCTCTCTAGCCGCAAGCTTGTGCGTTCCTTTAACCACTAAGAACCAAAGACTACAGATCCACCTAGCCGATGGGTCCCTGCCTCGTTCTGGACCTGTCACTCAGGAAACCAGACCCATCCTCACCACTACTGATACAGGCCACCAAGAATACCTGCGCTTTGATATCATCGCTTCTCCAAAGTTCCCCATTATCTTGGGACTCCCATGGCTCCAAGCCCATGAACCACAGATTAATTGGAACAAGAAAGAAGTCTCTTTTTCTTCTCAATACTGCTCCAGACATTGCCTTCTCCCGTCTCCAGCCACTGTTTCTACCATTGCAACCATATCCGATAATCTCCAACATGTACCCACAAGCTATCTGGAATTCAAAGATGTGTTTGATAAACAACAGGCTGACTGTCTACCACCCCATCGGCCTTATGACTGCCCCATAGATCTTTTGCCGGGCGCTGAAATCCCCTTTGGTCGCATCTTTCCTTTGTCTGAAACAGAATTAAAAACTCTCAAAACATACATTGATGAAAATCTTGAGAAAGGGTTCATTCGCTCCTCCTCATCACCGGCCGGAGCTGGTATTTTCTTTGTAGAGAAAAAAGATGGATCCCTCCGACCTTGCATTGATTACAGGGAATTAAATAAAATCACCGTCAAGAATCGGTACCCGCTTCCTCTCATCCCGGAACTATTTCAACGTTTCAGATCCGCCCGCATCTTTTCTAAACTAGATTTGCGTGGCGCATATAATCTTATCCGAATCCGAGCGGGCGATGAATGGAAGACCACCTTTAGATCCAGGTTTGGACACTATGAATACCTGGTAATGCCATTTGGACTTTGCAATGCCCCAGCCACGTTTCAACACCTTGTGAACGATATCTTTCGCAAATATTTTGACAACTTCCTAGTAGTCTACCTAGATGACATTCTCATCTTCTCAGCTACCATAGAGCTTCATCGGGCACATGTCAAACTGGTTCTTTCGATCCTCAGGAATCACAAACTATACCTTAAGGCAGAGAAATGCGAGTTCGAAAAGACTACAGTGCAGTTTCTAGGATTCATAATCTCAATTGATGGCGTTGCAATGGACCCCCAGAAGGTCAAAGCAATCCAAGAGTGGCCAGCCCCTGTAGATAGAAAAGGGGTACAACGGTTCTTAGGTTTTTCAAATTTTTACCGAAGATTTATTGTAGGATTCTCGGCCATCGTAGCCCCCATCACTCAACTTACACGTCAGCATAATCGTTTTCATTGGTCTCTGGAGGCTCAGGAAGCATTCTTAAAATTAAAAGCACTGTTCTCCTCAGCACCAGTCCTACGACACCCGGATCCAGCCTTGCCTTTCATTCTGGAAGTCGATGCCTCGGAGACAGCTACTGGTGCCATCCTTTCACAAAGACAAGGGCCCAAGGCTCTACTGCATCCCGTGGCTTTTGCATCCCGGAAACTAAGCATCCCTGAAAGAAATTATGATGTAGGCGATAGAGAATTATTGGCCATCAAATTCGCCTTGGAGGAGTGGAGGTATCTGCTTGAAGGGGCGTCCAATCCTATCTTGATATTTACTGACCACAAAAACCTGGAATACCTGCGAACAGCTAAACGGCTAAGACCCAGGCAAGCCCGATGGGCCCTCTTCTTTTCCCGGTTTAACTTCCATATTTCGTATAGACCCGGATCAAAGAATGGAAAAGCGGATGCACTTTCAAGGATGTTTCATGAAACTTCTCAGGTAACAGAGCCAAGTACCATCCTGTCTCCGCAGAATTTCCTCCTAGTTACTCAAGGGGACCTAATGTCCGCAATCAAATCCGCATCCGCTCAATGCTCTAAACACCACGTATCTTCTATGGAAAAACACAATGATCTGTTTTGGTCTCATGGAAAAATCTTTGTTCCGCTGGAATCTAGGCTCCTAACCTTACAGTCCTTTCACGACCACAAGCTAGCAGGCCATTTTGGGTCACAAAAGACCATGGAGCTGATCTCACGTTTCTTCTGGTGGCCTGGCTGGAGACAGGACTGCAAGAACTATGTGTCATCCTGCATTCCCTGCCAGCGCAGCAAGGGCTCAAATACGAAGTCGTGGGGCCTGCTTAAACCCTTGTCCATCCCTGAACGCCCATGGGCAGAAATCTCCATGGACTTTATTGTAGATTTGCCTCAATCAGGGGGGTTCACGACTATCTTTGTCGTAATTGATCGACTTTCAAAGATGGCACACTTCCTGCCCATGGTGGGTACTCCCTCTGCCTCTGCTACTGCCAACATGTTTTTTAAGGAAATTGTCAGGCTTCATGGTACCCCGGTGAGCATCACCTCTGACAGAGGGGCTCAATTCACTTCAAAATTCTGGAAAGAATTATGCAAGACCTTGGAAATAAAGATTTGTCTATCCTCCGCTTATCATCCTCAAAGTAACGGTCAGACGGAGAGGACAAATCAAACCCTGGAGCAATACCTCCGATGCTTCTGTTCCGATTCCCAGGATGAATGGTCCTCCCTCTTGCCATACGCAGAATTTGCATATAATAACTCCATCCATTCCGCTACCAACCAGACACCCTTCTGGTCTAATTTTGGATTCCACCCTTCCTTTCTTCCAGTTTCCATTCCTGAATTATCAGTCCCTGCCGTGCAGGACCGAGTAAGTTCCATCCAGTCAAATTTCCAAAGCATCAAAGCAGCAATGCAAAAGGCTCAGGATGACTACCAAAAATACTACAACAGGGGAAGGAAGGAGAACCCGGCTTTTAAAGTAGGCGAGGAGGTATGGCTATCAACTATCCATCTCAGACTGCCAATTCCCTCCCGGAAACTGGGGCCAAAGTTTATAGGTCCTTTCAAAATAAAAAGGGTAATCAACCCAGTAGCCTTTGAACTAGCTTTACCTGATGCGTACAAGGTGCATCCAGTCTTTCATGCATCTCTCTTAAAACCTATTGTTCCCAGCCCTTTTTCGGACAGAGAGAGACCTCCACCACCACCGGTCCTAATCGACGGAGAAGACGAGTTTGAGGTGGAAAAAATCCTAAATTGCAGAAAAAATGGTAGACAACTTCAGTACTTGATTAAATGGAAGGGGTATCCTCCTGAGGATAACTCCTGGGAACCAGCCAGGAATCTACATGCTCCACAGCTTCTCCAGGCATTTCACCGGGAACATCCAGAACTAATGTCAACCTTGGGTGTCCAGAGGCCACCCCTCAGGGGGGGGCACTGTCAGAAGATGCCCTCGTTCCGATCCGGTCGTTTCTCACGCATTCCCTGCGGAACGACGTTCCGGCGCGTTCGTGGCTCGGCGCTACGGCGCTCGCGCACGCGCATTGGTGCACACCCAACGTGATTCCCTGGGCGGCCTATAAAAGGCACTCAGAGAATCACACAAGTTGCTGGTTTGTCTCAGCTTCCTGTGTTACCTGAACTTGTGTCCTGTATCTCTGCTTGATTACCCGTTGTGACCCGGATTTGCCCTTGGATTTCTCTTTGCCTCTCTCCTGGACTTGACCTCGGCCTGTTTATTGGATTCCCACCTATCTCCTGTGTTTGACCCTCGGCTTGTACCTGGACTCTCTTCTCTTGTCTCCCTACCTTGCAGATCCTGCAGTGCCATAGCACCACCCCGGTGTTTGATCCCCAGCCTGGTTCTGGATTTCCCGCCTGTGGTCTTCAGCTGCACCTTACCTGCTAAGTACCTGCACAGTGGCTCGTCTACGTCAAGGCTCCACAAGCAAGTCTTCCGCAGTCCATTGGGGAGCCTGTGCCTCTTCGTGCCGTTCTCTCCCTGTACCAACTCCGGGGGGCGAGCTGCGCTTAGTCGCAAGGGCAAAACCGCTCTCGGCATCTCGGCCTCGGTGAGTACGATTAGTGACACACCTTCATCACTTCCGGGACTGCCTCCAGCATGCCCTACGCATTACATCATCCTCACGTGATTTCATCAGGGGTACAGAATTGGCAGTCAGTGAGCTCAATTTATATTGCAGAGGAGAATAGTGGAACTTTCACCATTTTGTTGTAGCCGCTGTATTGTGTATATTGTGGCGGCCGCGTTTAATGTGACAAAGCTCCGGCAATATCATGGGGGTTTTCTGCTAGCTCGTGGTCATGTCCCAGTGTTCTTGATCTTAGCTTCATAACAAAAATACTGCCCTTATTCACACCCCTAAAGAATATGTAAACCTAACATTTCACATTCCTGATATGTGCCTGCTGTACCATGTACTTGTATGAAAAAGCATCCTGTTCTCTTTGTATTGCTTCCTTCATGTGAAATCCCTGGTGTTCATGCCAGTCCCTCTGTTTTCTATTAAAAACTGACCGCAATAAACAGGAGAACACATCATGGTCAGTTCTCTAGCTTTGCTGGGAACTCAGCCGGTGTTCTGCCGAGAAAGTTCACCTCGGCGGATAAGGACCCCCCTCTACTGCGCAGGTGCAGCGCTTGCGCAGTAGGAATCGGCGGAAATAGCCGAAGCCGAATAGAATAGAAATCAGCTGTACACGGCGCCTGTAAGAGGGCCCCTCGCGGGCTCGCTTCGCTCGCCACGATTCGGGCAGGGCCTCGCTTCGCTCAGCACTTTTTTTATTCTCCCTCTCGGTCCACTTGGATGGTGGGGCTTGAACCTGGACCTAGGGCGCAGGCGCCGTGTACAGCTGATTGAAGTTTTTCAGCTTCGTCTATTTTCGGCGCCTCCTAGTCGTTTGTACTGCGCAAGCGCTGCGCCTGCGCAGTACAGGGTGGTCCTTATCTGCCGGGGGAACTTTCTTGGCAAGACACCGGCTCTTCTCCAATGATGGGACTTGTCCTGACATGCCCCAAATCTGCACAGCTTTTCACTGGGAAGATCAGTGTGCTGTTGCTACTCCTTCCCCAGCTCTTATGCAGCTTCGAACAGAGGGAAAAGTGTAACAAAAATGTTTTTTTTTTATATCTATACACAAATATTTTCTCTTTCATTTCTATTTTAAATTGACTGGGTTTTTTTTTTGGGTGATCGTTTACAATCACTTTAAAGTGGTTGTAAAGGCAGAAGGTAATATTTATCTTAATGCATTCTATGCATTAAGATAAAAAGCCTTCTGTGTGCAGCAGCCCCCCTTAGCTCCCCATAACACTTACCTGAGGTCCCTCTCTGTCCAGCAATGTCCACAAGTGTCTCAGCCATCTGAGATTCTCCCTCCTGATTGGCTGAGACACAGCAGCGGCATGATTGGCCGTCGCTGCTGTCAATCAAAGTCAGCTAGCCAATCAGGAGAGAGAGGGGGTGGGGCCGTGTTGGCGCTCCATATTTGAGTGGACACAGGGAGCTGTGACTCGGCTCGGGTGCCCCTATAGCAAGCTGCTTGCTGTGGGAGCAGTGAACAGAAGGGAGGGGCCAGGAGCACAGAAGAGGGACCTTAGAAGAGGAGGATCTGGACTGCTCTGTTGAAATCCACTGCAACAGAGCAGGTAAGTATAACATGTTTGTTATTTTTATAGAAAAGAAAACTAGACTTTAAAATCACTTTAATGTTTTTAAATGTTTCAATCTGATCCCTCCTTTCACTTCTTTCTTCATGACTGTACATATAAAGTTTCTCCTGATACCCATGATATGTGTTATTCCTTAGACCTTTCACCATTTTTGTTGTCCACCTCTTGA
The DNA here is from genome assembly GCA_037952925.1 of Lithobates clamitans. Taxonomy (NCBI): domain Eukaryota; kingdom Metazoa; phylum Chordata; class Amphibia; order Anura; family Ranidae; genus Lithobates; species Lithobates clamitans. The sequence goes on along the minus strand of JBBGZY010000797.1, from coordinate 297,150 downwards.
CTCTTTATATCGTATCACTATATTTTTGCAAACTAGGTCTTCAAACTGGGCACAGCATTTTTAATGAGGTTTAATGCCGCGTACACACGATCTGGATTTTGGTCAGAAAAAGATATGATGGTTTTTCCGACGGGATTCCCCTCAAGCTTGCCAGCAAAAGCCCGATGGAGCATACACACGGTCGCATTTTCCGACCAAAAGCTCTCATCGGTCTTTTGCTGGCCGAATTTTCGATCGTGTGTACGCGGCATAAGTAAGGATCTATAAAGGGGAATTAGGACCTCCTTCCTCCTGTTGGTGATCCCTCTAGTGATAACCAAAGATCTGTACAGTGGAAGCAGGACCTCCTTTCTCCGGATATTGATCACTCTAGAACTCTATTCGCTCTCCCCACTTCCAGGCCACACTGCTTGCCTGTTTGAAAGTTGTGAGCGGGCAATTCCTGTTACCAGGGCTGGGTTCCGTCTAAATGCAGTCTGCACCCATTTCTGCAAAGCCCATGGGAAGCTGTCACATGACTGCATCCCCACTGGTTTAATCAACTGTGGGAAGAGAAATCCCTGCCCTGCAGCTGCATGAATGCAAAAGGAAAGGGGGTGCTTGTGGCATCAATGACCTGATATAGTCACATTGCAATATTAGCATACTTTCCAACAGTCCCGATTTTCCCGGGACAATCCCGATTTTGGGACCCTTGTCCGGATCGGAGCTTGTCCTGATTCATTTCCCGAGATTTTGCCTTTGTCCCCGGAAATTGGGAATGTTTTAGGCAAAAAACGGCCGGAGGGCTACAAAAAGATGGCTGCCCCCGCCGCCGCCGCCACTGTGAGTACATTTCCCCTTGTGTTGAGTGGAGAGGGGAGGGGAAGCCAATCGGCTTCTTTCTTTAGTGTACAAGTAGACAATTCTTTTGTACACTGAAGCCTATTGGCTGTACGGATCGTTCGGAGGCCTCTCCACTGAACACACGTGAAAGCCGGGAACTGTAGCTGCCGCTGCTGGGGACATACACATGAAGGAGATCACCGCTTCTGGGGACGCTGATGTGAGGAGGCTGGCTCTGCTGCTGTGAACACCAGATGTAAGGAGGGGCTCCATTTCAGGGGACACCAGATGTAAGGAGGGCTCCGCTGCTGGGGACACCAGATGTGAGGAGGGGCTCCGCTGCTGGGGACACCAGATGTGAGGAGGGCTCCGCTTCTGGGGACACCAGATGTGAGGAGGGGCTCTGCTGCTGGGGACACCAGATGTAAGGAGGGGCTCCGCTGCTGGGGACAACAGATGTGAGGAGGGCTCCGCTGCTGGGGACACCTGCTGTAAGGATGGACTCTGCTCAGGGCACCTGATGTAAGGATGGGCTCTGCTGGGGGCACCTGATGTAAGGACGGACTCTGCTGGGGGCACCTGATGTAAGGACGGACTCTGTTGGGGGCACCTGATGGCATCTGGTGGCAGGCGATGTGGCAGGTGACACGCTCAGGGCTCCCACTGATTCAGCATTATGGTGAGTTGAATGATTTAATTTTATAATACAAAGCAATAATAGAAATAATGCTCTTCAATCATCCTGACACCATAACAACCATGGTCCCGGGATGATTGAAGCGCTAATACCAGGTGTTTGGAGCATCTTTATCTGCTGATTGTTAAACTTTCTGGAATACACATATATCTATTGTGGTGTAGGATCTGGGCCTGCTGTCCCTCCATCTCTCTCTCTCTCTCCCTCTCCCTCTCCCTCTCCCTCCTTTTTCTCCTTCCATCCCTCGTTCATGTCAGACTCTAACCACACCCCTTTGAGCCACGCCCCCTTTAAACTATGCCCAATATTTCTCTTAAACCACGCCCACTGTTCGCCACAGTGCGCTTTGCGCGCCGCATTTTTCTTTCCCCACTATGTCACGCCTACAAACGAATGCCCCGTCCCCTAATTATAATAAAACTCCGCCTACAGGCAACAATGTGTGCCTATAATTTTTTTTACAATGTTGGCAACTATGTATTAGGTCAATAACATTGAGCAATTATGGTCAAGTGTCCATATTAAGTCAATGATGTCAAAAGCATCCCTACCCCTTGGTGTACAGGACAGGGAATGCCCCGGCCACAGCTGATGGGGCAGCTGATGGGGCAGCTTCCTATGGGTTTCTGTTGAACTGGGTTTGGACCAAGTTCAGACTGAATGCCGCTCATTCCTGGAATCTACAAGCAGCCATGTCAACACATTACACAGGCATGGTTCACTGTTGCCACTATCTGAAAACCCACTACAAATTGGGGCAAAGTGCAGAGACATGGGACCCTAGATGCAAAATCTTTCTCATCTATCGGGCACTGCTGCTGATGCCCTCTCTAGGTCTTCTGGATTCAGCATCTTTGGCCATACTGATTGGTCAGTCCAGGATATCAAATCTCCCACACATTCTTGTAGCGGGGTTCCACTCAAATTTTTAACTTAATCTTACCCCCTTCGGTTAATTGCATAGATGTTCAAATGCCACACGAAATTTTTTTATCGCTGTAATTACCTTTATATTGTACTTTATTGTGGCACTTCCTGTCTCTCCTCCCATGGGAGTAGGCGTGTTTATTGCCTTTCCCCGGCGCCGCACTGTCTCCTGGGAGCTTAGTGTCAGGCTTCCCAAGATTCAGTGCGGAAACAATGATCATGCACGTGAACAAGCTGTGAATGAACAGCATTCACCGCATCCAGGAAATCAATGCTTGTGGGCTTCACATGCCCACAAGCAAGATGGAAACAGCCAGCATCACATTTTTTAGGTTATTCTTCAGTACGAAAACAGACAGAGGCGGAAATATTACACCCAAACTGTGAGTATTATTTTGGGATTAGCAAAGTGTCTCAATGACCTAAAAAAAAAAAAAAAAAATTGGTCACCGGACTCCCGCTTTATGGTACAGCATTTAACTCATCCAGACACCCAAGGCAAGCCAAGAATGTACATTGAGCTGCACATACAATATGCAAAGCAAATTGCTAGCGGGCAAGGCAGAATCTCTTCTGCATAAAAGCTTACTTGTTATTTATGTTTTATAAAAGACATTCATTCCAGTTTGAGCTGGATTTTTTTTTTTCTATTAAATGTATGTGACCTCGGAGACAACAGTATGAGTTTCCTTAGTGCTAACCATGATCAATGTTGTTTTTTAAAGCACCTTTAGAGTGTTCTTCTATACATGACAGAATGCGATCATTATTCTCTGGAAGAAAAAAGGTTGTTGAACCATCATGTTTTCTGCTCCTGTTCTTTATTATAGTCCTCTGTTATTGAAAACATGGTTCATGGTTTCTGCTATATATTAATGGCTTCTATAACTGGTTGGATCCCAGAACATAAAGGGACCTTGCTAGTACCAGGTTGGACCCCTTTTGCCTTCAGAACTGCCTTAATTCTTCATGGTATAGATTCTACAAGGTGTTGGAAACGTTCCTCAGAGATTTTGGTCCATATTGACATGATAACATCACGCAGTTACTGCAGATTTCTCGGCTGCACATCCATGATGCGAATCTCCCGTTCCACCACATCCCAAAGGCGCTCTATTGGATTGAGATCTGGTGACTGTGGAGACCATTGGAGTACATTGACCTCATTGTCATGTTCAAGAAACCAGTGGTGAGATGATTTGTGCTTTATGACATGGTGCATTATCCTGCTGGAAGTAGCCTTCAGAAGATAGGTACACTGTAGTCACAAAGGGATGCACATGGTCAGCAACAATACTTAGGAAGGCCATGGCGTTTAAACAATGCTTAATTGGCACTAAGGGGCCCAAAGAGTGCCAAGAAAATATCCTCCACACCATTACACCACCAGCCTGAACCGTTGATAAAATTTAAAAAACTTAGAATCGCGCTATACATAAAATATGTTGTGTACTCATACACTGACCAATCGTAAGAGCGGTCATATACCTAGTGAATAAATATAATTCAGAATGTGCTTGAAAATTGTGGACAATTGAATGTAATAAGCCCCACCTAATCATGTGGGAACAATACTCCAAAGATCCTAGTGACAGTGTCATAAACAAATATTAAGTGAATCCATAGTAAATGTCCAGAAAAGTCTGAATAGCAGTGTCCCCATGATTAAAAAGTCCAACTAAATAAAGTGCCACTTCTGCAAATGATAAAAGAGCTTGTGAAGAAATGCTTGTGAAGAAATCCACCACCGATAAGTGAGAAGTTACTTCGTACCAGAAGCCCACGATCCCCCGCTACAGAGGATCATGGGAAGCCTGTATGGAAAAACCTTGCAGGACACACTGACAGATCAGCTGTTATCAATATAGTAAGGATGATGCTGCGATCTCCAAAGCTCCTCAGCGGGACTTCTTAACAGAATTCTCCTCATACCATTTGTGGATCAAAGATGGATATGCAAAATGGAGAAGGAAACAAATGCTCCATAGTGTAAACTCTTCTATTTAATAATAATAAAACAGTAATGCGCTTACATAAAAAGCAGAGTAGCAAGCCTTGTGTCTGGGGCCCCTGGATGACGTAACCTATTACGAAACACCGCGTAGGGCGGAGCGACACGCTGACATCACCTTGGGTTGCTACTGATTGCTCCAGCAGGACGGGTTTTGTCTGAGTGCCACCGGCCGGCGCACCAAACACAAGGCTTGATATTCTGCTTTTGCAAAGGACGTCAAATGACGAAGCGCGCACGGCGGAACCACGCACACTACGTCACTTCCGTGCTCACGAGTGGGTGGAACGCAGGTGCAGCGCACGGCTGTCACATCCCCTATCTCTATACACACTCTGGGTACAGTGATTTTTAATCTGTTTTCCTGTCGGGAATCGATGTTATCCTAGCCCAGTGCATAACTGGGTGGGAATACACACTTTTCTGGGACATTTGTTTTACTATATGTTTTTTATAAATAAAAAGTTTTTTTACGTTACTACACTATGGAAGCCCTTTTTTTATATTTTTGATACATGAGGGCATTGCAGCACCTCCATCAACCAGTATATATCCGAGGCATCCACCACAAGCAACAAGGAGCAGTGAGTTCCATTTAAAGCATTACAGGCCCATTACCCCTGCAGGGGTACCAGGAGTCGGTGAGTAGGAAATCAGAAGGGGGAGCACAAAAGTCACCTGGCAACATTTTATGCACTAAAGTCACCCCTGGGAGTTCCTGACCTGATGTAGATATAAGCTTATGGGACTATTGCACTCCACTTTGATTCAATTGCTGCAGCATATGCTGGATCCAGGTCTCGCTATATGCACTTATATGGTTCACACTCCAAGCTTGATGTATGTACATTTATGGATGTGGTTGATGCAGATATAAACCTATGTGATCAATATACATCACTTTGATACACTTACTGTAGCACATGTTATGTTTCAGCCTTATTGTATTACTTGAGTTGCACCTAAATGGCTGGTATAATGTAGAGTGTACCTAACTGATTGATTGCTTGCCATTGTTACATACAGTTATCATAGTGCATATCAATATACATACAGTGAAACCTCTCTGTCAACACTGAACCAATTCAGGCAATTTACCTTTATATCACTCTGCCTACATTTTATATAAAATATGTATAGCTTATTCTCATATATGCAACAAAAAAATCTAGTGTGTAGGGATCTTAGGACGCCTCCTACCCATTCCCACCGGCTACCAGCTACTGGGACATCCCCCTTTTACATACTGATTGAGATGATATGCACATTGGTGTGTAAGACTGTAACAATATAAAACCATCTCTAAGGTTTTTCCTGTATATGCTTAGCAATTAGGTTTTTCAGGTAGCGCCAATTAACCCATTTTTTTGATAGTTCACGTATGGTTAGCAGGGTACCCCCTGTGAGTGCTCTGCGTAAGGGAGGCAGCAACCTGTTCTCTTGCCACATAGGCCCATCCTAAAGCGCAGTTTTTTCTACGTGGTACTGTGCGAATTGTAGCCTCAGTTTCCTGTTCTTAGCTGACAGGAGTGGCCTTCCCCTGCTGTAGCCCATATATTTCAAGGTTTGTTGTGTTGTGCGTTCAGAGATGGTATTCTGCATACCTTGGTTGTAACAAGTTGTTATGTGAGTTATTGTTGCTTTCTATCATCTCGAACCAGTCTGCCCATTCTCTTTTGACCTCTAACATCGACGAGTCATTTTCGTCCACACAGCTGCCCCTCACTGGATATTTTCTCTTTTTCTGACCATACTCTGTAAAGCCAAGAGATGGTTGTGCGTGAAAATTCCAGTAGATCAGCAGTTTTTGAAATACACAGACTAGCCCGTCTGGCACCAACAACCATGCCACGTTCAAAGTCACCTAAATTCCCTTTCTTCCCCATTTTGATGCTCGGTTTGAACTTCAGCAAGTTATCTTCATCACGTCTAGATGCCTAAATGCATTGAGTTGCTGCCATATGATTTGCTGTGTTACCAAGCAATTGAACCTAATAAAGTGGCCAGTGAGTGCCGGTTCACACTACAGCGACTTGGGATCCGACTTGTCAGACCTCACGTTGCCCCAAGTCGCTGGACATAAGAAATTCCATTGAAGTGAATGAGAGTCATCTTAATGTACACTACTGAAGTTGCTCCAACTTCAGAAAAGGTTCCTGTACTACTTCAAGGAGACTTCTAGGCAACTTGTACCCGTAGATTTCAATGGAAGTTGCCTCCAAGTAGGATCTCCATCTATATTGAAGCGACTTTACAGGAAAAAGAAAAATATTTTACCCAGGTACTTCCCACAACCCTCTCCCTCCCACAGAGCTGATTATTCTGTGATTGGCCACAGCCAAAGTCGCCTGTCCTGGAGGCAACTTTAAGTCACACTGAAGTCGCCTCCAAATCGCCTTGCAAAGTCGCCCTGTACGTCGGGTTGCCCCTGTGTGAACCGGCACTGAGTGTACAGAGGCAACCCTCTGATAAATACATTTTTTTTTTGTGGAACAGGACTGCTTTGAGATATGACAGAGCTTGTATATGTATATACATGTAAATCATCAGAAATCCACCCTTATCATGTTCATCTGTTTGGTAAAGGAAGAGGTAGAAGCAATAAATTCTTTAAGTGTTTTACAATTTGTTTTTCAGTCTTGTAAATCTTTTTGTGTGTTTCAGCAACATTTTCTTTATTGCATATAAATGTTATAAGATAGTCTGTTGACATAAACTTTTGAACCAGCTGAGGAGCCATACTGAAAGTTTTATAAGGCGGTGAGGTGACCAGTTAAATCAATATGACTGACTGATTAATCACAGATACAATACAGATTCCTATCTTGTCCCATCATATGGCTCAAGGCTATGGAGTCCAGAAGGGCCATTTTGACCTTATTCTCCATAATAGTTTATATCAAGCTGATCTGTTTTTCATGGCTATCCAAGAAGAAATAAAACAAACACTTTAAGAATTCTCAAGCCCATATCTGTTGGGAGTGTTCCAACTTTAGGCCGTATTTGGCTGAGATTAGGAATAAGGTCATTGACTTAATCCACAATGACCCTGCACAGTGTCTTCTCCACGTTACTACTAGTCCTATTGGTGCGTATATAAAGAGTATAGTCCCCCGCTTGTTAGATGCTACTAAGGGGCTAATTCCGGTTTTCTGGAAAAGCCACAGACGCCCTCTATAGAGCCCTGGGTGAAACAAGTTAAAGCGGTTGTATACCCGCAGGACAAAGTTTAAACCGTACAGGTTTAGGAGATATTCGTTTTACCTACAGGTAAGTCTTATTATAGGCTTACTTGTAGGTAAAAGGTAATAAATTGGGTATACAACCACTTTAATGAAATTATGGAAGCTGAGAAATGGGTCTATATTTGTAAGAATAGATTTTAAAAGTTTCAGGCTAAGTGGGCAACCTGGATTCATTACATAAATAGCACAGGGAATTAGGGATAAATAACCATGCATACCGCAGAATTGGAACTACCAGGCTGTTAGGACTTACTGATTCTGTTGACTTTTTAACCACTTGCTTACTGGGCACTTAAACCCCCCTCCTGCCCAGACCAATTTTCATCTTTCAGCGCTGTCACACTTTGAATGACAATTGCGCGGTCATGATACACTGTACTCAAATGACATTTTTATCATTTTTTTCACACATATGGAGCTTTCTTTTGGTGGTATTTAATCATCATTTGGATTTTTATTTATTGCTAATCAAACAAAAGACAGAAATTTTTGAAAAAAAAACAAAAAAAACATAGTTTGTTATAAAATTTTGCAAACGGGTAATTTTTTTCCTTCATTGATGTTCGCTGATGAGGCTGCACTGATGGGCACTGATGGGCTGCACTGATGGGCACAGATAAGGTGACACTGATAGGCACAGATAAGGTGACACTGATAGGCACAGATAAGATGACACTGATGGGCACTGATAAGACGGCACTGATGGGCCCTGATGGGCCCTGATGGGTGACACAGATGGGTGGCACTGATGATGTGGCACTGATGGGTGGCATTGATGGGTGGCACTGACAGATGTCACTGATGGGCATTGATAGGTGGCACTGATGGGCACTGGTAGGTGGCACTGATGGGCACTGGTAGGTGGCACTGATGGCCACTGGTAGGTGGTATTGATAGACAGCACTGGTAATGTCGCACTGATTAATTGATAGGCGGCACTGTTAGGTGGCACTGGTGGGCACTGGTAGGTGGCGCTGGTGAACCCGATGTCCCTCTCGCAGCTGCCGGTGATCGGCTTCTTTTTTTCCTCCTCACGCTATCAGCGTGAGGAGGAAAAATAGCCCATTGCCGGTTCTGTTTACATCACATGATCAGCTGTCATTGGCTGACAGCTGATCACGTGGTAAGGGTACTCCGATCTGTGATCAGGTGAGTCTCATAGACTCGCTGATCACAGAACGCACCGCGTGCACCCTGCAGGGGGCAGGCAGGCCGCTCAAGCATGGGAGGACATCCATATTTCGGCTATAGCGCGGACGGCAAGTGGTTAAAGTATGCTTATTTTATTTGGAATTCTTGGCTGCTAATTTAGGGACCACTCTACCTCTCTCTTTTTCTTTTTTTTCTTCCCTTCTTTGGGTGTACTGTATTTTATTCATGTGTGGGAGTTATATGTATTGTAAATGAATACAAAAAATGAGAACACCAAGCTCAGTGTGTCAATGCTCAATATAGTAAATCATAGTCCATTAAAATTATCTCGTGCTCTAAGAACAATTTTCCAGTGCTTGACTCCGTGCTCAAGGTGCCCCACATAGATGTAGACTCACCGCACTGCATGACCACCTATCTCTAGTGTGGTCAGTTGTGCTTGTAGAGAGATATTCCTTTTTATGATGTCAATGCATATGGGACCTTGTGATGTTAGTTCCTCAGAAGGTGGTATATGGGGGAGGATACGGAGAGAAAGGACTCATAGCACAAAACCATCAATTTAAAATATATTTTTCAAAAAGCTAAAAAGGTTTACACTCACATTTTATGGTGTCCATTAACCTGGCACCAGGTATGTACAGCTCACAAATACACGGGTTCCCGGCCAGGCATTCAGTGCTTGGTGATGTAAAGCAGCTCAGGCCGGTGCCTGGAAGTGATGAAGGCGGAAATGAGTCGCAATGGCGCGATCAAGCCTCAATCATACTGAGCGCAGTGTTCTTCTTTTTTGTATTCTATATCTGTATTACTATATAGCGTACAATTACACTGCAGCTATTTAAATGCACATACACATATTTTTCTGTATCTCTAATTCTTCTCCACTGGTGCAAAGTTTATTGTTTTAATTTTATATGTATCGTAGCATAGGTTAAAGTTTGTATTACTTGTGGAGACTTGTGCATAGCTCCCAACTGTCCCTGATTTCGAGGGACTGTTCCTGATTTGGAACAAAGTCCTTCTGTGCCTTTTTTCTCCTCATTTGTCTCTCATTTTGGTCTGTCCTATATAGTTGTATATAAAATTCACTATTTATCTTTCAAATAGTGTTTTACAGTGCTGAACCTTTCATCCAATTCTAAATTACTGCATTTGTAAATTCAAAAAGCCAATATAAAGGAATAGTAGTGGTAAAGAAAAAAAAAATACTTGGTTTAAATCTCCTTTAAGGGGGCGTGGCAAGGGGTGTATCCAATGCCTACATACTTTTGCTAATTGATGTCCCTCTTTCCCATCTCAAAAAGTTGGGAGGTATTTTTGTGTTCTGTATTTGTGTACATTTTCTGTTCTTGTTGGAATTTGTATCTCTACCTTTTTCTCACTTTGTTTGTATAATTAAGAAGGAAAAATAAAGATTATATAAAAAAACAAGAATTCTACATGTTCATTAAACTCCTATCTTAACTTTGTCTGCATTCTTCCATTGATTGACTTGAATTGACACACTTTGAATGTACCTTTAACAAGCCTCAAAACATGAAAAAATGGACCTGCGCTACATTTTGCCAACAAAGCGCAAATACATGCTCATACATGTATTGTAGAGCAAGTGTGTTGTTGAAAATGTATACCTGCATTGGAGTGGTGTTCAGAATGAATGACAATGCACTGCAATGTACATGCTAAGTGTTGTGATGCGTTGGGGTAAAGCACATTAAAATGCAGGTTGCACCTTGCAAATGTAGTGGTACCCCCACAGGAGCCGCTTGGATATTGGTTTGCCCAAGCCTCCCACTGATTAATCCACAGCCAATCACAGGGTATTTTCACACAGCCAGGTGCACACACTCTTCTGCTCTTTATCCTCAATGACCAGTCTAGGGGATTTGTTTTTTGTATTTTATTTGGAGAACTTGGATAGAAGGAATTTAGTGTGATGCTCTAAATTAACTATTCCCCAAGTGAGGACAACTCTTTCAATCGAACTGTGTAGCAGATTATCTGCAGAACCATACAGTGCCTGTATAGAATGAACAAGTCCCTTTGTAGCAGAAGGAACTCAGTGAACTTTGTCTCTTCAAGACACTAGCCAGTGTCCCCTTTAGCCTGCACCCAGTAGCTGACCACCCAGGGGGGGATCTAACAGCACAAGTCCCAGGGACCCCTTGTGGGGAGTCTCTACTCACAAGGCTCCTGAAGCATACACGGCAGCCCTCTTCAGTGGTACCAGACAGGATCCACGGACATCCTCCCTCAGTCAGCTCTCACAAGAACCATGGGTTGCAACTTCAATGTTTCAGGCCCTCAGGTCGACCACCTGAGGCCGCATGGCAGCGTACGCTAGGGAGAGGCAGCAGCCCCCCCCCACCTAGACTAGGGTGACTAGACATCCCCGGTTTCTGGGGACAGTCCCCGGATTGAGGACACTGTCCCCGGACCAAGTCTGTCCCCAGTTTTGTCCCCGGATTGGATTAGAACAGGGGCTGGGGCAAGTTCAAAGACAGCCTATGCAGAATAAAAAGAAAAAAATCTGAATTGCACCCCCCCTCCTCTGTCGCTCCTACTAGCGTATGGGGGTTTATTTTTTTCCATTATCTGTGCCCTTTTCTGATGGTCATGTGCTGGTCGGAGCGGAGGGACTATTTCTTCAGTTTCGGGCGCATGCCCATTCAGCTCCACTCGCATGTTTTTCTGCCTTGGCTCAAGTCCTGGTTGGCCGCCTGCCTGCTTATCTCCTTGTCTTCCCTGGTGGAGTGATCTTAGTAGTAGTAGTAGCCGGGGGCCCGAAGAGTAAAGCCCTATACACACTATCAGATTTTCTGCTGATTTTTGTCTTCAGATTTACCAAAACCATGTAGTGCAAGGGCCTGCCTGATTGCATACACATTGAAACTCCTAAGGGTTGACCTTATATTATATGGTTTTGGTAAATCTGAAGGAAAAAATCAGCAGAAAATCTGATAGTATGTATGGGGCTTTTGACTTGATAGGCTGTGAAGCGGGCGGCAGAGACGGCCAAAGAGTCGCCAATGATTACTAGTAAAAAAAAAAGTCCCCAGATTTCATTTTAAAAATCTGGTCACCTTAACCTAGACCTCTCTGCATATAGGAAGACCCAGAGCCCATGTGCTCTTCAGATATAAATACAGTTACCCAGCATGCCTTAGTGCACATCACCTTGTAATTGGCCAGGGCTGTACAGACATCCATGCTCTCATCTGCCAGGTTTTCACCCACTGTCCAATATATTCCATAGCTATTGCATCAGTGTGAAACTTTCAAGACAGCATGAGCAGCACCAGAGCAAACTGAACAGACCTCACTAAACAATCACAACTCTCTGTTAAGCAGACAGCACTTAAATTTGCCTAGCTGTATCTCTGTTAGGCAGAGAAACCAAAAACTATATACACTCACTCTAGCGCCTACCTAGGAGGGCACCACACACACAAAGGTTAAAATCAAGCCTTATTATAACTGAGCTTGGTGGAAGGCTGAAGTGTGGGTGCTGGTTTATCATGGGATTGATCTTTCCCCTTGAGGGTGGTTGGGCAGTGGACATCTCTGTCATAGATATATTGTTGTACAGCTCTTAATGGCAACTTTATCTATATATTTGTATTTTTGGGAGACGTGCCTTCCTTCCAAACTATGTGGTGAAGAGGGGATTTGTGGGAGCCACTGGCTGAAGGTGAAGGCACATGGGGAGGAGGATACATAGTAGACTCCTTAGTGAGGTCCGAAACATGCTTGGACTGTGTCACTCAGATTGTCCGCATATTTCAGCATTTTATTGGGCCCTGGTATTTGAGCTTGTTACCCTTTCTCTCCCCTTCCACTTGGTGGGACTTTTTTGTTGCATTACATTTTTGGGGTTTTACAATGTTACTAAAATGTAATTCAGGGTTAGGATACACATACATGACTGTTCAGAAATGTTATGGGATGTGAAGCCAGCATATATCATGTCACTGGGACTTTTTATCCCTCAGCTTGCTAAAAAAGCAGGCAGGAAAGTCTGTGAAATGCCTCGAAGATCAACAGCCCTTCTCCTATGGTAAAGTCAGCAACTATATCAAGGAAATACTCATTGTTGTCCAATGTCCAATATGTGGTACATCTTGCTGTACCTTGGGGCATCTTAAAGTATTACGTGCGGAAAGTGGATTTCTGCATACTGCTTCTACAGTGGGCAATCTCTTATGTCCACACATGTCTCTTATATCCTGCATTTTTTTTTGTGATTCTTTAAAAAAATAGATTGTGACAATAAAAACTACATTTTATTACTTGTATATTGTAATAACCCAAATCCCCTTGTCTTTTTATCATGCCCCGATTTTAATAAAGATTAATATAAAAAATGAACTTATATTATGGTGTCCTGGCCATTCCCATATTGCTTGTGGGCATGTGAAGCCCACAAGCATACTGTTCCCGGATAAGGTGCAGCTGAATGACCAGCATGCACCACCCGTTCTCACGCACGTGCAGTGTGAATGGCTTGAAGCGCCGTAAACTTCTCACGTTGCCATCACGATGGGCGTCGTCGTCTGAAGTGCCCGCCCCATTGTGATAGCAATGAAGCCCTCGGCGCTGCCCACTGACTCATAGACAGAGGAGCCGAGGAAAGTGACGTCAGGAGCCGCGTTGAGAAAGGGGAAGATTTGAAGGGACCACATAGCAACAGGGATTAAAAGGTAAGTAAAAAAAAAGAAATTTCTCCAAATGTCATTTGTTATATTATTTGCTGCACAGTAATGATTTTTTTTTTTTTCATGGGTGGAACTCCGCTTTAAATATACAGTAGGTAATAATGTATCATCCGGCATTATATTGCTTATATGGTTAATGAAATCTTTAGCGAATCCTAAATTCATTATCCAATAAATATTATAGGTATTCATTTCTTTGTTGTACACCTCTATGTTTATCATTTGTTGGTGATAGTTGGTTTATTATTTGGGTTTTCCTGCTCAACAGAAGCAAACCCCCCATGACACTACATCTGGACTTGTGATAACGATGTTTGAGCAGGTGTCTGTGCTTTGCTTATTTAGACACATTGCAAGATAACAATTTCCTAGAAAGGCTCAAGTTTGCTGCTAAAAACAATAAAGTTAATGTTCAATGGACACGTCAGAGGGCAAAGAAGCAAAACACATTAGTAAAATACCAAATACCATGGAAGTTAAGTAATTAGTATTGTTGTATTGTTTTATGCCCCTGTACACTAATTGAACGTGGGTACAATAATTATTTACATGATTCTATTTGAGTGTACTCTAATACAGTTCCCACATCCTGACCACACTGCGGCAATGCTTATCTGTCCTGAAGGAATATGCTACAAAATTGTCATTTTAAAGTGCAACTGTTGGGTGGTAGCAGCCACTGACATTTAGAATTTTCAGTTTTCACTGGCTGCATGCTTGTTTCATCTCAATGACCTACTAAATAATAATGAAGCAAAGGGGGCGTGACTGGTTGTGAGCCGCGGCGGACGCGTTAGAGGAGAGCTCCGGACCATCCTAGCGATCATCCTGCACCATCCGACTGCCCACAGGCTTGCAGATATAGAGATGAGAAAATAATAAAGCCGCTCACAGGATGACCACTTTTGAACAATGATGAACGTCTTCCCTCAGCCTCACAGGTGCTGGCTCTGCACAATTAGTAGAAGCCAGAAAAGGAAAAGCCTGGATGGCCGCACAAAAAGCAATTTTCCTGTGTTATCCACTTTTTGTGACCTGTTTGTTCAAATAATATTTTTGTCACAATAAAGGTGCTTTTTTCACGGAAGTGCGGCCATCCAGGCTTTTCCTTTTCTGGCTTCTGCCCACAGACTTGCAGTGCCATCCATACAGCTCACCTTCTCCTGCTCCATCTCAGGCATCCTCCCTGAGTGTATTTCCGAGCGCATCGCTTGAGGCCTAATCCGCAGCCCGCCTCTTCCAGACAGTAACCGCCGCATCTGTGGACACAGCGGATCCTCACGCCTTCCTTATCCTGCTGCTACTCCTTCCCTGTGGTTCTGCAGACGAGGGGGACCCACTTGTAGCAAAAGTTAAGGCCGCGGCCGTCTGCGTACCCGCGACCCGCCGCCATCTTGTTCCTGAGGCTGGACTCCTCTCACCTACGGTGGAGTGTCCCGCTGGTCTCCCCGGTCTCACCTACTGCTCCTGCTTCCCTGGGGACTCGGCTGGATTGGAGGCGGTGGTGGTGCAGGCGGCCTGGGCCTGCGATTCTGAGGCCTGTGGCAGACCTACACTGCAACATGATTTACCCGTCTAGACCGTGGCCTGGGTGAGTTTTCCAGCAGTGACTTTCGTTCCCCTGTGAGTGTCTGGCTGCTGTAAGTTCAGTGTGACCCCCCTGTAAGGCCATCGGGCTGCAAGACTGCTTGGGCTTACCACCCACCTGTTCCATCCTACCTAAATCTCCTCCTTACAGGGTACAGGTGCTGGATGTGGGTGTGCAGCCCCCAGCTCAGTGGAGTTACTACCCTTGCCTTCAGACTAATGGGCCCTTAAAATCGATCTAATAAAATGTCCATGCCAAGCCACCTGCCTCCTGTCACAGATACGCAGCCAGACGCCTCTCTTGTTGGGAGGCTGCAGGCCCTGCTGGCTGAACTAGCCATGAAGCCTGTAGCTTCTCCGCGTGCAGCTCCCCCTGCTCCCTCCTCCCAGGATAGCACTGCAGTGATTCTGGCTGCCATTGAGCATAGCAAAACCTCCATGCTTGTGAGAATTGACCGCCTTACGGAAGAATGTAATCTCATAAGAAATTACCTGGATAAAATCAGAGGTCAGCTGACTGAATCAGAATACAGAATTTCTGCCACGGAAGACCTCACAGCTACCCACACCAATACAATAGTAGATTTACAACACACAGTACAATTGCTTGTCGCTAAATCCGATGAAGCAGAAAACAGAGCGAGGCGCAACAACGTCTGCGTCCTTGGTCTCCTGGAAGGTGAGGAGGGTGACCAGCCTGCGGAGTTCGCGGAAGAGTTCTTTTAGGAAGTTGCTGGGTCTTACTGATGTCTCCCCGACCTATGTCATAGAGCGCGCCCACCGTGTACCTACAGGTCACGCTATCCCTGGTGCAAATCCCAGACCCTTCTTAGTTCACTTTCTCAATTACAGGGATCGCTACCGAATTCTCTCTGAGGCTTGCAAACACCCAACACTTCCATACGGCAAATCTTCTGTCCTAATGTTTCCGGATGTCTCAGCTGAGCTGGAGTGTAAGAGGAAAGCCTTTAACAAGGTCCGTAAGCGCCTTTGTGAAAGGAACATTAAATACAGCATGCTGTATCCTAGCCGTCTCAGGGTCCCTCACAATGGCTCAGTTCGGTTCTTCGACTCCCCGGCTGACGCAGATGAATGGCTGAACACACTGCGGTGAACAAGATAAGCCGTTCCTTGCTACAAGTTGCTTTAAAGAGTTGCTCTGAAAATTACATCTTCTTTTTGAATTCAAACTTTCAGACGTTGTTTATCCAGTTCCAGTATTTTGTTATTTAGCTCTTATGGTCTCCTCATTACCCACCCTGTTGCTGGTTGGCTCCTTATTTTCTCACACATGATATACCCACTGTCCCATGTTACCAATGGATCTACTCCCTAAAGCTGATATGTTTGACCTGTGGCCAGACTGTGGTCCCTTACTAACTTGAGCTATTGATCATAAGAGATCTTTATAGTCCTAGACATGACATCTGTTTCTTCTGATTCCTTCTCCACCGAAGCTACCTCGTTAGATACATACTCACTTCAAGTACCTAACAACCCCAAGTTCCGCCTTCCTGAAGAGGCATCAGCGGCACTACCTTTGCCGCATTCTGGAATTCTTCCAGCAAGACTGACGTTCTGATCATTACGGGTATTAAACTGACTGGCATTGTTGTTGGGATTGCTGGTCAGTTTGCTACTTTACAGTATTTAACTTTAATGTTCACTATGTTAGTGCTATGTGGTAACCAATCGCCTCACTTATTGTATATCCTCAATTGCTGGTGTGCTTTAATAAGGTAATTTTCCTCGGGGCTGTTATACTCGGAGGTGTTCCGACCCCCCTGGTGGGAGGGCTCCCTTTTCTTCCAATTGGTAGGTTTCTATGCCCTCCCCTTACCTTGAGGTCCCCGGTGCCCATTTTGCTGATCTTATCTACTATAAAGTCCCTATGGAGTTAAAATGAGTTTCTTGGAATATAAGGGGTCTAAACAATAATTTTAAAAGGTCCCTGATGTTTAAATTCCTTAACGCTCATAAACCCCATATCCTCATTTTGCAGGAAACTCACCTTTTAGGAAACAAGATTTTGTCCCTTCACAGAGCGTGGGTGCAACAGGCCTTTCACGCCACTTATTGCAGTTACGCCAGGGGGGTCGCCATTCTTCTAAACAAATCTTTTGCATATAAGGTTATGTATCATATATCTTCAGATCCAGGGGGCAGGTACATTATTTTAGTTCTGGAATCTCGTGCAATGAGATATGCGTTTGTCAACGTATATATCCCTCCGCCTTTCTCTCATGGCATACTGTACACCATCCAGGAGAAACTGGCGCCATTACAACTCACTAGAGTTATATGAGCTGGGGACATTAACTCTGTCTTACAGGCTGACTTAGACTCCTCCAACCCTCAGCGACTGTCCTCTGTGGATCTAGGGTCCTGAGTTCACACCTTTGACCTCAAGGAGATCTGGAGACATAAGTATCTTTTAGATCATTTTTATTCTCACTACTCTGCTTCACACAAATCTGGTTCCCGCATTGACTTAGCGTTAAGCTCTAGGCTGATGCTATCTTCCATTCGGGTAGTCTCCTACTTGCTGGCTGTGATTTCGGACCACTCCCGATGGAAATTAGTGTAAAGGTAGGAGGAGTTAAATCCAAAGGTTGTTGGCGCCAAGGCTCTAAATGGCTTCATAGTGAGAGGGTACAGGAGCTGCTGCAGGACTCAGACACACATTACTTGGAGGTAAATTAATCCTCTGCAGCCCCCCAATTGGTGGGGGATGCCTTTAAAGCATTCACTCAAGGTCAGTATATATAGGCCATCAAAACTGCAAGGATTGAATATAACTCCCAGCTGACCTTGCTTGAACAGGCTGAGTCTGCGGCAGCTTCTGAATTTGTATCCTCCCCTGCTGGAGACAATTACTCAATTTTGGCACAGGCTCGTAGAGAGATAGAACTTCATCTCACATCCCTCACTCATGCAGATGCCGCTCTTCAGGCCGGGAGGCTGTTTGAGTCTGGGACAAGAAAAGTAAGCTGCTGGCCAATCTAGTTGCAGAATTCTGGCATGTGACGATTGTCTCAGAACTGCACTCGGATGCTGGGAACTCTGTCACAGAACCCTCTGACATTTTACATGCGTTTCAGAGGTTTTTTGAGTCCTTGTATCACAAAGGCCCTCCCCCAGATCTCTTGTCCTTATTGGGCACTCTGCGCAGCCTTTCTTTGTTGTCCTTGTCCACTGAAGAAGCTGCCTCTTTAGCTGCAGACATCTCAGTTACCGAAATTGCAAAGGCAAATAACTCACTTTCCCCCAACAAAACTCCTGGACTGGACAGGTTACCTGGGAGACTGGTATTAATTGCAATTCGAACACTTAGCTCCGAGGCTTTGCAAGGTGTATTCAGAAAGCTAGAGAGTCCCAGGCCTTACCCTCATCAATGTATCAGACTCATATTATACTAATACCCAAGCCAGGAAAAGACCCCAAGCTTTACACGTCTTATAGACCAATCTCCCTCCTAAATTACGACTTGACCAAGGTGTTAGCTATGAGATTGACAAAATACCTACCATCCTTAGTTAGTATTGATCAGACTGGCTTTGTCCTTGAGAAATCGGCGGACATTAACCTACACAGAGTTTTGATGCACTTGCAGCTCCCCCCCCGACGAACTAGCCTCTAGGGTCCTGGTTCTGCTTGACATAGAGAAGGCTTTTGATTCAGTGGACAGGATCAATATGTCTCATGTACTGGAGGTAATGAGCTTTGGTCCACATTGCCGTAACCTTATAAGTTGGCTTTATAAGGCCCCTCTGGCACAGGTAAAATTGGGAGGTGACTTGTCTGCTGTGTTTCCCATTGGAAGGGGGACCAGACAGAGGTGCCCGTTGTCCCCGGCACTATTTGAGCTCATGATGGAGCCTATATCTCAAGCCATACATAAGTCTGCCCTTTTTAAAGGTATTCAGGTAGGTGCCATTAGTGAAAAAGTGGCATTATATGCCGACGACATAGTGGTCTTTTTGAACGACCCCAGACCTTCCCTTAATGAAGCCCTGGCCTTGCTTTACATGTATTCTCCATTGACAGGTTAACTGGGATAAATCCCTCCTCCTGCCCATAGATCGAGAGGTGGAGGCCAAAGCTGATCCGGATCTGCCACTAAGGTAGACCTCCTCTGCCAAATACTTGGGGGTGGTGCTATCCTCCACAGCAAAAGACTACATTGCCCTGAATTTGCTGCCGCTCTTGAATCTAACGAAGCAAAGAGTATCAGCGTGGTCCCACATCCCCCTCTCCCTCCTGGGCAGGCTCAACCTTATTAAAATGAAGCTGCTCCCCTCCATTCTGTACATCTTCCATCCCCGGTGTGGATCCCTAGGAGATACTTTAGGCAATTTGAATGTGCAATGAGCTAATTTCTGTGGGGATCGCAAAGACCTAGGTTTCAGCTGACGATACTGCAAAGGCCCTGGACTGAGGGTGGACTGGCATGCTTTATTTTCTTACTACCTTGCTGCCTTACTTGCTCAGGCCCACAACTGGTTAGTAGCAGATGAAACTAATGCTGCTGTTGTGCTTGAGGCAGCGCAGCTCTTATGAAGCACTATGTAACACTATATAGAGGCCAGTCAGCCCTATCCCCTATCACTCAGTCTATGAGAGCAGTTATTAAGGCATGGCAACTTGAACGACCAGAGTCCTTACACACCTTTTCACCTCATACACTGTTGTGGCACAACCCCTCCCTTAAGCACTTCTCCTTGTTCCCTGACCCTATTGTGTGGGCTTCTAAGGGGATTAAATACCTTAACCAAATTTGCTAGGAGGGGAACTCCTAACCTTCAATGTCCTTAAAATAATACATGCCCTCCCTAATTCATATCTGTTCAGCATAGGCGTGCACACAGGGTGTGCCAGGTGTGCCTGGGCACACCCTAATCACCCCGTGTGGTGCATATTTCCAATGTTTAGTCCCCTGATATTTCACCAAATAGAAAAAAATCTATTTTTTTTCCTCTTAAAAAATTGTAAAAAAGTTATTAAAATAATATTGTAACTGCCCTACTGACACCACCAATACCTGCCCTTATGACACCATTCACTGCTCTACTGACACCTTCCGTATATATATACATGCACACACATATATGTTTGAGCTTTGGGGTGCACACCCTAATGTAATAGGCTGCGCACACCTATGCTGTTCAGATATCTCCAGCTGAGACATGCCTTTCAGATGCAATTTGGTAATCAGCCTATAATCATGACCCCATTGAGAATTGAATCCCTACTTCGTGAGGACATGCTAGAGAAACCACTCTTCTCCATACACAAATCCCTTCAGCCCACCATACACGACAGCCTGGATAGGCTCCTGTCTTGCTGGCATGCAGAGGTTCCAGAATTAGATTCAAAGGAATAGAAAGATGTATGGTTATATAGCGGTTCCATCTGCTGGTCACTGTGGTTCCTCCTGGTGACCCATAGTCACTGCAGAACACAATAGGGGTTATGCAGAATAACTGCATTGGGGCGATTTGTCCCTGAATGCATAGGACCCTACATGAATACCACATGGTACATCATTCTGCCCTGTCGAGTTGAAGCGTATTTCAGACTTTCATTGACTATTGCAGGCAGTGGGGCTGGATGCTGCACCTGTACCTTCCACACGCTAGATGCCCCATAAAATGAAACAAATTAAAATATTCAAGCGTTTCTTGACAGGAGCTGATAAAATATGACACACCTTGCAGTCATCTATGGGAAAGTTTTTCTTCTCCGTGGTGAGAAAAACAAAGCTAATAGACAGTTTAATACCTGCAAGTAGAATGTTTCCCATACTCTCTTATGTTTTGTTCATACTAGTGCCTTACTGAAACAAGTTTTCTTTGTGAATGAGTCATATAGTTACTAATTCCTTTGAGAGATTTGTGACATTCCAGCCTATCCGGAGAGAACTGGACTGCTGAGGTCTGTGGTGTTTTTATTCTCTATAAAAAAGTTCACAGGCTTCTCTGGAAAACTGCAACTGCAGACTAAAAAGTGTGAGCATCTAAAAGGTACCAGCATACTTGCAGCAGCCTCTTGCAGACCCTGCTGCTATGTCCAAATCTAGGACTGTGCTGACAAGCAAAGCTCTAACTTGACCAGTGTAGTCCAAATGTCACCTACATTCAGTCACTGTAATCCCCCCTTTATACTCCAACTCAATACCTTAACCCACCTAAAGTGATGAGACTTCTTTTATTTATGGAGTAAAATGGCCATAACAGCCTTTTTTTATTAAAACAATTTCCAAATAAATAACTCCAATAAATAACCAATAAACATAAACAATAACATAATAATAACATAACCTGTTAACCCCAGTCTGATGGTCTCTGACGGTGACCCACCTTTTCCAAATATAACCACGTATAACCAACGCACTGCGGGACCTTTACCAAACTAATAGGCCTCCAGCTGTAACTGCTCGGAGACAACCCTTCCCGCAGCGCCACCAAATCCAGTATTCCATCCATCCATTCAGGAATACACCGGAGGGGCACATGCTAACGATGAGCCCCCACCCCTTTAAATCCATCCGTTTACCGCCCCCGTCAAAGACCACCAGAAGAACACAGCCCCAACCCAAAATGGCCATTTCTGCTGTCATGACGACCCGTTCCTTTTCCTGAAAGAAATAAAAACACCACAACAACTACACACAACACATTGCACATATATCCATAGAAAAATATAGGGAGGGAGGGTGGGAAAAACTGCCTCCTCTGTTGAAATCTTCCTCACACTGACCCCTTGCTCCTCCCCTCCTATAAATATAACCACTCCCCTCTCTCCAAAATACTGCTTTCTTACCTCCCCTTTTTCCCGTACCACCTTTTACTTCATCTATTAACCCCTTCAGTGTCTCCCTTAGACACACTGTCATGCCCGGCCCTACACTACCCTTCCTTTCAGTCATTTTCGTTCCGGGCCTCACTTGAACAGTGTAGTCCAAATGTCACCTACATTCAGTCACTGTAATCCCCCCTTTATACTCCAACCCAATAACTTAACCCACCTAAAGTGATGAGACCACACCTTTTATTTATGGAGTAAAATGGCCATAACAGCCTCTTTTATTAAAACAATTTCCAAATAAATAACTCCAATAAATAACCAATAAACATAAACAATAACATAATAATAACATAACCTGTTAACCCCAGTCTGATGGTCTCTGACGGTGACCCACCTTTTTCAAATATAACCATGTATAACCAATGCACTGCGGGACCTTTACCAAACTAATAGGCCTCCAGCTGTAACCGCTCGGAGACAACCCCTTCCCGCAGCGCCACCAAATCCAGTATTCCATGCACCGTTCAGGAATACACCGGAGGGGCACATGCTAACGATGAGCCCCCCACCCCTTTAAATCCATCCGTTTACCGCTCCTGTCAAAGACCACCAGAAGAACACAGCCCCAACCCAAAATGGCCATCTAGGCTGTCATAACGACCCGTTCTTTTTCCTGAAAGAAATAAAAACACCACAACAACTACACACAACACATTGCACATATATCCATAGAAAAATATAGGGAGGGAGGGTGGGAAAAACTGCCTCCTCTGCTGAAATCTTCCTCACACTGACCCCTTGCTCCTCCCCTCCTATAAATATAACCACTCCTCTTTCTCCAAAATACTGCTTTCTTGCCTCCCCCTTTTCCCATACCACCTTTTACTTCATCTATTAACCCCTTCAGTGTCTCCCTTAGACACACTGTCATGCCCGGCCCTACACTACCCCTCCATTCAGTCATTTTCGTTCCGGGCCTCACTTTCATGCTGGTGTTTGGAGCATTTTACTACCTCCTGCCCCCTACATGTTCCTATGATCCCATTACTATGAATGTGCAGAAGGCAGGAGGTGGCAAGCAAGCTTTGACCCTTTCAGGAAATGTTGGAATAGACAGAGATTCAGGTGCCATGAGGTGGGGGAGTTGGAGGCTGCTGCAGGTAGGTGTAGTTGTAAGCGGGTGTAGGGTGTAGCGGCTTAACCAAGGGAATCACACGTACTGACTTTATAGACCAGGCAACATTTATTACCAGAGAGACGGTAGTAGAACGAGTATTTACAGCAGTAATGCAAGTACTGGAGGCACGGATACACAGCACTGTCACTTCTGATGTAAGCGGTAGTTGTATTCGTCAGCACTATAGGCACTTTCCACTGACTGACACAGTATAAACCCAAGCACACAATGCGTATCGGTAGAGGCTGATATTCACACACGTTACCATTAACAACGGTATTCCTTCAGCAGATGGATATAGGCATCTGATACCCTTGTCCCTCCCTCACAGCGAGGACACTGATTTTATTATCCGCAATGGGGAGTCTTTCATCAGAGCAGGATTGCTGATACAGGACTCCGTAGGAACCCTGATCTATCCCTCACAGGCCGGAACACTCTACCTACCTTCTCCTAACTCTCCCTCACAGTGAGGTCTCTGTCCCTGTCTATACACACACGTGTTCTGTTCTCAACGTGGCTGGGCTTTCCTATATAAGATATACACCCAAAAATGGCCGACCAAATCTCCCGAGATTTGCTTGTGCTATCAGTACACCAGGCTTCTCCAAAATGGTGCTGGAGACAATTATAGAGGCCAAACAGCTCTGAACATATGTACACATAAACATATCAAATTGGCTGAAAAGGGAGTATATACACTTGCTAACCCACTTCTTCTTGCAGCCAGCTAGGCTGCCCTGCACTACAGCTGCCTACATAGGCACCTTTAGCCTGCAATTTAGCCCCATGCACACTTGAGCCTAAGCATTTTCAGGTGATTTTGAAAGCACAATTTTGAAGCATTTTTCATGTGTTTTTAAGGTTCAGACGTTTTTGTTTTGCCCAATAGAAAGCAATATCATCTATGACATCATATATCGTCATCATCCTTGCATCTGTTTCTTGGTCTTTCTCTGCGGTGTTGTGGTGTCTTGTGGCATGTCCACTATGCTAATTATTCATAGGCTCTCTGCTGCGTGTCATAGTTCTTGCGATGGGCATCACTGGGGTTGTACAGTTGTAGAGGTTTTTGTGGGCCCTGTAGTATTGGGGAGAATATACTCATGTGGTAGTTGCTTTTCCAATGAGTTGCGCCAATTCAAACATTTTGTTAGGGCATGGCAGCCCACTTTTTATTGAATAAAACAGAAAGTTCACATAGACATTAGTTGCTTACGCAGGGGTTCTTCCACATCAATATGAACAGTCAACTGAAAATACCGAGCCACCTGGCTCCCTTTTTGGCAGCCCCCCTGACTGTGCTGTCCAGCTCTACTGGTTCACTTGGTGGCTGGTGGTATATATATTTTTGGGTGGGAGGGCGGCAAAAAAAGATTAGGGGGCAGGATACATGGATAGGGGGGGCGGCGCCCGTGTGCCCTGCATTACAGGCCACCACTGCTCTAAAGCCTGAGTATATAATGATCCTGCACACCCGTGTTCCCAGACAGGCTGCAGGCACCTTGTAAAACCCAGACACAGGGTGGAAGGTTCCGATCCAGAACTATAGAATCCGGAGAAGAGCAAAAATCACAGCTTTCTCTGCTCAGAAATGATAGCCTTAAACCTCGCATTAACCCTTAATGCAAATACTATGTCATATTCTTCTCAATTTTCACAGTGACAGGGTCTCGCTCTTTCACAGCCCTCACCAAGAAGAACAAAGTCCCCATGTCCAGCATGGACATTCTGAATCCTACATTTTCTTTACAGGCTTGAGGTTGCGACACTTATGATATGCACTGATCAGCTGATTATAATGATTATGACCGCATGATCAGCCACTCCACACCATTCTTCCACAAAAAAGCTTTTGTGCTTTGTGTGACAAGCCACAGCACAATGCCTAGGTTTGAACAGGCACCACTGAATATATTAGAAGCCTTCATGATGAGTGTTGTCACCCTTCATGAAACATGCACCAAATTGTTCTTTGGAGACTTATACTTGCAGAAGTTTTTTTATGACAGAGTTTCTTTACAGTGAACCATGGTAAAACAATAATTCACCACTTACTGCATACAGTAATTACCTCCAGGTTCCTGTACACCTAGGTAGACTACCTGCAGAGTGCTTATGCCCCCAAACAGTCTGGTACTCCTACAAAAAGCTAACACCTCTCATGGTTGCCAGCTGTGCCCACTTCCTGAGCCTCACTATTGGTCATTAGTAAGCATCTGGAGACGCTGCTTCTCTGAACCATACACTCCTCTATATGGGAGAACTAAAGGTCTCCACCTATGACATAGGTGGACGCTAATGAGAGGCACTGATGAGGGAGAAACAATATCTTGTTTGTCTATTGTATGGATTCTGACCAAATCCTTTTGGGCAGGAGCATCCCACTCCCTCATCAGTGCCTCCCATTAGCGTCCACCTGTGTCATAGGTGGAGACCTCTAGTTCTCCCATATAGAGGAGTGTATGGCTCCCATGGTTCAGAGAAGCCGGGTCTCCCAGTCTATGGATAGCGTAGGACCCACTAATCATGGGGTACTTTGTCGCAGTAAGTGGGCTTAAGCACCATATAGTAATATGGTGTGACCAAATCCCCATATTTTTTTGATAATGTTTTTTGAAAATGTCTAGGTGTTTTAAATAGCCTTGCAGGAGGTAAATGTCTTTTTTGCATGTGTGCACTGTAATATTTTGTTCTGTTGTCTGGTCTTATGGCTGCACCATCTTTAATGCATCTTTTAAGGTGTGCCCCCCAAATATCTTGTTTGTCTATTGTATGGATTCTGACCAAATCCTTTTGGGCAGGAGCACCCCACTCCCTCATCAGCGCCTCTCATTAGCATCCACCTGTGTCATAGGTGGAGACCTCTAGTTCTCCCATATAGAGGAGCGTATGGCTCCCATGGTTCAGAGAAGCAGGATCTCCCAGTCTATGGATAGTGTAGGACCCACTAATCATACTTTGTTGCAGTAAGTGGGTTTAAGCACCATATAGCAATATGGTGTGACCAAATCCCCATATTTTTTTATAATGTTTTTTGAAAATGTCTAGGTGTTTTAAACAGCATTGCAGGAGGTAAATGTCTTTTTTGCATGTGTGCGCTGTAATATTTTGTTCTGTCCTGCTGCCGAGTCTCCTTTGAGAAGAAAGAGAGGGGTGAAGAGCTGCTGCAGACAGGCATAGCACTGGATCAGGCTCAGGTAAGTGTTTAGGCGAGGGAGGCTGGGTGGAGCAACTTTAGAAAGTTTTTTACCTTAAAAGTACAGTAAGGTGAAAAAAAAAACTTTTTGCCTTTGGAACCACATTAGGGATGACCATTCAATCAATAGGGAACTGCAGATGGTAGGGGGGGACTTGGCATACTTCGACTTTCTTTGCAAAAGCCACGATTATTCTACAATGTATGGCCAAAAGTATGTGGACCCTCCACTGAATTATTGAGTTCAGTTGTTTCCGGTGAAGGTGTTATTAATGCTACAGCATATAAAGACATTTGTATCAATGGTTTGGGAAAGGTCCTTTTTCTGTTCCAGAATAACTGTGTCAATGTGCACAAAGTCAGTTTCACTAAATATATCGTTTGACAGGCCACTTGAGTAGCCTGCAGAGATTTTTTACCTCTATCATAACGAACACCTTTGAACAGGCTTAAGCTGGCCATACAGTAGTAGTTTTTCAAATGAACATTCTCACAAATATCCATAAGAACATTCAAATGAAAATTCTAAGTACATTCGATTATTTAACAAATGTCATGCAAAACTATACAACCAGAGAAAATATCCCCCGTGGGACTTTTAAGGCAATCACCTAAATAATGTATTTAAAACATGTAACATTTATTGATCAACACACATGGGACATCAAAGATTAAAAAAAACAAGATACATAACAGCATCTATATATTATGTTTGTACATATTTCAGTTCTAGTATAGGAATGTGCAGAAAAAACATCCGACGCGTTTCAGTTCTTTCTTCAGGGGTGCATCCAAAAAAGATATTGCATTATAATTCAAAATAAATGCCTTGTATACACCACCAAAGCCAAATAACATTAAAATACATTAAAATTGTTTTTGGGTGCTGTTCCCCATTAGGGGCTCAAGGGGGGGGCTCGCATTTCCAAATATCAGGATACCTGCCATCAGTCACCACTAGGGCCGTCAAAATCCGCCAAAGTTGCTGGTCCATAAACAGGAGGTCTATGGAGGAGTATATCCAGATGTACTAACCGTCCAGGGGGCCCTACATTGTCATCCACCTGTGCCCCCAGGGAGAGCAATACTCAATTGCAGTGCAATGTGCACAGGATATACCTGCAACGGGAGTACATCTCCGGACAGCGTGGGCATCTATAAGCCTGTCATGTGAAAAGTATTTCAAAATTACATTTGCTTTTAAAATTTGATTTTTGGAATGAATGGACTTTCCCAAACGAAAACCACATACACTGTTAGAAAATCATTAGAGATAACCGAATTGTAACTGACTTGTTAAATGTATAATGACTTCCTACTACAATGGTAAATGTTGATCTTGTACTTGTTAACAATTTTATGATTAAAACTATTGGAAAAGAAAAACATTAGAGTAAAATGCGCCAAAGTTTAAATCTTCTCATCGTTGTGGTTGATAGAAAACATGGATTTGACCCCACTAATAAATAGAAAATCAAATGAACGTTCTTAAAACAAAAGCTTTAGAAACAAATATCTACTAGTGTATGCCCAGTTTTAGAATGCTTTTTTGCAAGCCAGGTCTTCTCATCGAACATCAGTACCTGACCTCATAAATGCTTTTTTGGCTGAATGGGTACAAATTCATACAAATACATTTCAAAATCTTGTAGAAAGCCTTTCCAGAAGATTAGATGTTGCTATAGTCACAGTAAGGGGTATAATTGTGTTAATGCCCAAAGTTCAGGGATAGGATATCCAACAAGCTCATATAGATGTGATGATAGATGTCCACAAATGTTTGGCTAAATTGTATATCAGAGTTTCCTAAGTTTAAGGATCCCTTGCCAATTCAAACATAGCAAAAACATGACAAATGAATAAGTAACACTATACATAAATATAGTAAACAAATAACTTTTAAGGTACTGTATGTACAACTGTATTAAGTGATATTAACCTTTGCTATTTTATCTTTGCTGTTGTTGTTCAGTCGTTTAGTCGTGTCAGACTCTTCGTGACCTCATGGACTATAGCGTGACAGGCTTTTCTGTCCTTCACTGCCTCTCTAGGCTTGCTTAAGTTCATGTTCATTTTTTCAATGATGCTATCTATCCATCTTGTTTTCTGTCGTCCTCCTTTTTCCTTCCATGTTTCCCAGCATCAGAGTCTTTTCCATTGAGTCCTTTCTTTGCATTAGGTGACCAAAGTATTTGAGTTTCAGCTTCAGCATCAATCCTTCCAGTGAATATTCAGGGTTTATTTCCTTCAAAATTGACTGATTTGATCCTCTTACTGTCCAAGGGATTTTCAAGAGTCTTCTCCAACACCATAGTTCAAAAGCTTCAATTCTTTGGTGTTCAGCCTTCCTTATGGTCCAAATTTCACAGCCGTAGGTTACTACTGAGAATACCATAGCTTTGACTATACTGCACTTTGTTGGTAGGGTGATGTCTCTGCTTTTTATAATGTTGTCTAGGTTTGCCATTGCTTTCCTCTCAAGAAGCAAATGTCTCTTAAATTCATGGCTACAGTCACTGTCTACCATGATCTTGAATCTTGGAGCCTAGGAAGATAAAAATCTGTCACTGTTTCCATTTCTTCTCTATTTGCCAAGGAGTGATGGGACCTGTTGCCGAGGAGTGATGGGACCGATCTTAGTTTTCTTAATGTTCAATGTTCAATTTCAGGCCTGCTTTTGCTCTCTCCTCTTTCACCTTTATTAAGAGAGTCTTTAGTTCTTCTTCACTTTCTGCCATTAATGTGGTGTCGACTGCATATCTCGGTTGGTTGATATTTCTCCCGGCGATCTCAATTCCGGCTTGTGATTTATTGATCCTGGCATTTTACATGATGTACTCTGCATATAAGATAAAGGGGTTGTAAAGGCAGAAGGTTATTTATCTTAATGCATTCAATGCATTAAGATAAAAAGCCTTCTGTGTGCAACAGCCCCCCTCAGCCCCCCTAATACCTACCTGAGGTCCCACTCCGTCCAGTGATGTCTACGAATGTCTCAACCATCTGAAATTCTCCCTCCTGATTGGCTGAGACACAGCAGCAGCGCCATTGGCTCCCGCTGCTGTCAATCCAAGTCAGCTAGCCAATCCGGGAAGAGGGGGGGTGAAGCCGGGTCAGGGCTCTGTGTCTGAATGGACACATGGAGCTGTGACTCAGCTCGGGTGCCCCCATAGCTAGCTGCTTGCTGTGGGGGCACTGAAAATAGGGAGGGGACAGGATCACAGAAGAGGGACCTGAGAAGGGGAGGATCCAGGCTGCTCTGTGCAAATCCACTGCAACAAAGCAGGTAAGTATAACATGTTTGTTCTTTTTATAGGGAAAAAACAAGTCTTTACAATCACTTTAAAGATGACAATATAATTACTTACAATACAATCACTTTAGGGTGACAATATACATCCTTGTCCCACTCCTTTCTCAATTTTGAACCAGTTAGTTGTTCCATGTCCTGTTTTACCTGTTGCTTCTTGACTAGCATACAGGTTTTTCAGAAGACAGGTGAGGTGGTCTGGTATTCCCATTTTTTTTATTTTATCTATTAAACAATAAATTAAAGCTTTTTCCAAATTTATTGTAGCGCTTACCGTCAAAGTATTGGATTGATATGTCAGGTCTTCTGTTTTTAGGCCCTTGACTCAACTGCTAACAGCTCTGTACTCTGACACACCTGGCTGGGCTGAGGATATGGATGCAGAGACCTGTGTGTATAAATACTCCAAACACAGCAACACATACAGTATACACCAGAAAATGACACAGACCTGTTTAAAGGGTAAGTTTACCTTTACAGAAAAATCTGTAAGGTGAACTTACACTGGACCCCCTCCCCATCGCATCTGGTCCCGCTGTACCTGAGGCCGGCAATCTCCCACATTGACAGATCGGATAGCCGCTTTACCGGTCTGGGGATATGAAATCCCCTGTGGCTTAATCTTCTAAACGTACCTTGTAAAGGTACATATAGGAGGCATTCTAATTGGTCGGTGCCGTCACATTGGCGGCGCCGACCAATTAAAACCCGCGTAGCTCATCCTGTCAAAACTGGAGAAGAGGAGAGAAAGCCATGAGGATTTCATATCTCGGGACCGGCAAAGCGGCTATATGATGTGTCAGTGCGGGAGATCACTGGACTCAGGTACAGCGAGACAGGGTGCGCTGGGGAGGGGGTCCAGTGTAGTTTCACCTTACAGATTTTCTGTAAAGGTGAACCTACACTTTAAGCACTAGTCAAGCATATTGTAATTGATATAATAGTTGGAGTAAGAAGAGGTCATACAGGGGTATATCAGGAAGGAAAGGTTATACTGAAATGGGTTTACCATCAATGATTTTAACATAGCAGTAGAGATCAGACATTAGCAAACAATAATTTTGTAGTAGATGATTAGCAAGCTGCAAACAATGAACACTTAATAATCCACCTCTGCCCTTAACCTACACATGGTGGCCTAGCTAAGGGGGTGGAGAGGACCTATTAGTGGTTACAGCAGCAACAGTCAGTAGTATACATGTACTAAACCTTCTGCTGGCTAGGTCATTGGGGCCCAAAACCTTGCATGGAGTACTCTGGGTAGTGTCCCTTTAAGAATTGGTGCATGCAAAAGTAAAGTGTTCTTTAGCTGGCAAGGCTATCCCTCAGTTAGGTCACGGGCTAATGCTCAAGGATAACATCTGCTCTACTTTCCCTGCTTTCAGATGAAGATGTCCCACTCACTGCACCCATATGGGTTATGGTCTGTATGACTGCTGGTCTTCCCACAGAAAGAAAGCCTTCATCCTTTTCTTCTTTCCACCTGGGAAAATTGCCGCTAATACTCCTCTTTAATGTCTTGACATGCTCAGCTCAGTCTTCAGTGCCGGGGAGGACAGCTAGCAGGCAGGTAGGGGCATTTTATTCTAGACTAGACAATGCATGTCCCTTCTGTAATAAAAACCTGCCCGCTCACTGTTTCCTACAGCAAAACTTTAGTTCCACTTTAAAGCGGAACTAAATCCTCCTATCCTTTTCAGCCAAGGAGGCTGCCATCTTAGTCTCTGTTTGATCTGCATCTGACATGGTGCTGCACATGTGATGTTATGACATCAGCCGTTTGATGGTTTGAAAGTTTGGTGGAGAAATTAAGCAAATGTGACAGTTAGCACTCCTGGCAGGTCTTTACCACTTCAGCCCCGGAAGGATTTACCCACTTGCTGACCAGGCCATTTTGTGCGATACGGCACTGCGTTACTATTACTGACAATTTATGTCCTTTTTTTTCCCACAAATAGAGCTTTCTTTTGGTGGTATTTGATCACCTTTGCGGTTTTTACTTTTTTAGCTATAAACGAAATAAGACAGACAATTTAAAAAAAAAAACTATATTTTTTACTTTCTGCTATAAAACATACCTAATAAAAAAAAGTAAAAAAAATCTTATTTCTTCATCAATTTAGGCCAACATGTATTCTGCTAAATATTTTTGGTAAAAAGCGTATATTGATTGGTTTGCGCAAAAGTTATAGCGTCTACAAAATAGGGGATAGATTTATGGCATTTTTATTATTTATTTATTTTTTACTAGTAATAGCGGTGATCAGCGATTTTTAGCGGGACTGCGACATTGCGGGGGACAGATCGGACACCTAACTGACATTTTTTACACTTTTTTTGGGAACCAGTGACATTATTACAGTGGTCAGTGCTAAAAATATGCACTGACATTGTACTAATGACACTGGCAGGGAAGGGGTTAACATGAGGGTTAACTTTGTTCCCTCAGTGTGTTTACTAACTGTATGGAGGATTGGGCTCCTGCATAGCAGAAAGACAGGATCTCTGTGTGATGCCCTGCCAGAACGGAGATCTGCCTTGTTTACACAGGCAGATCTCTGTTCTGTCTCTGCAGGGAAAGATCGTGTGTGGCCGGCGAACATCGAGTCCGCCAGACCCGCTGATTGGCTCCCCGCTGGCCAATGGGCTCCCACAGAACGATGTGTTTGAGCCCGACGTACACCTACGATGATTTGCGCAGCCGAGCCAACCTGCCGCAGTATAACTGCCGCGGCTGGTCGGAAAGTGGTTGATGTAACTGCTTTTTGAAACTGGGTTTAGTTCTGTTTTAAGTAGGAAGCCATAGCTGAAGTCGTTTGTTTAGATTCAAATGTTTTGATTAAATCACACATCAATCAGGTAAGAAAATCTAAGTGTGTGAGGCCACCATAAAAAAAGACTGTAGAGAGATTGCACAATCGGATTGTCTAGTGCACGGCCAGCCATAAATTCAAGACACTCCTTGAATGATAACTATTACATTTATTACTATTTTTATGTTAGCTCCCAACTGAACTGTCAAGCCATCAAACGTCTGGTGCCATAGCTGACCACGTGTGTGGCATCATGGCAACTGCAGATAAAAAAATAAATAAATAAAGGCAACTTCTTTGGGATGGGAGTGATTAGTTCCACTGAAGCCGGGGTACACACTATTCATTTATTTCCGTTCAACGAGCAGGGCCCTCCTGTACCTTTTGTATTGAACTGTACTGTAATTGTGTTGTCCCCCTTATACATTGTAAAGCGCTGCGTAAACTGTTGGCGCTATATAAATCTCGTATAATAATAATAATAATAATAATAAATGGCTTCAGCCAAACACTAACCATGAGTGAAAGAAAAGTTTTTGTGTTATTATTCATATTCTCTGAAAAACAGCCAAGAAATCATATATTCTGCCAGGGTATGCACAACTGTGTATATGTGTGTGTGTGTGTGTGTATATATACATATGTTGACGTCCTCTGACACCCGCCGATCATCGGTAACCAACCATGAATGGGGATCTGCCTATGTAAACAAGGCATATTGCTTTTCTGACAGGGGGGAGGGATGGATTCTGTGTCCCTGCAAAGCAGGGACTAGAATCCATCTCTTCCCCTAGTAAAAGCAGCACACTGTGTACACAAAACCACTGGTTAGGCACACATGTAACCCTTTGATCGCCCTAGTTGTTTAACCATTTCCCAGTATTGTGCAGAGTATTGCAATAATCGCTGGAAGCTTCTTGGATGCAGTAATATGGCTTTACTTTCATGAAAAAATATATTACATGTCTTACAGCGTGGAGAAACATGAACAGGAAGCAGGAATATACAAGTACATGCACTGAGATAGACAATACATCCTATAAAACATGAACTATACACTATAATACTACATCATCACCTGTTGCATTGATAGGTATAATGCATACAGTATGGTCAGTTTATTAACAACTTTACATAACATGCTGTTGTTCTTTTCCAACAACCAGCCAGTGTCATTAGTACAGTGACAGCGCATATTTTTAGCACTGATCACTGTATTAGTGTCACTGGTTCCCACAAAGTGCAAAAGTGTCAGTTAGTGTGCAATTGTTTGTCGCAATATCGCAGTCCCTCTATAAGTTGCTGTTCGCCGCCATTACTAGTATAAATAAATAAATGAATTAATAAAAAATCCATAAATACAGTCAGGTCCATAAATATTGAGGCATTGATACAATTCTAATCTTTTTGGCTCTATACACCACCACAATGGATTTGAAATGAAACGAACAAGATGTGCTTTAACTGCAGACTTTCAGCTTTAATTTGAGGGTATGTACATCCAAATCAGGTGAACGGTGTAGGAATTACAACAGTTTGTATATGTGACTCCCACTTTTTAAGGGACCAAAAGTAATGGGACAATTGGCTGCTCAGCTGTTCTATGGCCAGGTGTGTGTTATTCCCTCATTATCCCATTTACAAGGAGCAGATAAAAGATCCAGAGTTCATTTCAAGTGTGCTATTTGCATTTGGAATCTGTTGCTGTCAACTCTCAATATGAGATCCAAAGAGCTGTCACCATCAGTGAAGCAAGCCATCATTAGGCTGAAAAACAAAACAAACTCATCAGAGAGATAGCAAAAACATTAAGTGTGGCCAAATCAACTGTTTGGAACATCCTTAAAAAGAAAGAACGCACCAGTGAGCTCAGCAACACCAAAAGACCTGCGAAAACCACGGAAAACAACTGTGGTGGATAACCGAAGAATTCTTTCCCTGGTGAAGAAAACACCCTTCACAACAGTTGGCCAGATGAAGAACACTCTCCAGGAGGTAGGTGTATGTGTGTCAAAGTCAACAATCAAGAGTAGACTTCACCAGAGTGAATACAGAGGGTTCACCACAAGATGTAAACCATTGGTGAGCCTCAAAAACAGGAAGGCCAGTTTGGAGTTTGCCAAACAACATCTAAAAAAGCCTTCACAGTTCTGGAACAACATCCTATAGACAGATGAGACCAAGATCAACTTGTACCAGAGTGAAGGGAAGAGAAGAGTATGGAGAAGGAAAGGAACTGCTCATGATCCAAAGCATACCACCTCATCAGTGAAGCATGGTGGTGGTAGTGTCATGGCGTGGGCATGTATGGCTGTCAATGGAACTGGTTCTCTTGTATTTATTGATGAGGTGACTGCTGACAAAAGCAGCAGGATGAATTCTGAAGTGTTTCGGGCAATATTATCTGCTCATATTCAGCAAAATGCTTCAGAACTCATTAGACGGCGCTTCACAGTGCAGAGGGAAAATGCCCCAAGAACAAGCAGGAACTGAAGGCAGTTGCAGTAGAGGCCTGACAGAGCATCACCTGTGATGAAACCCAGCGTCTGGTGATGTCTATGCGATCCAGACTTAAGGCTGTAATTGACTGCAAAGGCTTTGCAACCAAGTATTAAAATGTGAAAGTTTGATGGATGATTGTTAATCTGTCCCATTACTTTTGGTCCCTTAAAAAGTGGGAGGCACATATACAAACTGTTGTAATTCCTACACCGTTCACCTGATTTGGATGTAAATACCCTCAAATTAAAGCTGAAAGACTGCAGTTAAAGCACATCTTGTTCGTTTCATTTCAAATCCATTGTGATGGTGTATAGAGCCAAAAAGATTAAAATTGTGTTGATGTCCCAATATTTATGGACCTGACTGTATATACCATAGTTTGTATGTTTCTTTGATGCTATAACTTTCACGTAAACCAATCAATATACACTTATTGGGATTTTTATTACCAAAAATTAAATAAAAAAAAAAAAAAATGTATTGGATATGGTTTAAAGCAGAAAGTAAAAAATATTGTTCTTCTTTTGTTTATAGCGCATTTAATAATAAATGCAGAGGTGATCAAATACCACCAAAAGAAATCTCTATTTGTGGGAGATAAAACACATGTATGTTATTTGGGTACAGCGTTGCACGACCGCGCAATTGTCAGTTAAAGTAACGCAGTGCGGTATCGCAAAAAATGGCCTGGTTATGAAGGAGCGTAAATCTTCCGGAGGTCGAGTGGTTAATGTACTTAGAACCGTGTGCCCTAAGTTATATGATATATTCTGTTTATCTGGCTGTAAAACGCATAAATTTTACTGCTAGGTCAAGAAAAAAACATTTTATTTCCTTGTCTAAAAAAAAAAAAAAAAAAAAAAAAAATTTTAACACTTATTTTTCCTTCCTTTAAATAGATTTTATGCTTTTTTTTTAAGCTTTTCTCATTTTCTTTCAGCTCAATTATAAAACAATGTTGAATATCCTACAAGCATTAAAGCGATGTTGCGTTCATGCCTTTTGAAGGGCTGTGTTGTAGTTGTATCACCTCCAGGCCTGCCCACACCAGGCTCAGGCCTCGTGACTGTGTCTGCTCGTGGCAGATGGAGTCTTCTTCTCTAGGCTTGCCGGATTCATCTGGATATCACAGCCTGAGACCGCCCTGTGAGAAGCCAACAAACCAGCGACTCCTCACCCCCCCCCCCCCCTCCTCCTCCTCCTCTGCTTGGACTTGGCACAGGCCCAGTACGTGATGAAGAGCACACAATGCCTGAAGGCCTCACACACTGCATTGTACGGGAAGTATCAATTTTATCAATCAAGTACTCAATTTTCTCTGCCTACAGAGAGAGAGACAAAGCAATACTGGGACACTGAAAGGGGAATGTCAGAGCTGTGTTCTCATAAGGCTATTGGCTTGTTCACATTTGGATTTTTTGATGTGTTTCACGCAGGAAAAACGCAGGAAATCGTCATCAAAATATATTATTTTTTAATCATGGAAATGTGAACATTTTAGGAGTCTCCAAACTTTTCAATATCAGGGCCACATCGTATATTTTACGAATATTTGTGGGTCAAAAAAAAATAAAAATTTGTTTATAGATGAATTTGTTTTTCTTGTAATCGGCATGATATGATTTCGAATTACAGAGAAATTACTTTGGCAAAACAAGGCAAAGAAATAAACTTGAGCTGTAAATAAAGGTTGAACAAAAAAACACATTCAATATGCACATTTCTCATCCCCGGTCCCCTTTAAATCACAGTCCCCATCAGAGTCCTCCTTTCAATAGAGTCCCATCAGGGTTGCCCCTTACACCAGAGTCCCCATCAGAATCCCCCCTAACATCAGAGTCTTTTCAGACTAAGGCCCCTTTCACACGGGTGCCTCTGCTATGCGAAATCCACTTGCTCAGCGGGGGGGATCTCTCCGCTGATGCCCACTGGGCAGGTGACAGGCATGGGCGGACTGACCATTGGGGCAAACAGCACCGCCCGTGGTCAGATAAAAGTCCCCTCAATGGATACAGGATAGAAGCAAATACAAGAAAAAAGACTGGCCATAGTGTAGTTTGTCCCACATTGTCCCACATTGGGACAAACAGCTTGCTGAAAAAAGGTATCTCCAGTCTGATTCTGTGCCTGGGCACCACAGGCTGTGTGCGTCTGCAGGTGGTACACTGACGATGTGGACTTCGTGTAATGAGGACGTATCAAGGTGTTTCTTGCCAGCTATATGTCAGCTCCTAACCTATTAAAAGCCTGTGTATCACCGTGAGTCGGTAAGCACAATCTACAGCCACGGTGGTGGGGTTTTTCACTTCCCTCCCCCCCTGTTTTTGGTTGTTTATATGTGCACACCTGAGTGATTGGTATGTTCGTATGTCCATGTCCAGCATTTAACATACTACACTATGGCCAGTCTTTTTTCTTGTATTTGCTTCTATCCTGTATCCATTGAGGGGACTTTGATCTGACCACGGGCGGTGCTGTTTGGTCCAATACCCCAGAGGCCCCGGCAAGGGTTTTTTGCCATCCGCATATTTCTTTGGAGTTCTGGTAAGAGCAATCATAGCTCATTTGGATCAGCATTTCACATTTATACTGAATACCTACCACGTGGGAAATTTGGACTTTATTCATTTAATTTGTGTATTTTGAAAACTTTTTTTGTTGGTGATAGATCACATTATTTATCCACCTCAACACATATAACCTTTGTTTAGCGCAGTTTATATATTTTTTTCTGTTTTTGGTGTTGTCGCACTGTTTACTGCTGCTTATCCTTTTGTGCTTCTAGCGCGGAACTTTTTGCTTTACATTGTATTCTGACCATTGGGGCACTCGGGCACTGCCCGTGGGCCCCATGCCACTAAGGGGCCCCATCAGGGTTACCAGCCTCAATAAAACCAGAGACAGTATGTAAAAGTCTGTGTTTTTTTAAAAATCCCAAGATTATAGCTGCCCCGCCTTTCCAGTACCTTTTCAGTGTGTGTATGTGTATTCTTTGTGTGTATACTGTGTGTGTATATTGTGTGTCTGTGTGTGTATACTGTATGTGTGTGTGTGTGTATACTGTGTGGCCCCATAATCTATTGCCTGGGGGCCCCATAATCTCCTATTGCCTGGGGGCCCTATAATCTCCTATTGCCTGGTGGCCCCATAATCTCCTATTGCCTGGTGGCCCCATAATCTCCTATTGCCTGGGGGCCCCATAATCTTCTCTTATTGCCCGGGGGCCCCATAATCTCCTATTGCCTGGGGGCCCCATGAGTTGTCAGTCCGCCCCTGGTGACAGGTCTGTGTCCACTCCGCTGTGAAGAGCTGGCACAGACACAGTCCCACTCTCCTCTATAGGGCAATTAGATGGAAAGGGACCAACTGTCATTTCTGTCCGATGCCATCCGATGCAATCTGCCAGACAGATGGAATATAGGACCATCATACGTAGCTCCCAACCGTCCCTGATTTCGAGGGACTGTCCCTGATTTGGAGCAATGTCCCTCTGTCCCTCTTTCCCCCTCATTTGTCCCTCATTTTGGTCTGATCTATATAGTTGTATATAAAATGCACTTTTTATCTTTCAAAAAGTGTTTCCCAGTGCTAAAACTTTCATCCAAATGATAAATTGCTGCATTTGTAAATTTTATAAGCCAATATAAAGGAATAGTAGTGGTAAAAAAAAAGTCCTTTGTGGATTTAATTAACCTTTTTTTGGGTTAATTCTCCTTTAAGGGGTGTGGCAGGGGGCGTGTCCTGTGCCTACATACACTCGCCAGTAGGTGTCCCTCATTCCCATCTCAAAATGTTGGGAGGTATGCATCATTTATCTGTTTTTGTCAGACAGGATCGGAACGGATGGCGGCGGGACATCCACCGCTCCATAGAGGAGAATGCAGGGTCTCAATCAGGTCCACCTGAAAAACTGACAGGCGAACCTGATTGGACAGCTGTGTGAAAGGGGCCTAACACAGAGCACAAGGACCCTTATCTGCAGCATGTTAATATTACTATTATCAGAGGCGGCTCTAGACTTTGTGAGGCCTTAGGCAAAACTTAGACACGAGGTCCCACTCACACCTATAATGGGAAAAATAATTGAAGTGATCCGATAAAAGTTATCATTGGCGGGTGAGACAATGGAGTTGGGGTGAGCCTGGGCTAGGACAGGAGTCCCACCACTACTGGAGAGGAGAAGGATCACAGCTGGGATGTGAGTTTATTTCATAGATGAGCAGCACAAAGTTTTCAGTTGTAGTATAGAGTAGGAGTTGGGATGGGTGCTGTGCTGGCAATGAGTGCAGCACTGTTCCAATAGAGATAAGCAGAGGCAGTGCTATATCCTAGGGAGGATGGAGGCTTAGGCACCCAGTCAAATGTGCCTATCAAGTGGGTGTCAGATCCAGCTACCTGATTTCTAGTGTCAGCTAGCACATGCTCCATATTAGTAGCTGGGAAATCTTCTAACATCCACTCTCAATAGCTAACGTACGCTCCTGATGTGCGCGTGTGAGAGGTGAGGGTGACCATTCTCCAAGTGCCTTTCTTTTTTTTTTTTTTTTATTCTGCTAACCTGGCCCACCTTCCTCCTTTCTAGATCACCACCCACAGCATACGCCATCAGTACCCACCCCCTCCTATGCTGGGGGGGGGACAGGAGGTGAGAAGGACGTGGCAGCCGATCGCAGGGTAAAGGCAGCAGCTGCACGGCTTACATCACTCCAAAGTATAAGCACTTTGCAGCAGTTTCAAGAAGCAACCCCCATCCCTAACCAGCCAAGCGGGGACTCGACTAGCTTTAGATCAATTCATTTTTTTGTCCCTCAAAAAAAAATCAATACACACTGACCCCCTTCCTCCCCCTGCGCCTCCAGAGATCGATGGATGCTCCAGCTGGCTGCTCTCACTAAAGTCGGACAAAGTGAACTCCATGGCCAGAAAGAGGAGAGGGAGGTGAAAGGCAGGGCCAGTGCAAGGATTTTCGTCTACACAGCGAAGGTGCACTTTGGCGCTGCCACCCCCTTCCTTCTCCTCCACAGTGTAATGCACAGTGTAGTGGTAAGGGGAGTGAAAATTAGCCCCCAACTTTACCCTTTCAGCAAAAATCATCACTCCCATCCGTCCAAAAAAAAAAAA
Source organism: Lithobates clamitans (assembly GCA_037952925.1). Taxonomy (NCBI): domain Eukaryota; kingdom Metazoa; phylum Chordata; class Amphibia; order Anura; family Ranidae; genus Lithobates; species Lithobates clamitans. Next base: position 257,059 of record JBBGZY010000797.1, on the reverse strand, counting down.
ATCAGCACTAATTTGTACACCCTCCCCTCCCCTCCCCCCAGCACAGATCCTCTCTCCCCCTTCCAGAACAAATCCCCACTCCAAATACCAATCTCCTTCCCTCTTCTTCAGCACAAATCTTCCTCCACCCTCCCCAAATCCCCAGTCCCAGCACAATTGCCCCTTCTTCCAAATCCTAGCACTTATCCCCACACCCCTCAGTTCCCCCTTCCAGCACAAATCCCCCCCCCCAATACCCCTCTCAGAATAAATCCTCCACCCCCCAAATCCTCCCTTCCAGCACACCCCCCCCCCCATTCCAGTACAAATCCTTCTCCACCCAATTCACCCCCTTTAAATTCCCCCAGTACAAATCCCCCCAACTACACAACCCAAAATGTATTCTCCCAGCAAAAATTTCCCCCCCTTCAAGCATAATCCCACCAATCCTTCTTCTAGCACATATCTTCCTCCTGGTTTAAATCTTTTCCCCATTTATAACACAAATCCTCTCCCCAAATCCCCTACCAGCACAAGTCCTCTCCCCACTTCTAATTCCCCCAATCCCTTCTCCGATAAAAAATCCTCTCCCCACTTCTAGCACAGATCCTCTCCCCCAAGTCCTCCCTTCCAGCACAACCCCCCCCAAACACCCCACCTTTTTCAGCACAAATCCTCTTTCCCCAAATCCCCCCACGCCAGCATAAGTCTGCAAGTCCGCTCCACAGTTCCCACCCAAATCCCACTTCAAAGTACAAACCCCCCCCCCAAAACACAAATCCTCTCCCTGTCTAATCCAAATCAGTCATTAATACTTCCCAAATGTTCCGCTTTTTGTGGGACCTTCCTAAGATAACAAAAATCCTGCAAATCTGGACTAAAGGCCAGTTCACACCAGCATTCTGTGTGCGTTTCCTGCACCGCAATCAAAACGCACTGCAGTTGTGATCTACAGTGGGTGTCAGTGTTAGCTTAATGGCACAAATGCAGGTCACAAATGTAATGCGTTTATCTGCATCTGATCGTATAGTACAGTAGCACCATGGGATCCCTTTTCCTGTGCGTCTTATAATGCTTGGTGTGGTCTGGCACAATTTCAGCTCATTCAAATGAATGGGCTGAAATGGTACTACACCTGGAATGCATGTGAATCGCAGTGTGTTCCTGTGCGATTCATGGTGTGAACTGGCCCTAAGTTCTGGAGCCCAGTGCAGAAAACAGTTCCGTCACCTGGCTCCACTATTTTGCCTGCAGGGGGGCACTAGTGTGGGCACCTGGGGTGGATGCCCTGCATCTCCCAGATGCCATGATTTTACCCTGTGTACCAGCTAGCATGTCCTTGATTTGGGGGTGGGGAGGAGTGGGTGAGAGAGGACTTCGGGGGGGGGGCTGGTCATATTTTACATCCAACTCCCCCTTGTAGCACAATTCCTTTCTCCTCCTAAAGCGCCACCAAGCACATGCAGTATCCTATTGCCACCCCCCCCCCCCCACATATCACTGCAACTTCTGCAAGTATTGATCTTTGTTAGCTTGCCAACCCTACCACCCCGACCCTTGCGCAAGTGTCCTCTCTTCATCACACTATAGTAGAACAATCACATACCTCAGATCAGCGTGGCAGATCCTGCACATCAGTGTTTCTCCTCCCCGGCTCCTCCTCCTGTCTGTATACTCTGAACCGAGGAGTAGGAGGCGGCTGCAGCTTTAGTCAGCGTCTCTCCCCGAGCTGAGATCGTAGCGCGTGGGATAATAAACACCCCGCATGGGTACGGGGCGGGTGTACCCACATTAGCGCAGCCGTGCCGGGCAAGTCACTGGAGTCAAGTGCCGGGTCTTTCCCGGAACTTGGCTCTACTCCAGCAAGATACACTGACAGTCCGGCAAGGTCCCGGCCAATCCAGGTAATTTACTGGGATGGAGAGGAACCTTCCCCACAAAGTGATGGTCGTTGTGTGTGCGGGTTAGGCAAATTAGGCAGCCGCGAGGCCCCTGTAAGGGCGGGGCCTTAGGCGACCGCCTAATTTGCCTAATTAAAGAGCCGCCTCTGACTATTATTATTATAATACAGGATTTATGTTTTAGCTCAGTTGGATTCCAGTCCCTAGATGTGGAGGCTGTCTTAGTTTTCTTTTTTCAAGCATAGAAAATATTCGATGATCCTGCCAGTGAGCGTGTAACTTCCTATGCACTGACCTGAAACAGTGTTATCAGCTCCCTGTGAATCAGTTACCTCCACAGTTAAAGTGATTGTAAAGTCTTGGTTTTTTTCCTATAAAAATAACAAACATTTCATACTTATTTGCTCTTTTGAGGTGGATTTGCACAGGGCAGCCCGGATCCTCCTCTTCTCGGGTCCATCTTAGGTGCTCCTGGCTCCTCCCCCATGTTGAGTGCCCGACAGCAAGCAGCTTGCTATGGGGGCACCCGAGTCACAGCTCCCTGTGTCCATTCAGACACGGAGCCCCGACCCGGCCCAGCCCCCTCTCTCCCCCGATTGGCTAGCTGGCTTTGTTTCAGCCAATCAGGAGGGAGAATCTCAGATGGCTGAGACACTCATAGAATGCATTAAGATAAAAAACCTTCTGCCTATACAATCACTTTAACCCTTTACCCCCAAAAACAATAATTGCCAGCATGTTTATTATTGGAAGCATGCACCATTTACAGGATCTGCTAAAACAATATCCAAAAAATCTCTAATCTTGTTCCGAGTGCACTAAATTGTGGCCCCAAACCGTTGTTTACTAAAATAAGAAAGCTTGCAGGGAAAATCAATTTAGATGTAATTTCTTTTCTTTATAAATGTCAGTTTTGCAGCAGGTTCTATACACAGTACAGACTTTACAGGCAGACTTAGAGGACCCCCCCCCCCCCCCCGGCACTATATTTAAAGGGAATTTTACATTTTTATTCTTTTACTTTATGCATCATTAAAATCGCTGCATCGGGGACAGTTCTTAGGTGGGTGTGGGATAGGCTTCCCTGAATAAGTGAGTTTTCAGGGATCTCCTAAAGGTGGACAGGTTAGGGGCTGATCGGATATACCAGGGCAGGGAATTCTAGAGGATGAGAGGATGAGAGAGGCTCTGGAGAAGTCCTGAAGGCGAGCATGAGAGGAGGTAACAAGGGAGCTAGCGAGCAGAAGGTCCTGGGAGGAGCGAAGGGGACGATAAGGGTGATATCTGCAGATGAGGTTGGTGATGTAGCTGGGGTGATGTTGTGGATGGCCTTGTATGTTGTGGTTAGTATTTTGAATTTTATACGATGGGGTAGGGGAAGCCAGTGAAGGGATTGGCAGAGAGGGGAAGCAGTCACAGATCAATTAGTGAGGTGTATTAGTCTAGCAGCAGGATTCATAATAGACTGAAGAGGGATAGCCTGCGTAAGGGTAGGCCATTAAGGAAAGAGTTGCAGTAGTCAAGGCGGGAAATAATCAAGGAGTGAATATACATACACACACACTGTATGTGGGTGGGTGCAGCGTGGTGTGGTGGCAATAGCACACAGAAGTAGTGCAGAACTTGTATTGAACAATGGTAAACAGTAAAAACAACCTGGTGACCCAAACAACCATAGAGGAACTATATTCCTCTTGACTTCCTCTCCTCTTGCATTGCCACTGCAGATGTGTGCCACCTGTAGTGGAGAAAAGAAACTGCACCTGCCTACAAGTTACAGTATGTACTTTGTACAGTATACTTTGGCAGCATATTTTTGGCTGAGGGGCTACACATAGCAGAGCATGCCAATCTACTTTCACTTGATTGATATCAGTTAAAAAACAGATATTTTTTCAAGTTGCTTGACTGGCAAAAGTAATAGCTCCAAAATACTGTAAATTTTGGCAGAAAAAAATCTGTCATTGCTAATGCTCCCTGTTCCTCCTCCTCCACTAATCGCACCAGAACCCCGAGGCTGGCTGTTAACGGATCCAGATCCAGTGTACTCCATTTCTGGTTTGCGGAATGTGGAGCTATGCATATCTTAATTTTTGTTCTCAGGAGGAAAACTGGTGATTGGAAGTGATTAAAAAGGCAGAGAGTGGTATTAGAACCTGTCATCACTTATGAGGAGGCCACGCCAGGTGGAGGACAATAGCCATGCACCAGCACCATCCTTTGAAGGACCAGCAACTCACACTTTCTACAAGCTGGGCCCTAGTGAGTAGTATGAAGATCATATGTCAAACACAGGACAAGGTGGCAAGAGGGGGAGAGCAGGACATCCCCAAAGAAGAGGCAGAAGTAAAAGAGCAATTACATCACAATGTATCAGGCATCAGTTGCCCTCTGCAGCTTAAAAAAAAAAGCTACACTATACCCACACCCGAGTCTGGGGGTCCAAGCTCTTTGCATTGCAACCCCCTCCCTTATAATCTAGTAGAAATTTTCTGACCCAGCTACAATTTGTCTTATATTTGTTTTATTTTTACTTACTGTATGTAATTTTTTTTTTCATTTTTGTGCTCATGTTTTATTTTTTCTCTGTATTATTTGCTATTGATGCAGGGGGGGGGGACATATGGCCATAGGCTGCCCACCCTTCCACAGTTCAGGGGGAAGGTTAGGCAGCAGCAGCTGGAGGGGGAAACTTTATGGCCAGGGATATTAGCAGGCAGTACAAAAAATAATCATAGAAGAGTACTATGGTCATAGGCTAGAGGTAGAGGTGCTGCCATGTGAAGGTAGTTGGTGTTGAGCATTGCTAATGTGACCTCTTTCTTCTCCTTTTGAAGATGGAACTAAAATGGTGAGCTGCAATGAGACAGGGAGTAGTGACACAATCCCCCTTGTGTTCCTCAAGAGTAGACACTTTGTAGCCTAATAGATGGAATCACTTGCAAAAATCGTTCACAGCAATGCATATTTAGAACAAAGTTCCTGACCTGGGTAGACTCACATAACGCCACTTTTTAAAAAAAATTATTTTTATACCTATTTACACTTTTAAAATTTTTTTTTCCTTGTAAGGCCATCCCTATCGAGCAAACACGAACTAGGACAGCAATTTTAATATTTTCAAATCCATATCTCAAGGTTCTGTTTGCGTGAGCTTGCAATGGAATGTGATCCCTGTAGTCTGATCCATGGCATAACAGGTGTCACATTTCTCTGTTTCATGGAACTGTTTTCTTTTGATGGAGTAAGCTAAGACCATACTGCCCCGGAATCATCCATGATGAAGAACTGGAAAAAACAGCCCTCTTTTTCCAATTCATGGACTGGGCAGTCCCATATTAACATAATTTTCCACGCCATCACAATTTTTAAAATAAATTTTAATTTTTGGTAAACATTTTTTTTAAATCCAGGTAATCAATGTTCCAAACCTGAGTTTAGTATTCTCTATATCGGTTATTGGTTACATGGTATGCTCCAAAAATTTGGGAGTTGTTTTGTAGTGAATCCATAAAGCACGAGTCAAGATATATTAAGTCAGTCTATCTTGGGCTCTAAGTAAAGGTGCATGTGTTGTTCTCCAGCATATCAGAATAAACATCCTAGCCATGTTAACCATATACATGGCTAAGTATCTTATATATTATTTCCTAGGTAATGATGTATGATGTACGAGGTATTGGGAAGGGGAGAAATTTTGTTTATAAGTATATGTGGTTATGATGACTGAAGCATGGGCATTGCCACTATACATGCAGTAGTGTTCATTCCTCATTTGTACATCTCCAGGCTGGAGATGTACAAATGAGGAATGAACACTACTGCATGTATACTGGCAATGCCCATGCTTCATACAGTCATCATGACCACATATACTTATAAACGAGATTTCTCCAGCAAAGATTCAGAATTGTTGGGTAGACTCTGTGAAGTAGGAAGAGTATTCTGTACCATCTTGTTTGTAGTTTATAGCCTTTTTCTCGGATAGTAACTTTTAAGGAACATTTGTGAATGGTGGTATTCTTTTCAATGAAAGAAAAGCCTTCTGAGATTAGAGAAGGAGAGATTGCGATTGTTAGATGTTTTGTGAATAGCAGCAATGCATAGCAAGTGGCCCACAGTGATCTAATTACTTCTAGCTGGACTGTAAATGTCAGCACAGCGAGTTTGGCGCTTACAGCACGGTGCAGGGTTAATGAAAGTAAAAAATTTAAACAATGAAGCAGCAGCTAGGCCATGAGACAGACTGCAATAGGGGTTATTTATTTTTCTTGATCAATAGTTTTTATTAAATGTTTAAAGCAGTAGAATAGGAAAAAGTGGGGAAATAACCCCATGACATATTGTTACTGTCAGGGCTGGGCTCAGCCCTTCCTTCTCAGAACTCTGTGATCAGCTGTCATAGTTACATAGTTAGTCAGGTTGAAAAAAGACACAAGTCCATCCAGTCCAACCATAAAAAAAAAAAAAAAAACAAAAAGCAAAAAAAACGTACAATCCAATATACCCAATACTATACCCACAGTTGATCCAGAGGAAGGCAAAAAACCCCAGCAGAGCATGCTCCAATTTGCTACAGCAGGGGAAAAAATTCCTTCCTGATCCCAGAGAGGCAATCGGATTTTCCCTGGATCAACTTTACCTATAAATGTCAGTACCCAGTTATATTATGTACATTTAGGAAAGTATCCAGGCCTTTCTTAAAGCAATCTACTGAGCTGGCCAGAACCACCTCTGGAGGGAGTCTATTCCACATTTTCACAGCTCTTACTGTGAAGAAACCTTTCCGTATTTGGAGATGAAATCTCTTTTCCTCCAGTCGTAAAGAGTGCCCCCTTGTCCTCTGTGTTGACCGTAAAGTGAATAACTCAACACCAAGTTCACTATATGGACCCCTTATATATTTAAACATGTTGATCATATCCCCCCTTATTCTCCTCTTCTCAAGAGTGAACAAATTCAGTTCCTCTAATCTTTCCTCATAGCTGAGCTCCCCCATGCCTCTTATCAGTTTGGTTGCCCTTCTCTGCACTTTCTCCAGTTCCCCGATATCCTTTTTGAGAACTGGTGTCCAAAACTGAACTGCATATTCCAGATGAGGTCTTACTAATGATTTGAACAGGGGCAAAATGATATCTCTCTCTCTGGAGTCCATACCTCTCTTAATACAAGAAAGAACTTTGCTCGCTTTGGAAACCGCAGCTTGGCATTGCATGCTATTATTGAGCTTATGATCTACCAAAACCCCCAGATCCTTCTCCACTACAGATTCCCCCAGTTGTACTCCCCCTAGCATGTATGATGCATGCATATTCTTAGCCCCCAAGTGCATAACTTTACATTTCTCAACATTAAACCTCATCTGCCACATAGTCGCCCAATTAGACAGAGCATTGAGGTCAGCTTGTAAATTGGAGACATCCTGTAAGGACGTTATTCAACTGCATAGCTTGGTGTCATCTGCAAAGACAGAAATGTTACTTTTGATCCCAGACCCAATATCATTTATAAAGATATTAAAGAGTAAGGGTCCCAGCACTGAACCTTGGGGTACACCACTGATAACCCTAGACCATTCAGAGTAAGAATCATTAACCACTACTCTCTGAATTCTGTCTTTTAGCCAGTTTTCTATCCATTTACAAACTGATATTTCCAAGCCTGTAGACTTTAACTTACACATGAGCCGTGTGTGCGGAACTGTATCAAACGCTTTTGCAAAATCCAAATAAACCACGTCCACAGCCACCCCTCTGTCCAAGGTTTTACTTACCTCTTCATAAAAAGAAATCAGGTTTGTCTGACAACTTCTGTCTTTCAACTTCTGTCGGTTAATTGCCAGCACTCTTCCTTCCACAGTGACTCACCTGGTCTTCATTTCCTGCTCGTCAGCTAGCTCTACTAGGTATTTAAACTACATGGATCAGATCTTCTGTGCCTTTGCCTTGGTCAACATATCCGGACTCTCTCTGCTGTGTTTTCCTGTGAAAGACTTTTGCTTGGTTGACTTCCCTTCTGGTTCCTGATCCTGTTTGCTGCACCCAACTTTGCTGATCTCTGGACTCCCGTTTCTCTGGCTTGTTTTGACTACCCATCCTGGTTACCGAACTCTGGCTATATTTTGACTATTAGATTTAAATAAGTGCGTGTGATCAGAGTAAAGACCCCACGTGACAAATTAAATCGTGGCGCTATCACTCAATACATCTCTACCACCTCTAAAGTGGAAAAGTAAACCTAACACACACCTTATGATCAGTGCCTCCCTGTGTATATTGCAAAAAATATATAAAACATAAAATATAAACAATTATGATGATGTGTGCAATAGTGCTATAATGAAAACATACTATTGATAAGTTCACACCAAAAAAATGTGTCAAAACACCACGAAATAGAAAATAAATGTGACTTGGTGTCAATATCACTTAGATGCTGTTGTAACGAGGTGACTTATATATATAAGTCCATCAGATGTCAATCCGTGAGCATCCCCGCACACTTCTATACGAATGACTGTGTAAATAAAGTCTCTTCAATATCACACAAGTGTACCAACAAGTGTCCACATCAGTGCTAAAGTAAAAAAACTGGTGCATCCACAAATTCCTTATTTATAGGAGTGTGATTTCTTCTAGTGCAATCTTCCACCACACCTCTGTGTTCAGTGACCACTCTCCCTATGGACAGCCACTCACCAACTCCTCATGCCTCTACTTGCGTGTGAGGCTAAAAGGCATAGATGTCCGTTTCTATTGGCAGGGTTTAAATCTTATCCATCCGGAAGATCATTCCATGTGAAGACAAGAAAAACTTCCAATAGTGTAATACTGTAAAACTCTTTTAATAAATCACACTAAAGAAACCACTTCAACAGTTTCACTCACATTGTGTAAAAAAATATAAAACCACAGCAAACTCCACAGCAATCTGTCAGGTGTAATATCAACCGGCTGCTAAGATCAATCTCTCAGGGGGGTATGCGGTCACGGCGGACCCTCTATGAGCCAGCGTATAGGAAGTATCTCTCACCCTCTCCCCGCTTGCCTCTTGGATAGATTACGCCGTCTCCCCCACTCGGTAATCCGTGCAGCTAACTTCCTTCTGTCACACGTACGTGGTGTTATCCTGCATACGGCCACGCCCCCGACATGTTTCGATGCGCTTGCATCTTAATCATGGGATAGGCCGCTTCAGATCCCCATCATTCGTTTTATCCCTCCCCTCGCCAATCGAATGAGGAGTCTCAGTGCGCATGCGCACCTGATCATTCGGCGCCTGCGCCTTACGAGTGTCCCCGTGAGCGCAAACCCCCGTCAATCGTAACAGCAGACCTAGACGTGCTGCTGTATTTTAACCCTGACATGTCAAATAAAAACAATCACCTATTACAGCGGTATGTGCACATAACATCCTGCATTACCATAACAATGCTAAACAATATACATAATATCGGTATCCCCACAGTTCTAGATATTGAAACGATCTATTCAATGTGGTTCAGGACTCAATTTGACATCATGCTTACTATAATCCATGTGTTCAACCAATATTATTAATAAAATACCCATAAGATAGATATTAAAAATGACTTAATAATACCAAAATGACCAAATTTCAACCTGCAGTTGAGAATGGTCACTCTTATTAATATAATATTACAAAAAATATATAAAATATACATATATCTCTAATCCTATTGCTAAAAATAGTGTGGTGGATCGATTTATTAACATATCTGTTAATTAAAATTACATGGACTTAATAATCCATATAAAATCCCTAACACATGATAATTCATAAAAATAGCCCCCCATTCATCACGACGTCAGGGCATATGTGGGATAGGGGACTAAGTAGTTTACCAACCTATAGAATCTGTCTAAAAATCATTCAGAAAGCAATTTAGGTCCAATTCAATGTTGAGGCCTCTCGGGGTCAAACTCTTAAAGCGAAATATCCATTCCGTCTCTCTTTGTGAGAGGTCTCTTACCCTGTTGATTTTTAGACAGATTCTATAGGTTGGTAAACTACTTAGTCCCCTATCCCACATATGCCCTGACGTCGTGATGAATGGGGGGCTATTTTTATGAATTATCATGTGTTAGGGATTTTATATGGATTATTAAGTCCATGTAATTTTAATTAACAGATATGTTAATAAATTGATCCACCACACTATTTTTAGCAATAGGATTAGAGATATATGTATATTTTATATATTTTTTGTAATATTATATTAATAAGAGTGACCATTCTCAACTGCAGGTTGAAATTTGGTCATTTTGGTATTATTAAGTCATTTTTAATATCTATCTTATGGGTATTTTATTAATAATATTGGTTGAACACATGGATTATAGTAAGCATGATGTCAAATTGAGTCCTGAACCACATTGAATAGATCGTTTCAATATCTAGAACTGTGGGGATACCGATATTATGTATATTGTTTAGCATTGTTATGGTAATGCAGGATGTTATGTGCACATACCGCTGTAATAGGTGATTGTTTTTATTTGACATGTCAGGGTTAAAATACAGCAGCACGTCTAGGTCTGCTGTTACGATTGACGGGGGTTTGCGCTCACGGGGACACTCGTAAGGCGCAGGCGCCGAATGATCAGGTGCGCATGCGCACTGAGACTCCTCATTCGATTGGCGAGGGGAGGGATAAAACGAATGATGGGGATCTGAAGCGGCCTATCCCATGATTAAGATGCAAGCGCATCGAAACATGTCGGGGGCGTGGCCGTATGCAGGATAACACCACGTACGTGTGACAGAAGGAAGTTAGCTGCACGGATTACCGAGTGGGGGAGACGGCGTAATCTATCCAAGAGGCAAGCGGGGAGAGGGTGAGAGATACTTCCTATACGCTGGCTCATAGAGGGTCCGCCGTGACCGCATACCCCCCTGAGAGATTGATCTTAGCAGCCGGTTGATATTACACCTGACAGATTGCTGTGGAGTTTGCTGTGGTTTTATATTTTTTTACACAATGTGAGTGAAACTGTTGAAGTGGTTTCTTTAGTGTGATTTATTAAAAGAGTTTTACAGTATTACACTATTGGAAGTTTTTCTTGTCTTCACATGGAATGATCTTCCGGATGGATAAGATTTAAACCCTGCCAATAGAAACGGACATCTATGCCTTTTAGCCTCACACGCAAGTAGAGGCATGAGGAGTTGGTGAGTGGCTGTCCATAGGGAGAGTGGTCACTGAACACAGAGGTGTGGTGGAAGATTGCACTAGAAGAAATCACACTCCTATAAATAAGGAATTTGTGGATGCACCAGTTTTTTTACTTTAGCACTGATGTGGACACTTGTTGGTACACTTGTGTGATATTGAAGAGACTTTATTTACACAGTCATTCGTATAGAAGTGTGCGGGGATGCTCACGGATTGACATCTGATGGACTTATATATATAAGTCACCTCGTTACAACAGCATCTAAGTGATATTGACACCAAGTCACATTTATTTTCTATTTCGTGGTGTTTTGACACATTTTTTTGGTGTGAACTTATCAATAGTATGTTTTCATTATAGCACTATTGCACACATCATCATAATTGTTTATATTTTATGTTTTATATATTTTTTGCAATATACACAGGGAGGCACTGATCATAAGGTGTGTGTTAGGTTTACTTTTCCACTTTAGAGGTGGTAGAGATGTATTGAGTGATAGCGCCACGATTTAATTTGTCACGTGGGGTCTTTACTCTGATCACACGCACTTATTTAAATCTAATTTACACCATTTGTTTACAATAAGTGGCAGCTGTAGGTAGGAACTTTTAACTAGGTGATTAAGATCATCATTGTTAACCATCCTTAGCGCAGTGGGGGTTGACCTAGTATAGGAGGGATTGTTTAACCTAGGATAACCGCATATTCATATATTTTGACTATGTTTGCTCTGTTTATACCATTTTACCATTTTATTAAATAGTGTGATTTTAACTGCATTTCTGTCTCAGTTTGATTCATGGTTCCTGACAGTTACAAAATGAGGAACAAACAAGCCGCATTTATGCAAAATAAGAGGTATTTCAGTTGGACTGCGTAGCAAAAAGTGTATAAAGATTATAGAAAAAAATCATCCATAAAAGGAAAAAGAAAAGGGTATACCAAGAAAACTGGCAGTTGCTCCAGGTGGACTGACATATACCATGGGGAGAAACCAACTCAAAAGTTTTAGCTTACAGAGTTGTACAGGGCAGACAGTCAGCATAGTTGAAGTATGTTGTTGTGGCATAAGTGAAAGTAAAGGTGATAAAGAAGGGAGAGCAAAGAACGTACGAGAAGAAGGAAAAAGAGGGGAAGTGGGGAAAAAGAGAATGGGCTAGTAGGGGGATAGAAGGAAGGGGCAGGGGGTTAGGAAGGGGACATCCCTCCCCCCATCGATCTCTGGGCAAAGTAAATTGTTAAGAACTTAAAGAATCCAGATTTGGTTGGGTATATAAGATCCAAGGCTTCCATATTTTCAGAAACTTCTTATAGGTATCTGAGAAGATACAGTAGTCGCTAGTTTCCCATTGATCAAGGTCCCGTTAAGCCATGAATGGACTTCAGAAAAATGTAGTACTGGGGACTTTCACGAGTTAGCTATTGTCTGTTTCACAGCCGCAAAAATTAAGGTGATAAGTTTGGCAACGAGAAACTTCTTCAAGGGGTTGTTTAAGAATGCTTCGGTTGGGTCTTTATGCAGGTTGTAGCCCAAAACGGTGTTAATCATGGTGTATGTTTGGATTCATAGCCTATGTACATTTGGACAAGTCCACCAAAATATGTAGAATCGTGCCTTCCTGGCCACATGTTTGGAAACAGGTTGGGGGGTATTGGGGGGCAAAGGCGGCAATTTGAGCTGGGGTAAGGTACCAGGGGTCATTTATTTTTACAATGCAAATGTATAAAAATAGGTTTGGATGGAGTTCAGCTTTGATACATTTTTGGTTGTCCACATTCTGAATAGGAGAGACACCAGGCAGCTTGTAATGAATACATCATTGTAACACACTGCACTGTTACTGATTGTAGGATGTAAATTTACCAAAAGATGGCAGTGTCCTGCAGTTCAATTATTCAGACTTTAGTAAAGTACAGCAAAGCCTTATTGAACATGTATGCTGATAGCAGGACTTCTGTACTCAGACAAGCTGAATAGAGACTACATTTCCCAGAAGAGCTGGCTAAGGGGCAGGAGCCTATATAGTCTAAAGCATGGGAATGTTTGGGGGAAGAAGGAAGGAGACTGTGAAAAGGTAAGGACGTGTGTGAGACAGCCGTGCGGGGCTTGGAGGACCCATGCCTGATTGGGTCACATCGGAGAGCCGAATAGGGGCTGCAGATCACTGGCATCGCTGAGAGACAGGAGAGTTGACCCTGCAGGCAGTCGGATTGTGGTATCAGCAGCGCTTCTACCACAGAGGGAGTGAGAGAACAAGGAGGTCCCCCAACTAAGAGACCTTCCTTTGCTCTGCTAAGACTGCAAACTGGGTGAGAGGGTTCCATAACCCAAACCATGACAATCTACAAATGATTCTGTTGCTTCCAGTTGTTTCAGTTTAGTACACTTTGCATCACAGTTTGCAAAACTGAGACACAGACTTCCTAGCCCATTCAGTACTGCGGCCTGCTGCTTAGTGTCTCCCTATTGCTCTGAAATCGCAGTACTCTTGTTACAGCACATGTTTACCTAGAGACAGGAATACTGTTATTATGTCATCTCAAGCCTCTTGCATCCGTAAAGGCACTTGCTTCATGAGACTAGTTCACCACCTTCAAAGGTTCAATTCTGCTATAGTCTCCTTCTGTACCTTTCTCAACTTTAGCCATTCTGCATTCATCTTCAGTGTTAAAGTGACCTTTCCCAAGTTTTTCACCATCAGGCCAAGGGGAACGTTTCATATTGCCATACCATCCTCGGGAAATCTTTCTCCTACATAAAATTACCTCAACCCTGATGTGTACCAACTAGGGCCCCATCAAACGCGCAGAAAAGTTTGTTCCTACATTTTGAAGTGATATCAAAGCAGACATTATTGTTTGCAAATTCATCTATAGAGTTAAACCCTGTTCCCAGCATTTGAGAACCTAGAAGTGAGTTTCTTGAAAGCCTATTTCAGTCCACTTTGGGAAAAAAAGATCTCAGTGCTGGAATTAACGTTTAAATTCTTGTCCTGTAAGACACTTGGATTGGTTTAAAGCGGTGTTGTGCATGATTATTTGACAAAGCCTTTCTGAGTGTTTATGTCATGAAGATCCTGCCAGTAATCAGCGATCCAGACGCAGGGGGACACGGCCGCGGGTTCCACTGCGCATGCGCCCGCGTTCACGGGTGCTGTCACGCACGTGCACGCGCGCGTGCATTCCCGATAGTGCCAGGCGGGCTACTTAAACCGGCCTGTCACACTCTATCCCCGCTGTCTGCTCTACAGCGTTCCGTGTGCCTTAACCTGATCTGACCTGTGTACTCTGCTATCTGACCCGGCTTCCTGTTAGACCATCCTGCTATCCGCCTGCACCAGACCCTCTTGGCTTGCCTGACCATCCCTCTGTGTTATCCCTGGTACCTCTGCTGATCGACCGATACCGACCTCCGGCTTGTTTGACCATTCCTCAGTCTGATACCTGTATCCAGTCTACTACCTGCTGCCTTGTTCCTGGTTCCAGTCCAGCGTTCTAGTCTACTACCTGCTGCCTGTTCCAGGTTCCAGTCCAGCGTTCCAGGCTACTACCCGCTGCTTTGTTCCTGGTTCCAGTCCAGCGTTCCAGGCTACTACCTGCTGTTTGTTCCTGGTTCCAGTCCAGCGTTCCAGGCTACTACCTGCTGCTTTGTTCCTGGTTCCAGTCCTGCTTACTTACCTGCTTCCTTACCTGCTGTGGCTCCGGGTCCTCTCTGCATTCCAGCTTCCTCTTCAGCTTCTGGATCCAGAGGGTGCCACCACTCCTGAACTTCCGGTGACTGTCGATCCTGCCAGGCACCCATACCACTCCTCACTTCTGGCCTTCTGTCCTTATTCCAGAGGAACAGGAGTGGGAGCTGTAAGGGAGGTCCTTCTCTGCACTTCGGGCTCAAAACCTACCAGGTACGTGACAGTAGCAGACAGCCATGTCTAAGCCTGAGCAGGGAACGTCTCCCATGGAGGAACTTTGTGCACACCTGGCAGGATTGACTGAGAATCTACAGCAAGGATACACCAGGCTGGAGGAACGAGTGTTAACCTTGTCTAATCCCATTGGGGCTCAGGGAGTTCCTTGCGCTCCTGCTCCTTCAGTCGGGCCTTCCTCAACAGTGGTGATGGTCCCTCCAGAACCCAAGGTCCCGACGCCTGAACGTTTCTCCGGAAATCGCCTCAAATTCAGGGCTTTCCGCAACTCCTGTGAATTGTTCTTTGCTCTTCAGCCACGTACCTTTTCCCTGGAGGCTACTAAGGTGGGCTACGTAATCTCTCTGCTTTCTGGGGACCCCCAAACCTGGGCCCACCGCCTCTTGGAGCAAAAGGACGTATCCCTGACTAATCTCTCCACCTTCTTTGACGCACTAGGTCAGCTGTATGATGACCCCCAGCTGTCCGTGACTGCAGAAGCGGCTTTGCACACCCTTCAGCAGGGTCGCAGGGCTGCAGAGGACTATGTGACAGAATTCAGAAAATGGAGTGCGGACACAAATTGGAATGATCCGGCTCTCCGCTATCAGTTTCGAATGGGACTTTCTGACTCTCTGAAGGATGAATTGGCCAGGGTGGGTTCCCCACAGACTTTGAATGCATTGATCGATCTAACCATCCAGATCGATCGACGTCTAAGAGAACGTAGGACTGAGAGAGCTATGGGAATTTTTCTCGCCCAATTTGGGTTACCCCTAAAGTTCCCCATCATACGTCACCAGCACCACCAATCTCTACGTTTAACCCACCCGAGCCAATGCAATTAGGGGTTCTGCGGCCTTCTCTTACTCAGGAAGAACGACAACGTCGTCGAGTGAATAATCTGTGCCTGTATTGTGGGGAACCTGGGCACTATGTCAGGAACTGTCGCCTTAAACTCTGTAAGTGCCTATCCCTGTCCACTGACTATGTTGCACCTCTGGTTAAGAGCACTACTCACCTTGCTCTCTCTCTCCTGTTACAGCTTCCAGGAGAGACTCTGCAAATAACCGCCATTATTGACTCTGGAGCTTGCAGTTGTTGCATGGACTCTCTTTTTGCTACCCAACACCGGATACCTCTGTTGCCTAAAGCCCATGGACTTTCCATCCATCTAGCTGATGGAACAGCCATTAAGTCTGAGCCTGTTACCCAAGAGACTGTTCCAATACCCGTTTCCATCTCCAATTCTCATCAAGAACTGTTACGCCTAGATATCATCGCTTCACCTCTGTTCCCCATAATCCTCGGCATGCCATGGTTACAGGCCCACAATCCTGACATTAATTGGATCACAGGTGAAGTTACCTTTTCCTCCCCATATTGCCAACAGTCCTGTAGACTTCAGAACACTCAGGAGAACCCTACCCTGCTCTGTTTGAACACAGATCCTAGTCTACACCTTTCCATCCCTTCTGCATATCATGATTTCTTAGATGTATTCAGCAAGCAGGGGGCAGAGGTCTTACCCCCTCACCGGGCCTATGACTGTCCTATCGAATTACTCCCCGGTGCTGAGATACCTTTTGGAAGAATATTTCCTTTGATGAAAGTGGAACAAGGGGCTTTAAAAGAATATATCGATGAGAATCTAAAGAAAGGCTTCATTCGTCCATCCACGTCTCCAGCAGGTGCAGGTATCTTCTTCGTACAAAAAAAAGACAAGACCCTCAGACCATGTGTAGATTACCGCGAGCTGAACAAAATCACTCTAAAGAACCGTTACCCTCTTCCCCTGGTACCAGAGTTGTTCCAAAGACTTGGGACAGCTACCATATTCACTAAGCTTGACCTCCGCGGAGCCTACAATTTGGTTCGTATTAGGGACGGAGATGAATGGAAGACCGCCTTTCGTACCCGTTATGGACATTTTGAATACCTTGTGATGCCGTTCGGTCTGTGCAATGCCCCTGCTACATTCCAGTACTTCATCAATGATGTTTTACGAGACTTTCTAGATCTGTTTGTTATTGTCTATTTAGACGACATACTAATTTTTTCTTGTTCCCTTGAATCCCATCGCAGGCACGTCAGAAGTGTGTTGGCCCGGCTTCGACAACACGGTCTATATGCAAAAGCTGAGAAATGTGAATTTGAACAGGAAAGTATTCCATTTTTGGGGTTAATCATTTCCAGCAAGGGCATTACGATGGACCCTCAAAAGGTCACTGCAGAACTAGACTGGCCAGTCCCGACAGATAAGAAGGGGATCCAGCGATTCGTTGGATTCGCTAATTTTTACCGTAAATTTATTAAGGGGTTTTCAGCCATCATCACACCCATCACACAGCTAACTAAACAGGGTACACGTTTCCACTGGTCTGCTGAGGCTTAAAAGGCTTTCGAGACTCTCAAGGGCCTTTTTACTTCTGCTTCCGTGCTAAAACATCCAGATTCCTCTCTGCCATTTGTACTAGAGGTGGACGCATCTGAAATTGCAGTAGGGGCAGTGTTGTCCCAAAGACAGGGAACTAAGGCCCTGTTATATCCTGTGGCCTTCTTCTCTCGTAAATTGTCCACGGCAGAGAGAAATTATGATGTAGGTGACAGAGAGTTATTGGCTATCAAATCAGCGTTGTAGGAGTGCCGCTATCTGCTAGAGGGTGCCGCTCATCCAGTCTTAATTTTTACAGATCATAAGAACCTGGAGTATTTGAGGTCTGCAAACAGGTTGAAACCACGCCAACCAGGTGGGCCCTCTTTTTCTCCAGGTTCTCCTTTCGTGTCACTTATCGCCCTGGCTCCAAGAATACCAAGCCTGATGCCCTATCCAGGATGTTTCACAAGCCCCAATAGGTTTCCCCTCCGGACACCATTCTGTCCCCGGGGAATTTTCTTTTGCTTCAGGGAGACCTGCTTTCCCAGATTAGGCAGGCTTCCGCAGAGTTGTAGTCTTCCATTAGGTCGGAACTCCAAGTTAAGGATGGGTTATTATGGCACGAGAATAGAATCTTTATACCTGAAGAACTACGAGTTTCAGTACTAAAACTCTGTCATGACCATGCCTTGGCTGGGCATTTTGGAGTGGCTAAGACTACTGATCTGGTACAGCGTACCTTTTGGTGGCCTCAGTTACGTGAAGATTGTAGGAGATTTGTTGAATCCTGTACCACCTGTATCAGGAACAAGGGGCACAGGACCAAGGCATGGGGTTTGCTAAAGCCATTACCTGTCCCAGATAGGCCTTGGAAGATGCTTTCTATAGATTTTATTGTGGAATTACCTCCGGCTGGGGGCTTCACCTCAATTTTTGTCATAGTAGACCGGTTGTCGAAGATGGCCCACTTTGTCCCAATGAAGGGCACTCCCTCAGCTACAGAAACGGCACAGGCATTCATTAGAGAAGTCATCAGACTCCATGGGGTACCAGTTAATATCGTTTCAGATCGGGGGGTACAGTTTACCTCCCGATTCTGGAGGTCTCTGTGCAAAACATTGAAGATTGAACTCTCATTTTCATCTGCTTATCATCCCCAGACTAATGGGCAAACAAAGAGAACAAACCAGACTCTTGAACAATATTTACGCTGTTTTTCTTCATTTGCCCAAGATGATTGGATTTCTGTTCTTCCATTGGCTGAGTTCGCCTACAACAACTCTATTCATTCCGCTATCAAACAAACCCCATTTTTTGCAAATTATGGTTTCCACCTTTCATTTCTGCCTAATTCTCTTCCAGAGTGCACAGTACCCGCAGTTCAGGAGAGGTTGGACTTCTTCACTTCCAACAATCAAGTTTTACAGGAGACCATGACCAGGACCCAGGAGTATAATAAAGCAACTTTTGATAAGAAGAGACGAGGTGAGCTGTTACTTACACCCGGGGACCAGGTATGGTTGTCTACAGTAAATCTCAGGATGGCTTGTCCATCAAAGAAATTCGGTCCCAAGTTTCTTGGACCATTTCCTGTCAAGCGAAGAATTAATGAGGTGGCATACGAACTTGAACTTCCGGATTCATTAAAAGTGCATCCAGTATTTCATGTGTCTCTACTCAGACCCTCTGTTTCTAACCCATTTCCAGGCCGAAGTACGAATCCTCCTGATCCAATTTTGGTAGATGGGGAGGAAGAATTCGAGGTGGAGGCTATCATGGACCATAGGAGAAGAGGCAACCAAAATCAATTTCTGATAAAATGGAAGGGGTTCGGCCCAGAAGAAAATTCTTGGGAGATCCCCTGATGAATTCACGTGATTGGGTGACGTCACGCGTAGGGACGGGATAGGCACTGACACAGATCGGGTTTGACGAGCTCGCCGCTCGTAGGATATACATGTGATGTACATCTGCTCCATGTGAGTACATGCTGTTGACTTGAATAAAAGTATCATCTTGCTCAAAATACTACACTATCTGGCATCCCCTTTTTTGTTCCTCCATATGCTGACTCGGCTATTGTTGATGCTGGTACTGAGGGATTAAAGCGCAGGGACCATCGGCTCCGGCCCCGGGGACCCCAAAGAGAGACCATCTCCTCCATTTACACTTTATGCGGTTGTCCCATTGCCGCAAGGTAAGGGGCCATTACCTATCTGCGTGTGTTTAAGCACGAAGAGGATAAACACCCTCTCTCTTTCGGCACCCCACCGACTATTTGTTGCACATTTGGATTTTAAAAGGATCACTGAATATCTCCTTTGAGTCTGCACTGGCACATATGCTTTATTGTACTTGCAAAATAATTTGGTCTGGACTTCACGCAGCTATATTTCTAATGGCATTTTCTATTTGAGCCATATAGAGTGATGCCACACACCTATGTTGCACTGATGCGTTTTTTGCCCAGTTTTTTGCACAATATTTATTCTGTATAGTTTTTCACTTTGTGTCCATATATATTCACCCTGCAGGATTTGCACTCTTTTAATCCATATATTTTATTTCTATTTTTTGTATATATTATTTCTGTGATATTTATTATTTGTTACACATGTTTTACGATTACATTTTATTGATACGGGTTGCACAGTGACACTATAGCACTTTAAAGTTCATCTGCACAAGCTTTACTAGCACTAGGTGTGCAAGAGGATTATACCTATTGGTTCCCTGCACACGCTGCACCGATACAGGATAGATATTCACCCTTTTACATCGCTGGATTTTTTCACAGGATACTGTGCAGACAGACATACTACCCGCACACCCCTCCAATTTTTTTATTTTTTTCTTTACACTTTTTTTCTTTACATTTTGTTTTTACCGCACACTATCATATAGTTACACTTTACTGGACCAGCGCAGCACTTTTGATTTTTATTTTTTACACTACCCATGGGCTTTGTTTGATCCCACTCAGTGTTTGCAGCTGTCCATGTGCACCACTGTTTTCCAAGGTAGCGCAGGAATAATCTATACATATATTTTGGATCCAGAGGGTGCCACCACTCCTGAACTTCCGGTGACTGTCGATCCTGCCAGGCACCCATACCACTCCTCACTTCTGGCCTTCTGTCTCCATTCCAGAAGAACAGGAGTGGGAGCTGTAAGGGAGGTCCTTCTCTGCACTTCGGGCTCAAAACCTACCAGGTACGTGACAGTTTAACTTTTGTGAACGCCTACTGTTATTTCTTTTGTGCTGGCACTGCTTATACCCTGACCTCAATCAGAGTATTTGTTCACCTTAAACTTAGTTATTATTTTGTGTTTCAAAGCCAGGCTCCGAACAGACAGGGAACCCCAAATGCTCAGCGGCTTCTAGGGGGTTAACACTACATCAACATTAGAGTGCATTATTGAGCCAAAAACAGGTCACCAAATTATAGACTCCATGCACTGTATGTAAGGAACTTTTTCCAGCTTGCAGTTTATTGTGGAGAAACCAGAGAGGTTTCAATTAAGAAAAATCCCTGTCCTCCAACTACTATATCCTCTTTCATTATCCTTTCACCCCACCACCAATACTTTTTTTGTTCCATCCCATGTCTGATACCATTAATCGTACTTCCACCAGTCATTCACTCATTCTACCATTCTCATAGAGAACCCTCTGGTTTATTTAAATGTGATACATTACTGTCTTTGGTTGACCTCTATGTCCTATAAAGGCTTTTCAAACTGATATGTACTATCCAGGGCCGTAGATAAGGGGGGGGTCAGGTGTGTTCAAACCCCCACCAGAGCATCCATGGAAAATGCACAGACAGTGCTCCTGCTGTTTAGCCTCAGCATCAGCACAATAGAAGCAATCAGAGTTTCGGAGTGCAGCAGCCAGCCCCCCTTCTATTGTGCCCCACCCCCTCAGTTTAATAAGGGGTCCCCCTGAAAAGCATGAAATTACTGCGAGGTCTCAGATGACGGCAATTGACAGTGCACGGTTGAGGGAACTCCTAGACTCCTCCTCAAGGTATCATATGACACAGCTGAAGGGAGACTGGGGATGCAGAAGTTTTCCTACTTCTGTGCCGTGTTGAATCTGAGGTCTGGTAAGTGGGAGGCATCAATTTTCTGTTTTGGGAAGGAGAAAATGAGAATTCCAGCCTGGGGAGTTTCTTTTGGTGGGGGGTTAAGGAAAGGGGGTGGGTTTGCTTTTGGAGAAGGGGGGAGTTTCTTGTAGAGAAATTTACAGGGGGTGGTTAATGGCAGGGATTTGCTTCTGGGAGGGATTTTTATTGGATGAAGGGAGATTTTCTTCATAATTAGAAATCTGTGCTGGGGGAGAGGATTTTGACTGTGGGAGATATTTTTGCTTTGAGGGGGCCAGTTTAGAGACAGGGGGGGGTTAATTTTTGGGGGGATATTTGAAGAAGGGAGATATTTCACAGTGGGAATCTTTGCTTGGGGAGGGAGGGTTCTTAGGAGGGAGAGGGGGATTTTTTTCCTTTAAAAGAGATTTTTTTTAAAAATTATACTTACCCAGGTGAATGGAGCATTGATCCAATGTTGCATCTGTCCCCAGCTGCTTCTAAGACAAACAACAGAGCGATCAAAGACCGCTGATCACTCAGTTCTCAGCCTTCAGTGAGCAAAGACTGGTGACTGTCAGTCCCTGGCTCTGCCCCCCTCCCCCAAGCTCACTGGAATACCAGGCTGAGGAGGGGGCAGGAGCGGCTGGCTAGCTGCTGGTCCAGACATCTGGGTGAATCCTGACTTCAAAGTTAGGATCTCTCCACAGCCTGGACCTGCTGAACGAAGTCAGCTGACAGCCGGCTATAGCTGGCTTTCGGCTAAAAATGGGTCACAAAAGTGCAGAACAAACTGTACTCCCCTCCAGGGGAAGTACAACCAAGCGGTATGCCGTCCTTTCAGAGCACATGCACCAGTGACATCACGGCTGCTTTCCATGTGAATATCTCCTAAACACCACAAGTTTAGGAGATATTCACTGTACCTACAGGTAAGCGTTATTATAGGCTTACTTGTAGGTACAAGTTCAAAAGCTGGGTTTACTACAGTTTAAGACTGAATACAAGCCAACCATATTGACCAGGTGCAAAGGGCACCATCCTATGGTAGGCAGTGCACAATATTTTTTTTTCATCTCTTAAAACATTTCATAAAATTTCTTAGGACATAGTTGTTTAAGGTTTAAATAAATCACTGAATTTACTGCCTACCACAATATGTTGCCCCTTGCACCTGCTCAAAATACACAGTAAGGTTAGCTAAAATCCAGTCTTGGGTCTCATTCATACATCCTACATGACCATGGTGCATCAAGTATACTGCAAATACCTGCACCTGGGATCTCAGATGTTCCAATCTCTGCTCAGCCTGTACACCTGAGTGATGGGCTGAAAAGAGCCAAGGCTGTCTGCTGCTGTAAACATGCATCTGCACATCCAGTGGTTACCTGCAGGTAGGGATACATTTTTTCCCTTGGATAAAATCTCTCTGCATGCAGGGTCAGAAATTTGTTCCTAATAGCAGATAACCACTGTGACCCACAGTTTGTTAGCGTGTCACTCAGGCTCAATTGATGTTGGGAGTAATGTAGATACCGAATGTGCTGCAGGAGTGCCGGCAAGGGATGGAACTCATCCCAGCTCCTGTAGTCACTAAAGGGAAGAGAGAAAAAAAAATCCCTGGTGCCACACATCTACGGAGTCCTATGCTAATGTAGTAGTGATGAGAGAGACTACCTTAGTCCAGGTTCCTGCCAGGCCACACCCCAACGTGTTTTGCTTTGTCCCCCGGAGCTTAAATATGGGGACCACTGGATGTACAGATACATGTTAAAAGCAGTGGCTCTTTTCAGCCCATCACTCAGGTGAACAGGCTGAGCAGCTGACAAAAATTGGAACATCTGGGATCCTGGCTGTAGGTATTCATGGTATATTTGCCATTCCATGGCCATTTAGAGCATATGAATGAGATCTAAAGCCTGGTTCACAATGTAAGCATTGCGTTCTATTCAGTTGAATGGGGATCATTTTTGCTGCACTGCATTGCAAAGCCTCATGGCCCCACTCTGCTGTCACATGTTTTTACTGTACCTTCCCCAACATTAAAGTGTAAATGATGCCTTTAAGTTTGAAAGACCAGAACCCCCCCCCCAGGAAAAAAAAATATCTATGGCCCTGGTACTATCATAACCCTAATGTTTCTACGAACATATAAGAAATAAAATTACCTTTGGACTACACTATTTCAATGAGACAATAAGCAAAAATATTCTTGATTGACAGACCAATGACATGGGCTGAAAAATAGGAGACAAAGAGCATGATTTAGCCTACAGCAAACAGGAGCAGCTGTGGAAACATTCTGCAGGAATTACCCTGCAGAAAAAAATGTCCAAATGCGGCAGCTGAGGATCAACTGCGAAAAAATGAGCTGTGACACCTGTACAGTGCTGCAGCAGCATAGTGGACTGCAAACATTGAGGTGCAACACAAGAGTGACCCTGCAGAAAGAATATGCTAAATGTAAAGAAAGAATTGGCCAAATTTGACAGCTGAGGTGTAAAAATTTGCTGTAACACCTTTCCAATGTCAAAGCAGCATAATACAGGGCAAACATTGAGGCGCAACACAGGAATGACCCTGCAGAAAGATTTAGCCAAATTTGGCAGCTGAGGAGCAAATGTTTAAACATTAGCTGTGACAGCTTCATTGTGCCAAACCCAGATAATACACCATAAACATTGAGGTGCAACATAGATGACCCTGCAGAAAAAAAAATTGCCTACAATTTTGACAACTGGGAAACAACTGTGTAAAAATGCGGTTTAGCTCCTGGATAGTGACTAGAGCTGTAGAGCCAGCATGGGATGGTAAAGCAGACAGGCCTGGAGCCGTGGCAGGAGATGGAAATGGATGGCACATCAGCAGCAGTAGCAGGAGATGGCATAGGCGGCAGGCTGGCAGCCCCTGCCACCCTTCGGGCGACGTACGCGTACATCACCCAACTTTCAGTGGTTTTACCAGGATGATGCCTGCAGCTAGCAGCCAGCAGAGCACTTTCTTGTAAAAGCAATCCTAGTAGCTAAATGGCCGCTAAATTGCTTTTACAAGCGACAAGAGGGGACAACCCCTCCCACCGCCTTCCTGTCCCATCAGAAGGGTCTTCATGCAGTCTGATGTTTTCTTTGTGCTTAGGTATGTACAGTCAGGTGTAAAAGGTCAATTTGAGGGGTTGTATTGTTCTATATGAACCAACTAAAGAGTCTCTGTAGAGATGCAAGGCAGGTGGGGGTATTCTTATTGGGATTGCAAAAAAACAAAAACAAAAAAATGGTAACGGGTGCCCCCTAAAATCCATGCTAGCAAATGTTTGCACTGCACCCAAACTATACCAGACCATATGCCCTTAACATAGGGAGAAGGGCCTCATCCCCACATACCTTGCCCAGAGGATTTGTGGGTCTGTGGTCCTCTGCCCTATGTGAATGAGTACGGGG
The DNA here is from genome assembly GCA_037952925.1 of Lithobates clamitans. NCBI lineage: Eukaryota > Metazoa > Chordata > Amphibia > Anura > Ranidae > Lithobates > Lithobates clamitans. The sequence goes on along the minus strand of JBBGZY010000797.1, from coordinate 232,175 downwards.
TACATAGTAACCCTTGTTACTCATTCACTAAAAAAAAAAGTAAATGAAAACAAAGACATTAAATGCATTTGTTAAAAAACAAAAAAACAAAACATAAAGATGCCCCATGATATCAGCCATGTCGTCCATTGATGTGGATCCATCGTCAGTCACAATGAGAGACTTACCGCCTACATGAACATGACAACCCATGCCACAATGATCCTCTCTGACCACCAGACTCTCAGCGCAAATAACAGTTCCCTGGTGCTAATGTAGTGTAAACAACAGCAAAGTGGAACCTGTCTGACATTATTGACCAAATATGCTTACGACCAGATTTGGTGAGTGATTTCAAACATGACCTACGACCGCTTTGGGTGTTTTGTTTTTTTTTGTCATATTTGCACAACTTAACGTGCAGGATTAAGGCATCCCTCAAGCATGTCATTTAAAGGAATTGTGTATTTTAATGTTGCACTTTAAGCCATATTAAAAGACCCATTCTCTGCCGAATAAAGTATGCATTGGTAGATGTCTCTCATGGCAGTGGCCAGATACCCATGCCATTTTTTTTTTTACCAAAAGCATTCAAATTGGCCTTGTAAAAGGCCAGCAAACAAATTCGCAAGATTTGACTTCCATTGACTGCAAAGGGGTTCAGACACTATTTTCACTGTGGATTTTTACTCATTACTATTATTTAGTTATTTCTCAATAGGAGCACTGGCACGCAAGGTCAACGACCTAGAACAAGATAAGCAAGTCCGAGTCAGAATAGTCAAAGCTCCTGACCCACTCACCTGTCTTGGACAGTGATTTAGAAAGGGACCCTGTCTCTTTATCAACCAAAAACAACCTGTTGACGTTATACCTGCAGTTGCTTTTCATGCTTTGCTCTGCCTAAAAGCTAGGCTATTCTAATCAGTCAACACTTCTGCAATTCCTGGTAGTGCCAAAGCTTGCCTAGCGCTGCCACCTACTACATACCACTGTTGGCCAGTGAGAAACGCTACAAAATAAAAATGACACCAATGATCTATTATGGCTAGAAAGGTAGGTTTGCAATGGTAGCCCCAGTATAAGCTTCCTTTAGTAAATGATAAGAAAGAAAGAGAGCGCACCAGCCTAGTGCATTATCCTAAGTAAATTTATTGATTAAAACCAAGAATAAAATCTACTCACAAAAGGTAAAAAGAAAAAATCGCACTATATACAGTCACAAAGCGATTGGTCCACTGGTTTTCCGGATCCTAGGAAGAGGACGTACGAACCGCTGCTGGCTAACACGTTTCGAAGGTGTCCCTTCTTCATCAGAGCCTTCCTTAAGCTTCCTTTAACATTATATAATATCCCATGCTACCTATTATTTATAATTTAAACTTTACAGAGTACAAAGGTCCATTCACATCAGACCCCATTCCTCAAAGGAACTCACAATCCAACACCTCTACTACACTAGAGCAGGGGCGGATCCAGAGTCTCAGGAGTGGCACTGCCAAAATTTTCGTGCGCAATTTGTCAGGGCAATGGCTGGTGTTGGTGTTTCAATCATCATGGCACCGTTGTTGTATGGTGTCAGGATGATTGAAGCGCATTATTTCTATTATTACATTGTAATGTATAATTAAATAGTTCAACTCACCATAATGCTGAACCAGTGGGAGTCCTGAGCGTGTCACTTGCCACCGTCGCCTGCAACCAGATGGGGATTGTCACTTGCTACATCGCCTGTTATCAGATGCAGCTTGTTACTTGCCCCTGTTGTCTGCCACCAGATGCGGCTTGTCACTTACCATAGTTGCCTGTCACCAGATGGGGATTGTCACTTGCCAGTGGCCAGTGACAGTGTCCCTTTTGTCCCAGAGTGAGGGCGGGCAGTGAGAGATGATGATGTCATCTCTCTGCTGCCTGCGCCTGCACAGTAATGAGAGTCTTCTTTTAGATGCAGAAATGCGGTGATGCAGGGGGGCGGTGAGAGACAGTGGCGTCTCCAGCTTTCATATTAAGGGGGAGCACATGGGGGAACAGGGACAAAAGTAGGGGAGCCAACTATAGAATGCAATTATATACACACACACACACACACACACACATATACACACGCACACACACATAAATTCACAGTGTCTTGAAAAAGTATTGGTGGTTGCAGCCAGGTGGAGGGGAGGACAGAGTGGTAGCAGCCAGGTGGAGGGGAGGACAGAGTGGGAGCAGCCAGGTGGAGGGGAGGACAAGGTAGGAGCAGCCAGGTGGAGGGGAGGACAAGGTAGGAGCAGCCAGGTGGAATGGAGGACAGAGTGGGAGCAGCCAGGTGGAATGGAGGACAGAGTGGGAGCAGCCAGGTGGAAGGGAGGACAGAGTGGGAGCAGCCAGGTGGAAGGGAGGACAGAGTGGGAGCAGCCAGGTGGAAGGGAGGACAGAGTGGGAGCAGCCAGGTGGAAGGGAGGACAGAGTGGGAGCAGCCAGGTGGAGGGGAGGACAGGGTGGATGCAGCCAGGTGGAGGGGAGAACAGGGTGGGAGCAGCCAGGTGGAAGGAAGGACAGGGTAGGAGCAACCAGGTGGAAGGGAGGACAGAGTAGGAGTAGCCAGGTGGAGGGGAGGACAGGGTGGGAGTAGCCAGGTGGAAGAGAGGGCAGAGTGGGAGCAACCAAGTGGAAGGGAGGACAGAGTGGGAGCAGCCAGGTGGAAGGGAGGATAGAGTGGGCGCAGCCAGGTAGAGGGGAGGACAGGGTGGATGCAGCCAGGTGGAGGGGAGGACAGGGTGGGAGCAGCCAGGTGGAAGGGAATACAGGGTAGGAGAAGCCAGGTGGAAGGGAGGACAGAGTGGGAGCAGCCAAGTGGAAGGGAGGACAGAGTGGGAGCAGCCAGGTGGAGGGGAGGACAGGGTAGGAGCAGCCAGGTGGAGGAGAGGACAGGGTGGGATTAGCCAGTGATATGGTTCTGTAAATCTATGGAAGCCTGCACCCCTGCCCCCCCTCATCCCCATCCCCCTCACTCCCCCCACCTGGTGGTAAGTTCTTACCTTGGGGGATATATAATAAAAGCAGATCACTGGCACTTTCTGTCTGGCTCCGCCCATCCGACAGCCCCGTGGTCCCTCTTATCCTCTCACAGTCCTCTCTCCCCTCCTCTTCCCTCTCCCGCTCAGCATGTTGTGGGGTGCAGTGCACTGTCAGGGAATCATCCTGGGCCTGCTGGTATCCGGGACTACATGTCCCATAATCCTCTAGTTATTTTCCCAGCCATTGGCCCTGAATAGGAGCGGGCATTGCCAGTGAATGAGAGCTGCTCAGCTCAAGGAGGAGAAGGAGGGGTGGAAATCCCCCGCAGCTGCGACTTCTTCACAGAGCCTGTCAGTTTCGGCGCCCCTGCCCTGTGTCCTGTGGCAGCAGCGGCTGATGGAATGTGCGAAGGGGGGTCGGTATCAGCACCCGCTACGCAAAAAAAAGGCATTTTAATTGGGGGGCACAGTATAATGTCGCCACTGGTGAGAGATGATGTCACCTCTTTGCTCACTCACCCGCGGTGGCGGTCCGCTAAGCAGCCTGCCTGCTAATTCACCGACAGTCTGCTCACAATTTTCTTGGGGGGGCAATCCGCCCCTGCACTAGAGGCAGTTTGAGGAGGAAGCCAATGAACCGATCAGCATTTTTTTAAAGTGTGGTAGTAAGCTAAACCCCTATAAAAAAAAAAATAATCAAACATGGAAAGAGGAATTTACAATATCACAAACTGGAGCATCCAGAATCTGGAGCAGCTGTAATTGGCAACCAGTAAGCTTAGATCTTTAGATCTTATATCTTTCATTTTCAAAATGTAACTGAACAAGCTGAAGACAGAAGCTGATCAGTCACCATGTACAACTGCTTTAGCTTCTGGTTGCTCTAGCTATTGGAGAACATTCAAGCTCCTTGCAGATGGTGTTCCAGGTCAGATTTCAACCCAATGCAAAAACAAAAGGAGCCAATTTAGAGGCCATGCTACCCATACCTTTACAAGCACATTTACAGGTTCCAAAAAAAAGTCATCACTAGATCATTATGTGAGTCACTTTGCAGTGCTGCATTAGCCAGTCAGATGTCAGCTGAGAAGAGACCATGCTCCCTCAAACTCATGCCCGGCTGCCCCCACATTCCTGTTTTGCCAGGTTGCATGCTCAGATTAACCATGTGCTTTCAGCACTCTCACACTTTGAATGACAATTATTCAGTCATGCAACACTGTACCCATATGAAATTTTTGTCCTTTTCTTCACACAAATAGAGCTTTCTTTTGGTGGTATTTGATCACCACTGGGGGTTTTTTGCGCTATAAATAAAAAGAGACCGAAAATTTTGTTAAAAATTGCATTTTTCTTCGTTTCTGTTATAAAATTTTGCAAATTAGTAATTTTTCTTTATACATTTTGACTACAATTTATACTGCTACATTTCTTTGGTAAAAAATAACCCAAATCAGTATATATTATTTGGTCTTTGTGCCAATCATTGAAAATTATTCACACCTGATCACACCTGATGTACTGATGGACTATCTCATTTCTTGAGACACTACCAAGCCAGGACAGTACAAATACACCCCTAAATGACCACTTTTTGAAAAGTAGACATTCCAAGGTATTTAGTAAGAGGCATGGTGAGTTTTTTGAAGTTGTATTTTTTTCCCACAATTCTTTGCAAAATGAAGTTTTCTTTTCTTCACAAAATTGTCATATTAACAGAGTATTTCTCTCACATGGCATATGCACACTTGCAACTACACCCCAAAACACATTCTGCTACTTCTCCTGAGTATGACGATGCCACATGTGTGAGACTTTTTCACAGCCTGACCACATACAGAGGCCCAACAGGCAAGGAGCACCGTCAGATGTTCTAAGGACATAAATTACAAATCTAATTTATTGACTACCTATTATGCCCCCGTACACACGGTCGGATTAAATGCTCAGAATAAATAAAGAGATGAAAGCTATTGGCCACTGCCCCGTTTATAGTCCCGATGTACGTGTTTTACGTCACCGCGTTCAGAACGATTGGATTTTCCGACAACTTTGTGTGACCGTGTGTATGCAAGACAAGTTTGAGCCAACATCCGTCGGAAAAAATCCATGGATTTTGTTGTCGGAATGTCCGAACAAAGTCCGACCGTGTGTACGGGGCATTACACTTTTAAAGGCCCTGGAGTACCAGGACAATGGAAACAGAGTGAGCACATGGTAAAGAGCTGCTGTGATTCATCCTTTACCCCAATCCGTGATGCGCTGGGTCTTGAGGACCCAACGATCATGGACGTTGCCAGATGCCTGCTCCAGGGGGCATGCGAGAAGTGGGAGGCTGTCATATACCGGCTTTCCAGAACTAGCCGGCCGTCATTCGGCTACAGCAGTCGGCAAGTGTATAAGGGTGTGTTAAATATTTGTGGGGGACCCTATGCAATTTTTTTTTTTTTTTTTTGCTGCTAGCAGGACTTTTTTTACCGTCCTGCCAGTGCACCGCTCCAGTGTGAAAACCCTCAGAGCTTTCACATTGAAGACACAGCAGCGGCTCTTTCAGGGCGCTTTGCAGCTGTAGTGCCTGCAAAGAGCCCCAGTGTGAAAGGGGTCTAAGGGTATCAGAGTAAAGGGGGCTGAATACAAATGCACACCACGCGGCGATCGGGGGTATGGTGTGTAAGTCTGACACAACGCATCTCCGATCTTGGTAAAGAGCCTATGACGTAGGCTCTTAACCATGTAATCAGCTGTGTCCAATCACAGCTGGTCACATCATAATCAGGAAGTGCCGTTTATTGGCTTTTCCTTGCTTCATGCTGACAAGGCTCAGGTAGAGGAGAGCCGATGCTTCTCTCCTGGCAGGGGGGTCTGCGCTGATAATCAGCCCATTGAATAACAGTGCAGACCCACCCAGGCTGCCCACTAGGGATGCCCACCCGTGCCCACCAGGGATGCCCACCCATGACCACCAGGGATGCAAATCAGTGCCCATTAGAGGTGCCAATCAGTGGCCATTAGAGATGCCAATCAGTGACCATCAGTAATGCCTGCCAGTGCCTTCTCATCAGGGCTGCCTATCAGTGCTGCCTATAAGTGCCATCTATCAGTGCCTATCAGTGTCCACCAGTGCCTCCCATCAGTGCCACCTATAAGTGCCCATCAGTGCGGCCTTTTCAGTGCCCATCAGTCTTGCCTATTAGTGCCCATCAGTCCCGCCTATCAATGCCCATCAGTGCCACCTATCAGTGCCCATCAGTGCTACATATTAGTGCCTCATCATCAGTGCCCATCAGTGCCACCTCATCAGGGCCACCTTATCAGTGCGGATTTATCAGTGACCGTCAGTGCAGCCTCATCAGTATCCCAGTGAAGGAGAAAACATACTTATTTACAAAATTTTATAACAGAAACAAAGAAAAACTTTTTTTTTTCAAAATTTTCGGTCTTTTTCAATTTGTTTAGCAAAAAACAAAAACCCAGTGGTGATCAAATACCACCAAAAGAAAGCTCTATTTTTGGGAACAAAATGTTAAAAATGTTGTTTGGGTACAGTGTCGCCTGACCACACAATTGTCATTTAAAATACAACAGTGCTGAAATCTGAAAATTGGCCTTGGCAGGAAGGGGGGAAAGTACCCTGTATTGAAGTGGTTAAAATCCAAAAGGTCTTGTATGGATTTTGGAGGGGACCTCATATCATATTTATGTGCAGCAAAACTGACATATACAGTGGGGATGGAAAGTATTCAGACCCCCTTAAATTTTTCACTCTTTGTAATATTGCAGCCATTTGCTAAAATCATTTAAGTTCATTTTTTTTCCTCATTAATGTACACACAGCACCCCATATTGACAGAAAAACACAGAATTGTTGACATTTTTGCAGATTAATAAAAAAGAAAAACTGAATTATCACATTATTAAATTCACTCTTCAGTTTTTTTTTCTTTCATTGATACATATTCCTTGAAGCAGTGCCCAGCCCCCGCACTTTTTTGCCAATCCCTTGGTTAAAATGTATTTGATAGATTTGGCTGCTATTGACATCAATGGGGTTCGGATTCAGCATCCAAACTTTTGATAAATTCAGCTGAACTGAACCTAGGTGTGTTGAGATTATCCCTAATGAAGACCCAGCAGCTGGCATATTTGATAACAATTGGGTTATTTTATGTGGGGCACCAATATGGTGGTTACAGGCACCTGTGTCACCCAAAAAGGGACGGCGTGCACCCTATGATGTCAATAGTGTATGTTTTTTTTTACAGCAGAAAGAAGTGTGAGATTGTCATCATTACACAAGAAGATCCAGTTGGTAGAAAAACATTTGAGATGGCATGTTGTTGTTCTGGGTCGGTAGATAAAAAACAATGGCCATGTTTTTTTATGGAGAATTATCGTGGATTAAAGTAAAGCCACTCATCGAGAGTAATCTTTACATACACAAGATAAGTGTATCAAATGGTATATACAACAGTTACACCCACAGTGCCATTTAGCCAAACACTTACTATGCTTGTGCAATGATTGCAGAGCAATTGCAAACAGGTTATCAATAATATATTACAGTCAGATGAATTCCCTGCAATAAGAGTTATATGGGGATTACCGTCTTCTCCGGACAAAACTATTTTTCTGACCTTGTCTGGCATTTAATATTGCCGAGTCACAATCCCAAAACAAGTATGTTGGCTGAAATGCACAAAAAAACTTGGAACTATTTTGTTCAAAAATGTTTGTTTTTGAAACTGTAGTGATGATAAAATAGAAGCGGAAGACGGAAAATTGTTAATGAAGTGCTCAGGTAAGAAAAATCATAATTAATGTGATGTGCAGGGCCAGGACAAGGATAGGGGTGATTGAAGGGGCATCTGCCCCCGGTGCAGCATTTGAATAGGGAGAGGGGAGCACTGCAGCATGCTCATCACCAGTGGAGTGACACTGCAGTGCTACCTTGCCCAGCTGCTCAATATATGCAGAGCAGCACAGTACCTTGTAGAGTCGTAGTGGGGTGCTGAGTGCTTGGGGGCTCTCTCAGCGCTCCTGCAGCCAGCGGGGCACTGGACAAAGCTGTGCTACTGCCAGGCGAAGTGACTGCTCAACAGGTGAAGGTTGGTCTCAGCCTACTCTTCTGATACGACATCATACCCAGTAGACATGTGCACTGGGTATGATGTCTGGGGGTTCCTATTGTGGTCACTGGCACCAATGTTGGGGGTTATTATTGCGGTCACTGGCACCTATGCTGGGGGTGAGAGTGGGCAGTTTGGGGAACAGTTTAATCCAAAAATAAAACTTTTGTGGTCATTCTTTTAAATTATTGTGAATGTATACTTCTGAATAGGCAATAAAAAGTTGAATACGAATTTAACCACTTCCCTCCCAAGGTACGTCCAGGGACGTCCTTGACTTTGCGGGGGTATATCTGAATGATGCCTGCAGCTACAGGCATCATTCAAATATCGGCTTTTTCAGCCAGCGATTCCCTACACCATAAGAATAATCATAGCGGCTGTTCCGCCGCTTGATCGTTCCTAAGGGCAACGGGAGGAGACCCCCCCCCCCCGCCGCCCTCCGGTGCTTCTACCGACTCACCGCTTCCATCGGTGATTTGGAGAATGGATCCGCCGGCCCCGGATGGTGATCATACAGATTTCCGGTGGACCAGATGGTCGCCGGAGTCTCTATGATCGTTCGGAGGCCGGGCGCGATGTTATGACATCATGTCCGGCCTCTGCAATCAAAGGAATGGCGCCGCCTCGGCTGGGAAGCCGAGTTTGTTTATTTATTTTTTTTTATTTCAGGCTTCCCAGCCTAGAGGTGAGATGTGGGGTCTTATTGACCCCATATCTCACTGTAAAGAGGACTGATCATGCCATATTCCTATTACAAGGGATGTGTACATTCCTTGTAATAGGAATAAACGTAATCAATTTTTTTTTTAAAAAGTGTTAAAAAAAAAGTGACTAAAAAAATAAAAGTCAAATTAGCAAAAAAAAATGTAAAATTTTTTTTAAAGAGCCCCTGTCCCCGTGTGCTTGCACGCAGAAGCGAACGCATACGTAAGTCCAGCCCACATATGAAAATGGTGTTCAAACCACACATGTGAGGTATCGGCGCGAACGTTAAAGGGAGAGAAATAATTCTAGCCCTAGACCTCCTCTGTAACTCAAAACAAGCAACCAGTAAAAAAATTTAAAGCGTCGCCTGTGGGGATTTTTAAGTACCAAAGTTTGGCGCCATTCCACGAGTGTTTGCAATTTTGAAGTGTGACATGTTAGGTATCTATTTACTCAGCGTAATTTCATCTTTCACATTATGCAAAATAATTGGGCTAACTTTAATGTTTTTTTTTTTTAAAGCATGAAACAAAAAAAAGTGTTCGAAAAATTGCTGCAGAAATACCGTGCGAGATAAAAAGTTGCAACAACCGCCATTGTATTCTCTAGGGTCTTTGCTAAAAAAAACAGATATAATGTTTAAGGGTTCTATGTAATTTTCTAGCAAAAAAAATGATAAATTTTACATGTAGGAGAGAAATGTCAGTATAGGCCTGGATGGGAAGTGGTTTTAAGTACACTTTGCTTTGCATAATTCTTTTGTTAATTTCATACGCAATAAAATAAACCTGTTTACTTTGTCTGTAAAAAAAAATAAAAGTAGCAGGTCTGGATGAAAATTTTAGGGGCTTTCAAAACTAGTTGACTCAATAATGACACCATGGTTACAACAATGTTTCAGAATTTCATTGGGAACGTACAAACAAATATCGAACTGTGTAAAGCCAGCTTCAATATATACAACCTTTGTTTTGCCAATGAGCTTTACTACAGGGTGTACCCTTGACACTACAGTTTTTTTATAGAGAAAACAACAGATTTTTTTTTTTCCTTAGGTAATCTGCCTGATTATAAACTTGAATGGAGCTGGAGGGAGGGGTAGAAAGGTAAAAAGGTGAAAAACAAGAGGAAATAAATAGCTGGTGCAATAACTGGATGTTTACTTACAGGAAGAGAAAAAGGCAAAATGCAGGTTTTAGGTAAATAATGTGCATCATTGCGTGTTTTTTTTTGGCACCAATGCTGACTCTGCAGGAAGTAGACATGGTTTTTAAACACTTCACATATTTAAACACTAGGGGCACTGTCTTACTAGAGGCCACTTGTTGTCGGAAATTCCGATCGTGTGTAGGCTCTATCGGACATTTGTTGTCGGAATTTTCGACAACAAAAATTTGAGAGCTGGTTCTCAAATTTTCCGACAACAAAATTCGTTGTCAGAAATTCTGATCGTGTGTACACAATTCCAACACACAAAATTCCACACATGCTCGAAATCAAGCAGAAGAGCCGCACTGGCTATTGAACTTCATTTTTCTCGGCTCGTCGTACGTGTTGTACGTCACCGCGTTCTTGACGTTCGGAATTTCCGACAACATTTGTGCGACCGTGTGTAGGCAAGACAAGTTTGAGCCAACATCCGTCGGAAAGAAATACATGGATTTTGTTGTTTGAATGTCCGATCGTGTGTACGCGGCATAAGGCTTTAGAATCACTTTAAAGTAGGGCTGATGGCAAAATGTTTTATTGGATAGACCAAGGGAGATTTATAACCCTTGTGAGGTTTTATTTTTTTTCTTTCTTGGCATCTGCATCCTGTTTGAGAAAATTCCCTTCATTTCCTGTCCTATAGACAAAGCAGAAAGTGAGAGGAGGTAGTCACCAGGGACACTAGAACTAATGTATCCATTGGAAGATTTCCTTCTTATCCCGTTCTGGTGAAAACACAAAATTTGGGTTTTACTTTTTTTACTTTTTTTTTTTTACTTACTTTTTTGCTTTGGATGGAATAGGCAACAGTTAGAAACTTTTTCCATTTTGGAAAGAGTAAGGGAGGGTTATAACCCCTGTCAAGTTTTATTCTTTATTTTTTTGCCATCTGTGTCCCATCGGGTTAATTTCACTTCCTGTCACAGCCAAAACAGGAAGTCAAAGAAACTTCCTCCAAAGTGAGGAAATCTCTGGTTGCCACTACAACTCTATTCCTGTTCTGGTGACAATCCAGACAACCTAACAGGGACACACACAGCAATAACAACCTGTCATGTGTTGTAATCCCTCTCCATATTACCCAAAACAAAACAAAAAATCCCTTTAGTTATACTTTAATCAGCATGAAAATTACAGTGATTGTTTAGTTAGATTTTGGAGGCACTAAGTGTTTCTGTTCTTTGCTAAGAAGTTTCTCGTGCAGCTTTCATCTTCTGTACATGATGTTCCAAAGGGGGATGATTCCTTTAACATCCCAGTTATTTTGGCCTAAAGCCTCCACATTGGCGAGCCTTACATTTGATTGACAAGCTGCCTCGCTTAATATGACCCAGACAGTCGATTTCCACCGTCCTGTGCAATTCCACCCTCTGGCTCCGAACTTCTTCAATGATGATTGATAATGCCAGCAGCTATTGTGTCCCTGTGTACTTTGTGGTGTGATGATGAAGAATTCAGGTAAAGGTTATGAGCGGTCTTCACTTATCTTTGCACAAACAATTGGACAGCGGCACTTGAAACGTACTTTTTTTTTTTCTAGCGCAGAGCATGGACTGACTGTGTCATGCTGAGGACAGGGGGAGACACCAGGGACAAATATTCAAACTTTATCTACTCTCTTTAGGTGTCTTTCAAAGAGAAGTATTTCCAAAGCTTTTTTTTGTGATACTTCTCTTATGGGTCACAGAAGTGCACTTACTTTTGCTCTCCTGTGACCCAGAGTCTCTGGAAGGATCCCAACAATATTTTTGGGATCCACCCAACTGCCTGATTAACAACTGGCTCTGCCTTTCAGCACTCTGCTCCCTCTCCAGCCTAGTGCTCCAGTGAACCCTGGAGGATCAGAAGGGAGAGTGGTGACCTACAGTCACTGCTCTCCTCTCTGAGCAGACTGAGAACTGAGCGATCAGCAGTCAAGTGATCACTCAGTTCTTGGGTTTAGAGTTGGTGTGGAAAAGCTTCAGTATCACACCGATGCTGCAGCATACAGGTGATCATGGATGTTTGTTAGACAGGTGCGATTCGGTTCGTAACGAATAGATTTTCATACAAATTTGTTAGTATTCGTACATTCGCATCAATTCGAACATCCGAATAGCTGAAAGAACCAAAATACGAAAATTACGAATAAGCAAAATAACGAACACGTGAAAATACAAACTTATGAACGGACAAACTTACGAAAATTCGAAACAGTAAAAGAAAGAAAATGACATCTATAACAAATTATTTGCATTTCGTATTTTCAGTCCTGTCTGTTCATAATTTCGTATGTTCTTATTTTCATTCGTGTGTTCGTAATTTCGTTTGTTCGTAGTTTCTTTTGTTTGTGTTCTCGAATCGTTCTTTTGAATGGACAGTGTGATGCCGCGTACACACGAGCGGACTTTACGGCAGACTTTGCCCGGCGGACGGGATTTGGTCGGACAATTCGATCGTGTGTGGGCTCCAGCGGACTTTGTTTTCTCAAAAGTTGGATGGACTTAGATTTGAAATATGTTTTAAATTAATCCGTTGAAATTGAGACAGAGCGAAAAGTCCACCGTCTGTATGCTAGTTCGACGGACAAAAAGCCACGCTATGGCAGCTATTGGCTACTGGCTATGAACTTCCTTGTTTTAGTCCGGTCGTACGTCATCACGTACGAATTCGACGGACTTTGGTGGATTGTGTGTAGGCAATTCCGTTCATTCAGAAAGTCAGTCGTAAAGTACGTCGAAAAGTCCGCCGGGCAAAGTCGGCCGTAAAGTCCGCTCGTGTGTACGGGTATCTTAATATGTATGTTCATAATTTCGTATGCTCGTAATTTCGTGTTCTCGAATCGTTCTTCCGAAGGGGCAGTGTATTAGTGACTGATTTATCTTACTTAATATCTTTAGCCAATCAGCTTATCCCCTTTGTGTCTGAGTCACACTGCATTTCTGAATCTTTTTAGATTCAGTTGGGGAGGAGTCCGGTCTCGTGACTGAGGGAGTGGACTGGAGTAAGTACAGGACTTATTAGAAAAGCAAGCATAGGATTAATATTCTTTATTTCCTACGAAAGTACGAATCAACAAAAAAGGCAATCTCACAAAAGTAACAATTACTAAATTACGAGTAGTTTCCCGAACAAACAAAAATTATTATCTAACAAAATTATGAATTTGGAAATTACGAATTTGGAATCAAAGAAAATTAGACTAATGGAATTACGAATCATTTCGTATCAAAGAAAATTAACTGTTACGAAAATACGAATGAGTCCGAATACGAAACCTCGCGTCTTACAAAATTACGAATCATTAGACTAATGGAATTACGAATCATTTTGTATCAAAGAAAATATAATTGTTATTAAAATACGAACGAGTCCGAATATGAAAACTCGCGTCTTACGAAATAACGAATCGCTACGAATCAACGGAAACGTAATGAAACGAAACTAAACTAATTTTTTTGTTGTGCACACATCTAATGTTTGTTTTTTTACAAACCCCAAACTTCCCCTTTCAATTCCATTCTTAAAGTGACACTAAAAAAAAAAATATTCAAGTAACTCAAAAAAATCCCTTCTATTGCTCTCATGCTTCTCCAAAACTTCACATTCCTTTTTTTTTTTTTTTTTTTTGCTGGTGCTGTGAACTGACTTCCTGTTAGAGAGTGGCTACATTTGTTCTCTACGATCCCCCAGCTCTATTTGTGGGAAAAAAAGGACATCAATTTTATTTGGGTACAGCGTTGCACGACCGCGCAATTGTCAGTTAAAGTAACGCAGTGCCGTATCGTAAAAATGCCTGGTCATGACGGGGTTAAACCTTCCGGAGCTGAAGTGGTTAAAGTGGTTGTAAAGGCTGAAGGTTTATTACCCTCATGCATACCTCAAGGTAAAAAATCTTCTGTGTGTTCCCACAGCCCTCCTAATATTCACCTGAGTCCCCTCTCAATCCAGCCATGTGCATGGGAGCTTCAGCTGTCCCGGGTCTCTCTCTCCTTATTGGCTGAGACAGCAGCAGGAGCCATCGGCTCCCACTGCTGTCACTGCTGTGAGAAGAAAGCAGGGGGCGGAGCCAAGCCGCGGCTCTATATGTCTTATGGAAGCATAAAGCGAAGCTTGGGAGTAAGCACACACCAGTGCCCCCCATAGCAAGTGGTTTGCTATGGGGGGCATGGGTGAAGGGGGAGGAGCCAGGAGCTCTTGCGGGGGACCCGAGAAGAAGAAAATCAAGGCTGCTCTGTCCAAAACCATTACACAGAGCAGGTTTATTTTTTTATATATATTTTTAAATAAACCTTCAATATCACTTTAAGATAATTGTTTGGTTTTCTAATTGTTAGTGGGGTCAATTCGAAATTCATGTTTGACCAAAGTGATGAGAAAATTTAAAGGAGCAGGATGCAAAATGCTTCTGGAACAAATTACTTTCTAACAGTGTATGTGATTTTCCTTCGGAAAAGTCTATTCACTCCAAAAGCGAATGTTTAATGCAAATGAAATGTTATTTGTACTAAGAATATTCGTATAATTTTTTTTTTTCGTATTAATGGTCCTACTGCCTACAGACATTCATTTGAAAATCTGCTAAAAGGTGTGGTATCTTGAGCTGAAGCTTACAGAAAAGAAAAGTCTCCTGAGTTAAAAAAAAGAAAAATGGTAGATGCAATTACAGAGGCAATTTGTGCAGCACCTGCTAGTGAATTCAAATATATACACATTATACAAATTCCTTGGACTTGGTAATTATATGGAAAGGGTCCCAGCTACAGCACTAGTCCAGTCTCACAATACCAACCTAATTGTCCTCTTCGTTCCCCCCAAGACCTCCTCCCTCATCACTTCCTCATATTCGCCTCCAGGACTTCTCCCGAGCCTCTCCCATCCTCTGGAATACCCTACCCCAATCTGTCAGACTATCTCCAAATCTATCTACTTTTAGGCGATCCCTGAAAACTTTTCTCTTCGGAGAAGCCTACCCTACCTCCACCTAACTGTTCTTTTATTTTCTTCATCAGCTCATCCCCCACAGTTATTACCCTTTCATATCACTTGACCCTCCCTTCTAGACTGTAAGTTCTAATGAGCAGGGCCTCTGATTCCTCCTTTATTGAATTGTATTGTAATGGTGCTGTCTGCCCTACTGTTGTAAAGCGCTGCGCGTACTGTCCGTGCTATGTAAATCCTGAATAATTATTAGAAAATGAATTTCCTGGAGAAAATGTGTGGGAATGCTGAATTGCTAAAGCTAACTGGATGAATAGCTTAAATCTTTAAGACAAAGTGAAGAAGTGAGAATAGTTGGAAAAGTAGAAATGGTTTTAAAATAAACATGAATTTCATTAAAAAAGTTTAACAACACCACTAATGTATGAAAGATATGGAATATTTAAAGGTTTTTTGAAAAGGTTTTTGATCATTAATCCCCACACCTAATGAGTGAGAGACAGTGTGAGAGAACCCTTCAAACAAGCCTTAATAAATCCACAACAGTACATGCTATCGAAACAGTGACTTCACCGTTAGAGACACACGGTCTTTGTTTGGCGTCTGTAGGTGAAAGTAGGAAGGAGCTGAAACTTTTGGGAGCGGAAGAAGATTTTAAGAATGCATGCTTTCATTCACTTCAGTGTTAAAAAAAAGTGTTAAAAAGCTTAATATTTTAAAAAGTATAAATAGTAGAAGAAAAGTTGAAGAAGTATCATCATTAGCTGAAAGAGCTGAACATTTTAAAAGTTGAATGGTTTTAATAGCTGAAAGTATGCACAAGTAACGCAGAGCCCAAAAACGTACAGAATAATAAAATTAAAAATAAATAAAAAAATGAATAACAATAGTGGGACTGCTGAAGCATTCCCACTAATAATAAAAAGAAATGA
The DNA here is from genome assembly GCA_037952925.1 of Lithobates clamitans. Taxonomy (NCBI): domain Eukaryota; kingdom Metazoa; phylum Chordata; class Amphibia; order Anura; family Ranidae; genus Lithobates; species Lithobates clamitans. The sequence goes on along the minus strand of JBBGZY010000797.1, from coordinate 216,296 downwards.
GGGGATTTGCAGAAACACTTTGTTATTGAGCTGAACTGTCCAAGCACAATATAAACTGTAGAGGCTTGACCCGATACTAGTCATAACAGGTGTATAAATGTGGTAGTTTTTTAACTCCAGGGAAAATAAAAATCCTTCCTGCCAGTGGCATTGCTCCCAAACTTCAAGTGTTAAATGTTCTTTTAGGCCTGGGGATGGGAAAAGCAGTTTTGCTGTTTTTACTTGCATGGTCCTCTGCTTGGTACTCTCCTAAACTTCAGTGGTAGACTGATCCTCCGCATTCTCAAGTCTAGTGTAGGCATAGCTCCCAACTGTCCCTGATTTCGAGGGACTGTCCCTGATATTGGAGCAATGTCCCTCTGTCCCTCTTTCTTGCTCATTTGTCCCTCATTTTGTCTGATCTATATAGTTGTATATAAAATGCACTATTTATCTTTCAAAAAGCGTTTCCAGGTGCTAAACCTTTCATCCAAATCCTAAATTGCTGCATTAGTAAAATGTAAAAAACAATATAAAGGAATAGTAGTGGTAAAAAAAGCCCCCTGTGGATTTAACTAATCTTTATTTTTAGTTAATTCTCCTTTAATGGGCGTGGCAGGGGGTGTGTCCTGTGCCTACATACTTGTGCTAGTAGGTGTCACTCATTCCCATCTCAAAATGTTAGGAGGTATGGTGTAGGGCTATGGGCTCTGCAATAATATTGATGATGTCAGAGGACCTGCACCTAGTACTGAATTTAGACCTTGGGGGGCCTGGGGCACTTCAAGTTTGGGCACAGTGCAGCAGGTTGCACTGTTTCCTTTTATTTTTTTTTCTACCGAACTTTATTGAGCTGTCCCGCAGACAACTCATAAAGTAAAATTGCCAGCCACACGTGGATTGACTCGCCCTGCGTTGTGCTGCATGCAGTACTTTTTTCAGTGCATTGTGTCCACACACAGCAACGCAGCGGTGTGAACCGGGCATATAGGAGACAATATATACTGATATTGGAAAAATGACAATTAGGTTTTTTATAGGATTATAATACCAGGGGAACTGATTGCATTCTTTATTTTTTGGCTTCCCAGCTACTCCCTTGACTTATATTATCATAACTTATTGCTCAGTTTGAAGTTTGGCATGTTCCCAAATACCTAGATACACACTAGAGTTATCGGATCTATTTACTGAATACCTTACATGACCCACCCTGATAGGTCAGATTCTCTTTCTCTGCTTTACCCCAAATGCTCTCAGTGCTTTGTGCTTTAAATAAGCTGTCTCCTTTTTAAGACCCCTTTCACACTGAGACAGTTTTCAGGCATTTTAGCGCTAGAGATAGCCTCTGAAAAGCGCCTGAAAACTGCCTCCCATTCATTTGCATGGGTGCTTTCACACTCGGGGGCTGCGCTTGCGGGATGTTAGAAAAAGTCCTGCAAGCAGCATCTTTGGGGCGGGTTTTGAGCGCTGTAAAAAGTGCTCCAAAAACACCCCTGCCCATTGAAATTAATGGGCAGCACCTTAAAAGTGATGCAAAACGGGTGTTTTTAGGATATTTTTAAGGACACGTTGTCACGTGACCTTAAAAACATCTGCGCCGCTAAAACGCTGCTAAAGCACTGCAAAAATGACCAGCACTTTAGTGCTGTTTTAGCGGCACTTCAGTCTCTGATGTAAGCATTTACTAAATAAAAAGCTGAAAAACATGAACCTGGCTCCTGGGTTAAGATATGAAATCATCATCCTATTAATAAACCTGAGATTAAATTATTGGGTACATTTGTTCCCTTTTAAAAAAAGAAGTAAAATAATTTTCATGTGATGTTTGCATTTTCTTGTATCCAGTGCTATATTCTTCTCTATATATTTCCAATGCAGGCTTGTAAGTATGTGGGTGGGCTCAGCGTGGTATGGCAGCAATAACAAACATTCAGTCCAGATGCCATTGAAAGAACTTGTGTTGAAGTCAAGGTAAAAAGGTTCACAACAAACCCGGCAGAAGTAAGCCCAACTGGGAACAGTCACAGATTACAGCAGTATGTAGCGGAGCAGGTCTCAGTCGAGCTAGTCCGAGCCCAAGTGGGGAAGTTTACAGGAAGAGTGGCAGATCCCTATACTTTCCCTACTCATCTGGAACCTTTCCATATCGCTAATACTGTCCCTGACAGATGGGTGACCTGTCCCTAAACTACCCATACACTAAATGCGTGCCAAACCCGGGAGCCAGGGTCTTAAATAGACTTTGTCTGACTCAAGATGGCCACCAGAGTCACAGGAACTGTCAGCATCCAACCGGATCTCTGCTCCAGTGACCCAGGAAACCATAGAGGAATCATGTTCTTCCTGGCTTCTTCTCCCCCTGCACTGCCACTGCGGTTGAGGGCCACCTGCAGTGGAGAAAATAGACTGCACCTGCCTACAAGTATGCGAGGCTCTCTTTATGTCAAAGTTCAGTTGGTATACCAGTATTCCTGGTGTGTGGGATAGCATGTCCAACTGGCAGCTGTTGTCCCTCCTACTGATCCCTACATCAGTACTGTGTCCTGAAGTGATATAGGGGTCAGTGGGAGGAACCACAGTGCCTAACGAGGGGACCTGCTATCCATCACATCCAAGCAGCCATTCTCTGTTCTTTGGAACCCTGAGGTTCCTTCAAAGTGTTCCTTGTACTGTGGCTGATTGACTTCCCATCTAATGGTACCTGTACAATTCTGGGTTTAATGCCATTTAGCAGAGCCAACAGCATGACACCAATGAACTTTTTAGCTGCCTGGATGGGTGTAATTCTGATCACCATGGTAAGGGGAATTCTTCCCGCTGATCACTATTGTAAGAGACATTTTTCTCACTGACCACCAATCAATTTGTTTTAATAAGCGTTCCTGGAGACCTGAAAATTATTTCAAGGGTTCCTCTTGGACAAAAAGGTTGAGAACGGTTGCTTAAAGTTGTCAGATAGTGAGGCCCGGAACGAAAGGAAAAAAAGAAAGCAGTGCAGGGTCGGGCATGACAGTGTGTAGAGGGGAGACAACAATGGGTTAAAAGCAGGGAAGTTTGCAAGGAAGAGGATGGTACGGATTGGTAAATGAGCAGAGTGGAGGGGCATTGTTTATTTAAGGGGAAGGCGGGACTTCCGGGCAGCAGAGACTGGGGTAGAAAGGAGGAAGCAGTTTCCATGCTGCTGACATTCCTCACCATGGCCGACATTGACCTCATCCTGCCCCAGCTGAGGGAGGCTGCCATGACCAGGGGACTGGAGTGGCTTCACAGCCAGGTGTCCTCCCTGCTCCAGGACCAAGCATCGGGGTCAACAAACAGCGGGGGGTCAGGTGTCTTCACGGGCTCAGAGGTGTAGGCCTCCGGAGAGTTTTCGCCGGGACCCTCCCCCAGAGCTTTGCGCCACATCAGAAGCCCCCCATGGGACCCGTTAGGCCCTCGAGCGAAGCTCCCATCTTATCGGAATCATCACCATCGGCGGAGCTTGTGGGTGGGGCTACGGGCCGCCATCACGCCTCTCCCCCGCCCGCTCGTCACACAGGTCAGGAGCGATCGATGCCTCAGCAGTACCTGTACGGGGGGAGTCTCGGAGAGGGAGAAGCACAGCCACGGCCGCCAGACCGTTACCAGACGCGGTTGGCGGCTCCACTGATGAGAGGGGTCCTCCAGCGGTAAGGGACAGGGGGCAGATGATCGGGAATAGCTGGCCAAGGCCCAACTCGAGGGGGCACGCGCAGCGGTGCAGAGGTGGGCGGATCCACGGCATCCAGGCCCTTCTCCCCTGGGATGCTGCAGATGCCAGATCAACAGGGTCCTGAAGTACAGTCGGAAGGCAAGCTGTCATGCTCGGAGAAGGAGGAGTCGCAGAGTCGCATGACACAGATGAATGCTGGAGTGACGGCTGTTATGGGGCATTCCTGGTCAGCCCTGTAGGTCCTCTGCTTTACCCAATACTTCATTGAATTCTGCAATGTGTGGGTTGTTGGGTGTAGTAGATGGGAGTGCTGCAGTTGCTGCTAAAGCCACACCACAATCATCTGCAGCCGCGGCGGCTGGCCCACGTGTGGCGGGCACTCCGCCTGCCCATTCTGGGACAGAGGCGCAGCTGCAAGACTTGCTGGGGGGGGTCTGTGGGATTTGGTGCAGTGATTTGTGGGTGAAAAAGGAGGCCAGCCCCCCGCAGGTGTCACCGTGGGTCCAATCAGTTGGCGGGGCTAGTGCGAATGGCGGGAGGATGGGGTCGAACGGGGGCCCCCACCCCCTCCCAGGTCACGGGTGTCCCACCTGCCCTTACGGAGCTTAGTGTAACACCCCCCGGTCGGTAAGTATGAAGTCTGGGGAAAAAGCAGGAGCATCGCAGGAGGTCATGGACAGGACAGATGTGGTAAGGATTGCTGATGCAGCAAAATGTGAGATGTACGTGTGCTTTGAAGGACGTTGGGGGCACATTTGGAACAGGAAGTGCGGTAAAAAATTTGTAAGAGTGAGTATGTGGAGATCTTCTCCTTACTGCTCCTAGAAAAATGTAACTTGGATAGGATCAAGCCTGATGACTCCAAGAAGGAGGATGAGGAGAAGTGGAGGTACAGATTGATTCTGCGGACGTTCACTAATTGGTTGCAAGCGTTATAGGGGAGAAGAGCCCGCAACATTGTTCAGCTCTGTTTTGTTACATGGACGCCATCGGAGAGGCTCTCCGGGTCTATGGGGGATTGGCCTGGTTAAGGTACGATGAGCAGTTCCTGCAGCGCAGGGCCGTACGTCCGTCTCTTCGCTGGGATCACAAAGACATTAGCCTCTGGATGCTCCTGATGTCCTCGGCTTGAGCCCCGAGTCAGTTTTTCTGTCGTAAATTCCGATCATGTGTACACAATTCCGACGCACAAAGTTCCATGCATGCTCGGAATCAAGCAGAAGAGCCGCACTCAAATTCATGGATTTTGATGTCGGAATGTCCGATCGTGTGTACGCGCCATTAGGGCAGCGGGTTTGGATCACACACAATAGGCCTCGCACTCCTTTCGCATTGGGGCGGCCACGGAGGTCGTCCGGTGCTTGTTACACGAGGCGGCCGTAAAACGGATTGGTAGATGGGAATCCAAAAGATTCTGTACCTACATTCGCCCGCAGTTGTTGGTGGATTAGATGTTGAAGGAGAGGGAGGGATAGTAGTGGGGTGTATGTCATTATGTATTTTTTTTTCATTTGTGGTGAATGTTCAGTGTTTTGTATTGGTGCTATCCCATGGTGTTTGTTCGTTCTTTTCTTTCAGATGGAGTGCACATACGCTTCTTCTGGATTATGGGCCATTCATATGTTTTTTGGGGGGCCAGGTGAGCAGAGGTTAGGCCAGATGGCAGACAGCTGGGTATTTCTAGGAGGGAGGCATGTATTCGCTGGTTGGGGATACTTGGGATGATGTGGAGTAGGGTGCTGCCAGAGGTGCATCGTTTTGCATGTCTGGACCGGCCGCCTGACATTTTAGTACTTCATGTTGGCGGGAACGATTTGGGGGTTCGGTCTATTCGAGAGCTAATTAGAGGTAAGAGAGGTAAGAGATAAGAGGTAAGAGAGGATCTGCAGAGTCGGGGGAACCAGTGGGGTATAGAGTCAATCAGCAGCCAGCCCTCACGGGGGTACCGCTACACGTATATATATATATAATGTGTATACAATACAATGCGTGTATATATATACATATATATATATAACGTGTGTGTGTTTATATATATATATATATATATTTATATATATATATATATACATATGTTATGTAGGAGGACTCGTTATTTTATTAGCATTAACCACGCCGTCTGTCCATGTACTGAGCAGTGATAATTTATCGCTGCTTGATAAACGGACATCTTGGTGTTTCGGTGAATTTCTGGTACTGTAATCTCGTAAAGTCTCACGAGATTCCAGTATTAGGGGGCGTTCTCCACTGTTTGAAGCGTTTGTAGATCGCTTCACTTCTCCAAAGGAGAAGCGATCTACAAACCTTCATAAACTGGCATCCATAGGAGAACAATCTCCTCTGAAAATGCCGGAGAATGAAGCAGTGAATTTTTTTCACTGTTTCATAAACGAACACCACAGTCCATTCACCTGGAGCTGCGAGTACTTTATTTCTACCCAGTGAAGTGACTGGCCTCAGGTGATACACAGAGATGAATCACATAAGTTGTACCTGTTTATCTGCAGTGTCATCTTTTCTACATCAATTCAAAGTCCAGAATTTTTAAAGCTTGTCTAAGCTGTAAGAACAAAAGGGGGCAGGGAGCTGAAGGTACACTCTGCAGAGCTCAGTGAGCAGAGCTCTAAGAGGTGATTGGATGGAAGGGGACCCCCCCCCCCCCCTTTCACACGGCTCACAGGAACCGAGCTGAGGCTGTCAAACTGGCTGTCAGGAAAACTTGTCAGAGGTGGAATGAAAAAGCAGACAGAAATGGCACTTAGTGCTCCTAAATGAGACAAGTACACACTATAGCAGGATATGATTTGCTCATATTTCATGACTGACATTAACGAGCACTTTTTTTTTTTTTAAAGAAGTATGGCTTTTAAAAAAGGTGTGAGGATCACTGACAGAGTGGAAACATTGTACCTTGATGCTATTCTTTTTTGAGATTTTTTGAGATAACAACACTTTTACCTACAAAAAATATCTAAAAACAAAAAAAAATAAGAAAAAGCCATCATGATAAAACAATTAAAACGTTATTAAACCCCAAACCAAACATGTACTATATTGCAGCTTACCAATCATTAGATGTGGTGGCTGCATTATTCCCTCTGTTTTCCCCTGGTGATCTGGCCAGTAACACACCTCCTGCATTATACAGACACAGGGGGCAGATTTGGACAGCGGCATTGTCAGATTGAGTGTTAGAAGTACTAACAGATTTAAATACACTAACAAATTGAAGCTGAACTCTAGCTATAACTTTATAATCAGTTACAGCAGTTTTTTTTTTCCTTTTGGCATATGGGTTGTACATAAATTAATAAAAGCTGATCATTTTAAAGTGGTTGTAAACCCTTTACAACCACTTTAAACTACAGGCAAGCCTATAATTAGGCTTACCTGTAGCTGCACTGGATATCTCATAAACCTGCACGGTTTAGGAGATATCCCTGTATTTGCATGTACTGACGTCATGCGGCACATGCGCACTTAAGCCAACTGAAGCAATGGTCACGTACGCGCCGTTGCTTCAGTTGTACTGTGCCGTTCGCGGAGGCTCCCGCCTGCATGAGCAGGAGTGATTTCATCGTGGCTCCGGCCAATCACAGCGCTGGAGCCGTGATACCTGGAAGCAAGCCCCGGGCGACATGTCGGTGGCCTGAGGGGGAGACGAGGACGGCTGCAGGGGCTTCGTTCTCGGGTAAGTAAATCATTATGAGCTACCCTGTTTCCCTGAAAATAAGACCTAGCGTGATTGTCGGTGATGGCTGCAATATAAGCCCTACCCCCCAAATAAGCCCTAGTTAAAGTCCTTGTAGGTCTTATTTTCAGGGTAGGGCTTAATTTCGGGGAAACAGGGTAGGGCTTATTTGGGGGGTAGGGCTTATATTGCAGCCATCACTGACAATCACGCTAGGTTTTATTTTCGGGGAAACAGGGTAGTATGCTATGAATACTAGCTCATTATGCCTTTGTCTTGCATGGCGTGTTTTTTTTTGTTTTTTTTTTGCAGGAGGGTTTACTTCCTCTTTAAGCACCCCTGCCAGTGTTCAATGGTCTCTGTCATCAATGTAACTGCAAGAGAGCTTTTCTGTTGCAAAACAAAAGACTTACTGGCTGGATCACCAGATGAAAATAGAAGAGAGAAAATCAAAAAGGAAATGAATGTAACGATCACATATAAAAATGGGTAAGCTTCAATATAATAACATACCTCCCAACTTTTTGAAATGGGAACAAGGGACGCCTATTAGCAAAATGATGTAGGTATAGGACACCCCCCCCCCCTCCCCCAGCCACGCCCCCTTAAAGGAGAATTATATAAAAATAAAAGATCATTTAAACCCACGAGTGCTTTTTTTACCACTAATATTCCTTTATACTGGCCTTTGAAATTTACAAATGCAGCAATTTAGAAACTGAATGCAAGGTGTAGCGCTGGGGAACGCTCTTTGATAGCTAAATAGTGCATTTTATACACAACTATATAGATCAGACCAAAACGAGGGACAAATGAGGAGGAAAGAGGGACAGAGGGACATTGCTCCAAATCAGGGACAGTCCCTCAAAATCAGGGACAGTTGGGAGCTACTGTATGTAATAAATGTTTGCTTCTGGGTTTAATACTGCTTTAAAGTGTAAGTATTTCTTTATAATGTTAAAAATCCAAAAAAGGACAAGAGAATAGCCTTCCGCCTCAATGGATTGAAGTTGGTTTTGGTGTTTGCTTTAGCTTTTCTCATGCACCTGCAAGAATTTTCCAGAACGTCCCTTGTCTGTATGTCGACCTCAGGTAAACTGCGACGTGATAAGAGGCGAGTGGAAAACTACTGACACTCTCCCAACAAGGAATCTTTCTAAGCTGCAGGTACAAGTCTGTCTAGTGTTATTGACATTGTCGTCAAATATGTCACGTAGCTGATGCACCTACTTGAACAGATATGGGTAATAATATAAGGAATCTGCTGGTATTTTTTTTTTTCCTTGGGAAATGTTAGTTAAAGCCAATTTGCCTAAAATAAAGGACCCATCACCTTCATGCCCCAGTCAGCCATTATGGCCTGGACCATAGCCAGCCTAGGAACCAGCTGACTCCTTTAGATTTGGATGCAATTTATTGAATAACAAAATGAGAAAACAAAGCACGTTGGCACAGTAGAGAGCTTCCTTTGAAATGAAGAAATTAAATACCAAGATGTTGCATTCACAAGTATACATGTTTAAGGCTGGCATCAAACGGGTGCTGCTGTTATTTAGGCCTGCTGCTCGTGGCCATTGGCATTCAAAACAAGACTGATCTTAACTTGAGCCAGGGCACTCTGAATTCTAACATCGCAACAGTCCTTTCCCACGACCCGGCTTCCTTCCTACGGGATCCCTCCTAATATTCCTAATAGCAGCAATCAAAACACTATAACACTATAGTATATCATAATAAATATCAATCAAAATCAGTTATTGTACAAATGTTTAAGGACAGCAGAGGGCGCATCTGAGTGTGGCAGTATAAAAGGTATATACATGTAGAAACGTTATTCAGGGTCAGCTTGCAGGGATGGACCTTCGCAGAACAGGATGAGCCTTTTTAGGAGGGATTGCGGCATCTGTAGCTGTAATGCAAAGAAGACATCTCCGGGGGGCAGCAGACTAAGTGTAGCAATAGGTGAATGAAAAGCAAGCTATTTAAAGGGGAACTGCACTCTGCTCACATGATTTATAATAAAAACATATTTGCCATTCTGAAGCTTCTCTCAAACCACTTTGAATATTATTTTATATATGTATAGTGATTTTGTACTTGCCAAATAGGCTGCAGAAATCTCCATCCACTGAGTTTGGCTGCAGCCATTTTAACTGTGGGCAGCTGAAGCTGCTGCCTGTTCACTTTCTGGATTTACACAGATACACAGAGGCACACCTCCAGCTCTGCAGCCCTCCAGCTCTCATTGGCCCTCTTATGACTCACCCCCCCTCCCTTCCTGGCAAACTCTCACAAGAGTGAGAGAGGGAGCTGTGCATGATGTCATAAGCCTAGGCTAAATACCAGACAAGAAAGAAGAAGTGGGCTGTGTAAGGTATTTACTGGCAGAAAAAATGTTTTACTATCCGAAGTTAAAAAAATTAAATTGTGAGAAACCATACTAACGTGCAGGGACTGCCATCATCCTAAATATATTGGAAGGAGTTATCTGCAACAAAGTGCATGTAAGGGACGCCCCTTTGGATTTTAAAGGCAGAGAAAGAGTATAGAGAATGTATAACCATAAAAGGCACCAACAGTGCCAACTTTATTAATGTACAAAAAATAGATAAAAAAAATGTCTAAAAAGACAAGACAAGCAATACAAAAGGTAATCAATCTCTTTACAGAAAAAATTGTATCTGAGACATATGGAGCATAAATAGAGCATAAATAGATGGTATCACCCAGTGCCAGCGACCCCAAACCATCCACCCGCACAAGCGCACTATCCGAAGTTAAAACAACAAGGGCAGAAGATTGGAAAAGATCAAAAAATGACTAAGGATCCGCTTTCAACAGTTCCCACCCATTTCTCTCCTACATGAAAAAATCTTTTTTTTTTTTGCTAGAAAATTACTCAAAACCCCCTAACATTATATATAATTTTTAGCAGAGACCCTAAAGAATAAAATTTCAATTGTTGCAATTTGTTATGTCACACGGTATTTGCGCAGCGATTTTTCAAATGCATTTTTTTGGGAAAAAATTCACTTTAATGAATGCAAAAAAATGCAAAATGCAAATAAATACAATATCTAACCCATTTTTTTTATAAAAGATGACGTTATGCTGGGTAAATAAATACCTTACATATCACACTTTAAAATTGCACATGCTCGTGTAATGGCGCCAAACTACGATACTTAAAGAGGGATTCCGTCATAAAAAAAAAAAAATAAAAGTCAGCAGCTACAAACACTGTAGCTGCTGACTTTAAATAAGTACTTACCTGTCCTGGGTGCCCGCGATGTCGGCCGCCCGAGGCCGACCCGTCCCTCGGCTCACGGGTCCCGGCACCGCCATCCTAGGTAAGGGAAACAGGCAGTGGAGCCTTGTGGCTTCACTGCCGCCAGTTTCCTACTGCGCATGCGCAAGCGCCGCGGTGCTTTATGAATGGGACACGATGTGTTGTGGGAACACACACAGTTCCCATAACAAACCGCGCCCCATTCCCCAAAAGACAATGCAGGAAGCAGAAGACTGAAGATCACCGCGGTGTAGGAAGAGGCAGATTAGGAAGACTGCCTAGCAACAGCCATTTTTTTTCTTTTCCTCCATTTTTTCAGGTATTTTTTGGTGCATTTTTTTTTTTCAGGGTGGACCTCCACTTTAACCGCTTGCCGACCAGCCGCCACAGTTACACTGCAGCAGGTTGGCTCGGCTGCGCGAATCGCCGTAGGTGTACGTCAGGCTCGCACACGGTGAACTGTGGGCGCATGCATGCTGGTTTGCCAGCAGGGAACCAATCACTCGATGTCTACCAGCCGCCCCGCGATTGCGAGTGACAAAACGGTGATCTGCCATACTAAACAAGGCAGATCTCCGTTCCGACAGGATCACAAAAAAAAGTGTCAAAAATGTCAGTTAGGTGTCCGACCTGTCCGCTGCAATGCCGCAGTCCTGCTAAAAAATCCCTGACCACCGCCATAAAAACATAAAATAATATAAATGCCATAAACCTATCACCTATTTTCTAGACACTATAACTTTTGCGCAAACCAATCAATAAATGCTTTTTGAGATTTTTTTTACCAAAAATATGTAGCAGAATACAAATTGGCCTAAATTTATGAAGAAATTATATATTTTTTATTTTTTTTATTGAGCATGTTTTATAGCAGAAAGTATAAAATATTGGTTTTTTTTTTTCAAAATTGTTGGTCTTTTTTTGTTTATAGCTAAAAAAAAAAAACGCATTGGTGATCAAATACCACCAAAAGAAAGCTCTATTTGTAGGAAAAAAGTACATAAATTATATTTGGGTACAGCGACAGCGCAATTGTCAGTTAAAGTAACGCAGTGCCGTATCGCAAAAAATGTCCTGGTCAGAAAGTGGGTAAATCCTTACGGGTTGAAGTGGTTAAAAATCTCCATGGGCAACATTTTACAATTTTTATACAGGTTACCACTTTAGCGTTACAGAGGAGATCTAGCGCTAGAATGTTTGCTCTCGTTCTGACGTTCACGCCGATCTCTCACATGTGTGGTGCAAACATTGGTTACTGTTCCATAGGAATTGTATTTAGGAAAAAAAAGGGGGGTATGATTACATGGGCCCAAAGGCCTGGGAGTATACATAAGTGTAGTAACAACTGTCAACAATATTAACCATTTGTAAGGACAAAGTACAATAACATGAGGACAAATAGAAAGCATTGGATTGCAAAGACTTCAAAAAGAAGATGGATGTTGCATCCTTAGGGCGCCAGGGAACCCTAGGTCATCAGGGAGGACAAAACAAAAGTCAAAATCATATAAAATGTGAGTTGAGATGGAGTCTTGAGACAGGAGGAAAGGGGCATAAAAAACCTAAAGGTTGATGAAGGAATGATTTACAAATGGGAAGAACAAGGATATGTGACTTTATTTATGGATAAAAGCACCTGAAAGGCTGACAGTCCTGCTGGCAACCTTGGTTGGGACTAGTGGGTGGACTACAGGGAGAAGGGCAGCGAGAGAGTGAAAGGGAGGGGCAAAAAAAGAAAAAAAGGTCAGGTCAGGTCAAGCAGGAGTGAGAGTACGCTTCCCACCCACCCCAATCAACGGCCAACCCACTGCGAACACTGTTTACATATACGGGCGCGATCTACGTATGCGTTTGCACCTATGTGCAAGCATTAGGAGACGAGGGCTTTTTCAATTTATTATTATACTTTTTTTTTATATTGTCCCTTTAATTTTTTTTTTTAATCACTTTTATTCCTATCACAAGAAATGTAAACATCCCTTGTGATAGAAATAGGGGATGACAGGCAGGGTGGATTTGTTTTAAATCACAAGTAAAAAGGCTTGATTTAAATCAACTCAATTTAAATCATAATTTTTAAAGAGCAACTGTCATCTCTGTCCCCCAGAGGCTCCTCCTCTGACCGACAGTCACATTCACTTTAATGGGACGGCTGGAGATGCGGTAGTGACACAACAAGGTGAGGGACGTGGTGGCAGCAGGTGAGCGGATGCCCGCTAACGGGCACTGCCATGATGGATCTGAAATGACAGGTGCTCTTTAAATGTAAAGCCCTATTCTTGTTGGTAGTTAGAATCTTTAACCACTTCAATACCAGGCACCTCCTGCCCAAGCCAATTTTAAGCTTTCAGTGCTGTCGCAATTTGAATGACAATTGCACGGTCATACAACACTGTACCCAAACAAATTTTTTATCATTTTGTTCCCACAAATAGAGCTTTGTTTTAGTGGTATTTGATCACCTCTGCAATTTTTATTTTTTGCGCAACAAATAAAAAAATTTTGAACAAAAAAAAGTTTTTTTTTGTTTCTCTTAATTTTTTTGTAAATAAGTATGTTTTTCTTCTTCAATGATGGGCACTGATATGGCTGCACTGACGGGCACTGATAAGGCGGCACCGATGGGCACCGATGAGATGGCACCAATGAGGTGGCACTGATGAGGTTGCACTGATAGGCACTGATGATGGGCTCTGTACCTGGCCATCCACATATTAGGGGCTTCCCTGGTGGTCTTGGCGGCTTCCCTGGTGGTCCAGTGTGGGCATCCAAGGGGGGGCTGCGCTGATAAACAATCAGCGCAAACCCCCCTGACAGGAGGGCCACCGTTCGGCTCTCCTCTACTGGCGTCTTTCAGACGCGAGTGAAGAAAAGCCGATCAATGGTTTGATTGGACACGGCTGATCATGTGCTAAAGAGCCTCTGTCTGGGGCTCTTTACCGAGATCAGTATAGCGGTGTGTCAGACTGACACCCCACACCACCGATCGACACGATGCGTGCCCCCACAGGCGCTCGGCGGCTGTTATCCTGCTGGACGTCATATGACACCCAGTCAGGATAACTGAGCCACCTATAGCAGAATGGCGGCCGGGCGGAAAGTGGTTAAAGAGGTTGTAAAGTCTAAACATTTTTTACCTTAATGCAGTCCTTACATTAAGGTAAAAAATATTTAAGTGACAGCATAGCCCCCTTTACTTACCTGAGACCTCATTAGATCCAGCGCTGTGCACATCTGCATATCTTTTCTCTCCTCACTTATCTTCAGGTCTCGCTGGCTTTGCTGGGGCACCGGGTGCCATTGGCTCCCAGTGCTGTCAATCAAAGTCAGTGATGAGGAAGCAGGGGGCGGGTCCGAGTCACACTGTCTGTGTCAATGGACGCAGGAGAGAGACTATGGTGCGAGCTTGCACGAGTGCCCCCATGGGAAGCCGCTTCCCATGGGGGAACTGACCAGAGAGGAGGGGCCAGGAGCCCTGGCGGTGATCTGAATAGAGTAGGTAAGTATAGACATGTTTTGTTTTCTATTTTATTTTTTCATTTACCTTTACAACCCCTTTATTATTTGCAAACAAAATTAAGGTTTCCTATTTAGAATAATAAACTGTCAGGTTAGTAAATATTCCCAAAACTGGGTCTATTTTATGGCCCGCTGCCATTTTGCTCCTCAAGGGAGGAATAAAGCACTTCAAGCTATGTACAGAAAGATCACAGGGTTTATAAGCTGCTAAGAAGGTTTCACTTTAATTTTTACTGCTTGCCTTTCCTCCTCACACTTGGAGCCTGGTACAGATGCATTTCTCTTCAAACAATTATACAGTTTGTAGTGTACATATATTTGCAAAACAATGGGATAAAGGAATATTCCTGAACTTTATATTATATACTTTATATTATATATTATTATATATATGATATGATCATACAGTACATACTATATATACAGAATTGTAATGGCGCGTACACACATTCCGACAACAAAATCCATGTTTTTTTTCCTACGGATGTTGGCTCAAACTTGTCTTGCATACACACGGTCACACAAATCTTGTCGGAAATTCTGAAAGGTCAAGAATGCGGTGATGTACAACACGTATGACGGCACTATAAAAGGGAAGTTCAATAACCAGTGTGCCACCCTTTGGGCTCCTTCTGCTAATCTCGTGTTAGGAGAAGTTTAGTGAGAGACGATTCACGCTTTTCCGCCTCGTGCTTTTCAGATCGTTACTGCTTTTCAGATTGTGCTTGTGGGTTCCTATCTGGTTTTCAGTGCATGTAGTCAGTTCGCATTTGTTTTTCAGTGCGTATTATTATAGTACATATTTGATTATCAGTGCGTTCTTGTCTGCTCATTTCTGATTTTCAGCTCGCTCTTCTCAGGCCTTTCTGTTTTTCAGTGCTTTCTGTTAGTTCATTCTGACCAGCCGACCGTTTTGAAGCCATGAGGACCCTCACCCCGGACCAGAAGGTTTTTAACTACCGGCTGGCTAGAAGCCAGAAGAGTGCTGGAGAACGCTTTCGGGATACCGGCCAGCTGGTTCCGCCTTTTCCTTACGGCAATCAACATGGCGGAACATATATTATATTTTATATATAATATAAACGTAACCATATAATCCTTGCATGCTGCATTCTCCACAACTATTTAAGGAGAAATTCAATGAACTATGTGGCCTCAATTGGGCCTGAGGCCGGACTTCAAGAAGAAACCCTGACAGCACGTGAAGCTGGCCGTCCTGGCTTGCCCCCCCAAAGCGCCCGTGAAGTAAGACAGAAGTATGTTGAGTACTTTGCGGGTAGGGGGGCCATTGATATGCCAGAAAATGTTATAAAAATAAATATTTTAGTTAAACTGAAATAAGATTTCCTTTGATTTACTGCTTGTGTTTCTATTAGCTGTCTCCTAGGTTATCCAATGGGCTTTTCCTTTTGGCTATTTTCTTCAATAGTGCAAATGTAATTTATTTGATACATGAGGTGACAATCTCTTCTTCAGCGAACTGTTATGTTGTAGGTCTTTTTACCCTGTGCACATTCACATATGCGTTAGAAAAGAGTTTTTGAACAAGCCAACATATTTTTGTAATAACATTTTTGGTTTTGACAGTACAAATAGCCTTTTTTGTGTTAAACAGGCATGTTTAAAACCATAAAACAATACACAACTCAGGAACTTACAAAGTTCAACTTTGATAATTTGAAGGCAATATCAGACATTAGTATGTCCAAACTGTGTTGATATTGCCTCCATCAGATGGGATGATATCACCTCTGTGAAAGCCAAATTTTGAAGATGCACACAAATTGAGAGTCAAAATGGGGATTTCCTTCCTGATCCCATGCCTAATGTCAACATCTGCTAGCTTCCATCATGGGGGATCAATGGAGGTGTTTTGGGGGTGCAACCCCTTCCTCTCAGCTGCTTGAGTTGCGAGGAAGGGGTTGCACCCACAAAACGCGTACATTGATATCCCCTGATGGCACATAGCACATGTTGACACACTGTGTGCATCTTCAAAATTTGGCTTTTAATATACTTGAAAAAAGATTCAAAAAATTTAAAAATAGCAACAAATCGAAGAATTTAGGTGTGTTTTAGATTCTGCCTAAAACATCAATGATGTTTTTGAGTCTTTTTTCAAGATCATTGATGTCTTCCTTGATCTTCTGTAAATCCCGATTGCACACCATGATCTCCCCGATGAGGATGTGTGCACTTGCACTTGTGAAATGAGTTTCTTCTTCCACAACATCCACATAACCTAAAATAAAAAACACACCATGTATTATAAATATGCAGGCATACATCTATTACCTGAAGCTATGGTCTCAGACACTCACTGTTGTGGTTACTATTTCGCCCACTTCATAAACCTCTCCTTCCTCAAAATCCTCTGGTTGTGGTGTTGGTATTTCCCCTTTTTTAGGAGGTGGGGGGTCCCTAGTGTCCTCTGATATCCTGAGTCTTTTCTCCTCTATGTGAATAGAAAAAAAATTTACTTAGCACACAGATATTTGAGGGCAGAAATAGGAATCTGAAACATTGCTTGGAAGTGTCGTACAATTGTCTTTTTGGGTAGAGTTCCAAGCTGAAGACATTTTTTTTTCCTTTTCTAAAACTAGAATACTTACTTTTTTTTTTACAATTTTCACACATGGAGACACCCCTAGTATCCACTGGAGCATCTGTGTGGGATACCCTACAAAGTTTGTTCTGGTGTCCCACACTAGTGCTCCTGTATCCAGATGTGTAAACAGCTGCTGAGTGTCCTCTTCTTACACTGAATCAAGTTTACATTTTCATTTTAGTTCCAAACCCAGCTAGACAACAATGTACTAAACTTCTTTGAATACAAATAGGCCTGAACATATGTAGTTAACCTGTATCTGCCAAAAACATTGTATTAGTGGGAGAACGAACAATGTTTACTACGAACGATTGCTGTGCCCAGGAACCTGGAAGTTGCCATTTTAAACTGTACAACAGTAAAGAAAAACACATGGAGCAGCACAAACTTAATAATAATAATAGAAACACAGGACAAATACTTACTTTTTAGAAGCAGTTTCCTGATGTTTCTGTACTGATCCTGCTCTCTCAATTTCAGGTCTGAACATTGTTTCCTCAGTTGATCCTTGGATCGCTGTACCCCAAAATTCTTCTGCAGACTTTCACAACTTTAGCCATGACCTTGGCCTTTCTCACATTTGGGTTTGGGTAAGGTCCATGCTTCCCATCATAGTCGGCCCTCTTCAAGATGTCCACCATCTCCACCATCTCGACAAAGGACATATTTGAGGCCTTTAATCTCCTTCGGGATCGGGACCTTCGTGGCTCCGGGCTTTCATCATTGCTGCTCTCCTCTGCATGCACTTGCTCTTTCTCCGCCATGTGCTCTCCCACTGCACCGAAAGTGAAGGGGCAAGGAATAGACTAGAAAGAACATCAGGGGCGGGCAGAGTTTCACGCATTTGCAGTGTATATAAAGCGCAACACGCGTGAGTTGTACGTACAACCTGTGAGAGGACGAAGGAGTATCGGAAGCGCCGATCGTTAGAAAGAAGGTACAATTTTAACTTGATGCATCAGTGGCCTATACTGCTTATAGATTGAGGCCTATATTGGGACAAGATTAGGAGTTAAGCCTGACATTAGGGTTCCTCTTGTGTTGTGTCTTGCAGAGAAAATGGATCTATTCAATAATGAGGACTTTATCCCCATATTCATTGATATGTACAGGGAGCTGCCCTGTCTGTGACAGGTAAACCACCCCTTTTATAACAATAAAACAAAGAGGAAGGCAGTGCTAGATCAATTGCTGGAATTTGTGAAGCCAGTGATCCCCACAGTAGACATCCTCTATTTGAAGGCCCTAATTGGTGGCATGAGGAGCACTTATAATTAGAGGTCGACCGATATGGGTTTTTCTCTGGCCGATGCCGATATTTAGAAATCGCGGTGGCCGATGGCTGATATGTGATGCCGATTTTTTTGGGCCAATATATTTGGCCGATTTTTTTTTTTTTCTTTTTTCCCTTCATCTCATAAAATCTAACAGTTATACCCCTTTCACACTGGGGCGTTTTTCAGGCGCTTTTGGGCTAAAAATAGCGCCTGTAAAGTGCCTGTAAAACGGCTCCCCTGCAGTCTCAGTGTGATATTCTGAGTGCTTTCACACTGAGGCGATGCGCTGGCAGGATGTTAAAAAAAAAAGTCCTGCAAACGGCATCTTTGGAGCGGTGTATACCGCTCCTCCACCACTCCTGCCCATTGAAATGAATGCGCACCGCTGCCGAAGCGCCTGCAAAGCGTTTTGGCAGTGGCGCTTCAGGGGCGCATTTAACCCCTTCCTCGGCCGCTAGCTGGATTATAAGCGCCCCGCTAGCAGCCGAATAGCGCCTCTAAAATGACGGTAAAGCGCCGCTAAAACTAGCAGCGTTTTACCATCAACGCATGCCCGCTCCAGTGTGAAAGCAGCCTTAAGTAATACAGAATTTTTTTTTCATTTAAACATTAAACAAAACAAACCTCCAATCAGTTCACTTGTATGTATAATTTAGAAAACAAACAAACAAAAAAAAAACTATCTTGAATATTAAATACACAAAAACAGGTAATCAAAACTTTTGGACGAAAAAAAAAGGGCTAACTTTACTGCTTAGGTTTTTTTTTAATTCATTACTGTATTTTTTTTTTTTTGTAAAAATTGCGTTTGAAAGATCGCTGCGCAAATACCGTGTGACATAAAATATTGCAACAATCACCATTTTATTCCCTAGGGTCTCTGCTAAAAAAATATATATAATGTTTGGGGGTTCTAAGTGATTTTCTAGCAGAAAATACAGGTTTTTTACTTGTAAGCAACAAGTGTCAGAAAAGATTTAGTCTTTAAATGGTTAAACTGAGAAATTCTACACAAGGAGTTCAGTCTATTGATAAAAAGAACCTGAAAGATACAATGTATCTTCTTATCAGACTTGGCAGGCTGCCCAGAGGAGGAGAGAAGAAAACTTCACAGATAACTTAAGGCAACTTGCATTAACTTCTATTACAGAAGTCATTTGCAAGTCAAGGCTGAAGTTACAATCGGCCTTTTTTATCAGCACAATCGGCCGATGCCGATTAAGTAAAAAACGCCAAATATCGGCCGATATATCGGTCGACCTCTACTTATAATAGGGAGTGCAAGAATGTCGAGGATTCCCAGAGATAAGTAGCTGCAGTAGATGACATTTATGTGCCCAGGCTGTGGTACTATGACAGACTGCATTTTCTGGCAGGCCAGACTGAACCCAGGCCAGCACTCTCCAGTCTTCCTTCAAGGCTTCCTTCCACCTCATCTGAGACTTCCCACGTCCAACCTGGGCCTTCCAGCCAGGAAGAAGTGGAGGAGCCCGGCTTGAGCCAGGTATAGCATTGTTCAACATATTTCTAGTCAAATAATTAATGATGTTAACTAGATGCTATCATTGATCAGTAATTTCTGATTTTACAAAGTGTTTTACATATCAATAGACAGTAGTGGCCACAAAATGATTGGGACAAGAATGAAAAATGCTGGGGTCAGAAAGAAAGTCTTTTCTATTTATTAACATTTAACTGCAACAGTCCTGAGTGGAAAATTGTGTGTGATTGATGAACCAAAAACTAAAACTATGTCCTTTTTTCATACACAGGAAAGTCTCAGCCAGGAGGAGGCTGTGGAAAGTGGCAGCCAGGAGGTGGCGGGGGTAAGTGGCAGCCAGGAGGTGGCCGGGCCCAGTAGCCTGCCCGAATCCCAGGTCCCTCCCCTCCGCCTTCCAAAAAAAAGTCCCAGGAAGAGGAGTAACCTGGAGGAGGCAGCGACTATGCCTACATGGCAGCCTGCAAAATGCAGGAAATGGAGGAGGGCCAACGCCTCTTATGTGAGGAAGTTATGTTACAAGCCCTAAATAAGGGGTTGAGGGGCGAACTCACAAGCCAAAGCCACGTTTGTGAGTTCAACTATGGTCCTCCTCCTCCACCCCCTGCCACAACTACAACACCAGACCCACAGCCTGGAAGCAAACATGGAAGGAAGCGTGGAAAGAAGGCAAGAAAGTGATGGCCTGGGTTCAGTCTGGTCTGACAAAAGACGCAGGCTGTTGTAAGACCACAGCCTGGGGACAGATATGTCATCTGCTGCTGTTCCTGATCTCTTGCAGTCCTGGACCGGATTGTGCTCACTATTATAAGGACTCCTCAGGCCACCAATTATGACTGTAAAATAATTGATGTCTGCCTTAGGGTACAAAGGCTTCGCAAATTTCACCAGTTTCTCCAGCGTTGCCTTCCTCCTTTATTTTGCTTTGACCCATAATAAATGGCTATTTATTTTTCACAAATACTTGCCTATGTGTTTTACTTCAAAAAGGACAGTTTGTTTGTGAGTAGGCAGGTACAATTCAAAAATGCAATGTCAAATTAGCAAGGGACACCAACACCAACCTCCTTGAGGTTAAAAAATACAAGATAATAATGGTGTTGTGGTAACTTGACACAAAACAAAATAAGATAAAATTATGGAGATCACTAAAAAAATAAATAAAATAGGAGATCTGGACAAAAAAAAAATTATAAACAAAAATTCTAAACATTATGATGGAGATCTGATGAAAAAAAAACTATTCATGAGATCACGAGAAATCATAAAGAAATCAGGTTGTCAGAACTCTGTGTCAATATCAGCGACAAAACCACTTCATTATTCTAGCATTATGAAGAAGAAGAGAATGTGCTGCATTAAAATATTTTAAAATTTGCAGCGTGACGAATGTGCTATCTCCATTACAAACGCTAGTTTTACCAGAGCGAGCGCTTCCGTCTCGTACTTGATTCAGAGCATGCGTGCAACTTTGTGCGTCGGAATTGTGTACACACGATCGGAATTTCCGAGAACGGATTTTGTTGTCGGAAAATTTGAGACCCAGATCTCAAATTTTGTTTGTCGGAAATTCCGACGGAAAATGTCTGATGGAGCCTACACACGGTCGGAATTTCCGACAACAAGCTCCCATCAAACATTTCCCGTTGGAAAATCAGACCGTGTGTACGCAGCATAAGTGTAATATCCAGCATATATACCAAATAAAAAACTAGTTTTTATACCATAAAGTTCCTGATTGTCATGTATGTGAGCCACATGTATCACCTGAAAAAACACTGGCCCCTGGACCTGTGTCAGAGAAGACGGAGACAAGCAAACATGGCAGCATTACGAGAGGGGCCCCAATCATACTCAGCAAAGCACCAGTACAGAGGGATAATGATTACAAGTAATGAATAAACTTAGCACCAACAAACTTGCTGGCCTCATTGCTACATTATTAATAAATTGTTTTTGGGATAGCATTTGAGTGTACTGCTGACATGCCTTTTCTGCTCTCTTTTCCAATAGGAACACAGACTGCAACAAAAACCTGACAGAGGCCCTAAACCTAATTGTTCTTTCTGAAACTAAAAAATATGTTTTGTCTGGAGTTGGGTTTTAGCCTGTTTTGTTTTTTTTTTATTCCGAGAGAAGGACCTTTTCTTTGCAGCTCATGCCTTAAAATATGTCTATAAACGTATATTTTTGGCAGTTAATGAACAGATATAACTAAATGCTTTCAATTGTAAATTTAACAGACCAAAAACAATAAAGTAAAAACGTAAATTGTTAGGGTATACTGTACATAATACTATAAAGACTCCAATATAACAGGGAATACTGTAGCAATGTACCTGGAGCAGCATCTTGCAGGGAAAGTACCGTAAGAAAGTTATATATGATACTAGTTTTTTTCTGATGGAATTATGCCAGCACATACTTTCTTGTTTTCTTTTCCAGATCTGAAAATGTATTATTATTCTCAGTGTAAAATTCTAAACAGACATTTATAAAATTGCAAAACCATATACTGCTATACTGTTTTCTTAGAAGAGCAGGTTGTTTTCCATTATAATCTATTGGCAGCAATAGTAAACTATGTCTTCAGGTGACCTCTAGGGAAAAGTACAGTTGCTGTGAGCACTGAGACATACATTACATCAGTACTCTGTCAGCCACTAATACCTCATACTAATTTTAAGTGACCTAGAATTTGATCTTGAGTAAGACGCCCTGCTTTACTCTGCATAATATATATACACAAAGTATGTCTAAAGGTCTATCCTTACTGCTGGTAATAACTGAAAAGCGATAATCAAGGTAATGTAGGATGTGACATTTAGAGATAAAGACATTATTTTTGAGTATGACATTGATCTTCTTTACAGTATGAATAACAATATATTGGGTACATAACTCACAAGTCCTGTTTCACCCTCAGTTGGACAAAAATGTGCGGTCCTAAACTCGGAAATTCTTAGGTGGATTCTGACCCTAGGCATCAGACCATACGTACACCTCCCCATGCATCCAAAAACTGGAGAATTTCAACACCAAGGGGTGATAAAATTGTCATAAGGACGAAACATGTTGGAGCGGAGCCTAACAGTGTTTGCGAGATCAGAAAGCAGAGGACACTCACATGCAGTGCAGACAGCTGCGTGTCTAATGCTGGGAGAGTGCCTCTGCTATTTGAGAGAAGCTGAAAGTGTATTGCTGTGAAAAGGCTGATTATTTTATAAGTGCATCATTGCTTTTAAAGAGGAGCTCTAGTCCCCCCCCCCCCCCAAAAAAAAAAAATTAAAGTCAACAGCTACCATCACTGTAGCTGCTGACTTTTAATATAAGGACACTTACCTGTGCAGGGATCAAGCGATGTCCACATCCGAATTGATTCTTCAGTCGGTTTTGGGTACAGGAGCCGGCATCTTAGATAGGGGAAACTGGCTGTGAAGCCTTCCAGCTTCACAGCCGGTTTCCTACTGTGCATGCGCGGGCCGTGCTTTGTGAATGGTCCTGTAGTCTTCTGGGACCTGTGTGTGTCCCAGAGGGCTGCGGGGAGGAGGAGGAGGGGCCAAACATCCTTGTAGATCGTCACGGCGATCTGACCTAGAAGTGGGAGCAGCAGTGTTAATTTTGTCAGTGAATTTTGTTTCAGTTTTAGTCTTAGTCTTAGGACTAAAATGGCATTTTAGTTTTAGTCCCATTTTAGTCTTCTGCAATTGTTTTAGTCGTATTTAGTCGACAAAATCTCCAGTACATTTTAGTAGACTGAAATGTCCTACATTTCAGTCGACTAAAATCTCCAGTACATTTTAGTCGACTAAAACTCATTTTAGTCGTCTAAAATCTAATGGGTGTAATTAAATTGTATTGCATTCGTTAACATTTCTCTACGATTTCCAAACTCATTATATACTGCTGGAGTGAAAAATCTAATATGTTATTATTTATGGTATTGAGGTATGAACATTACTACAGACCAGTGTTCATTTTGAAGTCAAATTTCAATTTAGTTTTAGTCTTTTGACTAAAATGGCATTTTAGTTTCAGTCCCATTTTAGTCTTTTGACTAAAATTCCATTTTAGTTTTAGTCATATTTTAGTCATCTGAGTTGTTTTAGTTTTAGTCGTATTTTAGTTGACTAAAATAGTATTCATTTAGTCGACTAAAATGTTTTAGTCGTTTTAGTCGACAAAATTAACACTGGGGAGCAGGCACCTGTCAAAACCAGGTACCCGCTCTCCCCCCCAAAAAGTGCCAAATGTGGCAGTGGAGGTTGGGAGAATGCAAACAAGTGGAACTTCCCCTTTTGGGTGAAGTTCCGTTTTAATAAATGTATGTGTTACAATATTACACCTGTGGGATTCCTTTTTACATTTTTTCTGAGAAATGAGGATTAATCCTGACACAGCCCAGATAGCAAGGATAACTTACCACAAATTTGTGGCAGTGTTGAATTGTAAGTCTGCTAACTTGCTGCACATTTTCACTGGCAAGCTGTATACTTGCAGAGCACTTGAAGCTCAAGTTCTAGTTCACACTTTTCCAGTTTGTAGCAAATTTGCGTAGTAAGTCTCTCTAGCAAGAGCAAAGTTGCAGTGGTGAGTCTACAGCAAGAGCTCTGCAAGTCTACAGCATGAAAATTCAGCCACAGTGACCCCTGTGGTGGAATGACTAACATAACTAAACCTGAACTTGCAGCAGACTTGCAGAATGTTTGCAAAGAAAAATTATCTGGAGTCATGCAATGCGGACTTTCTGCAACTGTGCATTAAACTTGCGTAGCAAGGTCCTGGGGCCCCAGAGGCCTAATGGTGATCTCAAGGGTTAGGGAGAGCTGACATCCTTCCTTGTAGAGTGGGTTACCAGGCATGGTGGGTGCGATACAAGAAGAAATGATGGGCGCCATGTCACTTTTGAATGCGAATAAGAGACTTATTGTCTCCTAACAGAACTGTTGGAGAGAGAGTTAGGGCCAGGACATCCTTGAGTGGATGCAATGATAATTGGCAGACTCCGAGATTTTTATAGGTAGACAGCTATACAGTGGAAAGTCTCCAGCCGGATAACACTTCTGTATAGGTAGGACCGCTGTCTCCTATGGCAACTAATCTTGCAACGGTCACTAAAGGTAGTTGTACATAATTCTTGGTAACAGAGAACAGTCCTTTACTTAGAGCTACCCTGAGCTCTTCCACAGCTATCCCACTGTAAACAAGTGTCCTCAAGTGTCACCCCCGCTATCCTGCTAGGTCCCTGGTTTGGCACTTGCTGATGCTTTCCCACTTCTTCACCGTCCCCGGCTGGTAAGAAGACTGCTCAGGTACTTGCTTCAGCTTACTTATAGTATTCTCTGGTAACAAGGTGGATGGTCCCTTAGTGACAACAGCTTCCCCTCTACCTCTGACCACAACTGGTTCCCCGTTCGGCTGAACCTTCGCAACTCAGTTGGACTCCAATCCTGCAGTCCCAACCGTATGCTGCTTTTCATGCTCCTGGATAGGCCTAAGGCAGCCTAGCAGGCAGGTGTCCCCGGTATCGGCCTCAGGCTTCCGGCCTAGCAACCAACATAACACATGTCCACCCAGATAGCCGTCCAGGTGGCACAGAACCCAAATCACCTGACTCCACTTAAATAAATAAGGTCTCCCAGCAGGCCAAGGGACTAAAAGAAAATCCAACCAATTAGCTGAGACACCCCATCCATTCATGATCTGACCTTGCTAAGCCCCTGCCAATCTAATGTCACCAGCCACACTGCCACCTAGTGACAGAGGATAAAAGGTGCAGCAATTCCAGAATTTAGGGAGGAATCTGTGGATCTTCTATCAATCAGCCAGGACAATTACTACCTGGCAAACTAAATTTTTCAGCAAACCAGTCTTAACACCAGGGTGCTACACTTGTGAAGCCTGGCAAGTCTAGCAATAGCTTAGCAAGTTGTTTTCAAACTTGCAGTACAGCACAAAAGCACAATTGCTTGCTACCTGGGGCATGAGCAGGTTTTCTCCTGAACTTCTATATCAGCAGCCTGAGCTTCCCAAGCAAGTTTGGCATTCTTGAAAGAGATAGGCAATTAGGCCTCATGCACACTGCAGCTGTCAAACAACCATTCATTTCAAAAGCCAGAATAAATGAATATTATGGGCAATGAAATAAATGAATGCCCAACTGTTAGTGGAGGGACGTGCCTTTGTGAGCACATCATTGATTATTTTGAGAAGATTGATATGATATCACATCTTATAAAGAACTGTGCATTTGCTAATTTTGTTTTGTGGACACTTGCTTTCACACTCGACAGAATGATTTCAGAACTGTGGAGACTGAATTGGACATTGCATGCCTGTGTGGTGTTTTTTTTTACTTTGGTTGTGGAGATTTTTTTTTATATATAATGTTTTTTGGGGATTTGATATATTAAGACCCCAGTAAGGTGGATGCGGTCACTATAGTATTTATGTACACTTGTGTAAAGTGCTGTATTTATAGGGGGGTTTTGATGACTCTTTTATTTGGCACATATCTTTTGGCCAAACAAGTCATGGTCTCCACTTCTGCTTCAGCTCAGTGAAGTCTACAGTTATTGACACTTGAGGCCTACTTTCTCAAGGGTCAGTGTTCCATCCTTTCCCATCTTGCCTTTAGATAATGGTCCAGTTCTTGAAAAGTAAAGGTCTTCTAGAGTGAGCTCTACACTCTTTTAGTTATAGTACGCTCTTAAGGCGCTACTTAGAACTATGCAGAGAATTGACAGCGATCAGAAGACTCAGGGTTGCTGACAGCGTCTGCTATTAGAAGCGGAGTGTGGCCTGGACGGTCCTACCATAATGGGAAGCTTTTGGAAAGGTAGACGTAGTCCCTGCTCCCTCCCTACTTCAACAGAACTTGTCCCTATTAATGGTACTGTCCCTGTCAGACAGGTGACCTGTCTCTAACCTGTCCATTCACATAAAGAGAGCCAAACCCAGGGTTCAAGGAGGGTAACCAGAGTGAGAAGCTCTTAAGGTTCTTTGTGTTAACATGTACTTTTCTGGCCTGGGTATGCCCAATAGGCCATTTTTTGTAACTACCTACTACTTGTTCTATACCTTAATAAAGAACCAGAGGTGATCAATACCACCAAAATAAAGATCTATTTGTGGGGAAAAAAAATGACATACATTTTATTTGGGTACAGCATTGCATGACCACACAATTGTCAGTTAAATTAACGCAGTGCTGTATTGCAAAAAATAGCCTGGTCATAAAGGGAGGAAAATATTTCAGTCAAGTGGTCAAATATTAAAAATGAATTAACCACTTCCTATCCAAAGTACGTACCTGTACATCCTTGGGTTTCAATGGTTATAACAGGATGATCATCTCAGATGACGTCTTGTGACGAAACACGTAAGGCGGGGCTTCTGGTACACATTAACATCATTTCCAGTCACTTCCGGCTCTCTGGTTTTGGTCTGTGGAGTGCACACTGCCCAGACCCAGGAACCTGTTCATACTTTTGTATTTTTGGGGGGCAATACTTAGCTCTCTTACCTTTTATGCTTTTGGAAAGCTGTTTTTTAACTTTTATTCGTGTCAAATAAATGTTTTTTTGGATTTGCACTATGGATACCCGTTTTTGATTTTTATGTGGATACCGCACTATATGCACCTTGTTCCAAAACAAAAGAACGCATCGGTTCCAGAAACACCAGGATTGGAGATTGCATATACTACGTGCTCTTTATCCCTGCAGGGGTGAGGGCTTCTGGTGAGTGCATATACCTAAGGGGGAGCACAAGGACTCACCTTGCTTGTTGCACAGAAGGATAAAGTCGCATCACTTGAAAAATAGCACAAGTCACTTTATTGTTTATTGCACAGAAGTCGAGATAAAATTGCATCACTTGAAAATATTCACTGCACTGGGAATATGATTTTTTTATGTTAAGAGACTTTCTTTTATGTCATTTCACCAATGGACTAAGTGCATATCTATTTACCTTTACACATATTTTTTGTACTTTTTGGCTGTGTTGGCGGAAAGTTAGCAAAATTCCTTTTTGCCATACAGCTTTGTTCATTTATGGGTTGAATTTTTACTCTCATCATTTTATATGCTTCGTACACATTCCCTTTTGATTTATTTGATCAGTTATCAATTATATGGTGTTTATAAATATGTCTTTAGGGTGTGAATATGATTTTTTAGTTTCATTTGCTTTATATTGGCTTTTTAAATGATTCATTATATCACATAGGGATTTTGTTTTACACACATACTTCTCACTGTTACCTATTAATTTATTTTCTGGCCTGATTAGGTGACCTTTATGCAGTTTTCTATCAGCGCCAATTTCCCTTTTGTGATTATCTGCTTTTTGGGCACCATTCTGTGGCGGTTTTTTTAGGGAGACTGAAGCTACGAGGATGATGCCTGCACCTACAGTACACTTGGGTATCATTCTTTTCAGCCAGCAATTGTCTTTTAGGCAGAAGTGATCTGAGTGGCTAATCACTTCTGCGGGTGGCGGAAAATGTATAAAATGTATAAATAAATAATTAATAATAAAAAAATGTAAAGCTCCCCATCCCACCATGCTTACGCGCAAATGCGAACGCATACGTTGCACCCGCACGCATATGTAAACGGTTAATGCACCACACATGTGAAGTATTGTTGCGAACATCAGAGCATAATTATTTTAAGCACCAGACCTCCTGTGCAACTGTAAACTGGTAACCTGTAAAGGCGTTTAAAGCCTCGCCTATGGAGAATTGTAAGCACTGTAGTGACATAACATGTGACATAAAAAAATTGCATCACCCACCATTTTATTCTATAGGGTCTGTGCTAAAAAAATATATACAGTATCTCACAAAAGTGAGTACACCCCTCACATTTTTGTTCTATCTTTTCATGTGACAACACTGAAGAAATGACACTTTGCTACAATGTAAAGTAGTGAGTGTACAGCTTGTATAACAGTGTAAATTTGCTTTCCCCTCAAAATAACTCAACACACAGCCATGAATGTCTAAACCACTGGCAACAAAAGTGAGTACACCCCTAAGTGAAAATGTTCAAATTGGGCCCAATTAGCCATTTTCCCTCCCCGGTGTCATGTGACTCGTTAGTGTTACAAGGTTTCAGGTGTGAATGGGGAGCAGGTGTGTTAAATTTGGTGTTATCGCTCTCACTCTCTCATACTGGTCACTGGAAGTTCAACATGGCACCTCATGGCAAAGAACTCTCTGGTGATCTGAAAAAAAGAATTGTTACTCAACATAAAGATGGCCTAGGCTATAAGAAGATTGCCAAGACCCTGAAACTCAGCTGCAGCACGGTGGTCAAGACCATACAGTGGTTTAACAGGACAGGTTCCACTCAGAACAGGCCGCGCCATGGTCGACCAAAGAAGTTGAGTGCACGTGCTCAGCGACATATCCAGAGGTTGTCTTTGGTAAATAGACATATGAGTGCTTGCAGCATTGCTGCAGAGGTCGAAGGAGTGGGGGGGGGGGGTCAGTGTCAGTGCTCAGACCATACGGGGCACACTGCATCAAACTGGTCTGCATGGCTGTCATCTCCAGAAGGAAACCTCTTCTAAAGATGATGCACAAGAAAGCCCACAAACAGTTTTCTGAAGTCAAGCAGAATAAGGACATGGATCACTGGAACTATGTACTGTGGTCTGATGTGACCAAGATAAACATATTTGGTTCAGATGGTGTCTTGTGTGTGTGGCGGCAACCAGGTGAGGAGTACAAAGACAAGTGTGTCTTGCCTACAGTCAAGAATGGTGGTGGGAGTGTCATGGTCTGGGGCTGCATGGGTGCTGCCATCACTGAGGAGCTAAAGTTCATTGAGGGAACCATGAATGCCAACATGTACTGTGACATACTGAAGCAGAGCATGATCCCCTCCTTCCGGAGACTGGGCCGCAGGGCAGTATTCCAACATGATAACGACCCCAAACACACCTCCAAGACAACCACTGCCCTGCTAAAAAAGTTGAGGGTAAAGGTGATGGAATGGCCAAGCATGTCTCCAGACCTAAACTCTAGTGAGCATCTGTGGGGCATCCTCAAACGGAAAGTGGTGGAGCGCAAGGTCTCTAACATCCACCAGCTCCGTGATATCATCATGGAGGAGGGGACGAGGACTCCAGTGGCAACCTGTGAAGCTCTGGTGAACTCCATGCCCAAGAGGGTTAAGGCAGTGCTGGAAAATAATGGTGGCCACACAAAATATTCACACTTTGGATCCAATTTGGACATTTTCACTTAGGGGTGTACTCACTTTTGTTGCCAGCGGTTTAGACATTAATGGCTGTGTGTTGAGTTATTTTGAGGGGACAGCAAATTTACACTGTTATACAAGCTGTACACTCACTACTTTACATTGTAGCAAAATGTCATTTCTTCAGTGTTGTCACATGAAAAGATATAATAAAATATTTACAAAAATGTGAGGGGTGTACTCACTTTTGTGAGATACTGTATATATAATGTTTGTGGGTTCTAAGTAATTTTTTAGCAAAAAATTGTAGTTTTTTACATGTAGGAGCGAAGTGTCAGAAATGGCCCGGGTATGAAGTGGTTGTATGGCGTTTTTAGTTTGTGGTTCCTCTTTAATTACCAGCCCTACTTTTGCACTGGCTATTGTAGAAGAGAAGCAAAGACATCATATAGACTAGAGAACAGGGGATGGGTGCTCCATGAGGGGTTATATCATCATTTACAGAAATGTCTCGCCCACATTCTTCCACGAATGAAGCACAAATAAGGGGGAACCTCTGTCTTATAACAGTCGGTGCATCTGGGAAGATGTGTAATGTGCAGACAGCACCCCTGACATGGGCCCCAGCAATGTAAACACACAGAGCAGCTGACATCCTAGCAGGATCCACCAGCTGGTTTACATTTACAGGTATCCATCAAAGGAAACTGTCCTGCTCCAGCTATTGCAGCTGAAACCAATCTATGCAAAAAATAGCCTGCCGTGTCGCCAGAGGACCTGATACATGTTCATGTATGACCTCATTATAACTCAACAAGGGACCCGGGCAGCTCTCACTTACTCGCTGCTGAGGAATGTTAAAATTGTTAATGGTCACAAAGTGCTAGATTTATATATACTCTGTACGGTGCTACTGGATATATGCATGTAAACCTTTATGGCTTGGCGCCATAATATATATCGAGCTTCATGTATCAAGTTCTCAATAGAGTGGAAAAGTACTAGGGTTCAAAAAAAGGGATACAAATGAAATAAGGTACAAAAAGGTATAAGTATATACAACTGACTTTTATTACACCTAATTTATACGAGCAGGGCCCTCTGATCCCTCCTTTATAGAATTGTATTGTAACTGTACTGTGTCCCCCATGTTGTAAAGCGCTGCGCAAACTGTTGGCGTTATATAAATCCTGTATAATAATAAAGTGCCAACAGATGTTCTCATTAGAAAATTTCCCCTGACATCTTATGACAATTCATGGCTTTCTGTAGCATGAACAATGGTCACCAGGGCAAATATAAATGGTGACCACTGGAAACATAGACAGCAATAAAAGCCTAAAAGGAGTATTTAACATATCCAAACTGTATAAAAAAGCTAAAATAATGACAAGCATTCATAGAGATAAACAAGCCGGGTTTGAAAAAGTGTGGAACCTCTGGATTGCGTACCTTCAAGTTCCCTAGACACAGGGACACCTCGTGATTGGAGGCCTGGACCGAGAAGACCAACTCCAGCCTTTTCTTCTACTTTCCTTCTTCCACTTTCTTCTTTTTTTATTATTATTTTTGTTATGCTTTAATAACTTCTATAAGGATGCTCACGGGGGACCATAGAGCTTCCCCAATCTTAATGTCTCCTCTGGAATGAGGTATCGTGCCATGAGGCACTGGGACTAATTCTTGAGATTAACGGAGAAGTACAGCCAAAGCTTGTTTGGCTGTACTTCTCCTGTGGATCACAGGAGTGCAGTTTGTTGTGCACTCCTGTGACCCGTTTTCAGCAGACAGCTGAAGCCCACTGTCGGCTGATGTCACAGAGCTGGTCCAGGTTCGGGCAGGGCAAAATCGTGACAATGAAGATTGGATCTGCCCACATGCCTGGACAGACACTGGCACCTGGCTCAGGCTCTCAGCAAGGCGCTGAGGCCTAAGCCGACCACTCCCGCCCCCTCAACAGTTCAGCACTCCAGTGAACATGGGGTGGGGCAGAGCAGAAAGCTGCTGACTGACAGTCACCAGCCCTCTGCTCAGGGAGCTGTGAGAACCAAGTGATCGGCAGTGTTTGATCGCTCGGTTCTCAGTGTTAGAGGTTCCGGGGGACTGATGCAGCATCAGACCGATGCTGCATCCTCCTAGGTAAGTATGAATCTCAAAAGAAAAAAAACCCCATACAACTCTTCACCAGTGGCGGCTGGTGCTCCTTTTTTTGGGGGGGGGATCAAAACACCCACCCTCGTTCGGTTGGTCGATTGATCGGTGAATAAACCCCCCCATCGCTCACCCATCCGCCCACCAGCCCTGCACTTATGCCATCCAGGTCATGGGCAGCCTCAGCGGCTTCCCCCTACGTCTCCTCCTCAGCGGCTTCCCCCCTGCTTCTGTTCCCAGCCAATACGGTTGCTTCTTCTCTTGGCCAATTGTCTCTTAATTGGCCGGGAGGAAAAACAGGAAGACAATAGCCAAAATTAATTCGCTATTGTCACATAACTGTATTGGCTCAGGGCACAGTGCTCTGCGCCCCGAGCCCACCCTTTTTGACGATAATTAGAGCCTCAGGCTCTAATCATGTGCTTAAAAAAAACCCCATTGAAATCCATGCGTCCAGCGCCCTGTATGTAGATTAGGGGCCGGGCGCATGGATTAGGGGGGCGGCGCCCCTAATGGAGCGGCCGCCACTGCTATTAACGCTCCCCTACCGCTCCATGTACCTGAGCTATGTGTAACCTTCACTTTAATTCAATCTGATTTTATTGAAAAAGAAAAGACATACAGGAAAAAGTACTTCACATAGACATCATTAGTAGTAGTAGTGTTAATAACAATAGATCCAATGTATTCGCAGGATACATATTGTAGTACGTTATGTGTGCAGATCACAAGAAAAAAACATTGTTTAATTAGCATAATGAAGTATAACAAGGATAACCAAAGAGCCCGCACTATATACGGGAGGGGATTACAAGTACACTTCGTGTGTGTTTACAATCAACTTATTCCAGGAACCTGTTATGTTGCATAGGATTAGCTTGTGCGGGCCGTATTCTGCATCTAAATTCTAGGAATACATTGATATGAAAAGGAGAAGGGTTAGAAGGAAAGAAGAAAAACAGAAAGGTTAGGAACAGGAGTCGCTTCAGCATGGTCACGGGGCGGTATTGTCCAGGTTGCCCTCTGCCCAGGGGATGAAGTCCGATGAGTATCGGAACATGGACCACGAAGTCCATGTAAGAGAGAACTGGTTGTCTTTATTGGATTCCTCGGCCAACAGGCGTTCAAGGTCCCTGATGCGGTCCACCTCAATAGCCCACTCCCCCAGGGAAGGTACAGTTCTTGACTTCCAATATCTTGGGATCACCATTCTAGCAGCAGCCAAGAAATGGCGTAATACATCTTTTTTAATGGATTTGAGTGTGCCCGGGAGTATGGACAAGAGAGCTATCTCGGGTGAAGGAGAGAGAGCTGTTCCCATCAGCCTGCAGTATAGTAGGAAGATCTGTTGCCAGAATTTTTGTATGCTTGGGCATTCCCACCAAATGTGGAGCATGGTGCCCCTGGAGTTTAAACATCGCCAACAAGTATCTGGATTTGTCGTGTAACCTTCACTTTATTGTAATGTTATTTCCATATTTTGACTTTCTGTAATAGGTTGATGACACTTTTGGGTTCATTGTAGACAACAAAGAGTGGTCTGAGTGGCTCTAGAATATCATGCAGGGAGGAGATAAGGGCGCTCTGGTGGAGCTGGGTAGCTGGTCAGAGGGATGATAGTGATGAGATGGCACTTCTGGCAGCACTTTGGTTAGAGGAGAAGCAACTCTGAAGATATAAAAAAGGAAAAGAAAGGCGCCTCTAAGTGCAGTATGCAAAATTTAATAAAGTGTACAAAGGGTTAAAAGCACTTACAAGATTGTTATGTGTTAAAAGACATGATAAAATCAGGAGTCCTCATCTGTACCATGTGTCCATCCTCAGCATGGTGGTAGAGAGCATTGTAGAGGCAGCAGGGAAGCCTGTATTCACTGCGGGACACACAAGGCTGATGGTGTCAGTGTAGAGAAGCGGGTGGTGACGCGTTTCGGAGCATGAAGGAGCCGCACATGCTCCGAAATGTGTTACCACCCCCTTCTCTACACTGACACCATCAGCCTTGTGTGTCCCACAGTGACACTGCTGGGCTCTTGTGACTTTTCGGGACCTCTGAAGTAAATGGGAACTTTAAACTCTGTTGTGGGACAGTTTTATGCTGGCGGTGAGCTGAATCTTTGTTTTTGTACCAGAAGTGGACGGACTGTTTTTGTTTGGTTTAATCTGAAGTAAAGCTAATTTTTGTCTGATTTTGAAGAAATAAAAACGGTTTGCTTTTACCAGGGCAGATGGCTAGTAATTCAGGCTCCCAAAATATCACACCATTCACAGTGTATTTTTCCTCTTTATTTTTTCTCCAGCACTGGAAGTCTATGATTATGTTGTTAGTCTGCTGCAGACAGGACAAAGCATTCTCTTAGTCCCTTTGTACCCCAGTGAATAGACTGCAATAATGTCATTTTGAAGCAAGTCACAAAAGCTGCAACAGATGCTAATGTGTGTCAAGTCAAGAACTGCACAGGTATAGAAATTTTCATGATTGTTTCATGATCTCTGAGCCAGCATCTCAGTGCAGGAAGTAGATACTGACTCTGCATGAGATCTAAGCAAAGATGGTGTTGTTCTGGATAGAAAGTAAATGAAGATATTGTCAAGAGGGGTACTGTGATCTCTGTGAGAGGTAAAAAGTACAGTATCTGAATGGAGGAACAGTGTCATACACTGCTCCGATTTCAGCACAGCCAGCACAAGTCAGCTGAAATTTGAGCAGTACATGGCCAGCTTTACACAGACACATTATTTTGTGGGCTTAAAGTATATGTATGGCAAAACTCTTATTTTAGTTATTTTCTCTTTCAGTCATTTTTATTTTAAAGCTTTTAACAAAATACAAGAATGTAAACAATATCAAAAAATGTCAAAAAGTGGATGCACCCTCCAATATGATCAGAGGCCAAATCGTAATAACCAGAGTACATACAAATCAGAAAGACCTGGCCTGATAAGCGGTCTCTACCAAATACAGCAACAGTTTATCTAAGGCAATGAACCCAAATTACAGCCATTGTACAAATAACAATGCTTATTATTTGTACAATCAACTGACATTTTGCTTTGTACCTTATGCTAGAGCTAGGCTATTTGTGGTGGTCCCAAACAATCCCCTGTGGAAACCATCACTGGCGAAACATGTTGGGACATAACATCTACTTATGACCACCTTCTTTTATTGGGACACCAGCGACCCATTACATGCAATATGTATATGCTCTACAATTGGTTTTAATTGAAACCTGTGTCTCTCCTTTTCTTTTTTTGTACCAATAAAGAAACTATTTGTACATAATTCTTATATGCAATAATTATTTCAAGCACCGCAATAATCCCCTCAATAGTCCTCATCTGTGGCATATGTCCATCCTCATGCCCAAACAGTCCACAGTCCTCTCACAACTGTCCTATTCCACTCAACACCTCATGGACACCTGCTGACTGCTTCCTGCCCTTTTCTGTCTCCTCTCAAAGGTGTAGTCAGGGTTGAAGGCCCTTTTCCACCCAAAATCTTTCTAAACCTCTGAATTCAGGGACCTGTACAAGGACCTAATAATCCTAGAAAAACTCAAGTCAGTTTCCCCCCTTTGCAGGAACACCCTGGACCCTGTAAGAGAAGTCAGGTAAACAAACGCGCATTGGCGTGCAGGCCTGGGCACACCAGTGTGTGCACAAGAAGGAACATGTTTTGGCGTATGCGTGAGCACACACGTGCACGTACTGCCTTTTGGGTTGTGCAATGCTTTAGCAACGTTCCAGCATTTTGTCAACAACATTTTCAGAGACTTTCTTGACCTAATCCTGATTTTATATCTTGATGACAGCCTTATCTTTTCTACTTCCATCACAGCACACTGTGAACACGTTAAAAAATTTCTCGGCCGATTAAGAGACCATGGACTGTACGCAAAGGCCGAGAAGTGTGAATTCGAAAAGGAAACAATCCAATTCTTAGGGCTTATCATTTCCACTTCAGGTTTCTCCATGGATCCCCAGAAAGTCAAATCTATCCTCGAATGGCCCACTCCTACAGACAGAAATAGCACGCAGAGGTTCATAGGATTTGACAACTTTTACCGCAAGTTTATTAAAAATTTCTCTGCTATCATATCTCCTGTTACCCAGCTGACAAAACAGAACACCCGTTTTCAGTGGTCACCTGCAGCACAAGCAGCATTTGACCAGTTAAAGACTCTGTTTACCACAGTGTCTATCTTGCAACATCCAGATCCTGCATCACCATATGTCCTTGAGGTGGATACTTCGGAGAATGCCGTGGGTTCCATCGTCTCACAGCACCAGGGAGTGAAGTCTCTGTTACACCCCATTGCCAATCCTGCCAGCCCAAAGTTTTCTGCTACGACAAGTAGACCTGATTACCAAGCTTAAACAGGCATCCAGGAGGGATGTTCTACCTCCGGGTGTTTGCTTCCAGGAACAAGAGGGGTTATTCCTGCACAACCAAAAGGTGTTTGTATCCCCAAGTCTGCACCCCAAGATCCTTAGCCTGTGTCATGATCATCCCTTTGTGGGACATTTTGGGGAAACCAAGACAATGGAACTAGTGCAACGTTACTTTTGGTGGCCAGGTTTAAAGTCCAATTGCAAGGATTATGTTCGTAGCTGTGGAGTCTGCATCTGAAATAAGAATGACAAAACCAAATCTTGTCTGTTCTGGTCTGTTAAGGCCTTTACCTATCCCCAAGAAACCAAAATGGGAAATGATCAATATGGACTTTATTGTTGAGCTTCCGCCTTCCCAAAGATTCACTACCATCTTTGTGATTGTTGTGATTGTTGTGATTGTTGACCGCTCGTCCCTTCATCAAGGGAGTGGTTAGGCTCCACGGGGTACCCAGCAGCATCACCTCTGAATTGAGGAGTACAATTTACTTCTAGATTCTGGAAAGATCTTTGCAGGATACTAAAGATCAAAACTTGTTTCTCGTCAGCCTATCATCCACAGACAAATGGCTAAACAGAACGAACAAACCAGACTCTGGAACGATACCTTCGGTGCTTCTCATCCTTTGCCCAAGATGACTGGGCATCACTTTTACCCCTGACAGAATTTGCATACAATGATGCAGTTCACTCGGCTACAGGACAAGCCCCATGTTTTGCAAATTATGGGTACTTCCCAGTCTTCTTAGCCGACAAGATGCTTGATTCCTCAGTTCCCACAGTCCAAGAAAGGATAAGTTCTCTACAGTCGAACAACAAGGTATTGCAAGATGCCATTTCTAAAGCACAACAAGACAATAAAACATTTTTTGACAGAAAGAGGAGAGGAGATAACAAACTTTGTCTCCTACTTTAAGTTTTATATCTACTGCCAATTTAAAATTGTCATGTCCATCCAAGAAGCTCGGACCTAGATATATCCATCCATTTTCTGTTAAGAGACAAATCAATCCAGCAGCCTACAAACTTTCACTCACAGAGACTTACAAAATCTACCCTGTCTTTCAGGTGTCCTTATTAAAAACCACAAAGCTAGACCCAGTCCCTGGTCATGAGTGAGGTCCACCAGCACCTGCAATAGTCGACAGCAACGAAGAATATGAGGTTGAGACAATTGTGGATTGTCGGAAAAGAAGGGACACTATCCAGTATTTAATTAAATGGCAAGACCAGAAGCCAACTCTTGGGAACCAGAATCCAATCTTTATGCCAAAAGATTGATACGGGCATTCTTCCAGGCTCACCCCGAAAAGATGTTACAAATGTGCATCCAGAGGTTGCCCATTGGGGGGGCAATGTAAGAGAAGTCCGGTAAACAAACGCGTATTGGCGCGCAGGCACGGGCACACCAGTGTGTGCACAAGAAGGAACATGTATTGGCGCATGCGTGAGCGCACGTGGGTGTGAGCAGGCGCACACCCACACACGTGCACGTACTGGCGCCAGACAGCCTATTTAAACCAAGCAATGATATTAACACATTGCTGAGTGGTCTTTCAGCATGTTCCTGTTGACCTGTGCCCTGATCTGTTTCCAGTTTACCTGTGTTTTACCCGGCTTCATCTGAACCCCAGACTTCCGCCTGCCTGCCTGTGACCTTGGCCTTTGTTTGACTCTCCTGACTTGCTCCTGTCTCATCCTCCTGTACCTTGGTGTCCGATTGTGTATCGAACCCGGCTTGTATCCTGTCCTTACATCAGTCTCACGTTCCTGTACCTGCTCTGCCTGGCTGTTCATGACCCCCTGGCTTATGTTCCGGCTACGCTTCTGCCTACTGATCCAGCGACATGGAGTTCCAGTTTCCAGTGCCTGTCTGATAAGCCCCAGCTGGTGCCACCTGCTATACCGGCCCTTGTGCTACTCTGTGTCCTACACTCCCTGTCATCTCTTTCAGGGGCGTTGAACAGGAGGTGCAAGAGAAGCCCTCTCTACAGCTCGATCTCCACCAGGTACTTGACAGAACCCCTCACCCTGCAAAGGTGAGAATCCCTCAGTACTCCACACTGCTTTTTGTCACCCCCCTTAAAAGGACCACAACCCTAACAATGGAGACATATACTTCCCATTGAGGACCCACCCCTGGCATCCTGGTAACTAGAAGACATCTGTCCTATTCCAATCTACACCTCATCGACACCTGCTAAATGCTTCCTGCCCTTTTATGCCCTCTCTTGAAGGTGGGTTAACCCTTTCAGGACCAAATTACCTGTAATCAGGGTTGAAGGCCCTTTCCCACCCAAAATCTTTCTGAGCCTCTGAATTCAGGGACCTATACAAGGACCTAATGATCCTAGAAAAACTCAAGTCAATTTCCCCCCTTTGCAGGAACACCCTGGAACTCCTCACCCTGCACAGGTGAGAATCCCTGAGTGCTCTACACTGCTTCTTGTCATCCCCCTTAAAAGGACCACAATCCAAACAACGGAAACACATACTTCCCATCCAGGACACACCCCTGGCATCCTGGTATCTGAACAAAATGTAAAAAAAATAAAATAAAATAAGAACTTGCAGGGAGGTCTGTGTGAAGGAGGTGATAGAACTGGAGAAATAAATGGGGGGGGGGGGGGGGTCATGCTGTGTGTGGGGGTTGAATTGGGCTTTAAATAATCAAGCCATCATTTGAGTATGGGTATTCCTGATTAAGAACCACTGCATTAAATGATCACCCCCCATTCCCAATCATTAGGATGGTAATGAGCACAATACAACTTCAGCAGACACCCTTGCAGTGGTGGCGGCCGCTCCCCTAATCCGTGCACCCAGCTCCTAATATACATGCGGGTCGCCGGACGCATGGATTTAA
Organism: Lithobates clamitans; assembly: GCA_037952925.1. Lineage (NCBI taxonomy): Eukaryota > Metazoa > Chordata > Amphibia > Anura > Ranidae > Lithobates > Lithobates clamitans. The sequence continues at coordinate 177,118 of JBBGZY010000797.1, read as the reverse complement.
ATGCATTTTTTTTTCTAAGGCTCTAATTGGCTCCAAAAAAGGGTGAACTCAGGGCGCAGTGCCACCCACTCGTGTGACAATAGCGAATTAATATTAGTTTCTCCTCCAGACCAATCAGGAAGCGGGAGAGCATGATTGTCCGAGAGGATAAGCGATTGTATAGGTGGGAAGGATGTACAGGGAGATCCGGAAGATGGCTGCTGTCATCAGCTCTGCATTCATCATCTGCTCTGCATTGCTGCCAAAAGCCCGACCGCGTGAGTAGCACCCACTGGGGGGGGGGGGGGGGTGCCGGGTGTTCTGTTTGCTCCACCTCCCCAGTTGGAGCACCAGCCGCCACTGATCCCTTGGTGTTTGAAACAGCCATAAAACTGTTATGTGTATGGTCAACTTTGTAAAAGGTTCTAAAACATTAGAAAACCACCATATATATACAGTAGCCCAGGAGATTTAGCTGGCTGTGTTGCTCCTTTTGTAGGTGCCATGAAGGCTGCTTGTGATCTCACTTACATCTCAGGAAATTTGCCATTCTCTAACATGGGTTAGATGTTCTAAGAGACATGTGTGGTGTGGGGTCATATCTTTATGATCTGCTTTTTTATTGAGTTTAACAGTGAATCAGTTTATAGTATGTTGATTTTATTTGCAGATATCTTGAAATCGTTTGAATCTGACCTAATAGGCTGCCTTGCTCATGTGATCTGTTTCGATTTTAAGCACAGGTATTTGCCTGCTGGTTGCCATGTTTGGCTAATTTAATTATTCCGCCCTTACAAAACTTGATGTGAAGTGTTTGTACTTTGTGTACATACCCATTCTTTGATTTGTTATAGATATCACTGCTTATATTGGTTGGATGGCTTCTCCCATTTGCCATATCCTAGCTCCAAGTTCACCCGCCTTCCTCATTGCCTCTATTTACCTTCATGTTTGTTTTCCACGGGTTTTCATTCACATTGGAAGGAGTTTATTGTGTTTTGGATAAACTATATAGCTGTGAGTACAATCATTGCATATAATTGTAATTACAATATGTATATGCTTGCCACATTTACTGTATTTGTTTTTTGAATTTACATCTGTTGTAATTCTTTCTTATTAGCTCCACCCCTTGAACCCCTGAAGAAGCTCAACTTGCGAAACGCGTTGGCATATCACACCTCCCTGTTGTTTCCTTACCATTACCATCTCCTACTTATTGGATATACTATTCATTGTATAAGTAATCGAATATGATTACGGGAAGGTGTATGGGGATGCTTTTGCTATAACTACTTGAAATGTATCTGAAATGTATTTATAGGACTGATTGTCCCACTTTTTATAATTTTTGGAATAAAATAATGCTTCTATACATGTGTATGTGATTTCTTTTGGAGGGTAAAGGATTAGCACCATTAACCACTTGCCCACTGGGCACTTAAACCCCCTTCCTAACCAGACCAATTTTCAGCTTTCAGTGCTCCCACACTTTGAATGATAATTACTCAGTCATGCAATATTGTACCCGTATGACATTTTTGTCCTTTTTTTCAAACAAATAGATATTTCTTTTGGTGATATTTGATCACCACTGGGTTTTTTATTTTTATTTTTTTTTGCTCTATAAATGAAAAAAGACCCAAAAATTTGTAAAAAAATGCATTTTTTTTTGTTTTGGTTATAAAATTTTGCAAATTGGTCATTTTTCTTCATAAATGTTGGCCAAAATTTATACTGCTACATATCTTTGGTAAAAATAACCAAAATAAGTGTATATTATTTGGACTTTATAACTGAAAGTTATAGAGTCTACAAGCTATAGTGCCAATCTCTGAAAATTGATCACACCTGATGTACTGACGTCCTGTCTCATTTCTTGAGACACTAACAAGCCAGGAAAGTACAAATACACCCCAAATGACCCCTTTTTGGAAAGTAGACAGTCCAAGGTATTTAGTATGAGTCATAGAGTTTTTTGAAGTTGTAATTTTTCTCACAATTCTTTACAAAATTAAGATTTTTTCCTTTTTTTTTTCTTTTTTCACAAAATTGTCATAATAACAAGTTATTTCTCACACACAGCATATGCATACCACAAATTACACCCAAAAATACATTCTAATACTCCTCTTGAGTAATGGTGATTCCACATGTGTGAGACTTTTACACAGCCTGGCCACGTACAGAGGCCCAACATGCAGGGAGCACCATCATGAGTTCTAGAGACATAAATTACTTGACTACCGCTTACACTTTTAAAGGCCCTGGAGCACCAGGATAATGGAAACACCCAAAAAATGACCCATTTTGTAAAGCAAACTCCCCAACGTATAATCTATGAGGCATAATGAGTCTTTTGAACATTTTTTTCCACAAGTTTTTGGAAAATGTGGAAAAGAAAATGAAAACACATTTTTTTTTTTACACAGAGTTGTCCATGTACAGTATAAGATATTTTCAACACACATCATGTACATAGCAAAAATTACACCCCAAAATACATTCTGCTACTCCTCCTGAGTATGGCGATGCTACATATGTGAGACTTTTCCACAGCCTGGCCCAACATGCAGGGAGCACCATCAGGTATTTTAGGAGCATAAATTACACAACTAATTTGACTACCTATTACACTGTGAGACACTGATGGGCACTGTAGTGGCACTGTGGTGGCATGGATGTGGCACGGATGAGAACTGATGTGGAATGAATGTGGCATGGATGAGCACTGATGTGGCATGAATGTGGCACCGATGAGCATTGATGTGGCATGGATGTGGATGGATGTGGCATGGTTGAGCACTGATGTGGCGTGGATGTTACACGAATGAGCACTGATGTGGCATGGATGTTAAACGGATGATCACTGATGTTACACGGATGATCACTGATGTGGCACATATTAGCACTGATTTGGCATGGATGAGGCACAGATGTGGCATGGATGAGCATGAATGAGCCATGAATGAGGCAAGAATGAGCCCTGCATGAGCCATGGATGGGCACGGATGAGCCAAGGATGGGCACAGTTGGGCATGGATGAGCCATGAATGAGCATGGATGGGCATGGATGAGCATGACTGGGCATGGATGAGCATGGCTGGAGCATAAATAGGCATGGATTGGGCATGAATGGAGCATGGATGAGCATGGCTGGAGCATGGATGAAGCATGGCTGGGCATGGATGGAACATGGATGGAGCATGGCTGGGCATGGATGAGCATGGCTGGAGCATAGATAGGCATGGATGGAGCATGGATGGATAGATGAGCATGGCTGGAGCATTGTACTGTTGGTGTATTTTCTCCCTTTACATTGTAAAGCACTGCGCAAACTGTTGGCACTATATAAATGCTGTATAATAATAATAATAATAATAGTGCTACATACATTATGTTAGAAAACCAGTTAGTAGCTGAAAATATTCCAAAATAAAAATGGACATCTATAAAGACCTGTAAATCTTTATGACCAACATACAATTTTTCCTCATAACAGCTGGAAAGTACATTTTTAGCAGTAGTTACATTTGATAATATCAAAGCTGAAAAAATATTTTGACCCTTGTAGCAAGTGCAGTAATTCCAGCTGTTTACTCTCACAAATTCCTCCTTATTTTTTACAATTCAAATTTAGAACAGTCATGTCTAATTGGATGAAATTCTATAGGCTGAATTTCTGACATTAAAGGCATGCTAATTATTTTGTTGTGCTTTTGTGGTATGTCAATAGAGGGCTGTCAAAGTTTAAGAAAGTGGCCTTTATGTAAGTAGTGGTTATGTTTGTGTCTTGTAGTGACTGGTCCATTCAAGACATTTAATGATTTATCAAGACAGTAATTTCCTTAATTCAGGGTGGATGTGAATGTAGCTGATAAAAGCTGTGTGAAGCAGCTACATAGTCTGAACATTATTTAAGAGATGGTATTAATGAAAAGCATGTGGATAAACATGTGAAAAATCAAAACACTTGAACCTGAAAAAGTAGCAAAACACAAGTGAAAATAGAAGAGTAAATCTCAAAATGAAAAGTAATGGTGGAATCAATAAATGGTCCGTTCTAGTGATGGACAACTTTGTGTAAACAATAAAGGACAAAAAAGGAAAAAATGTCTTGACAACTAATGTCCCAAAAGATGAAGGTTTGTGGAGAAACCAGGGCGTCCGTCAGATAATAAACCTCTTCATGTGGGTAATCGGAGACATCAAATGTATGGTTGACAGCACAGCAGATATCACAAAAAAGGAATGAAATGGGTACTCTAATGCCGCGTACACACGGTCGGACTTTTCGTCTACAAAAGTCCGACGGACGCCGACGGACTAAAGCTGGCTGACAATCCGATCGTGTGTGGGCTTCCCCGGACTTTCAGCGGACTTTTCCAGCCACAAATCTGACGGACTTTAGATTTGAAACATGCTTCAAATCTTTACGTCGTAACTACGCCGGACCCAGAAATCCGCTCGTCTGTGTGCTAGTCCGACGGGCAAAAACCCACGCTAGGGCAGCTATTGGCTACTGGCTATCAACTTCCTTATTTTAGTCCGGTGTACGTCATCACGTACGAATCCGTCTGACTTTTGTGTAATCGTATGTAGGCAAGTCCGTTCGTAAGAAAGTCTGCCGCAAGTCCGCCAAAAGTCTGCCAAAAGTCCGACGAAAGTCTGTCGGACAGGCTGTCGGACCTTTGTAGCCGAAAAGTCCGACCGTGTGTACGCGGCATTACCAGAGCGTGTGGATCTGGATGTCAGTGACACCAGATGAAACAAGCATGAATGGAAACAGCACAAGGAATCCTAGGATGATCAACAGGAAAGCTGGAGCAGATTCGGGTGTCCACAGAAGGCGGCATCTATCCGATGAGCTTGTCACAGATGGAACAATCCTGAGACTGAGGGCAGCAAAAACGCCAAGGAAAATATTTTGTAATATGCCTGTAACCATCAGCGCTTGCGGCAAAAGAAAATTGATTACTTCCCTGCTGACAGGATAGAGCTCGGCCTTGTTTACATTGACAGAGCCCTGTCCTGTGTTTGTTCCGAACGATCAGCTCGTGCCGGCAGTAATCTATTGGCCGGCACCCGCTGATCGACATCTGCTGTGTAAAATCACAGCGGAGCTGGGCTCACTGGGGGCCTGTGCATGCCCCCTACCCATAAGTGCCAGATCACGTACTAGGTACGTGATCCAGCGCATGAGAGCCACCTTGCTGCCGTATATATATAGGTTATAGGGTCAGCAAGCGGTTAACGTAATGCCTGGTGATTCTGCCATGATGATCCTTGTCCAGGTACTTCCAGTTTCCTAATTGTGCACCTTCATATCACCCTGTCACTGGCTTCCAATGATGACTACAAGTGGCCATTTCACAACATATTCTGCAAGCATGGTCCACTGTTGTCATCATTATGAATCCTGGCCTTTAAAAATGCAATGTAGCCATTACTGAGGTGAATGTAGACAGGAAGTGACTACAAAGAGACTGTAGTAGATCAGAGGTAAAAAAAAGATCAAAAAAATGAAGATAATTGATTTTTTTAAATGGCAAACTAAATGTTATTTGGTTAGGGGCTTGCATCGACTTTAACCTCTTTAAGACCAGCCACCGAAGTTGTACATGTTGTGTTGTGTCATTGTACGTTGGCCTCTTTAAGAGCTCTAGGGGGCGCAACGCCCGAGCCCATGCCCGTGGCCGGCCCCGGCCACCCACAATCGCTGCACAGACAGCCAGAACGGGGGTCTGTCAATGTAAACAGACAGATCCCCATTCCAACAGAGGAGGAGAGACAGATCTGCTGTTTTTAGTGGTTAGGAACAGCGATCTGTCATCTCCCCCAGTCAGTCCTATCCCCCCACAGTTAGAAACACCTCCCAGGGAACACATTTAACCCCTTGATCGCCCCCTAGTGTTAACCCCTTCCCTGCCAGCGACATTTACACAGTAATCATTCCTTTTTTATAGCACTGATCGCTGTATAGATCTGTCCCAAAAATGTGTCAAAAGTGTCTGATTTGTCCGCTGCAATGTCGCAGCCCCGCTAAAAATCGCAGATCGCCGCCATTACTAGAAAAAAAAATTCCCATAAATCTTTCTCCTATTTTGTAGATGCTATAACTTTTGCGCAAACCAATCAATATACGCTTATTGCAATTTTTTTTACCAAAAATATGTAGAAGAATACATATCGGTTTAAACTGATGAAGAAACTTATTTATAATATATAATAATATTTATTATAGCAAAAAGTAAAAAAATATTGTTTTTTTTTTCAAAATTTCCGCTCTTTTTTTGTTTATATCACAAACAAATAAAAGCCGCAGAGGAAATCAAATACCACCGACAGAAAGCTCTATTTGTGGGGGAAAAAGGACGTCAATTTTGTTTTGGTACAGCGTTGCACGACCGTGCAACTGTCAGTTAAAGCGATGCAGTGCCGTATCACAAAAATGGCCTGGTCATTAAGGCTGCAAATACTTTCAGTCCTTAAGTGGTTAAAGCTGAATTTCTGGATGATATTTCCTTCTAAACGTAGCAGTTACAGTACATCATCACTGTACTGTACATAGTCTATGCAGAGAGACCCAGCAAACTCCACTCACTGTGGGCCAGAACAGGTACAAAACCAGCCACTCTGCACAAGGAAAGGGAACAGCAGTGACTGGTCTCTATCACAGGAAACCTCTGCACAGAGACAGTTCAGGAGTTGTTTCATGATTAATAACGGCACAGATCAGGAAAAAAATACACAAGAGAGACTAAGATTCAAGTAAAAATATACACAACTCTTGTATTTAAAGGAGATCTATGATCTGTCTATTTCATTTTTTAACATCAGCATTGTAATAGTAAAATAAACAATTGTTATTTTTGACAATCCAATATAAGTGTAGTGCTACCCCTGTAGGAGCCATTAGATGATGGCTGTCATCAATTATATAGAAAAAAAGAAGAACAGTTTCCCCATTTAAGTGGGGCTTTGGACAGGAATGAGGGCATCATAAAGAATTTATGTATAAACAATGTTGAAAAATGTATTTAAAAATTGTCAAAGGTCACAGATTGATTAAGGTACTATGTGTAAATCAGGCCAAATGACATACTACATATTCCACAACATAACATGCAAGCAACATGTACAAAAATGTTGGACATCATTGTATGGCAAAGGGGTATTGTATCCCCGACGCGTTTCGACCATAGAGTAATCTTCAGGGGGATCGTAGACTCTATGAGACATAAAAGTTTTATCTTCAGAATTTAAAGCATATATCATCATATATCCTAATAAGAACATGACAAGATGGTATAATTATCGCTAAGTTGTGGAGTGGGTGGTTTCCCGACCAGAGGTAATAAAAGGCCATGGAATGATCTGGAGGGTCACGTGACTGCTCCCACCTCCCCAAGGGGAAGAGGCCCAACCCGAAGGGCTTACAGGAAGCCACACACAGGACGCCCGCCAAGGCAAAGGAGGGAACGAGAGAACCGGCACCTGCAACAAGTCTCCAATTAATGACCTTATATTAAATAAGGGGATTAGGTGAAATTAGCTCCTAACTCTATTGTAGGAGTATTAAATTAAACTGGGTATATCTGATTACCTAATCTATTACACCTAGATATCTAAGCTTACTTGAAACATTTCCTTTCATGTTTATATGCTTACTGTCTCTACTGGCGATCTTTCCAGCATGTTCTGCAGCTTCTCCTCTGCTCATTCTTTTGGTGTACTTTCAATTTCCAAGGACTACATATCCCATGATATTTTCCTGCCTACAAACAGTGATTTCTGTACTGACTCTGTCTCTCTCAGCACCTCTGTAGTACAGAAGGCAGGCTCTGTGAAATGTGTGACACAGCAGTGCCTACTCACAGGGCATAGTGACTACATGCAGGGCAGATTCTACCACTAGGCAAAGTAGGCAGCTGCCTAGGGTGCACTGCTGCCTAGGGGACAATAATGGGCAGTTGTTGCTGGGTCCAACCCCCCCCAAAGAAACCTGCCCAAACCCCCCAAATAAACCTGCCCAAACCCCCCCAAATAAACCTGCCCATATCTGCTGCCACAGCCGCACCGCTCAGCAACAGCGCAGGTCTTCGCAGCAATCAGAGCTGTCACTGAATGTACAGTGGCTGACTGCATCCACCGCCGCCTCTGTCTGTTGTTCTCAGGCTACGGTTTGGTTGCTAGGACTGCCCATGTCCTAGCAACTAATCATCTGCTTGCCCCTCCCCCCATTCCCCAGCATTCAGAGGAGGAGGAAGTTACCCTGCCAAACGGTCCCAGTGCCCAGCCTTCCAGCTTCCACCTGTCCTGTAGCCGACTGCTGCAATGAGAAGGAACTGATCCTAATGTAAGCTGGGGTCCTCACAATACTCCCTCCTCCCCATCCACTACCACAACTATTCTCTTTAACCTCTCCACTTTCCTTACCCCACTCTGCTCTTCCCTTCTAACTTTGGGGGCCCTATTGAAAGGGAATAGGCTCTGAGGGCCATGATGTAAGGTCACTTTAGGGACCCTGATGTAAGGTCACTTTAGGGACCCTGATGTAAGGGGGCTCTGGGGACCCTGATGTAAGGTGGGCTCTGGGGACCCAGATGTAAGGGGGGACTCTGGAGACCCTGATTTAAGGAGAGGGGACTCTTAGGACCCTTATGTTAAGGGAGATGACTCTGGGGACACTGGTGAAAAGAAGGGGGGAAGAAGGGGACTCTTAGGACCCTGATCTAAGGGGGGAACTTTGGGGACCCTAATGAAAGGTGTAAACTCTAATGTAAAATTTCTGAACACTGCCCTGTTCCCCACACACTGCACCAATGTTCCACATACAGCTGCAGGATTGGATGATGTTAGCTCAAAACGAAGGCGTCTCCTGCAAACTTTAGCCAGTCCGGGAAGAAGAGATATCCAGCCAATGAGGTGCCATGCAAGCCGTGCTGCGTACAACATCACTTCCTTCCAGCTCCTTTTTAGTCTCCACATGGAGCTAACATTGGCAAGGAGGTGAATAGGCATCCCTGCACAGACTTTATTTTTAGGAGGGGGGGGTCTTGTCTAGGGCACAAAATAGTCTAGCACCGGCCCTGACTATCTCACAGAATTCAAGGAACTAAGTGTGGGGATCTTCATAAAGTAAGTTTATAAACTTTAGATTAATTGGAGAAGACTACAGTAAAATACCATTTGGAAGTGATTATGATATTACATTTTGACCATAGATATGCTTTAAGCAAGTTTTGTTCAGGTTGGATTCGAGCTGTTTTAATAACGGCTTCATGCCATAACCACAATGACATGCCAAGACCAATTTAAACACACTAAGGGCCATGTTCAGTAAACAAAAGACTTTGTGTGTGACGGGTGGCAAATCAGAATCGTTACTGTATTCTGGTACTTGAAAACTAAAGTCTTATGGATCAGCTTTGCAAAAGTTTATTGATTCCATATGTAAACCTGGCCATAGATACAAAAGGGTACCTGGATTTGTAGACTTGATCCAGTCGTCTTCCAGAATGTTTCCAGCCAAGCATGCTGCCGGCATCTCTACTTCTAGCTTCTCAAGGGGGAAAAGTGAGATCAGACAAGATTATTTCTCCCCTGTAATCCTTATTACTGTCTATGAGCCTTAACCAGCTGTGTCTGGGGTGCCTAACATACGATCATAACCCAATGCAGAGGAAAAAGGGCCATATCACGAGAATCCCATCTTATATCATTTTTAAAGTGGTATTAAAGCCAAAACCAAAAATGTAATATATTGCATACCAATCATTAGATGTGGTGGCTGCATTTGTTTATCTTTTTTAGACTTTTACCACTCTTTTTTCACCTGGGGATCTAGGCATGTAACACACCTCCTGTATTAAGCCTCGTACACATGATCGGATTTTCATCCGGGAATTGTGTGATGACAGACTGTTTGCCTAAAATCCGACCGTTAGTACGCTCCATCAGACAATTGTCGGCCAACTTTCCGCCAATAATTGTTGGATGGCAGGTTAGTAAATTTTCGGTCTGTTGTCAGATTTTCCTATCGTCTGTACACAAGTCCTTCACACAAAAGTCCAAAGTACAAACACGCATGCTCGGAATCAGTGCTCACCAAACACAACATTAGCAGAAGGTGCCCAAAGGGTGGCACACAAGAGCTGAAATTCCATGTAGTACGTCACTACGTTCGTGTTTGTTGGGCGACAATTGTGTACCATTTGTATGCAAGACATGTTCACGGCACACTCCCTTCGGACAAAAGTCTGGCGCTTTGTCTGCCAACACTTCGATCGTGTGTACGAGGCTTTAAAGTGCCCCCACTCTGGATGAAGGCACGACAGAGACAACTTTAGACAGCAGCCTTTTTAGTCTAGGGGGAGGAGAGTGTTGGATGGACTAGCAAATTTAGATACACTAACAAACTCAACCACTTAAGGACCGAGCCTCTTTCTGAGATTTGGTGTTTACAATTTAAAATCCTTTTTTTTTGCTAGAAAATTACTTAGAAACCCCAAACATTATATATATATTTTTTAACACCCTAGAGAATAAAATGGAGGTTGATGCAATACTTTTTGTCACACCGCATTTGCTCAATGGTCTTACAAGCGTACTTTTTTTGGAAAAAATACACTTTTTTGCATTAAAAAGACAGCAGTAAAGTTAGCCCATTTTTTTTTTTTTTTTATAATGTGAAAGATAATGTTATGCCAAGTAAATTGATTCCCAATATGTTACGCTTCAAAATTGCGCACGCTCGTGTAATGGCGACAAACTTTTACCCTTAAAAATCTCCATAGGCAATGTTTAAAAAATTCTACAGGTTGCATGTTTTGAGTTACAGAGGAGGTCTAGGGCTAGAATTATTGCTCTCTCTACTACTCTACTGATCGCGTCGATGCCTCACATGTGTGGTTTGAACACTGTTTTCATATGTGGGCGCTATTCTCGTATGCGTTTGCTTTTGCACACAAGCTAGGCGGGACAGGGCCCTTTAAAAAAAAAAATGTTTTCTTATTTATTTTACTTTTTATTTTTACATTGTTCTTTAAAAAAAAAAAAGTGTCACTTTTATTCCTATTACAAGGAATGTAAACATCCCTTGTAATAGAAAAAAAGCATGACATGACCTCTTAAATATGAGATGTGGGGTCAAAAAGACCTCAGATCTCATATTTACACTAAAATACAATTTAAAAAAAAAATGTTGTCGTTTGGAAAAAATAAAAATAAAAGTCCCTTTAAGAGCTATGGGCGGAAGTGACGTTTTGACATCGCTTCTGCCCTGCAATGGTATGGAGACAGGTGGGGGCCATCTTCCCCTCACTCATCTCTATACCTAACAGGGAGAAGGATCCGATCACCCCTGCCACTGCCGGAGGCTCTGGTAAGTGGCGGGGGGCACCAGAGAGCAGTGGGAGTGGGGGCCCACCGATAAAAGTGATTTTGCTGCGAATTCGCCGCAGAGACCACTTTTATCTGAAACTGCACCGCTCACTGAAGAAGAGGATACCGGGGTCATGGTAGTTAGCTGCTGCCATAACAACAATATCCCTCTTCAAAGTGCAGACGTGTATCGTCGTGAGCCGGTCCAGAAGTGGTTAATCCAATCTCCAGCACACACTCCACTTATACAAGCAGTTACAGCAACAGTTTTTTCCTTTTAGGATAAAGGTTTTACATAAATAAAGAAATAAAAGCTGATGATTGTGTTTGTCTCAACCCTCTAACTGCTGCATCTGCAAGACAGCTTGTTTTGTTGAAAAAAAGACTTACTGGCCAGATCACCAGGTGAAAATAAAGAAAGCCTAAAAAAGAAAATGAATGCAGCCACCACATCTGAGAATTGGTAAGCTGCAATATAATAAATGTTTGCTTTTGCTTAAAGCGGAGTTCCGCAGTTTTTTGTTTTTTAAGTCAGCAGCTATAAATACTGGTTCCCTACTGCGCATGCGTGACTCACGCTGTGTTATCCCACTGGTCCCTGCTGTTTTCTGGGACCCGTGTGTCTCCCAGAATACAGCAGGGGGTGGGACAGGAAGTGGCGTAGATACCTGCGGGTGGCTCGGGTATCTATGCCCGGAAGTGATACCTGTATTAGACAGGTATTTGCTCCCCCCTGAAAGGTGCCAAATGTGACACCGAAGGGGGGGAGGAACCGGAAAACGTAAGTTCCATTTTTGGGTGGAACTCCGCTTTCAGGACAAATTTATTACAAATGTCACGCTTACCCCTAACGCAGGTCAGGCATTACAGCTGGCTTCTGTGTTCTTCACTCACAGTATAGCAGCCCCCCTTTACTAAAAGGTAAGCAGGCCTACTGGCACTCGGTTGCCTCCAGGTCTTATACACCATACTTTAGTGCCTGACCACCACGCTGGGGCAGGGTGAGAGCTGATCACAACGAAAAGGTACTTGTGGTTGGTAGACAGGCAGAGTGGTTCAATGACAGTCCAGGTACAAGGCAGGCAAGGCTCAGAACAGTCAGGGTCAAATCCGTAGTCAAAAGGCAGGCAGAGTTCCGAGCGTATTTGATATTCGATCCTAGGTCGTCAACAAGGGAATCCAAACTAGCAGACAGGGCAGACAAACAGAGAACTTGGAGGACATGTTAAACACAATATCACAAGCATGAGACTGCAGGCTTGGCTGGCTTAACCAGTTCAGCCCCCGACCATTTGGCTGCCCAAAGACCAGAGCATTTTTTGCGATTCGGCACTGCGTCGCTTTAAATGACAATAGGCAGATCCCCGGTCGTGCGACGCTGTACCCAAACAAAATTGACGTCCTTTTTTTATTTCCACAAATAGAGCTTTCTTATGGTGGTATTTGATCACCTCTGCGGTTTTTATTTTTTGCGCTATAAACAAAAAAAGAGCCACAATTTTGAAAAAAAGGCAGTATTGGCAGCCGAGTAAACAGGAAGTGAGGTTGTGACGTCACTTCCGTGTTTACAGAGGAAGACTGGCACGAAATCGTTTCCTGCTTCGTGCCAGTCTCTCGCTAGCCGCTGAAAGTGGCGGATCTATGATCTGGACTCCCGGTGGGACGGGAAGATTGGCGGAAGGCGGCGGGGGGGGGGGATGTCCCCTCCCGCTCCTCCGGGATAACAACCAAGCGGCTTTTAAACAGAGACAGAGTACTCTTGCCAGAGAGAAGCCATATTGCAAAGAGATGCCTTATTGCCAGGGAGGAGGAGTCACACTCATAACTAACTAACTAGCTAACGGCAAATACATTATAGGATACGTAAGCCCTAACACTTTTCATACTTGGTCCATTTTGGTCTGTTGAATACACACTGCTCAAAAAATTTAAAGGAACACTTTTTAATCACTTCCGGACCACCCACCACACATATACTGTGGCAGGGGGGCCCGGCTGCCCGAAATGATGTACCTCTACGTTGTTTCGTGCATGAGATACTGTGGGAACGCGGGCTGCACGCCGACGGGGAGTGTGCGTGTGTGTCCCGCGGACTTGATGTCTGTCGGCAACCCACGATCGCTCCACAGAAAGGCAGAACAGGGATCTGCCTGTGTAAACGAGTTTAGACAGGGGGCAACAATGAGATCGCCTGTTCTAAGTAATCAGGAAAAGAGATCTGTGTTGTCCCAGTGAGCCCATCCCCCACACAGTTAGAACACACCCAGAGAACACAGTTAACCCCTTGATCTTGATCCACACATTTGAGGTGGATGGGGGGAATCCCTCCTGCTGAGCTATTGTATTCTGACAATGAGGAGGCCTCCCCACCATCAGACTACACTCATCAACTTCTGTACAATCATTTCGCCTATAAATAGATCGAAATGTGGCCGGCCCCTGCTGAATCAGCTGAAAAATGCGTTCCATCTATGACCGGCTTTACTCTGTCAAATCAGATCCGGATAATAGAAAGTTTGGGGCAAGAACTGACTAGTTCTACCTAGAATTTTTTTGTTCCTTGACATCATTTTCCATCACCTTGTTATTTCAAATGACAGTTCTGATTTACTGCAATACCTGCAAATATTTAGAATATCTTGAACAATGTCATGAATGTAGAGATAAAAGAAAACGATTTGATAGCTATCACATTAATGTAATGCAGTAGATTTTAAATGTAATTCTTTTCACATGAAAGATCTGAATGCAGACCGCTCTTCAGGAGGCGTTGTATTGTCTTCTCACCGCCTGCTTTAACCCCTTGAATACTGTACTAGCACACTGCAACCACGTTCCTAATAGCACCTCCAAGCATCGTAAAAACGCAGCATGTTTTTGCACGCGGCAAAACACATAGTGCTGTAGTACCATGCGCAATTTTCTTGTATCTCTGCGGGTAGGGCAGCCTATTGTAATTAATATACTAGCTACCTGCAGAATGCAGGTCGCACAAGTGTGAACCTAGCATTAGAGTAAGCAGGAAAAATGTATGTGTTACTGCTCTTTCTACACTAAGACCCCTTTCACGCTGGGGGCGCCCGTGCGTTAGCGGTAAAGCACCGCTCGTTTTAGTGGCGCTTTACTGCTGTTTAAACGGCGCTTTTCGGCCGCTAGCGGGACGCTTTTAACCCCAAAGAAGGGGTTAAAAATGCCCATGTTGCGGCGCTTCTGAAGCACTTTTCATGCTGTTTGCAGGACTTCTTCTAACGTCCCACAAGTGCACCGCCCCAGTGTGTAAGCACTCGGGCCTTCACACTTGGGAGGCATTGGAGGCGCTTTACAGGCGCTATTTTTAACGCTACAGCGCCTGAAAACTGCCTCAGTGTGAAAGGGGTCTATAGGTAAATCTGATTGGTTGATATGGGTTACTGAACTTTGCAAGTCATCACTGCACTGTATACTGCTTTAGCACATAAGCTTAACTATGATGGGCAGTGGTGGATGTTGTGTGACTGAAAAAACTCTATTGCAAACACAATTGGGGCAGTTACCGATAGAAATTACTCAGTCGCTTGATCATCCATACTAAGTCCCATATGCTGTTGTCAGATAGAAACTTGTCCTGCTTTCATCAGGCCAGAGGTTGTCAAAGCTATAGTCAGTCCCATAGGTGTGTGCAGCCTCTTGCATTAGGGTGTGCACCCCAAAGCTTAAATACATATGCATGTGTATATGTACTGATGGTGTCAGTAGGGCAGTGGACAGTGTAATTTAGTTAATTTTCTTTTCCCCAAATTTTTGGGCTTGTGTAACATTTTTTGGGGGGGATGAAATATCAGTGGTCAAAACAGGGGGGAATATGCAGCACACAAGGCAATTAGGGTGTGCCCAGGCACACCTGGCACACCCTGTGCGCACGCCTATGGTCAGTCCTCACTTGCAAATCTTCCTGGTTCTCCCCCTGGACGCTACTCCTCTATTACCTCAGCTGGGTTCTCCCATATTCTAGATTCTTCTTCTGTGTCTAGACATATGCAACAGCATTCCAGTTATGCCATCAAGCAGGCCCAGACTGTCCATTGGGCACACCGGGCATTTGCCCGGTGGGCTGGGGCCACATAACCGTGAGGGGTCCAAGGCAGCTGTGGCAGCTGGGCTGCTCCTTAAACCCCATAGTTGCCAACAATGCAAAAAAAATATGTGGGCCACTTTTTTGGCTGTAGGCAGAGCCGTACAATAATTAGGGGGCGGGGCATTCGTTTGTAGGCGTGGCTTAGAAAAATTTAGACGCGCGCCGGTGGTGAAAATGGGTGTGGCTTACATGAAACGTGGGCGTGGATTAAATGGGTGTGTCTCAAGAGGGTGTGGTTAGAGTCTGAGATGAATGAGGGATGGAGAGGGAAAGGGGGAGAAGGAAAGGGGGAGAGGGGGAAAGGGGGAGAAGGGTAAAGGGGGAGAAGGGTAAAGGGGGAGAGGGGGAAAGGGGGAGAGGGGGAAAGGGGGAGAGGGGAATGACGGGACAGCAGCCCCAGATCCTACACAATAGAAATATGTGTATTCTAGAAAGTTTAACAATCAGCAGATAAAGATACTCCAAACGCCTGGTGTTAGCTCTTCAATCATCCCGGCACCATGGTTGTTATGGTGTCAGGATGATTGAAGCACATGATTTCTATTATTACATTGTAATATAAAATTAAATCATTCAACTCACCATAATGCCGAATCAGTGGGATCCCTGAGCGTGTCACTAGCCACGTCGCCTGCCACCAGCAGAGTCTGTCCTTGCATCAGGTGCCCCCGGCAGAGTCTGTCCTTGTATCAGGTGCCCCCCGGCAGAGTCTGTCCTTGCATCAGGTGCCCCCGGCAGAGTCTGTTCTTGCATCAGGTGCCCCCCGGCAGAGTCTGTCCTTGCATCAGGTGCCACCGGCAGAGTCTGTCCTTGCATCATGTGCCCCCGGCAGAGTCTGTATAGACCCCCTCAGTGCAGACCCCCTCAGTGTAGACCCTCTCCATCAGTGCAGACCCCCTCCATCAGTGCAGATCCCCTCCATCAGTGCAGACCCCCTCCATCAGTGCAGACCCCCTACATCAGTGCAGACCCCCTCTATCAGTGCAGATCCCCTCCATCAGTGCAGATCCCCATTATCAGTGCAGACCCCCTCCATCAGTGCAGACCCCCTCCATCAGTGCAGACCCCCTCCATCAGTGCAGATCCCCTCCATCAGTGCAGACCCCCACAGTGCAGACCCCCTCCATCAGTGCATATCCCCTCCATCAGTGCAGACCCCCCCTCAGTGCAGCCCCCCCTCTATTAGTGCAGCCCCCCCTCTATTAGTGCAGCCCCCCTCTATTAGTGCAGCCTCCCCTCAGTGCAGGCCCCCCTCTATTAGTGCAGACCCCCCCTCAGTGCAGCCCCCCCTCTATTAGTGCAGTCCCCCTCTATTAGTGCAGCACCCCCCTCAGTGCAGCCCCCCCTCTATTAGTGCAGACCCCCCCTCAGTGCAGCCCCCCCTCTATTAGTGCAGACCCCCCCTCAGTGCAGCCCCCCCTCGATTAGTGCAGCCCCCCTCGATTAGTGCAGCCCCCCTCTATTAGTGTAGACCCCCCTCAGTGCAGCCCCCCCTTGATTAGTGCAGCCCCCCTCCTCAATGCAACCCCCCCTCAGTGCAGGAGCGGCCGGCCGGTGTTCTGCCGAGAAAGTTCCCCTCGGCAAGTAAGGACCCCCTGTACTGCGCAGGCGCAGCGCTTGCGCAGTACGGGGCTGGGGAACTTTTCGGCTAGACACGGCGACGGCGGTGCCATGTCTTCTGCTTCAGTGGAGAGGTGAGGGGCCGTGCAGCTAAAGAAGCCGCTTCATTGGCTGCACGGATCCAGCCCCCTTCCTCTCTCCACTGACTTACTCAACACTAGGGGGAAAATCGAGCGGCAGCATCGGCCGCCCTTTTGCTGGAGCCAGCTGCTCCAAAAAGAAAAAAAAACAACATTCCCGATTTTCCTTAGGGAAAATCCCGATTCGGGACAGCCTCCAATCGGGACGAGGGTCCCAAAATCGGGATTGCCCCAGGAAAATCGGGACTGTTGGCAACTATGAAATCCACACCACTCACCCGGCCCCTTTGTGGCCGGCTAGCTGCCCATTCAGTTCAGCCATCTGGGCCGGGGGCGAAAACCATGTCAGCTGACCTATGAGTTACAGGTTGTGACCATGAAGGGGAGGAGTTGGAGGAGACCCCATTGCCTGATGTGGGGATAAGTGTTACTGCTGCCATCTGCTGCAGACATCACAGAGCCGGACCGGAGGAAAAGTGAGTGCCAGACTGCAGCGGGGGTGGCAGCATATAGAGGAATCAACCTCCCCATCTGCAGGCTCTGAATGCCTTTGGGAGGGAGAGGAGGAGAAGCAGGCTTTTAGAGGCTGCAAGAGGAAAATGGAGATTGGTTCCTATATTATTATTATAATTATACAGGATTTATTTAGCACCAACAGTTTACGTAGCACTTTACAACTCCTCTATATGCAGCTGCCCCCGCAGATCCTCCTATCCAGCTTCTTTCTGCTGCTCCCCCGTGCTTTCCGAACCCCCCCTGTGCTCTCCAGTCCCCCCAGTGCTCTCTGGGCCCCCTAGTGCTCTCCGTCCCCCCAGTGCTTTCTGGCCCTCTCCAGTGCTCTCTGTGCTCTCCGCCCCCTAGTGCTCACTGTGCTCTCCACCCTCCCCAGTGTTTTTCATGCTCTCAACCCCCCAGTGCTCTCTGTGCTCTCCACCCCCCAGTGCTCTCTATGCTCTCCAGCCCCCTCCAGAGCTCTCCGCTCCCCCGCCCCAGTGCTCTCTGTGCTCTCCAGCCCCCCAGTGCCATCCATGCTCTCTGGCCCCCCCAGTGCGCTGCGCCCCCCTGAGCTCTCCATGTTCTCCAGCCCCCCCCAGTGCTCTCCTCCCCCTCATCTGTGCTCTCCACCCACCCACCCCAGTGCGGCCTGCCCCCCTATTCAGCCTGTCCATTAAGGGTTCAGGAACGGGCCGAGATTTGAACTGTGTATAGCCAGCTTAAGTGTATAACCTGTGAATAATGATGGTAAAGGACTCAGGTTAAATGCTTGAATAATCCTGATAATGAAGTTTAGTTTTGTACTATTAAAATCTTGGAGTACAATGTAATTAACATGCTTTAAGAGATTCTAAAGGGAACCATTGCACAGAGGCTGCAAAGCTTGTATTCTCCTCTTCATCTTACTTACACCTTTCAGTAAATTCGAAGGTGAAAATAGGAGGAGGGAAGGGAATTTCAAATGCATACATAGGCTTTAACTACTTGCCTACTGGGCACTTTCACCCCCTTCCTGACCAGGCCAATTTTCAGGTTTCAGTGCTATTGCACTTTGAATGACAAATTTGTGGTCATGCAACGCTGTACCCATATGACATTTTTATCATTTTTTTTAGATAGATAGAGTTTTCTTTTGGGGGCATTTAATCACCACTGTTTTATTTATTTTTTGCTAAACAAATGAAAAAAAGACAGAAAATTTTTGAAAAATCGCTGAAAACTGTACATGCCCACTTCTCACTCCCTGGTGCTTGCCCGGTTCGTTAAGATTGGCCATTGATGTCGCTGCTGTTCCATCTCCATATGGCAGGTCCAGTTTCTAGTGTGTGTGTGTTCTAGCTGTTTCCGGTCTGCAGACTGTGCATCCTAAGGGCCCTTTCATACCGAACGCAATTGGATGCAGTTGGCTGCAGTTGGATGCATTTTTAACTGCATTATACCTGCATAGACAGACCAAAATTAAGGTAACCCTATGGGCAAAGTTCACATAATTACAGTGCAGTTCAGCGCAGTTAAAGAAAAAGTAAAGCATGTTGCATTTTTCCACACTACAAATGCAGAAAATGTGTTACAAACGCGCGTCAAACACCGCACCTGCACCGCGCCCCTTTAAAGCATTTGTTAACCCAAACAAAAAAACAGATCCTGTGCCCTTAAAGCATGTTATACAGCCCAGTGCTTGTGCTGTGTAAGTTGGCCCCCAGTTACTGCCTGGCTATACCCTCCCCTCTGCAAACTGACCACGATAATCAGGGCTGCTAAGCCCTGATACCGTGGTCAGAGTACGTGCCTCGGTCATCCTATCTGTCTCCTGTGTCTCCTCTGTCCTCCTCCCAGTCCCCTCCCTGCCTGTCTGCTCATACCAGTGCCCGCACTGGCACCCCCCCCCCCCCCCATTCCTGCTACTTGAATAACTGCAACCAAGTCATCTTATCCCCTCTGTACCATAATAACAAGTGTCCCTGTGTCTGTGTAATGTAAAAAAATCTTCTGATCTGCACCTATATGAGCACGGCTCCCGGCGCTCAGCTGACTGTCGGCTCTCTCTCTCCTCTCTTCCCCTCCTCCCCGGCTGACATCAGCGGGAGTGCTCGGGCTCACCCACTGGAGCTGGGAGCCGGAAAGTGAAGAGAGCCCAAGAGTCATGAGCGCCGGGAGCGGAGCTCATATAGGTACAGATTTGCAGATTTTTTACATAACATAGACAGAGGGACACTTGTTATTATGGTACAGAGGGGAGAAGACGATTTTATTTCAGTGGGTTAACAACCACTTTAAGCCAAGAAAGCCAAGCCCAAAAATGTATATAAAAATGCACTACAAATGCAGCGTAAAACGTATGCAAAACACATTCAAGCGTGCATCAAGAGCACATCAAGCATCGGATGCATGCAGTCAAAAATGCGCAGTTATGTGCAGTTTGTGGTGTGAATGGGCCCTGATTCCACACACATTGTCTTCTCCCTCCATGTCTAAGCAGCGCTTCTCTTACCTGAATATAAAGGCCCATAGTCACACCTGGGATGCAGCTGACTGCAGTTGGATGCATTTTTGACTGAACTCAACTGCATAGAAAGTCCAAAATCAAGGTAATCCTATGAGCATAGTTTGCAATATTGCAATGCAGTGCAGTGCAGTCAAAAAAAGTAGAGCATGCTGCATTTTTCTGCACTGCAAGTGTGCAAAAACGCACACACATCACAAAGAAAGAAAGAAGGAAGTGACCTCACAGGACAAATGCAGATAGAAAAACTGCATGTAAGCGTGCATCAACTGCATGTAAATGTTCATAAAAACGCACATGAAATGCATGCATACATGCAAGGAAAAAACACGCCGTAGATGTGAAGTTTCTTATGTGAATGTGCCCTAAGTGTGGATTTTTGTTTTTTAATAGATGATACAATGTTTTTACTGATTTTACTGATTGCCCTATGCACAGTGTGCCCCCCCCCCCATACACACACACACACACAAAGCTTCCTTGCATCTCTAATCTCTTCCACCTGGCCCGGCTCTAGTACCGCCCCGTGTAGGCGGCGGCGGCTTTAGTACCCATGTTTTTGGCTCTAGTACCTCCCTGTGCAGGTGGCTCTGGTACCCGTTTACTCTGCTCTAGTACCTCCCTATGTAGACACCTCTAGTACCTGTGTACTCTGCTTTAGTACCTCCCTGTGTAGGTGTGTCTAGTACCCAGGTACTCTACTCTAGTACCTCCCTTTGTAGGCGCCTCTAGTACCCATGTACTTGGCTCCAGTACTTCCCTGTGTAAGTGGCTCTATTACCCATTTACTTTGCTCTAGTACCTCCCTTTGTAGGCAACTCTACTACCCATGTACTCGGCTCTAGTACCTCCCTGTGTAGGTGACTCTAATACCCATGTACTCGGCTCTAGTACCTCCCTGTGTAGGTGACTCTAGTACCCATGTACTCGGCTCTAGTACTTTCCTGTGTAGGCGGCTCTAGTACCTGTGTATTTGGCTGTGCAGGTGGCTCTGCCTTACCTTGCAGGGAGATCGTTCTGTCTGTAAGATTCTAAAGAGAGATCTGTCCCCTTTGTACCTGGCTGTGAGTGCATGCAGGGACCTGTCCAGTCAGGGAGCCACTGAGAGCAAAACTGTCCTTTTAATCACAGAAGTCTTCAGTCTTTACAAGTTACAGTGGGGAGCCGGGGCGAAGAGTGAGAGATGGAGGTGGCTTAAATTACGTTCGGCCATGTTTCAGCTGCAAAAAGTGGGTGCGAGTGCCACATAACAAGGTCTGGCGGGCATTGTTTTTGACATACACTGGAAATCAAAATTAGAGAACAACCTACAATTTCCTAAATTTCAAGGTCACTGCTTAGTCCTATTTGAAATGATCTAAACATGAGTGAAAGAGCAGTTTTGTTAAGCATATTTTATGAGTTACATATATTTTGAAGCACAAAATAAAAAACGTCAATGAGATTTGAAAAAGAACATTGATAAAAATTAGAGAACACTTTCAGATACCTCCCAGTTATTGGTGTTAATCTGGCACCTTGTGCTAATTTCTTTAATTATCTGACAAACCCTATTTAACCGACAGCCAAAGTTTCCAGTTTTCACTGACTTTGCAAGATGGTGAGCCGTTCTAAAGTGACTTAAACCATCCAGCAGCAGGTTGTCCAGATGAGGGCCAAAGGGCTGACCCTTTCAGTCATAGCAGGAGAAGTTGTTCCAAATCTGTGATTTCTAGAATATTACAACGTCACAAACTCATTCAAGTCCCCCAAGAAGGCTGGTCGTCCACGAAAGACAAATGTAAGAGAGGACAGGATAATGCGGAGAATCTCAATGACCAATTGATTCAACACCGCAGCTGCGATTGTCCACCAGTTCAGCGCTGAACAGAGTAAGGATCTGTCTCGTCATACAGTATCTTATAAGAGAATTTAGACTGAAAGTCCATTCTGCAGTGACCAAACCTCTCATTAGCAGAAAGAATAAAAAGCCTAGACTAACCTTTGCTGAGGAGCATGTTGTGTGGACAGAGAACTGGTCCAAAGTTCACTTTAGTGATGAAAGCAAGTTTAATTTATTTGGGTCTGATGGGAAACATTATGTTCATCTTCAAACTGGGGAAAGACTGAACCAAAAGAGTATAAAGAAGTCAGTGAAAGGTGGAGGGGAAAAGCGTCATGGTTTGGGAGGTGTTTTCTGCAGCAGGAGTTGGGCCTTTTATACAGCTAGATGGCAGATTGAATGCAAATGTTTATCAGAACCTTCTTTGACAACATGTGGTTCGTTCCCTGCGTTCATCACCCAATCAGCCAGCAAATTTTATGCATGACAATGCCCCCTGTCACACAACAAAATGGGTAAAGCAGTTCCTTGAAGTTAAAAACATTTAAATAACTAAATGGCCAGCCAGAGTCCTGATCTAAACCCAATAGAAAACCTCTGGAAAATCCTTGGCGACAAAGTTATGACCAAGAAACCCACTGAACTGTGGAAGAAACTGGAAGAAGAGTGGAACAAAGTCACACCAGAGCAGTGCTGAATTCATTCAAAGCAAGCCCCCCCCCCCCACTTCCTACTAATTGTTGATTGTTGTAACCTTCAGAAATGTTAAGCCGCGTACACACAAGCGGACTTTTTAGCATCAAAGGTCAGACGGTCTTTCCAACGGACTTTTGACGGAGTTACGACGGACTTTCAAACAACCGGACTTGCCCACACATGAACGGACTAAAGCCCGGTCGAAAGTCCGTTGGTTTGAACGTGATGACGTACTAGAATAAGGAAGTTCATAGCCAGTAGCCAATAGCTGCCCTTGCGTCCTTTTTTGTCCTGTAGGACTAGCATACAGACGAACGGATTTTTCGACCGGACTCAAGTCCGTCGGAAAGATTTGAAACGTGTTATAAATCTAAAGTCCAACTGATTTTCGACAGAAAAAGTCCGCTGAAGGTCCAATGAAGCCCACACACGGTCAAATTGTCCAACGGATTTGTTCCGTCGGACCAGTCCGGTGGAAAAGTCCGGTCGTGTGTACACGGCTTTACGTGTAATCTTTCTCAGTGCTACAGTCATTGCTGTTCTCTAATTTTGACCATTGTGTTTTCTACAAAATAAAGTTTTTTTTGTTGAAGTTGTTGGTTGTTTTGAAAACACTGTTCTATTAGCCACAACGAAAATTCCATCAAATGTTGAGCAAGATTACATTATTTCTGAAAAATTCAAGGGTTCATAAATTGTTCTCCAATTTTAATCTCCAGTGTATGTGTGTTAGAGGGTGGCTACGTTCGCTCTCCATGCTCCCGGTGTATATACGATCGTAGCCCCCCTCTCTTGCTGTCTCTCAAGATGGACTAGGGACTGTGGTATTTGTAGTGTGGAAAGAACAGTGCACATGACCACAACTAACGTCCACTGCTCATTCCAAACAAACATAATTGAGGTGGAAAAGGAGAGATGTTACAAGGAGGTAGAACACACAGTAATACATTTTTTTCATGAAAAATAGATTGCAGGACTATTACATAGTGGAGGTGTATGGATTATTTTTGGAGAATATGGATGTTGTTAAAGTGTTACTAAACCCAGGACCATGCATTCACTATATCTGGTCTCCCACAGTACACAGAACATGGAAATGCAATTATTTTAGTAAATATAACCCCTTAGCGCCGACCGTACGCACATATGCGGCCTTGGATTGAAGGGGTTAAATCGGGGTAATACCTGCAGGCATCACCCTGGTACCGTTTTTTAGAGCGGGCGGTCGGCTCTTTGGGTAAAACAACTGATGTGGCTGAAAGCCGCTTGGCTGTTATCCTAATGGAGTGGGAGAGGCCCATCACTCTTCCCGGGCCTCCCGTCCCACCAGGAGACCTTATCCACGATCCGGCACTTCCGCCCGCTAGGCTGAGACTGCTCAGGAAGCAAAGAAACCAAACGTGTAAGTCGCTCCAGCATATGTAAACGGTGTACAAATCACATATGTGAGGTATCACTGCGATCGTTAGTGCGAGAGTAATAATTCTAGCAAAATACCTCCTCTGTAACTCTAACCTGGTAACCGTTGAATTTTTTTAAAGCGTCGCCTATGGAGATTTTTAGGTACCGTAGTTTGTTGCCATACCACGAGTGTGCGCAATTTCAAAGCATGACATGTTAGGTATCTATTTACTCGACATAACATAATCTTTTACATTATAGAAAAAAATTGGGCTAACTTTACTGTTTTTTAATTCATGAAAGTGTTCCCCAAAAAACTGTGTTTGAAAGACCGCTGCGTAAATACTGTGTGACATAAAATATTGTAACGATCACCATTTTATTCTCTAGGGTTTCTGCTAAAAATATATATAATGTTTGGGGGTTCTAAGTAATTGTCTAGCAAAAAATACGGATTTTAACTTGTAAGCAACAACTGTCAGAAATAGGCTTAGGCATGAAAGAGATAAAGTGCTAAATACCTTTTCTCATCAGCAGTTAGGGCAGTCTTGTGACTTCTATCAGTGTCTGGTTAAAGCGTGTAGGAGGAGTTTTCATTCTCCCCTGATTGTCCTATGAGGCTGCAGGACCCCTGACCCTCTTTCTAGACAGAGCTGGTTGGCCGTGTGCACGTGACTCTCTCAAGAAAAAAAAAACTCCCAAGCAATACACACCAAACTGAGCATGTGCAGAGTGCCTCCAAGGCTCTGTTTTATCAGGAGATGGTTTGTGGACAGTGGTAGAAGGGGAGGATTAGAGAAGACAGGAGCAAACAGCATTTTTACACAATGCAGAGGATTAACCTCTTAGGTTCCACAGTAAGTAAAACAAGCATGCTTTACTGCATATACAGACTGATTTTACTGTTGTGGGTTTAGCAACACTTTAAGTGTCACTTTACCTTTCTGACATTACAGGGACATGTGCAATAATGTAGTTAGTTTAAAGGGGTTGTAAAGGTAATTTAAAAAAAAAAAATAACAAACATGTTATACTTACCTTCACTGTGCAGCTCGTTTTGCACAGAGTGGCCCCGAACCTGGTCTTCTGGGGTCCCTCGGCGGCTGTTTCAGCTCCTCCCCGCAAGAACTAACCACCTTAATGCGAGCTCCCTCGCATGGTGGTTAGTTCTTGTGGGCGCGCTCCCGTGATACAGCCGGCGGCTATAGCCGCTCACTGTATCACTCGGCCCCGCCCCCCCAGGGCGCGCCGCGTCATTGGATGTGATTGACAGCAGCGCGAGCCAATGGCTGCGCTGCTTTCAATCCATCCACTGTAGCCAATCAGCGGCCAGGCTGAGCGGCGAAATGGATGTCGGGAGCGAGCGGCTGACTTTCGAGGGGTCAAGTAAGTAAAACGGGGGGCTGGGGGCGGTGGTATTGTCGGAAGTTTTTTCACCTCAATGCATAGAATGCATTAAGGTGAAAAAATTTTTACCTTTACAACCCCTTTAAGTGTTTGAGTTTAGATACACTTTACCTACTTCCATTTGGAATAACAAAAAACAAAACACAAAGAGAATGACCATTGTACTTTTTTTATTTTTGAAGTAAGGACTGAACCCCTAGTTGTTCTGTTATCACAGTATAAAGCTCACCATAGCCAAAAAACAAAAAAACAAACAGATTCCTTTATCCACATGAGAGAGGTAGATGGAGGAACATTGTATTCTGACAGCAGAGACTACTCAGATAGCGCAGCATGGTAGGCGCATGCACAGTGGGGACCCAGCTTCCCACAGTAAACATGGCAGCGCCAGGAACCAACAGCACTGGATCCCTGGGCAGGTAAGTGTCCTTTATTAAGTAGCAACTACAGTATTTGTAGCTGCTGACTTTTAATTGTTTACAAACCGACTAAAGCTCTGTTGTAGATGTGTATCAAATGTTTTTGGAGAATAAGGATATTATTTGGTGCCACTTTAAGTATTCACAGACTACTGGTCAACTGTTTCTTCACCCAGGATCAATCATTTAGGATGTGACTCACCAGCCTGGCTGTAAAAGGGTACACCCGAATAGCGATGCCTTTTTGTACAATCTCCATACCTTGTATAATGAGATTATTTAAGCTAGCCGAACATGTGTAGATTTCTCTAGTTCAGCTCGCGGGATGAATTAGAAAATCACTTTATTGTCCTATCCACGCTAAACAGTGTGTATGGAGGAATCTGCACTTCCTCCTCCTCCCCCTTAACATTTGGTGCATATTTTTTGGGGGGGAAGCGGGTACCCCCTCCCCCACTTCCCGTGAGCTGAAGTTCGGCCCCCTTTTTCCCTCACAGCCTTCTGGGACATATCACAGGTCCCAGAAAGTTGCAGGATCAAATAGTGCAGTGTGGCTCACGCATGCACAGTGAGCAGTTGGCTGTGAAGCTGCAAGCAGTCACAGCCTGCTGCCTACAGTTAGTATGTCAGCACCAGGGGTCGAAGCCCAGTGAAGAAACTGGACAGGTGAGGACATCACTGGATCCTGGGGCAGGTGAGACTCCTATTATTAAAAGACGGCAGCTACAGTTTTTGTAGCTGCTGAGGGGGAAGGGGAATCCCTTCCATGGAGCTATTGTGTTCTCCTAGCAGGTGGGGTGGGTGGAGCTGTCCTTTCCCGGGATAATACAGCGACTATAGCCTCTGGCAACAATCGCATGATAAATACGACAGGCTGGTTGTACCCAAGATGAGCGATCAGTCAACTTGGGTACAAGGCAGGCCATAGATGATTAATTTTCTTTTGTTCAACCAGTGAGTTGAAAGAAAGAAAATTAATTAATTCCCCAATCTACACATTTGAGGTGGATGGGGGAATCCCTCCCGCAGAGCTATTGCATTCTGACAACGAGGAGGCCTCCCCACCATCAGACTACACTCATCAATTTCTGTACAATCAGCTCACCCATGAATGAATTGAAATTTGGCCGGTCCCTGTTGAATCAGCTGAAATGCGATCCATCTTTGGCTGGCTTTACTCTGTCATACCAGATCCGGATAATAGAAAGTTTGGGGCAAGAACTGACTAGTTCTACCTAGATTTCTTTTTCCTTGAAATAATTTTCCATCAACTTGTTATTTTAAATGACAGTTCTGATCTACTGCAGGACCTGCTAATAATAATAAAAGATAAAGAAAAGAAAACTAACTTATAGTTATCACAGTAATGTAATGCAGTAGATTTTAAAGCAGAGTTCCAGCCTGAGAAAAAAAAATTAAAAGTCAGCAGCTACAAATACCACCTATTATCGCCCATCAGTGCCACCTATTAGTTCTACCTATCAGTGCCACCTATTAGTGCCCTTCAGTGCCACCAGAATGTGACGTTCACATTGAGACTCCATCAGAATGTGAAATCTACATTAAAACTACACCAGAATGTGAAATCCACATTGAGACACCACCAAAAAGTGACCTTCACAGTGGGACTCCACCAGAATGTGACCTTTACATGAACACTGCACCAGAATGTGAACTTCACACTAAGACTCCACAAAAAATACTTTCACATTGAGACTCCACAAGAATGTGACATTCATATAGAGCAGTGGTTCTCAACCCTTCTAGTGCCGTGACCCCTTGATAAAATTTCCCAAGTGGTGGGGACCCCTAACAGTAAAATTATTTTCGTTGGTCGCGTTTGCTGGCACAGTGGCAGCATTTGCTGGCACAGTGGCGACAATTGATGGGCACAGTGGTGACAATTGATGGTCACAGTGGCTGCACAGTGGGACGTTTGCTGGCACAGTGGCGACAATTGATGGGCACAGTGGCTGCATTTGGCACAGTGGCAACAATTAAAGGGCACAGTGGCTGCGTTTGATGGCACAAGTGGCGACGTTTGCTGGCACAGTGGTGACAATTTATGGGCACAGTGGCTGCGTTTGGCACAGTGGCAACAATTAAAGGGAACAGTGGCTGCGTTTGATGGCACAGTGGCTGCGTTTGATGGCACAGTGGCGATGTTTGCTGGCACAGTGGCGACAATTGTTGGGCACAGTGGCTGTGTTTGATGGCACAGTGGCGACAATTGATGGGCACAGTGGCTGCACAGTGGCGACATTTGCTGGCACAGTGGCAACAATTGATGGGCACAGTGGCTGCGTTTGGCACAGTGGCAACAATTAAAGGGCACAGTTCCTGCGTTTGCTGGCACAGTGGCAGCGTTTGCTGGCACAGTGGCGACAATTGATGGGCACAGTGGCTGCATTTGATGGGCACAGTGGCGACAATTGATGGGCACAGTGGCTGCATTTGATGACATGGTGGCGACAATTGATGGGCACAGTGGCTGCACAGTGGTGGCGTTTGCTGGCACAGTGGCGACAATTGATGGGCACAGTGGCTGCGTTTGGCACAGTGGCAACAATTAAAGGGCACAGTGGCTGTGTCTGATGGCACAGTGGCTGCGTTTGATGGCACAGTGGCGACAATTGATGGGCACAGTGGCTGCGTTTGGTACAGTGGCATCAATTAAAGGGCACAGTGGCTGCATTTGATGGCACAGTGGGGGCGTTTGCTGGCACAGTGGCGACAATTGTTGGGCACAGTGGCTGTGTTTGATGGCACAGTGGCGACAATTGATGGGCACAGTGGCGACGTTTGCTGGCACAGTGGTGACAATTGATGGACACAGTGGTTGTGTTTGGCACAGTGGCAACAATTAAAGGGCGCAGTTCCTGCATTTGATGGCACAGTGGCAGCGTTTGCTGGCACAGCGGCGACAATTGATGGGCACAGTGGCTGCATTTGATGGCACAGTTGCGGCGTTTTAATGGGGGGTTTTTTCTGATTTTTTCAGTTTGTTTGCGCCCCCACCACTGATTTATATATAAATGTCCCGGTTGGTTCCTCAAAAGTGGTTATTCCGTGCCAGTGCTAGAAATACAAAGTGTATAGCACCCAAATATGTATCTAGCACTCACACGGAATAACCACTTTTGAGGAACCAACTGGGACGTTTATATATATATATATATATCTATATATATATATAGATATATATATATATATATAAATGTTAAGTACCATTATGGGACACTGTTAATACACTATTTCTGGGACCTAGTAATTGGTCCCCAGCAACTCCCCTATGGGGTAACCCCCGCCTGCCTCATTTTCGCTCCATCCCTGACCCGGTTGTGTGGGCCAGATATGGAGTCACGACCCTGGGGGATATAGTTGCCCAAGGACAACTAATCACCTTTGATGCTTTAAAAAGAGAAAAGGATCTACCCAATCATATGTTCTTCAGGTTCCTCCAGGTGAGGCATGCGTTTCGGTCCCAGTTCCCCAGTCCGCTGACTTTGGAGGAGACACCGATAGAAAGTGTGTTAAAAAACGCCGTCTATAACTTACTTGCGACTCGAGATACATCTAAAGTCTCCCAGCTATGTGAGCGGTGGAGGGTGGATGTTCCGGAGTTGACGGATGAGGACTGGGAAGAGGGAATTCAACAATACCTACCCTTGACAATTTCAGCAAGGGATAGATTTATGCAGCTGAAATTCCTACATAGGGCCTACTATTCTCCAATACGCCTGGCGAAAATATACCCCGATAGAACAGCGAGATGTCCTAGATGTGGGTCGGGGGAAGCCGATTTCTTTCATGTGGTCTGGTCCTGCCCCTGAGTGGTGGAATTCTGGAATAGTATACTTGCTGATATCAATTCTATAGGGAGACTGCAAGTCCCATATAACCCAATACCTCTTCTACTAGGTATTTGTGACTTTCTAGAAGTCACATGGGGGAAGAAACTGTTCATTTTTTACACCACACTATATGCTAGAAAAGCAATCTTACTGCAGTGGAATCAGTCCCAACCGCCCACCAAACAACTCTGGCAATCTCTGGTAAATAAGGCGCTACCATTATATAAAATGACATATATGGGCAGGAATTGGCCAAAAAAATTTGAGAAAATTTGGGCAGCATGGGTGAAGGCTAAACACCTGTCTATTGAATGAGATATGGGGTTCGGGCCCGTGAGGATTGGCATTGACTTGCTCTCAGGACTTTTCAAAACTCTATACGAGTGGGCTAGAATGTTCCAAATTGAAAGGTGGGATCCCTTACACCTACACCATATACTGATATCCTTAATGAGTGTATTAATATTTTCTTCTGAAATGGATAACTACTGTGATAATTAATTCTTACTCATACCAAGTCATGTAAAAGTTCTATGCATGTCATCTGTAATCAAATCTAACACGAAGCGAATTGTTTTTTGTTGTGAAAATGTAAATAAACTTCTATGTTCAAAAAAAAAATGTTAAGTACCATAATAAAAAAAAGTTGCCTTATCAGATTTTCCTGTGTGTCTGACTTACCAAAAGTCACAGGTGTTCTTCTACTTCAGCAAGTGATGTTTCGTTGCCTCCCTCTTGGTACACTCATTCGCAGCAAGCGGACTTCGGTGGGTGTAAAAAGATGTCCGCTTGCCGACTTCTAAGTCTAAGCCTTACTGCGGATGAACGAGAGTACCAAGATGGCGGCGATGGAACGTCACTTCCGTGTATAAATAAAAAAAGCAGCGCTAGCGACAAATGAACCAAAACCTTATCGCTGCTGTAAAAAAAGTAATAGTACTTTGAAAATATAAAACAGACAAATACAGCGCTGATAAGACGTGACTAAAGGTGCTGAATGCTAACCAATGTGCTAACAATAAATGATGGACTACATATCACATGCAGTCTAGGGTTACACATATAACTATTGGATGTAAATAGTGAAACATAATAGGTGATTGCACAAGAATATTACACATATAGGCATACCGCATATAATGTGGAAAATAAAAAATAAAATAAACCATAAGTGTTGACCAATAAATATTGGCAGCTGAACTGATGGATATAAACAGTGGTTGCTCCCAAGACAGAAATATGAATCCTAGCAATAGTCCCAAGATGGATAACAACAAGACTTGTCACTAAATCAGCTGGCAGGACGGTCCTGCGATGTTACAGCAGCTCCTCCTCCCAGGCTGACAGCCTTTCTTAATGGTAATATGCAAGGTATATCTCTAACGTGGATCAGTGGAAGAGATGACCGATGCTCAAATCGAATAAGCCATAAGTAGACAATTGACCACCCAAAACAGAGGAAAAAGCATATAGTGAAGTACTGTGAGTGTTTGGTAAATCACTAGCGCTACAAACCGCTACTCACATACTCCCGGTTGTAATCAGGCATATCAGACAGTCTCCGCGATCGCCGCTTACAGCGTGCGTTCCACGGAGTCAGGAAGGAAGACGTCACTTGGTTGTGCAAAAGCCGGATGTTACGTCGACGCGTTTCGCCCCTCCCCCAGGGCGTCATCAAAGGACTCCTTTGATGACGCCCTGGGGGAGGGGCGAAACGCGTCGACGTAACATCCGGCTTTTGCACAACCAAGTGACGTCTTCCTTCCTGACTCCGTGGAACGCACGCTGTAAGCGGCGATCGCGGAGACTGTCTGATATGCCTGATTACAACCGGGAGTATGTGAGTAGCGGTTTGTAGCGCTAGTGATTTGCCAAACACTCACAGTACTTCACTATATGCTTTTTCCTCTGTTTTGGGTGGTCAATTGTCTACTTATGGCTTATTCGATTTGAGCATCGGTCATCTCTTCCACTGATCCATGTTAGAGGTATACCTTGCATATTACCATTAAGAAAGGCTGTCAGCCTGGGAGGAGGAGCTGCTGTAACATCGCAGGACCGTCCTGCCAGCTGATTTAGTGACAAGTCTTGTTGTTATCCATCTTGGGACTATTGCTAGGATTCATATTTCTGTCTTGGGAGCAACCACTGTTTATATCCATCAGTTCAGCTGCCAATATTTATTGGTCAACACTTATGGTTTATTTTATTTTTTATTTTCCACATTATATGCGGTATGCCTATATGTGTAATATTCTTGTGCAATCACCTATTATGTTTCACTATTTACATCCAATAGTTATATGTGTAACCCTAGACTGCATGTGATATGTAGTCCATCATTTATTGTTAGCACATTGGTTAGCATTCAGCACCTTTAGTCACGTCTTATCAGCGCTGTATTTGTCACTTCCGTGTAGTCCCTCCTCTCCAGGAAGTGACTTCTCGCTGGCCGAGACGGACGGACTCCGGCAGTAACTTCGGGTCTGTCTCGGCCAGCATCTCGGCCAGCATTCACGACCCCCTGGAGAATGGGCAATCGACCCCCCAGGGGGTCGCGACCCCCAGGTTGAGAACCGCTGATATAGAGACCACACCAGAATGTGACTTTCACATGGAGATTCCACCATAATCTGACCTTCACATTGAGACTCCAACAGAATGTGACCTTCACATTGGGATTCCACCAGAATGTGACCTTCACATTGGGATTCCACTAGAATGGGACCTTCACATGGAGACTCCACAAGAATATGAACTTCACATAGAGTCCACCAAATTGTAATCCTTACATAGAGATTTCAAGAAAAAGTGAAATTCACACTGAGACTTCACCAGAATGTGAAGTTCTCATTGAGATTCCACCAAAAAATTATGTTAACATTGAGACTTCACCACAAAGTGAAGTTCAAATTGAGGCTCCAGCAAAAAGTGATGTTCACATAGGGAGTCCACCAGAATGGGAGGGGTGCAGCTCTGCTGGGAGAGAAGATGATAAAAAAGTTGGAAGAAATTTTAAACTAGATGGTGAGAGAAGGGATCAGAGGAACACGATGGAGAGGATCTCCATGTCAAGCCATCATCTCTGGAGCATCTTCGCCATCATTGCCATTTTGAAGGATTCTTATCAGTACCTGCTTCCAAGAGAGCAACACCACCAGCTCTCTTATCCAACAAGAGTGCCATAGTGTCTTTTTTGCAGGAGTGCATTGGACCAGCTATGATGGGAGGTTGGAGGCTGGTAGTCTTTTTTGTAGGCGTGTGTTGGACGTAATTGTTTTGTGTGGTTTCAGGTTAAAATTTTTGTTTTTGGTTTGTTTGTAGTGTGACTTGTGTGAGTAGTTGTAAGAGTTAAAGGGAATTGAGTTATTTTCAGCTTAGAAACATTAGCACTAGAGCTATGTATTGTGTAGATTGTATAGTTGTGAAGTGGAACTTGTTATAGTTGTGAAATGGAACTTCTTTATACATATGTTTTTGGTTTGTTTGTAGTCTGACTTGTGTGAGTAGTTGTAAGACCTAAAGGTAATTGAGTTAAATTTCAGTACAGAAACATTAGTACTAATAGAGTTATGTATTGTGTGAATTGTATAGTTGTGAAATGGAACTTGTTTATACATGTTTTAAAATAATATGTCTCTGCCAGTTATCATTCATGTGCAGATGGACCTCTTAAAAGCCAGTGTAATGTACTACTGTCTCAGTGTCTGCAACATAGCAGATTACTGCATAAACAGCTAAAGAAGTCCTTTATTCCTGGATATTGGTCTCGGGGTTATAGAATGAGCCAAATGCTGAAGAAGTGTATGTTGTGTTATTGTGTGTGGCCCATTTGGGCTTTTGTTTTACTGTTTTATATGTAATTGTTATTGCAAAACTTTTACAAATACAATTTTCCCCCCAAAAAAAACAAAAAAAAAACTGCTAACAAAGAAAGTGGAGAAAGAGAAATTAGCAAATGAAATTGCAGTGTTGCTCAGAATTAAAGATATATCTGAGCAAACGAGGGAGCAGTGGGGAGCAGAGAAGAGGCATCTCAGAGGGGATAGAGATGCTTAAGAGGCGCGGTACGGACTGTGATAGGAAGAGAAAGCTTGTGGAGTCATTGCAAATAAAATTGTCTGAGATGGAGGAGTTGATTATGTCTTCAGAGAGAAAATTAGCAGATCCAAATTCTTAGCTTCTTACTAAAGAGCAATGTATATTATCACTCAATGAGCACAAAAGGAAATGGCAAGTAACATCTTTACTTTGTATAGACTGTGTTATTGTGTATTCCAACAATGTGGGGAAGAACCAGCGTGTTTAATTGCTTATGGAAAAGTATCAGCCTGGTCTTTTGACACTTTACGCCAGTGCTGAAAGGGATAAAACGGACTCCATTAAAGTTTTGGCATGGCAAGAAAGAGAAGCGGGGGGCACTGACGTTTCCAGAATGTATATGCACCAATCCTTTGGCAGGGCGATAAGCCCCCACTCTGCAGAGGAGAATAAGAAAGTGCTGCCACGTGTGCTTGGTTGTGGGTTGGAGAAGATGGGAAGATGGTGCAGTTTGAAAGTACTATGGTGGATTGGAAAATGTATGCTCCAGGTGTTGGCTTTGGACTGAGCGAGCCAAAAGGCGTTCTGACTGACACCGGAGTGCGGTATACACCTAAGGGTAGTCTTGCCCTGTACACAGCTGGAGGCTATGAGGATTTGGGACTGATCTGCAGAAAGTGTTCCGGTTTGGCCATGCATCTAAGGCCTTGGATCATCTGCGGATATTGCGGGGAACCCCTGCTGAAGGTAGTCACACCAGCCCAACCTCCGGGGATACTGCAAGTCTGGTGGGACAAGAATGTCACTGTTCTGGCTGGGAGCGACATCGAGAGTCCACCTGCTATCACCCGGCTCGTGAGAGAAGCTGCTCCTCTTGTTTCTGTGGCTGCTCCAGGACCCAGGGCTCCGGTCGCCCCTCGAGGCCGTGGTCAGGCCCACCTGCTCTCCTTGATGGCGGAATCGCCAAGGAAATGGGGTACCGGAGTCGGGTAAGCCTGCAAGGGGTAAAAGTGGTGAGCCAGTGGGGGTGGGAGGTTATACCAATGGCCATTAAAGGAGATAATGCTGTTGTGCCAATTAAAGCCAGCTCCAAGCGCAACCATCTCCCGGCCGAAGAATGCTCCACCATATCTAAATCGAGCATCTCCTCTAACTGGATCTCTGAACTGTTCTCAGACAATTTGTCTTGGACTGGAAAGTGGAGTGATAGTGAAGAGGAGCAAATATGTGATTTGGAGGAGGATGAGATTCCTTTTGGGCCCTACGGCAAGTGTTAATATTGAATTGTCTGCTAGTGTTGTCCCAACTGTGCGTATCACTAAGTCTTTTGAGGAGGATCGCAGGGAACATTGGGTCTCTAAAGTTGTCTCCACTAAACTGAGGTTGATCGCAAATCTGATGTTGCTGCAGGATACCTGGTCCAGCGTGCTCTAGATGCATGGGTCCTTCCCGGGTATGGAGACCTTAAGACACTGCCCAATCTGTCCAAAGTACAGCGCATCATCATAAAAAAGTGGCAGAGGAATACGGATATCTGTACCCCTAAATCCTGGCCCATCTAGAGGAAACTCAATGGATAGATGAAGCTGTGGGAAGTTTCCTTCGGATCCCTCTGCGGGTGGACTTGCCAAAGTTGTCCCCCAAGATAGCTAAGAAGTATCTTTCAGTGTTGCACACCTGGGGCTATGGTCGCAAAATTACCTTAGATAGTGTGATCATCCGCAGGCCTAACAAGGCAGATATTCGACACTACATCACCACGAACACACTAAAGAAGAGGCCTTGAAGTTACTGGATCCCAGGTATTACTGGTAAATGATGTCGGACCGTGTTTCTCTGACACTGTAGATTACAAATGTGTACTTTGTGAAGTTAGGACACTATGCTGAGAAGCCACTCCACCTTTGTAGAATAATTGCTGCTAGTGGGGAACACTCCTGTTGGCTGTATTGCTGGGACTGTGCTGGACTGGATGCTGCCGGCAGATACAGGGAGTTCCCACCTTAGTCATGCTGGCTAGTGCTGTGAGATTGCCAGTGTGCCCCCCTATGAAAAGTAACCTGTTGATGTGACTTTCAACATGTTTGTTCCTCAACATATGAGGAAATCTTTTCTCAGTTCCTGGCTGTTATGCAAACATACTGAGATTGCCATTGCAAGGGGACCTGTGTCCGGAAGTGCGGTCCCTTGCTACATGGCCTGGCTGCTCATTGCCTGATTGCAGCCATGCCTCCTGTCACCGGAGTTATCCCTGAAAAGAAGGGAAACTGATGGGAAATATTGTTCTACCCAGAGTGAAAAAAATTTGATGGACTGTGACAAATCAAGGACACTGGGATACTTAGCTGGTTAGGTAGAATGAGCTGTGGCAAAGGAGCAAATTCTCACCTTAAATTTGAATGATGGACTGTTCAATGTACCAGGATTGTTTCCTACACTGGTCACCAGGTGGCGTAAGTAGTGCCAACCTGGGTGAGCCTTTATTCATATTATGTGTATATCTGATAGAACATGCTAAGGAAAGTTTCTGCAGACTAGTTGTGGAAGGGGGTGGCATCTTCGAACGAGGATGGGACCCACTTTCATTTAATATGTGTGTAGTTTAGACATATTATAGGGTGTATTTACACTGCTATGCTGTTCTTGGCTAATGGCAATTATCAACTTAAGATTTACTTATGTATATATTGCACTGCGTTATCATAGGGATAGGATGCGTTTTCATTGCTGTTTATTTTCTCTTTCAGGTGTTCCTGCACCCATTGCGTCTTCCTTGGACAAGGAGAGACAGTGACCCGACATGGGAAATAATGCTAACTGTTCATGCCCTTTACTACTGTATATATTAGATAGATAGTTAGGCTATAAGGCCACTGTTTTTACATTTTTTCCCTTAATTATTCGGGTGGTACGCCACATGTAAAATTGTATATAATGTCTGATATTTATCTGCCCTGTGTGAACCGCCACTCGCTCATGTATATGTTATACATGTTTACTTCCTGTGGTACGCCACATGTATTGTTTGCTCTCAATATTCTTTTCCTGTTTCCCCACCCATCCCAGTTTTTGCCAGGACATTCGCTCTCAGGCTTGAGAGCTCAAATTATTATTTTTTTGAAAACTCCGAGATTTAGTCTTCCTAGGCAGGGGGAGGATGTAGCACCCTGATGTTTAGGCAGGGTTGCTATTAAATTTATTTACCAAGTGATAGTTGCCTTGACTAATTTTTAGGAGGTCAATTGATTTCACTCTAATTCTGGAATTGCTACACTTCTCTCTTCTATCACTAGATGGCCGGGTGTCTGGTGACATTAGATAAGACAAGGTCATTGCAAGGACAGATTAGGAATGAATGGGGTGTCTCAGCCAATGGGCAGGGATTTTCTTGGGTCCCTTGGCCTGCTGGGAGAACCTATTTATTTGGGTGGAGTCAGGTGATCGGGGCTCTGTGCCACCTGGAAGGCTGTCTGGGTGAACGTGTGTCGTATTGCCCTGGGTTGCTAGGTAAAAAACCTAAGGCCTATCTCGGGGACATCTGGCTGCTAGGCTATCTGAGAGCCTATCATGAAGTAGTGCAGGGTTGGGACTGCGGGCTTGTAGTCCAACCAGAAGTAACGGTTCCGCCGGCCGGGGAACCAGTCATGGTCGGAGGTAGAAGGGAAGCTGTTGCCAAAAAAGGGACCATCCTCCTTGCTACCAGGGACCATTGTGAGGAAGCTGAGGCCAGTACTAGAGCAGACTTCGCGCCAGCCAGGGACAGTGAAGAAGTGGGAAAGCATCAGCAAGTGCCAAGTCAGGGACCCAGCGGGACAGCAGAAGTGATGCTTGTGGAGTGCCAAGCCAGGGACCTAACCTGTCAGCAGGGTTGAAGCTTGAGGAGTATGTGTAAGTACCAAGCCAGGGACCCAGCAGGAAAGCGGGGGTGACGCTTGAGGAAGATACTGAGAGCTACAGTGAAAAAGCCCAAGGGATCCAGTGGCTAGTGGATCTGAAGTCTAGTGAGAGAGACTGGGAGCTCGTTGAGTGAAGACCCACAGTGAGTGAGTGTGGGGTAAAGAGAACTGTTCGTGTAGCAGATAGTTGATTACCTTTACTGTTAGTACCAGCTACAAGATGGTTGCCATAGAAGACAGCAGCCCTACCTATACAGAAGTGGTACCCGGCTGGAGGCCTTCACTTGTATAGCTGTCTACCTATAGAAGTCTCTGAGTCTGCCACTTAACATTGCATCCACCTAAGGGTGTTTTGGCTCTAATCCTCTCTCCCACAGTCCTGTTTAAGAGACCGTAAATCTCTTTGCATTCAAAAAGTGTCTGGCGCCCACCTGTTTATCTCGCATTACACCCACCATGCCTTGTAACCCACTCTACACTGAAGGATGTCAGCTGTCCCTAACTCTGGAGGTCACCATTCGGCTTTAGGGGCCCCGGGACTTTGCTACACAACATCCAGGGCCGCCATCAGGGGGGTGCAGCCCATACAACTGTATGGGGCCCAGGCGTCCCTAGGGGCCCGAGCGGGGATCGCTTCTCAGGGCACCTTCCCTGCATATCCTCTGAGGACCGGTGCCCAATGAAGCACTCTGTGACAGGTGCCGGCTGCTTATCACAACAGCACACCTAGCCGATGGAGCCTAGGCTCCTCCTCCATTCTAAACAGGGGCAGACTGAGGGACCAGGGTAGGTGTAGGAGGGGGGGTATACTTGACACTGTGGGGACAGCAGCAGTGTGATTGCTTCTAAATACATACACTGCGCTGGGGTGAATGTATTTAGAATGTGCAAAGCTCCTTTCTCCCCCTCCCTGTCTCCTGCACTGTGAGATCTCATACTCACCCCCCCCCCTTCCTCCGATCACCAATGCGGTGTGCTGAGGGGCGAAGCCCACTGTAGCTACTGCTGGCCAGGACGGCTGCTCACACTACAGGGAGGAGGTGAGCTGGGTTTTTTCTGAGTAAAGTCTCCTTGGATGCCAAAGTTTCTAGTGGAGGGCGTATGCAGATGAGTAACGACGCTAACGGGCGTACGCAGATGAGCAATGACGCTAACGGGCGTATGCAGATGCACGACGGCGCCTCCTGGCCTACCCTGTTTCCCCGAAAATAAGACCTAGCGTGATTGTCGGTGATGGCTGCAATATAAGCCCTACCCCCCAAATAAGCCCTAGTTAAAGTCCTTGTAGGTCTTATTTTCAGGGTAGGGCTTATATTGCAGCCATCACTGACAATTACGCTAGGACATATCTTCGGTTAAACAGGGTATGTAAACCTGAGACCTGTGCATTGCTGGATTATCGTCAGCTCCCCTGTGCTCCTGTGTATCCTGATCTTTGACCTCCTGTTACCGATCCCGCTTGCTTAAAGCAGAGTTCCGGCTACAGATTTTTTTTTTTTAGGCATCCCATTTTAATTACACAAATAAAGTTTATAGATGTTTGCTAATGGGTCTGAATTCTATCTTTCTTTTTTATACTTACTATTAATAAAATCCTGTTCTGGTTGTTGCCATGATGATTGTGGGGCATGTGAAGCCCAATCGCAATCTCTTACTGATGGAGAGGTGCATGCTGGGTAACCGGTAATATTGGGCACTGCCATTTTTTTCCCCATTAACAGGCGCACACAAAGCTTTACGGTTTGACACGTTTGCTGTTTACTTTGACGCAACCTTTTTTTTTTTTACCGAGAAACTGGGGATGATGTTGTGTTTGAGTGCAGCAAAAGTAATTTTAGTGCATTTTTTTCCCCTGAAAACACAGATTTTGATGTTTGTGAAAAATTACACATTTGCTGCAAAGTTCAAAACAATTTCAATTGCAATTTCCCTTTTTGTTTTCCATTTCATTTAAAATGACTCATTCAGTTCATTGTGAGCTCTGGATTGCTCCTGTTAGACTAGACAAACACATGCCTGCTGGGGTATACTGGGACAGACTGGTTGGAGACCAGCCAGTGTCAGAGACGACATTGTGAAACCCACCAAAGCAATTTACTGCGAGAGAAATACGATACCCCTCCCCCCCCCCCCTTTTCACCACTCTGAGCTGTGTGACAGCAGAACCTATGTCTATATCTACATATCCCCGCCTACAAACACGCCTCTTCACTGCTCTGAGCTGTGTGACAGGGGGGCAGAACCTATGTCATCTACATATCCCCGCCTACAAACACGCCTCTTCACCGCTCTGAGCCGTGACGGGGGTAGAGAACCATCTCATCTACATATCCCCGCCTATAAACACGCCTCTTCACCTCACTGAGCTGCGTGACAGGGGGCAGAACCTATGTTATCTACATATCCCCGCCTACAAACACGCCTCTTCACCGCTCTGAGCCGTGACGGGGGTAGAGAACCATCTCATCTACATATCCCCGCCTATAAACACGCCTCTTCACCTCACTGAGCTGCGTGACAGGGGGCAGAACCTATGTTATCTACATATCCCCGCCTACAAACACGCCTCTTCACCGCTCTGAGCCGTGACGGGGGTAGAGAACCATCTCATCTACATATCCCCGCCTACAAACACGCCTCTTCGCCGCTCTGAGCTGTGAGAGGGGGACACAACCATCTCATTTACATATCCCCGCCTACAATACAAACACGCCTCTCTGTTGACAAGAAAAGTCATGGAAGAGGGAGAACGCCCATGTTATCTGCATGTCCCCGCCCATACCTAAAAACTCCACTCAGTGAAGGGGTGACAATACTTGATCACCGCTCACTGTCGTCCGTTAAGTAAATGGGCGGCACCCTTCTTAGCTACATATTACCGCCCACGCTTCTAGTTTCGTGTTCTCCAAGGGGGAAAGGGGCGGGACTTGACTATCTTGTGCTCACCCCACAACAGGCACACCTCTATTCCCTCGTATAGTAGATGGCGCCCTTCTTTATCTAAATATCACTGGCCGCAGGGACGCTACTCAGTGAATGGGCGGCACCCTTATGAACATATCGCCGCCCCCTTAGAATAGGCGGCACCTAGATCACAGGCCACAGTTCCTCGGCGTTAATAGGCGGTACCTTCCTTATCTACATATCACCGCCCACGCTTCTAGATTCGTGCTCTCCACAGGGAAAGGGGCGGGACTCGATGAGCTTTTGTGTCCGTTCACAACAGGCAGAGCTCTGAAGGGGCGGCGCCTGCTAATCTTTCTAACGCCGCCCACAGACACGCCTTTCGGTAGTATGCAGTGGCTGCTGCAAGAGAAGAGGGGCGGTCCCGGCTCGCCTCGTCGCCGCCCATGTTGATCTTCTCGCCGGTCTGTCGCTGGAGCCGCACGCAGTCAGTTGTTGTCGGATCTCCGGACAGGACGGAGTCATTCAGATATCCGCCGTGCCGGGGAATGAGTCTGCGGACCGGACCTCCTTGTTGTTGTTGTCTCCAGCCTTGTAGTGTGATCCGCTCTCCTGTACGGATTCGTCTTCCCCCTTTGCAGAGCTGCAGAACTTTATCCGGGAGGTGTGACTGGGGGGGGCCGGTATGAGAAACCAGCAAACTTCTATCATCAGAGAGAATAATGTGTTCTTCCCGGAGATAGAGCCTCTGTCTGCCCGATCCTTCCAGACACAAAGCCACAAATCCGCCATGTGTATCACCGCCAGCAGCCGTGGCCCCGTACACAGCACCGTCCACCGAGCCCGGGCCGCCAGCGAGTGCGCCAGCCACGACCGCCGTGGAGGTAAGACCCCGGGGGACCCCCCCTTTTTCTGGTTTCTACTTCTGTCCATCCAGTCCTGACATTTACACAGCTCCGCCACCCTGTGCACGACTCCTGATTTATTCTCTGCTGCGGGTCAAGGATTTGGGCCCAGAAAAGAAAATGTCATCTATGGCAGATCATCAGTCCTTTAGGCTGCGATCGCATCTCCGTGTCGCGTGAACGTGCGTTTCCCCCCTCCTACTTTTTCTTTTGGCGTGTTATCGCACTACACGCATGGGGCAGCACAGTCATTTCACCAATATGACAATTATTGTCCCCAGAGAGCCCCCCCTTGCATCAGGGTCCCCGGAAAGCCGCATCAGGTCCCCAGAGAGCCCCCCCCCCCTTACATCAGGGTCCCCAGAGAGCCCCCCCCCTTACATCAGGGTCCCCAGAGAGCCCCCCCTTGCATCAGGGTCCCCAGAGAGCCCCTCACTTGCATCAGGGTCCCCAGAGAGCCCCCCCCCCCCCTTGCATCAGGGTCCCCAGAAAGCCTTCTCCTTGCATCAGGGTCCCCAGAAAGCCTTCTCCTTGCATCAGGGTCCCCAGAAAGCCTTCTCCTTGCATCAGGGTCCCCAGAAAGCCTTCCCCTTACATCAAGGTCCCAAGAAAGCCTTCCCCTTACATCAAGGTCCCAAGAAAGCCTTCCCCTTGCATCAAGGTCCCCAGAAAGCCTTCCCCTTGCATCAGGGTCCCCAGAAAGCCTTCCCCTTGCATCAGGGTCCCCAGAAAGCCTTCCCCTTGCATCAGGGTCCCCAGAAAGCCTTCCCCTTGCATCAGGGTCCCCAGAAAGCCTTCCCCTTGCATCAGGGTCCCCAGAAAGCCTTCCCCTTGCATCAGGGTCCCCAGAAAGCCTTCCCCTTACATCAAGGTCCCAAGAAAGCCTTCCCCTTGCATCAGGGTCCCCAGAAAGCCTTCCCCTTGCATCAAGGTCCCCAGAAAGCCTTCCCCTTGCATCAAGGTCCCCAGAAAGCCTTCCCCTTGCATCAGGGTCCCCAGAAAGCCTTCCCCTTGCATCAAGGTCCCCAGAAAGCCTTCCCCTTGCATCAAGGTCCCCAGAAAGCCTTCCCCTTGCATCAGGGTCCCCAGAAAGCCTTCCCCTTGCATCAGGGTCCCCAGAAAGCCCCTCACTTACATCAGGGTCCCCAGAGAGCCTTCCCCTTGCATCAGGGTCCCCAGAGAGCCTTCCCCTTGCATCAGGGTCCCCAGAGAGCCTTCCCCTTGCATCAGGGTCCCCAGAGAGCCTCCCCTCCCCTTGGGGACCCCTGCAGAGACTCGGGGCCATGGCCCCAAAAGCCACCCCCTAGCAACGCCAGTGACTGGGTTAGATTTCATCCTTGAGGCTTTTTTTTTTTTTTTTTTCCTTTTTATTGATCCTGCCGGTGACACACTTCCTGTCCTCGGGTGACAACGCTCACCACACTGCGTCTATGGAGAAGCAGTGTTGTCCCCCTAAGCTGTGCGGCTGATTTGGACTACAAGCACCTCCCCCCTCCTCATCGGAGCTTGCTCACACCCTCTGAGAAGAGATCCATGATGGATGGTGGGTGGGTGGGCTGGAATGTGGTAGGTCACTAACCCCCGAAAAGCCCCCACCGCTGTGCCACATTGCAGCAGACAAATTTACATTGCAGCAGACAAGTCTGACACTAACTGACACTTTTTTTCGGGACCAGGGACACCAATACAATGATCAGTGCTAAAAATGCGCACTGTCACTGTACTATTGACACTGGCAGGGAATGGGGTTAACATCAGGG
The DNA here is from genome assembly GCA_037952925.1 of Lithobates clamitans. Classification (NCBI taxonomy): domain Eukaryota; kingdom Metazoa; phylum Chordata; class Amphibia; order Anura; family Ranidae; genus Lithobates; species Lithobates clamitans. The sequence goes on along the minus strand of JBBGZY010000797.1, from coordinate 133,837 downwards.
GGCGATCAAAGGGTTCAAAATGTTTGTATTTGGGGAAGGCAGAGATCCGTCTTCCTGCTTAGCAGAAACACAGGATCACTACCTTCCCTTCTCACAGAACAGCGATCTGCCTTGTTTTTACATAAGCAGACCGCCGCTCTGCTTCTCTTGAAAATGATCGGCGGGTCCCGGCAGACATCGTGCCAGCCAGACCGCCTGATTGGCTCCCGCTGTGTCCAATCACAGCGGGAGCGGGTTGAGATCTCCAAACTGCGGCCCGCGGGGGCCAGATGCGTCCCTTTGCCTGCCTTTATCCGGCCCTTGGGGGGGGCACTCCATCCCACTGGCATGAGACACTATTCTGCCCTCTGACAACAAAAATGTGGTGCCATTTCTCCCACTGACGCCAACAATTGGGCACTATTCCTCCCCCTAATACCAAACACGGGGCACGGTTTACTCCCACTGATGCCAGCAAAGTTTTATTTTCCTGCCGGCCACAGTGCGGCCCCCTAAAGTCTGAAGAACAGTAAACCGGCCCTCAGTTCAGAAAAGTTTGGAGACCCCTGCTCTATAGCATGAGTGCCCAACCAGTGGCCCTCCAGCTGTTGCAAAACTACAAGTCCCATGAGGCATTGCAAGGCTGACAGTTACAAGCATGACTTGTAGTCCTGCAGCTGGAGGGCCACAGGTTGAGCACCCAGGCTCTATATCAGTGATGGTGAACCTTGGCACTCCGGATGTTGTGAAACTACATTTCCCATGATGCTCATGCACTCTGCAGTGTAGATGAGCATCATGGCAAATGTAGTTCCAAAACATGGAGTGCCAAGGTTCGTCATCACTGACCTATAGTGTGTACTTGTCTCTGCTGCTTCGTCCTCTGCTATCAGCCTGAGTCACTTCTGACACTAAGAGAAAAATTGTGACTGGAGAAATCTCCAGCTGATATACAGCCTCAGCTCTGTTCATATGTGAAGGGGGGGGGTGTGTCCCTTCCCTCCAATCAGCTCTCAGCGCTCTCCTCACTCTCATCAATGCCCATGGCATTAAAGGGGTTGTAAACCCTCAGTTTTTCACCTTATTACATTCTATGCATTAAGGTGAAAAACCTTCTGTGATGCGCCCCCCTTTTACTTTCCAGCAACGGGGATAAGCACACCAGCTCCAGCCATTGTCACGGGTCCTGATTGGATAGATTGATAGCAGCGCAGCTATTGGCTCCCGCTGCTGTCAATCAAATCCAATGACGCCGGGGGGTGGGGCTGAGTCCTGCTGTCAATGAAGGCAGCAGCAGGACACGGGAGGGTGCCCGAGGGAAATTGGCTCTCCGTGGGGGCATTCGAGAAGAGGCAGGGGGACCCCAGAAGAGGAGGATTGGGGGCCGCTCTGTGCAAAAAAAATATATATATATATATATATATATATATATATATATATATATATATATATATATATATATATATATACACATACACATACACATACACACACAGCTTTACATATCCTTTAAAAGCGTGTTTAGGGTGTGGTCGCGAAGTGACCATGTCCCATTTAGTATAAAAACGCTGATTGGCGCTGTCGGCGTGTTAATGTGCATTAATAGACGGTCGGCAAGCGGTCAATAACACGTCTCAGACACCCATTTGTGAACAAAGGCCCAACATAGCAGGGGAGGTGTTTTGTAGTTCAGAAAAGAGCTAGGCAAGTTGCTGAGATGGAAAGTTTACTTGCACAGGAAGTGTCAATCATGCTGGATTTCTGGCAGGATTAAAAAAAAAAATTTAGAAAACGAAAGCAGCCACCACATCTAAGGACGTGTAATCGATAACATTTTATTCAGGTCTTGTCCCTCCCCCCAGACATGTGACTGGATAGTGAAAGGAGAAGCAGCACACTAATGAGGTCACCTCTGTCATTCTGCTCTCTCCTATCATCATGAATCTGGCACAGCTGATTGGCTCATTGTGCTGCTTCTCCTTGTTTCCTTGCTGGGTCCTGCTGTAGAAGGGGTGGGAGAGGCTGATATCCGGTCACATTCAGGTCCTGACCCAGTGTGCATGGGAAGAAATCAATGTCCGGATGTATGAGTGATCACAGATCTGCGGTCATTCCTGTCTCCTCCATCTGCCTGGAGTTCAGCTTCAGAGAAAGTCCTGCACAATGCTGGCTGTACACCGCCATAGGGTGGGGGGAGGGGCACATACCAGCAATTACAAATCTGGGCTGCCACCGAAAAAAAACTCTCGCAGCAAAACGAGGAGTGCTGAGCCGGGCAAACACTCATCAGAACTGCTGCTGAACCGGCCAAATTCCCATCAGTGTGCGCCCATCCCCCGCTCAACAGTTTTGTAAATGTACATGAAGACCCCATGATAGTATAAACTGGGCTCATTCATATACATTGCCTGTGTCTCTGTACTGCATTTATCAATGTGTTCTACTGCATGTGGTGTACAGGGGGGCCCCAGTCACACCAATGTGTTTTTACATGCTTTTAGCAGAAACGCAGGACATTATTTTTAACATGGGTTCCTATGGAACACGTTCACATCAATGTATTTTTGTGTCTCTGTGTTTTTCGAATCGGTCAGGGTATTTTTTAAATGGAAAACGCTGCTTTGTTTTGAGCTACTGGTTCAATAGACTTCAATGGAGAAGCTGCAGAAAAGCATGTAGTGCGTTTTTACCGCGATTTGCATTTTGCATATATTTATATTAAAACCTTAGATTGTGAGCATAATTAGTTCCAGAAACATGCTTGTAATTCAAAGCGAATTTCCCCATAAGAAATAATGGAAACTCAGATGATTTGTTCCGCAACCATTTATTCATAAGTGGGGCTCATGCACACTGCAGCTAAAAAAAAAAAAAAAAGCTGCTTTTACAGGCATTTGAAGAAGCTTGTGCTTTTTTGTGCTCTTGTGCACATTTTTATTGATCTCCTTTTGTTGAGCATAAGCGTTTCTTTTCATAAACTCTCAAAGTCTATGGGCACAAGTCATATAGAAGTCCCCTTGAAGTAGTACAGCAGGGATATGCAATTAGCGGACCTCCAGCTGTTGCTGAACTACAAGTCCCATGAGGCAAAGCAAGACTTTGACAGCCACAAGCATGACACCCAGAGGCAAAGGCATGATGGGACATGTAGTTTTGCAACAGCTGGAGGTCCGCTAATTGCATATCCCTGTAGTACAAGAACCTTTTCTAAAGTCGGAGCGACTTCAGAAGTGCTAATGAAGACAGCTCTCATTGACTAAAATCAGGTGCAGCTGTGCATGTTAGCCAATCCGCTTCTAACTTCAGCTTGTTAATTTGAAGTGGATGTAACCCTTTATATATACTCATTGAAGTGACTAGCTGCCCTCAGGCAATACACAGAGATGAAACAAATTGTCCTACATAAGTTGTATCCATCTATCTGCAGTCTTCTCTTCTCTACATTTGTTCAAAGTGCTGAATTTTATAAAGCTTGTCTGAGCGTTCAGAGAAAAAGGGGGGCGGAGAGCTGAAATTGTACTCTGCAGAGCTCAGCGAGGAGAGCTGATTGGAGGGAAGAGATGCACACACCCCCCTGAACAGAGCTGAGGCTGCCAATCTGCTGGAGGTCCCTCCCTTGTCTCCTTTTTTTCCTTTGGTGTCAGGAAAACTTGCCAGAAGTGATTCATGCTGATAGCAGGGGAACAAGGCCGCCGACAAATGACACTTAGTGCTCCTTAATTGAGACAAGTACACACACTGTAGAGAGATGTGCTTTGTCTGAGGTTTACAACCACTTTAAGCTTTGACAATAAGTCTTCATTTCCACTGAAAATGCGGGTTTAAAATCGTGCAAGTTCAGCTGAACTCGCACAATTTCAAACCCGCATTTTAGTGCGAGTTCAGGGGCGATGTGAAGGACATCTGTGTGGCTTTGTGCCCAGATATCGATTGAAATCGCCCCCGAAGTCGCCAAAAGTAGTGCAGGAACAAAGTCGGGGTCGCACCAATTGGAACAGTACCGTTGCTGGCAATAGGCTACGATTTGATATGTCGTATCGCACCGATGTGAACGGGGGCTAAACCCTGGAAGCTGATTGGTTTCAATGCACAGCTGCACCAGATCTATCTATCTATCTATCTATCTATCTATCTATCTATCTATCTATCTATCTATCTATCTATCTATCTATCTATCTATCTATCTATCTATCTATCTATCTATCCCATTCTGACAATTTAGAATCGCAGACAACAATCCCGCTCTCGTAGTGTTGAGAATACGCATTGTTCCATGCTGTTTTCTTGAACACTGGAAAATTCCTGTTTGAACAGCCGCCAGTCTATTTAGAAAAAGGATCAGTTTAGCTGGCGTTTTGCTATATCGATTTATCAGCCAAGTATAGATTGAGCCAAGTATAAAAGATTGAGCCAAGTATTTATCGGTTGTTCCAGCAGCTTGCAGTCTATCCCAGGATTTCCCCATCTGTAACCCATGCATGACTTTTCATCATCACTGTCAATGTCTTTTGCTATATCTTTTAGAACGCAAAAAAAAAAAAAAAAAAGACGCACTGGCCAGAGCAACCAACCTGAATACTTATTTCACTGAAACTGATTGATTGCATGTGCCACGGTTGTGCGCCAGTTTCCTCGGCTTGGTTCTTTGTGAATCGGCTCTAGAGCGCCCCCTGGCGAGGTTTTCTGCTGGACGTAAAGCTGGCTGGGTTCCGCCTCCAGAGGCTCCAGTGTTTGGGATGGTTCGGGGGGTGTGACTGTTGGCTTCGGTTGCTGATAAATGAAACTCAAAGTCTTTATAGAGAGCAACTTCAGAGCATTTTTCAGTGATCTGTATTATGTGGAATGCATGGGGAGGTTTTTGCAGCAACATGGACAGTTGTGGCATTTGAAGTATGTGTCTCAGGCTGGGCTGTGAAGACCTTTTTGTGTTTTCTGACTATGTACATATAAAGTGCTCATCAATAAAGCCTCAGATTTCAGCAGGACAACGTAGAGGAACATCTTACTTACAAATGTTTGAGGGAACTAGGCCGGCTCGAGTAGGACGCTTCCCTACCAGGCCATCTTTGCTGTGCCTTTTTTTCTTTAGTGTCTAATATTATTTCTATTACCCATATGTATGTAGTTCCAGCATTTTCAGCAGGTTTTTGGAGTGTTTGATATTCACATCAAATTCTTGGCCCAGCATATAGCAGTCGCTTTCGTAAACTCACACTAGTGGGACACTACCGTAGTACCAGTTTAGGCAGAAGCCAATCAATCTATCATTTTTCTATCACCGCTGCCACATATTAAAAGTCGGAAGTCCTCTTTAATGGGTTTGCATTGCATGCTGAAATCAATGCAAACTCGTTCACACTGGAGTGACAACAGAGGCGCTTTGCAGGCACTATTTTTAGTGCTAAAACGCCTGTAAAGCACCTCAGTGTGGAAGTAGCCTAAGACCCCTTTCACACTGCCAGCGTTTTTCAGGCACTGCAGCGCTAAAAATAGCGCCTGAAAAAAGCAGCTCCTTTTACTCCAGTGTGAAAGACTGAGTTCTTTCATGCTGGAGCGGTGCGCTGGCAGGGTGTCACAAAAAGTCCTGCCAGCAGCTTCTTTGGAGCGGTGAATTCACTGCTCCTCCACCACTGCTCCCCAGTGAAATCAATGGGCAGCGCTGCGATACCGCCGGCAATACGCCGCTACAGCGTTTTCCGGACGGATTTAACCCATTTTCGGCTGCTAGCAGGGGGTTAAAACCTCCTCGCTAGCGGCCGAGTTGCGCCGCTTTACCGCCGACGCCCCCGTGCCTCGGTGTGAAAGGGCTCTAAGCGGCCATAGGTAAATATGATATGTTTGTTATTTTTAAAAAAAAAAAATTACTCTTACAATCGCTTGTCGGAACTTCTCTTTAATGAGTTTGCATTGCATGCTGAAATCAATGCAAACTCATTAAACAGTCCACATTCAGTGAAAGTTCATGTACTGTAAAGTTTGCATTGATTTCAGCATGTGCAAAGGGCTCCATACCTGCTGAAAAATCAATGCAAACTTTGCAGTACATGAACTTTCACTGAATGTGGACTGGTGGTTTTTTGTTTTTTTTTTTGTTTTTTTTTTTGACTGGAAAAAAACAAGTTTATTGAGATGCAATCAAAATGTACATATACAAATCGTATCAGGCAATAAAACACTACAGAAGGAAAAGTTCCAACATAATAAAACATAAAAAAATAAAAATTATAAAGAGTAGATTGCATGGGCAGTATGACACATATCGACATAGGATGTACCGTAGTCCTAAGTGTCCTACACATCTAAGAGCAGTATTACAAAGTGCAAGTCTCCATCCTCCAGCCATCTATCCCAAACATTAGAGAATTTCTGCGAGTGACCTCTGTGAATATATATAATTTTCCTATATGGAAGGGTGAATGTGGACTGTTTAATGAGTTTGAGGCACGGATCACTTTATTGCAACAAGATCTTTTTTTATATTCATTTCCATATTAGGCAGTTGTATGTGATTGGCTGCTTGGCACACATTACAAAAGTAATAGTGATTTAGTAAATTTTACCTGCTGTCCTGGCCGCCGCCGGGGGTCCTCCTCCCTCCTCCCTCCTCCCCCATCATCATCCTCCCCCATCATCCTCCTCCCCCATCATCCTCCTCCCCCATCATCCTCCTCCCCCATCATCCTCCTCTCCATCATCCTCCTCTCCATCATCCTCATCATCATCATCATCATCTCCATCTCCATTGCGTGCAGCTTGTCTGGCCAGTCACTCTGCCGCAAAACACCGGGTAGCTCTTTGTACACATTAGACAATAAACATTGGAAAAGCAAATGGTTCTTTTTAAATGAATTCAATTCTTAGGGTGTTTATTATTTGCATACAGTCTTTATTTTGTTTCACTCAGTTTGGAAAGAATTTTGGGTTTTTGAACAAGGTAACGAAGGACGATAAACTGACCAAGTGAGGCTGGAACTGATGAGAATGGGTCAATGTTCTCCAGTAATGTAATATGCTTGGGCTTTATAAATCCTAATCTGTATATTTAGTGGCTCTGTGGCCCTTGGGTTTTCTTCCCCTCATCTAGAGATTGGATTCTATAAAGACGTGTTGTGTAGTTTTTCACACTCTTGTCGGTTATGTTGTGTTTTGTCCTGCCCAAGGAGCCCCTTGCTTTTATAATGGCATTGATCATTCGGAACATACATATATGATTTAAAGGGACAGAACATTCCCCAAGTACTGCAGAGCAGTCCATAAACTTGCAGGCCCAGCTCTCCCGATTTATCAAGTTTACATCAATAAGAAGGGAGGACGTGAGCTGGGAAGGGAGTCAGAGTCAGCATTGCTTATCTCAGAAAAGGAGAATATGACCAATTTTCTAACCTGCTCCTATGTTGTTCTCAAATGGTTGTCCGCCGTTGGCCATGTGTCTGATTTCCCAAGCCTGAGATTGTTGCCTGCTTTAGGTAAAATGGCCAGATTGCAAGACCGACACTTCAGGCAGGAAAAAGGAACACTTTAATAGTGGCCCCACCAGCAGGATATTTTCTGCTCCCCTTCGCTCCTTTAGGCCTGATTCACACCTATGCAGGTCACAGTTTTCATATTCCAGGTGCATTTTGCGTTTTTTCAATACACATTTATGATCCATTGAAGTCTATGGAACCAAAAACCAGAAAAAAGTCCCTGGCCCTTTCCATATAAAGCACAGATGTGAGCTACAATTGTTTTTTGCCATGGTGTGTGAACACACTGACTCCACCCGGTGGGAAAAAAAAAAGTGCACACCAAAAAAGTGAAACGCACAACGTGCACAGGGTGTGCACATAGTCCTCCTCTGAGGAGAAGGGACCTTAGCCCTGATCCCCCGGGGCGTTAGGCTCCAGACAGGGACTGGGGTACTTCACTGGTTCATCTGGCCGAAACAGACCCACCCAAGATGTGAACTACATCTATAGGAAACCAGCAGTCCCCCCACAGCCCCCCTAATACTCGACATCAGGAATGATATATACCTATCAAAATTGCAAAAAGAGTGGCAGCAACTCAATTGCCTCTTCTTAAATCTTTATTGAGCACAGACAGCAGTGCGACATCAAAACTAATATATATATATATATATATATAAAAAAAATTTTAGAGCTGCACAGTTAATCGTCAAGAATTGTTATCGCGATCTTGACTAAAGTGTTTCACAATTCTTTCTATGCAAAGAATTCTCTCTGCTCTTCTGAAGCGCAGTCTGCCAAGAATCAACATTCTTTATCAGAGTGTATAAACATTGTAACAATTTGTCAGTGGAATAGACTTTGTGTGTAAGTGAAAAGTTTAACCACTTAAACACTAAAACTTTTTCTGACATTTGTTGGTTTCAAGTTAAAATAATTTTTTTTTTTTTGGCTAGAAAATTAATTTACCACCAACATATATATATATATATATATATATATATATATATATATATATATATATATATATATATATATATATATATATATATATATATATATATATATATATATATATATATATATATATATATATATATATATATATATATATTTAGTAGACACCCTAGAGAATAAAATGGTGGCTCTTGCAATATTTTATGTCACACTGTATTTGCGCAGCGGTCTTTCAAATGCAATTTAACAAAAAAAAAAAAATAACCAGTAAAGTTAGTTTGTAGACGCTATAACTCAGACAAACCAATTAATATACACTTATTGGTCTTGTTTTAACCAAAGACCTGTAGCAGAATACATTTTTGCCTACATTTGTAGAGAAATTTGATTTTATTGGATACAGTGTCTAACAAAAGTTAGTACACCCCTCACATTTTCTGTAAATATTTTAATCTATCTTTTCATGTGATAACACTGAAGAAATGACACTTTGCTACAATGTAAAGTAGTGAGTGTACAGCTTGTATAACAGTGTAAATTTGCTGTCCCCTCAAAATAACTCAACAAACCGCCATTAATGTCTAAACCGCTGGCAACAAGTGAGTACATCCCTAAGTGAAAATGTCCAAATTGGGCACAAAGTGTCAATATTTTGTGTGGCCACCATTATTTTCCATTTCAACCTTTTCAGCAATACTGGCAGCACTCATACGTCTATTTCCCAAAAACAACCTCTGGATATGTCGCTGAGCACTCAACGTCTTTGGTTGACCATGGCGAGGGCTGTTCTGAGTGGAACCTCTCCTGTTAAACCGCTGTATGGTCTTGACCACCGTGCTTCAGCTCAGTTTCAGGGTCTTGCCAATCTTCTTATAGCCTAGGCCATCTTTATGTAGAGCAACAATTCTTTTTTGCAGATCCTCAGAGAGTTCTTTGCCATGAGGTGCCATGTTGAACTTCCAGTGACCAGTAGGAGAGAGTGAGAGCGATAACACCAAATTTAACACACCTGCTCCCCATTCACACCTGAGACCTTGTAACACTAACGAGTCACATGACACCGGGGAGGGAAAATGGCTAATTGGGCCCAATTTGGATATTTTTACTTAGGGGTGTACTCACTTTTGTTGCCAGCAGTTTAGACATTTAATGGCTGTGTGTCTGTCATTTCTTCAGTGTTGTCACATGAAAAGATATAATACAATATTTACAAAAATGTGAGGGGTGTACTCACTTTTTTGAGATACTGTGTGTCTTCTTCCCTTTTTTTTTTTTTTTTTTTTTTTTTTTCATTTATATCGCAGAAAAAAAAAAAACTAGTGGTGATCAAATACCACCAAGAGAAAGCTCTTTGTGTGAAAAAAAAATGGACAAAATTTTGTTTGCATACAGTGTTGCATGACCGCGCAATTGTTAAAGTAGCATATCGCTGAATAGCAAAAAATGGTCTGGTCATGAAGGGGGGTGAATTTGTCCGGAGCTCAAATAGTTAAAAGCTTCATCAAAGCTTGCTGAAAGCTCTGCAAATGCTTTGTCCAATGTTTGCTGTTCACACTGCTCTTATACCAGCTGAACCCTGTGTGAAACAGGCCTAATGAATGGCAGTGCACCTAAAATAAAAAGGTTTATTGTAGGAGAGTTGCATGTAGGTGTGTAAAAAAGAAAAAAAAAAAAAAAAAAAAAGCAATTTTGAGCTCTGCGTACACATTCCTGCAACACACATTTGTGAATGGGGAGTTTCATCATATTCAGCAGAGGTTTACTGCATGCATGTTTGCTGATCACATCATTTCCTGGCCTAATAAAGAAGTAATCACTTCCCTAAACAAGGACCAGCTTTGACTGAAAACAATTAACCTACCTGTTTGTGTGCGTGGTGTGTTTTTTTTTTTTTTTGGTTTTTTTTTTGGTTTTTTTTGTTTTTTTTTTCATACAGCAACATGGGTAGATCACTAGAAATGAGGTTCAATCCTTCTCCAGGTTATTGAGCCTCCTACTCATGACATGGGAAGATGTTCTACTATCCCTTGCATGGCAGTGACAGCTGATATTCAGGAAAGGGGCTTCTTCTGTCCCTCTGCATCTTCCTGACCCTCCTGACCGCTAGTGAGTACTTGTGATGAATATGAGGGAATGCACTCTGGCGGGTGACCAAAGAACTTAGTTTGCTTCTAAGCTGTGTACAGTGTGAAAGGGTGTACCCATCAGGGTCATAGAGCTGTATGTGGCCACCAGGAGACCACCGCTGTGCACCACACAAACGCAGAGAAGATGAATAGAGTTCTACTCGGAAGCATAGAAGGTGGGCTTTCTTGATCTGTGGTTGAGGAACCATATAGTATATTACACAGTATGGCACCACCTCGCTTTACTTAAAGCAACATTTGAGCACATGGGAGCACTTGCCAAAGAGGTGCAGTGGCAGGACTCCTCTTCTGGGGTCCCCTGCCTCTGCACCTCTTCGGCAAGTGCCCCCATGGAAAGCGGCTTTCCATGGGGGCACCCATGTGGGCTCACTCTCGAGCCTCCCTGTCTGCGTCTATTGACAGAGTGCGGGTGACTCAGCCCCGTTTGCTGGGCACAGCATTTTATTGACATTGGCTCCCGCTGCTATCAATCTGCCCAGAGTGGAGGGTGACCGTGGCGAGAGCCACTTCTCTCATGCACATTGCTGGATCGGATCAGGCTTGAGTAAGAATAAGTGGGGGGCTAGGGGGAATTCTGCAGAAGGTTTTTTTTCACCTTAATGCATAGAATGTTGTTGTAAAGGCACAATACCTTCATGCATTCTATGGTAGGCAAAAAACTGTGTTCAGCAGCTCTCTTCCCCCCCCCAATACTTGTCTGAGCCCCCTCTTGATCCAGCAATGTCCACGAGAACCTTGGCTCTCCCAAGGACTTGCGCTCTTTATTGGCTTTTGGCAGCCTCCCACTGCTGTCAATCACAGCAAGTGAGCCAATCAGGAGACGGAGGGGGTGTGGCCAAGCTACAGCTCCATGTGGGAATGGACACACAGAGCTCTGCTCTGTGCAAAACCATTGCACAGTATAACATGTTTGTTATTTAAGTCTATCTATCTATCTATAATTTTTTTTTTTTTTTTTTTTTCAATCGCTTTAGGGCTTAAAACCACTTTAAAAACTAAGTCCAACCCTCTGATTAAGTTTCATGTTACACCCATATTTAATGCCCACATCTCTTGCTTTTATGAGGCTGTATATGTCCATGGTTGTGCAGTAGTGTTTGCTTACTTTCCTGTACATAAGTTGGTTCATATACCAGCGGCAAAGTTAGTATTTGTGTAGCTGTCATGCTGCACGTTCCTTTACTACCCCTGATCATTAACTTCTCACCTTCTTCTTCCTTTTTTTTTATATATATTGTGAATGAATTTAAAAGTAGAAAACCTTGTGACTGGGCATTTCACCAGTAGCTGTTGCTAAGTATTTGAACAGCCTTGTTGAATACCTATTACCTATACCCAGTACACAATAGCATTTTTCTACTTTTTTTTTTTTTTTTTAACCAGCAAAGTGCTATTCCTTAATATTTAAGAGGAAAAATGTCAGCTATACAATACTGCAAAGCTATAGTAGTAAACATTATCGCAGATGCCACCCTGTTGTGCATAGGCCATGGGCGTTGAAATCTTCCAATATGAGTGCCAAGGGGAAGGTTTTGTATACAATGTAAACACGAGGTCCGCACAGGATTGGAAGTAATCTTTCACCTCCCATGAGATGCATTTCGCGCTCTTGTGTAGGTGTCTTCGTTGGTCAATGCATTCCCAGTGCAGAAGACTTTCTAGCAAACCAACTAGAGCAAGGTCAGTGCATAATCTTTGTTCATGGAGACGTGCCAGTAAGAAGTGTCAATGGGTAATACCCTTTGACCCAGTTTTTCTAGGTTCAGTTTTAATGATCTCTTTCACAAAATTCTGTGAGGAAGTTAAGAAGGCAAAAAAAAATTCTAGTTTGTTATTGTCACTTTTGTTTTGGTGTTCGAAGTACAGTGGTAGCATGGAGGGAAAACAAACCAAGGCTAGCTTAAAGCGTAACTCCACTTTTGTTGAGAAAAAACACTCCTGGGTGATCTATGTACATTGCAAGGATTATAACAAACTTTCTTATTCTGAAGAAATCACTGTTTGTTCCTCCTGTACCGAGTGGGTCTAATGGGAGTGGTTTCATAATTATCTGTCAGATGCGCAGCTGCAGAGCACTAATGAGGAAAGCTGCAGGGCCTGTATATCTTTATACGTGTTCCTACTGGGAGTATCTCACCAAAAATGACAGGGGATGCTTGAAATCCGACTTGTATCTTAGGCTTCTGGGAAAATTGGTGAGCCAAATTATGTTTCTGGGGGTGGTCAGTAAACATTCTGTGTACAGAATACCTCCCAGGTAGCCATATTGCATTTTCAGAAAATTAGAGCAGCTGCAGATTGAAAAGGAAAGGTCCATTTTTAATAACATTCAATTACAATATGACTTGTCTTGCAATTGTATGCGCTATATCTTCTTCTTTTTTTTTTTTTTTTCTTTATTTGCTATTTTTTGTTCCCCCACGCAAGTGATGTTACACCTTTTAGCAGACTCACCCCTTACCACATCCCACTGCCAGAGCTTCCAAAGTTCTAATGCAAATACCATTATTTGCTTAGACCCACCCCCCCCCCCCGTTTGACCCCCATTTGAATAGCTGCTCAGGCTTGAGCACTGCTTTTTGGGAGGTGGTAAACGAATTCCCACCATAATCGGTGATTTTGGTATATTTAATTAGGGGAACGCAGTTCTGGCACCTCTAGCACTGAATTACGTAATGGCAAGGAGTGCTGGGGTATGCTGGAGGGTTTGTTGATGCTTGCTGCTGGTATATCTATCATCACTGGTGGGGATCATTTTTGTGTGGGGGTCTATTGTTGCTGGGAGAGGTCTATTGATGCTGGCTGCTGAGAATCCTTTTTTTTGCTGGGGTGTTATTTTGTTGTGGGGAGTCCATTTGTTGCTCGGTATAAGGCACCCTTAAAAATGTTAAAACATTAAACATCCCCAAAAAACTATTCAGACTGGGTTCATACCTCCAACGCATGCGGCTCGCAGCACGGGGTCCGGTGCGTCCCTGTTTTCAGGGGGCCAAATTGTTAAACAGTTTTGGCCACGACATGAAACGGAGCCAAAAACGCACAGCGTTCCTGTGCAAGCTGCTCCGCAGCCGCAATGGAGATATATGAACCGGCTTCATAGAGAGCAGGTCAAAATCTCCTGTCATGCAAGCTGGATACGAGGAAACCTGCATCCAATTTGCATAGGTGTGAACCCAGCCTAAAGGTTGTTTAAAATGGACTACAGCTTCTAAGGCATTTCTGCCTAGAAAATCCTGTCCACCAAAACTCAATGACTAGATAAAGCTGGCAATAGCAGTGGCAACAAAGAGGCCAATGGCAACTCCTGAATGGTCTGCAGGGAGCCACAGCTGAGATAGAAGAATCCCTGGATAGGCCTTTAGAAGACTATTGCTGAGGAAAAGAGATCCATATTAAATCCCATTTAAATGTAGCCAGAAGGCACGCTGGATACCTACGCTTATTAGACCAAAATTGAACTTCTGGCATAAAGCCAACATGGCTGACGACACCATTCTTGCGGTGCAGCACGGTAACGGTAGCATCAGGTTGTGGAGATGCTGTCCTTTGGCAGCACGTGGGAGAATGAAAACTGGTCATTTCTGGAGGACAGAATATTTTAGTCTGTAGGAAACCTGAGACTGGTGATCACAGCCAAATCATCATCTGCAAGGAATCCTAGGCAGGAGCTTAGCCTGGTGTATGTATAATGATGGCCGCTAAAGTCTTCATACTTCTGCAGTAAACCAAAGAACTAGTTTGCCTGGCCAATTGGTGCACCGGCCTGTCGTTTCAGAAAACGGGATGTACTGTACTTGTAGGCAGTTGGTGGCCGATGGGTCAATGCCAGTACAAACTTTTCAAATGAGAAAGCTTTTCTGTGCCTGTTGCAATCATTATAAAATAGATGGGGGGGGGGGGGGGCAACCTACCCGGCTACTGAGCTTGGGGCAGTGGTTCTCAACCCTATTGAGTAAATTATTCTAGAAACCTTCCGTGCCCCAACTGTGAAAAAAGTAAAAAAAAAAAAAGTTTTATACTTGCACAAAAAGTGAGAATACAAAAATATGTATTAAAATGCTGGAAGGCTCTAGATAGGGTTGGGTGCCACTTTGGGGGATGAAGGTTCTGGAAAGGGTTGGGGGACTTTGCTACAGATTTGTTGGCCCCATAGGGAATAAGGATCCTGGGTGCAACTGTGGGGGATGGAGTCTGTGGAGTGGTCTGAGAGTTTTGCAATGTGGGGGGGGGGGCTGGGGGCACTGTGGAACACTGAGTAAAACTATGGGTGGCTATAAGCTCTGTTGAAATTTCGGGGGCTGGCGGGTACTGTGGGGACTGAGGACTTGGTGGGCCTGGGAGAACTGTGACAGGTTGAGGGGCACTGTGGATCTCAGTGGGAGGTTGGATGGCACTTTGGCAGCTGAGAGGTACAGTGGGAGCTTATGGGATCTGCAGCTAGCTGGAGGCATGGGAGGAGGTAAGCCAAAGCCTGGCAGTGGGTCATTAAAAACCACTGGCCTTGGCACCAATCTGCCTAAATCCATCTTTGTTGGCAACGATCATAAACTTGAGGCCAGAGCTGTTCTGGAATGGTTTTTAAAGCAGAAACCTGAGTCTTATGCCGCGTACACACGGTCGGACTTTTCGGCTACAAAAGTCCGACGGACTTTCGGCGGACTTTTGGCGGACTTGCGGCAGACTTTCTTATGAACGGACTTGCCTACATACGATCACACAAGTCCGATGGATGACGTACACCGGACTAAAATAAGGAAGTTGATAGCCTGTGGCCAATAGCTGCCCTAGCGTGGGTTTTTGTCCGTCGGACTAGCACACAGACGAGCGGATTTCTGGGTCCGGCGTAGTTACGACGTAAAGATTTGAAGCATGTTTCAAATCTAAAGTCCGTCAGATTTGCGGCTGGAAAAGTCTGCTGAAAGTCCGGGGAAGCCCACACATGTTCGGATTGTCAGCCAGCTTGCGTCCGTCGGACTTTTGTAGGCGAAAAGTCTGACCGTGTGTACTCAGCATTAGGATGACACAATGAAAGCCCCCAGGGCTTTATGGAGAATGTGTACCTACACCTCCAATGGCCCTGTAATAACTGTGGCCAGGTGGAGATGCGATTTCTTCTTTTCCTAATGTACCTGTCTAGTTTCATTCATGCCACTATGTACTGTCAGACTTTCTGTAATAATGCTGATACATGCACAATTCTTTTGCAAAACAACCTTGGCCTACAGACCATTAAACGTGTACATTGCATCACAGCGATCCTGCAGACAATGACTGTACAGTGCACATTCTGAACATCCTTTATTGCATTACTCATTCATTGCTCTACTAACGATGAACAAGGACAGCAAAAGCAAACCTGCTGGAACCACTAAGAACCAGTCTGCAGTGTGACGTTACCAGGTTAATCAAAATGTAAATCCAAGCGGTGTGGTTAGAACCGGCTCAGAATGAGATATCACTAGAACATCCCATTAGCACTTAGCAGTTTAATTGTAGGGTTACATGAGAAAGTTATATAACGCTTAAGTAACTTTAGTGTCTTTGTGTAACTAGTCAACTTTGTACAGTATATTGTTTCATATGTGCCACTCTTTTCTTGGAACATGCATAACAACTTTTTATTTATTTTATGGTAATTATACAGTATTGTGTTAATCAGTCATGTATTTTCTATTTATTGTATAATTTAATTTGTCTATCATGCTCTAGCTCAGTGCATCTAATGTTCTGTAGGTTACAGTGTTACTAAACCCAGGACCGTGCATTCACTATATCTATATATCACGGCGCTGCGGTAGTTCAATCG